>OW052226.1:2022500-3222500 GCA_932527175.1 Operophtera brumata
AAATAAACACTACTACTACTCAATTAAAACTATGACTAAATTATTACTATTCATAAGTTTTTTGTGAAATATATATATTATTTTTCAATACAAGCTTTTATAAAATTTGTGATCGTAACTGTGTGCTGATCAAAATGAGCCTAAACACGGCCAGTCTACGATTATCCCTCGAGGAGTTCCGATGTCCACCTTCCGTCTCCATCATCAGATCAGCTCGCTGTCACCACAATATTGCATTATCATCGGAAATTGACAGGTACGTAAAATCCCATCTCAATCGGTTGAGGATAACTGCTTTAAAATTCAGTTGCAAGATTCCACCCGGACAAATTTTGAAAGGGTCGGCAACGCGCTTGTGATGCCTCTGGTATTGCAGGCGTTCATAGGCTACGGTAACCGCTTACCAACAGGTGGGCCGTAAGCTTGATTGATACCATGGTAGTACAAAAAAAAACATTACATTGCAACTTAAATAAAAGCTTGTAATAAAAAAAGCGGCCAAGTGCGAGTCGGACTCGCCCATGAAGGGTTCCGTAGCAGCAAGTAACATAATATAAAAGTTCTTGGATGGATTACGATTTATGACGTATTAAAAAAAAACTACTTACTAGATCTCGTTCAAACTAATTTTGGTTGGAAGTTTACATGGTAATGTACATCATATTTTTTTTTAGTTTATAATTCTCTTATTTTAGAAGTTATGGGGGGGGGGGGACACCCTTTTTACCACTTTGGAAGTGTCTCTCGCGCAAACTATTCAGTTAAGAAAAAAATAATATTAGAAAACTCAATATCATTTTTAAAGACCTATCTATAGATAACCCACACGTATGAGTTTTTTTTTTTTTTAGTTTCAGTTCTAAGTATGGGGAACCCCAAAAATAAAAAACTACTTACTAGATCTCGTTCAAATCAATTTTCAGTGGAAGTTTACATGGTAATGTACAACATATTTTTTTTTAGTTTTATCATTCTCTTATTTTAGAAGTTATGGGGGGGGGACACTTTTTACCTCTTTGGAAGTGTCTCTCGCGCAAACTATTCAGTTTAGAAAAAAATGATATTGGAAACGTCAACATCATTTTTGAAGACCTATCCATAAATACCCCACACGTATAGGTTTGATGAAAAAAATTGTTATGAGTTTCTGTTCTAAGTATGGGGAACCCCAAAAATAATTGTTTTTTTTTTTCAATTTTTGTGTAAAAATCTTAATGCGGCTCACAGAATACATCTACCTACCAAGTTTCAACAGCATAGCTCTTATAGTTTCGGAAAAAAAAGGTTGTGACATACACGGACAGACAGACAGACAGACATGACGAATCTATAAGGGTTCCTTGTCTTTGACTACGGAACCCTAAAAAGGGCTCTTAAGCTGGTCTCACCACGGCGATATAAATCATGACCATACAAAAAAAAAACAAAAAAGTAAACCAACCAATTTATAACCCTATAATTTTCCAATCCATCAAGTATTATGCAAATATAGTTATGAATAAAAACGTAGCGTGTTGCTCCATAATACGACGTCCAACAGACGGCAATACAAAGTTGTACTTGTAAACATTGCGGCCGTAATACAAAGCAATAAAGTTGAAATTGGCTCATCAATTCTGAAGCACTACATACGTTGCAACATGTCATAAGCCTTTGTTGTGCTACACGGAGGAAAATATTCAGTGCTGCCCAATAGTAAATTGTTATATTAATACACAAGGAGCTAAAATGACCCATATACCGAGGGAGTAAATATAAAGAGAGCTTTAATGGGGTTTTTACCGCCGAGTGTTACATTCTACTTTTCACTACGATTGCGAGAAAAATCAAATAATCCAATACAATATGAAAAATTAATTACGGTCACTACCAATTCTATTTGCAACAACAGAAAAATTCTAAAGACTACGCATCAATGTCTCTTTTTTTTCTTCTGTAGCCGGCCCTCCTCCCCTCCTATCCCTCCCCTCTATAT
The DNA here is from genome assembly GCA_932527175.1 of Operophtera brumata. Classification (NCBI taxonomy): domain Eukaryota; kingdom Metazoa; phylum Arthropoda; class Insecta; order Lepidoptera; family Geometridae; genus Operophtera; species Operophtera brumata. The sequence continues at coordinate 2,024,476 of OW052226.1, forward strand.
CAATCTCCTGGTTCTAAGCTACCTCCCCACCAATTTTCAGCCAAATCGGTTCAGCCGTTCTTGAGTTGTAAGTGGTGTAACTAACACGACTTTGTTTACATATATAGATGACTAAAGACTTCGTTTTTGTAGGATCATTGTCATAATTTGACAGGCGAAAATTAAAGAAAATAACTTTTTCACCTAGGTGAAAGAAAAAATTGCATTTCTTCACCTAGGTCAATTTTTTCTTCGCTGGTACGCCACAATGACGGTCTTTTTGAGCAAGAGGAGTGAAAAGTTTATTTGTAAAACATATCACATTGTATACCTAGTCGTGTAATCGCATTATACAGACAGTCAATTCAATGCAATATAGACTATTCAATGCTCACTAGTAGTCACACCTAGGTATATTCCACGATGGTGCAACCCACTGTGAAAAGGGGCCCATTAAGGCTCTGCCTATACCCATTCGGGAAAAAGGTGTGTGTCTATATATGTGTTTGTATGTAGTTGATTTAGCCAGTTAAAAATCAAATCTAAGATTGGTCGTCGTCGTTTCGTCATTTCGTATGAGGTAGTGCTGGCCTCTGGTGTCAGAGTTTGTCAAGCCCCCCGAGGGCCTCTGACATGGCTTATCGACTGCTATTAATCAATAACAGCCGGGACCGACAGCTTAACGTGCCCTCCGAAGCACAGAGCGATGGAAATCCGCACATAACTTAGAAAAGTCATTGGTGCGGAGCCTAGGATCGAACCCGGTATCGTTGGATTCTGAGTTGCACTATTGAACCGTTAGGCTACCATCGCTATAAAATTGGTTGAAATACAACGATGATAGGTACTAGAAGAGATTTGTTAGCCGTTCGTCCTACATGCAGTTAGTCCAAGTCGCGGTTTGTCCAGTAAGCGTTTGGTCCAATACGCAGTTAGTCCTAAAATCTGGACGAACTGCAAATTCACTTGGTAGCAGTTGGTCCAAATCGAAGTTCGTCATATTTGCAGTTTGACATACCGGCAGTTTTTACCGACATCTTCTAGATGTCGGTAAAAACATGCGTTAGGTACGTGGGGGGTAATACGTGGAACAACAGATCCGAGGAAAACAAATATTTTACTTACAGGAAGCTACATTATCGCTAATTGCTATAGAATACGTTTTATTATTTGACGACCTCTGTGGCGCGGCGGGCGAAGCTCGGCCTGCGACGCAGGAGGTTGCGGGTTCGATTCCCGCACTCGGAACAAATATTTCTGCAATCGCAGATATTTGTTCAGGGTGTTCTGGGTATTTTCTATGTATAATAAAAAATATCTATCTATGTAATATATTATATTAAGTATATCAGTCATAACACAAGCTCTGCTTAGCTTGGGGCTAGATAATGTTGTGTGAACTGTCCAGCATTATTTATTTATTTATTAATTTATTTATTAGCTCCCGCCCGCGGCTACGCTCGTGCTACGTGTAGTTCCACTCAACTCCGTGACGGCTTAGTTGTGATGATATTTGGAGTGTGGATGGATGCTGGGAGCTGGTGGGAAGGCTGTAGGGGGTGGGCCTTAGGAGGCATCGAGGGGGGTTTGAAGGGGCACTGAGGGAGGCTAGAGTTAGGACAGTCCCAGGGGGACTGCTTTAATTTCGAAACCACGCGTGCGAAGCCGCGGGAAAATGGCTAGTTTTATGATAAAATTAAATCTGATTTAGGACTTTAACTAAGTATTACCTCTTTGATACAAAGGTTTTTAATGTTAAAATAGTTCAAATGAGTATACACTCATAATAGAAATGACACGACCATTGTGTGAGCTATTAGGTAAAAAACTAGATTAATTACTTCCTAAGAAACACACTTGCCAACTTGCACTTATAAAAATACTAGCGACTCGCCCCGGCTTCGCACGGGTGGCCCCCGGTGAACCTCCCCCCCTCCTCCCCTCTCCCCCTATGTCCATCTCCTGGTTCTAAGCTACCTCTCCGCCAATTTTCAGCTAAATTGGTTCAGCCGTTCTTGAGTTATAAGTGGTGTAACTAACACGACTTTGTTTTATATATATAGATATTATATTAAAAGCATACATTTCTGAACAAACGCATGTGTTGACACAAACAAATTACAGCCAGCCAGTTACAAATCCGACACGTCGTTTGAATTCGGAATTTGTTCGAATATCGAATGTTCAACTGCCGGATATGCAACGATATTTTCTGAAATTTATTCGAGTACAGGCGTTTCATATTTACTGTTTGGATTAGTGATTTTATAATAGACTAGAGACTCGTTCCGGCTTCGCACGGGTAGTTTAAGGATGAAAAACAGCCCCCCCCCCTCCTATCTCCCCCCTGGTAGCCTATGTCACTCAGGGTGAAATTAGCTTACCAATGGTGAAATAATTTTTGAAATCGGCACAGTAATAGAAAGAAAGAAAGAGGAAAGAATATATAACTATTTGTATACAAGAGCTACACAGAAACACAGAACACACTAAGAAGAAACAGATATGAAGGTACTAGGTGTAACTCAAGTAACAAAATGGTTCTGCCTCAGCATGAGTTGGTTGACAGCAAACTAGCAACCAACGCTGGTCTTCCAGCAGAACCACTTGTTGGCGTTACGGCTAACCACTCGCAACGAATATACACACAACTAACATAAAGACAACTAATAATAAGAATAAGGTAAAGAAAAGTAAGGTATGCTCAAATTTAAAAAAACCACAGACATAATTTTAGAAATGGTAAGAAAGTTTTTTTTTTAAATAATCATTCCAATGAAAAAAATTAACTTCCCGAAAAGGAAACTTTTACAGAGCACTTGTGTCGTGTCTTAGACTTTCGTGTCAGTAGTTTTTGAGTTTATTCATTACAAACATACACACACACAAAAATACAAATCTCTTCTGTTTATTATATTAGTGTAGATAGTGTAGATATTGATGTAGACTAGTGTAACACCCCCCCTAATACCTTCTCTATTATACCTAATAATCTAACTACCTAATATACTGCGCGCACTCACCGACTTCCTACTTTACTCTGTGGGATTACGATAACTTTAATCTTACCTACTTCTTTAAACACTATAAATTGGCCATATGATCGTCTAGATATATACCTACGTTGTGTCTTGTAATAACTCGATTCTTTTTTTTGTTAATATTGTCAAGTCTTAACGTATCCTAACTACATAAAATATTTTACCTTTTTATCGATATCCTCGTAATAGTTGCTACTAATTCTAATAGGAAAGATACCTACTTAAATTTTATTTTACTTCAGTACACATCGGAACAATTAATTAAAAGATTACTCCAGAGATTTATTTCCATTATAGTTTGTTATTCCTTTGTAAAAGAATAAGCTACAATTAAGGTTCCTAGTAATATTTTGAACATTCTGATTTTACAATTTCTGAGGTTTATTGATTTTGACTCTAGCTTCGATACAGACATGTTTGTCTTGTGCTATTTCAAGATACTTTTACGTGACAGATTTGCATCTGTAATAGATCCATTAGGGAAATGACAAGAAATTACTTGTATAAATTATTTACTTCTCAGATAGAATTTTTAAGTTATTTCTTTAATTATTTGAAGGATGAACCAAATTTGATAAGGTTCATATCCAGAGATAAGCGACTTTTTGGAGAACAGCCCCGTCCGCGCTGCCCTCGGTGGATTTCTTCCAATGCTTTTGGTCAAACCTCCCTCGCTTGGACATAGGTAGATTGATAATTGATAATTAATGATAATTTATTTCCAAAAACAAAAGAACAAACTGAATATGACATGACACTTAGAAAATATTCAAGGTGACATAGTACTTATTACTAAAAGTTTTAAGTATGAGTACATAGTAAATAAATGTTAGAGTAGGTAATAAGCACGGTCAAGTGACCACCCTCCGTACTAGTTTGCACTGTATGACGGCAGGGCGTCGTTGCTCTTCCATGTATTATATAACTACTTAAACGTACCTCAGTTTACCTAATATTGTCCGAGAATTTTATCCAAATGATATTCTAATTCAAATCAATTCCTTTTTACTTTAATACAAGGGATTTTAGAGGATCGCGAACCTATTTCCGTCGGAGTAAGTTTGTTAGTCATTTTCAAACATTCCAGGGAATTTTACATTTAATCAATAACGCAAAATCAACCACATACATCCTTCACCTTTGGTTAACTTTGGGATTTATCTAGGCTTCCTGAAGCCTAGAAAAATCCCTACTTGATTCATACCCCTACTTACAAATTATTCTAAATATTCTCTGTAGGATAAATAGAATTCCTAGTTGGATTATCCAGGTAGGAATAATCGCTTGTGAAAATTCTAGACTATATTTAAATGAAATTTTCCTTCCGAGAATGATAATATTCAATTACAAGATTCTCCTTTTATCTAGTATTTTAATACGTTTGATAATTATTTTGCCCGTTCCTTTATGAAAGAATAATAGTAAACTAAATTAAATCACCGGTTAAATTTTAGAAAATGCCAATTTGTAAGATTGGTCTACATACGCACTAATACAATGCCTATATAAGTGTGCCTAATTACCTGGCTAAATTGGGTGTGTGTGATTCAAACTTTGAGAAAACCGTTCTCATTTTGTTTTAAATGTGCAGTTAAATGTGTATGTCTTCTGACGAGGTGCAAGGTCAGAATACCTAGATTGAACTATTAAGGATAGGAAATCTGTCGCTGTGTAACCTAAAGCGACAGACGGAGCCTAGGGGTCAGGAATAAGGTTTTTGGATGGATAAGATCTTGTCTGTCCCGCGGACTCACGAGACAACCCTTTCGGGCTGATAAAGGAATTCCTGTCAAACAAGATATCGGAACCTGAAAACATTAAAATAGAAGATATTCTATAGACTACGACAGTCTAACAAATATCTTCCTTCGAAAATCGTTCACTTTGTCACAAGTCTAAACACTTCTTCCCCATTGACTTTGAATATTTAAGAACACTTGAAAAACATCACCAAAAAGAAACTAGTTAATTTCTCTAATTTTGGGCGGTCTTTCAAATTATTTTTATATTTCACAAAATTTAAACTTTCACTAAATTATATTTAATTTCACTTATTATGGACTATTCCACTTTATAGAATCAATCCTAATATTTCAAGGTATAAATTTCTAGCTTTTAAACGAACTTTAAAATCACTTCGTAATTAATTAACACAATTTAATATTTTACCCCAGCGTTACCACGCAAACGTGATACTACTTCCAGAATTATCCAGCACTCACCCCCCTTCAGCTGTTACATCTCTATTTAAAGTCGCCAACCAAGATAAAACATTTCATTCAATTTTGAATCTTATTCATACGATTCCTAAACAGGAATTGGTGTGTTCCTTCAAAGTACTCTGAAAATCGAATGTTTGTATTTTTTGTATATAAACGTTCCCACATCCCAATTCTCTGAAAAAACGACAGAACAAACCCTCTATTGTTTCCGACCTCATTATTCAAGTATCGCTCGATTTATTTGATAACAAGATATAATAATTTTATTTGAGCATTTGTGAGATACTAATGAATCCAGTAAAGATGGTTCGTTACACTAGCTGAATACCCGTGCTTCGCTACGCATCATATCACAAATAAACTAAATATTTTTCACCCTTTTCATCCCGTTTTAAGGGTTATTTTGAAAAATCCTGTAATATGTGTTAAATTATTCAGTATACCATTATATTCAGGTATTCAGTATTTTTGAGTAATACATAAATTACTAAAAATTCGAAATCATGAGGGTTTACCATCACAAAATTCATGTACAGAGTAATGGCACCTTTTCAATAAGAATTCCTTCAGATTATTTTAAATGGGTTTGAAGTGAATAGGCAAGTTATTGTAGAGTTTATTGCCGGGTCCGGAACACTAAGTGTTGCTATCGTAAGTTTCGGAATAAAGTCACTTTAATGTGGCTCTATAATGGGGAGTGCTCTGAGGAGCTGTTCAATCTAATACCCGCTTCCAAGTTCTATCATGGAACTTTTCGGCAACGCAAGGGAGCTCATCCACACATCAGCAACACGTGAGTATCTCGTACAGCCCGCTTTACGGGATCTTTTCTCCCCCATACGTGTAAGTTTTGGAATGGGCCTGAGGTGTTTCCGCTAAATTACAACATGAGCCGCTTCAAAAAAATGTAAAGAGAGTCCTTCAGGGCAGTCAACGCAATGGTAATAACCTCTGGTGTTGCAAATGTCAATAGGCGACGGTAACCGCTTACCATCAGGCGGGCCGTACGCGAGTTTATCGAGCCATTACATTAAAAAAAAACTTTGAATATCTTTTCTTCTAGCACGAACACTTTCTCTTGTCTTTTCTTCTAATGACTCGATCCTGTATAAGCGTTTTACTAAAATACGATGAAGGTATGGGATACGGTATGTTCAACGACATGACAGTATGACATGGACAACGGTATGACATGGGATTTAGTAGCAGTAGAGATTTTTTGTCAAAGAGTTCGTCCGGGGAAGTACTACCACAGCTTCCGCTACCACCATACCTATTTCTGCCGCTAAGCACTAGTGCTCGCATTGCTGTATTCCGGTTTGAAGGGTAAGGGTGCCTGTGAAATTACAGGCACATGAGACTTTCATCTTTATGTCTCAGGGTGGCGGGCGCAGTGCAATGCCACACAAGGCGCGTCCTAGGTGGACGTGACCTATGAGGTAATGCACTGTTCATAGGCAGAGGTTACCGCTTAACATCAGGTGGGCCATCTGCTTGTACCATCGAGCAACGCAGGCCTCCGTACCGGAGGGGAGACGCCTTAGAGCTGTCAACCGATACATATTTATTCAGAAATTTTTGGGGGGGGCTTCACGCACTCACTTACAGTTTAATGCACACTTTTGTAACCAGTCGTTCTATCGCTATAAACGCACACATCTATAAACAGCAACACATCAAAAATCTTTATTCACACATAGATGCTTTCTGTGTACAAACATCATGTTATGTCACAAAATTGACAGTAACACCCGTTCTAGGGACTTCCAGCACTCAAGTCGATAAATTAATAGTATCGATAACTTTTTGGTAGGAACTTACTTTGCCTACTGTATATATTCTGTGCTACCATCAAGGGTCATTGAAGGGATTTAAGGGCGGCTAGTTATGGGGGGGAAGGGTTGAACGCTCTCTGTGAAGGAGGAGTTCCGGAGTTGTTATCGAGGATAACATACAGATCATTTTGTGGATCACTATGAAATTTTAGATTAGTAAAAGGTAGTAGTAGGCTGGAGAGAGAGGGGGTAAACGCGGAAACTTAGAGTATAGAGAAAAAATCAAGAAAATTTTGAGTACCCCAGGTACAACCACTAGCTCATGAGATGATTAGTTCTTGGGAAAATTTAATTAGAATTTTGTTCAAAGCCTACAATAATTTCATAAAACTATGGGTCGGCAAGTCAAAAGAGACGAAAGGAAAGGAAAGGAAAAAACGCTTTACTTAGCTGCCGTCATCCTTCTAACCTACATAATCCATGTCGGTTCTGGCCACGAAATATACGATGTATTATATCTGTCAGTCACTGCTATTGTCAAAAACCAAAAATCATGATCCTAAGTGCCAAAAAACTACATTAGTCATTAAAATGTAAAACAGTTTTTTTTTAAATTTCAGGCATAATTATCCCACGTCACATGGGATCCTAGTGTGGGATCACAACTATGTAGGTATGTGTTGGGTGTGTTAAGTTATGTTAATGTTAAACAATGGTAGGTAAAGTAATACTTAGCGCTTTATCTAGTGAACAGAATATCGCGTTGAAAAAATTATACCTAGCAATTTTTTTTTAAATTCTTTGATCAATCAAAGAATAGGATTTGAATAGGAAAATCCCACGACACAGTACGGACACTCATGACACGACTTTTCTTGAAAATGAGTAAATGAGTTCAAACTGGGAAATGCTTTTGTTAATTTATCGTGATCACGTATCCCACAACCTAGGTAGGCATGCAACTTTTTACGAAAAACTATCACACCTCTAGATTTGTAATATCACATAGTAATTTAAATTCATGTCAAGATGTCGTTCCCCTCTGGCTATGCACAATTTAATTTGGGCATACGCGTTAGTAAAACTGTTTTCGCCCGATCATTAGGGCGAGCGAAGCGAGTCCTCTACTATCCCATGCAATTTTGTGGTACACTTAACGAAAAAACTATCCGTTGTAATTTAGCATAGTAATTTAAATTCATGTCTTTGTTTAAATATAAATAATCACGGAAAAAAGCTTGCTAGCCCTCACCAAGCATGTTTTGCTTTTGCTAGTAATAAAATTGTATCATGATGGGCCGATTGCTCTGTCAGACTGAACCGATCGTGTGACGCATAGAGTAAAACAGTGTGACAGTGCTACAAATACTGAAATGCCGAATCGTTACATTTTCAGATGTAAATCAAGGTCTGGAACATCGAATTTACGAAAAGATGGTGTTTTCTTTCACATTGTACCTAAGTGAATTTCATTATATATATATATATATATATATATTTATTTTTATTTTAGTTTTTGATGCTGGACACAGTTCACACAAGATTATCCAGCCCCAAGCCAAGCACAGCTTGTGATATGGACTAGATAACTGATATCCCTAGTACAGTACATTACATAGATATTTATTTTGCATTAACATAGAAAATACCCAGAACACCCTGAACAAATATCTGAAGATCGTACAAATATTTGTTCAGAGGCGGGAATCAAACCCGCAACCTCCTGCATCACAGGCGAACCTTCGTCCACCGCGCCACAGAGGTCGTCAACTTATGGCATAAAATGAATAATTTCAAATTAAAATCATAACAGTTACCTACCTTGTTACATACCAATACCTTCATGGTGATTGGATTAACGGTTAGAAAGTTAGGTTAGGTTAGGCTATTGGCTCCCGAATAATATAAATCAAATTTCAATAGCTTGTAAAACATATTAAACGAGCATTTATTTTATCGATAAAAAATCTACTTTATTATTGAGGCACATCACTAAATTAGTAGTATAAAAGAAAACACGGGCAACTCACATACAGGAATTTATGAGAAATAAAAAAAACTGTTAAATGAGCACAAATCTATTTCAGTGTGCATTGAGGCTGTTATTGTTAGCAGTTGCTTATTTAATAAATAAAAATATTAGGTTTACCAACAGTCTACACATGTATGTCGGAGAGAGAAGTCATATGATGAATCTGGAGAATAGATCTACTGAGATTGAAGGCTTATAAACACCACGTGTACGGCTGCGAACAATCGTATTCTGTCGTGTCACGCCACCCAAACGAATGCGCCCGAGTCTTGTTTACGCAAAGACGCAAAGCGATCGATGCTCAGATATAAAAGGAGCGTACGAAGGCGCCAGAGCTCATTATTACATCGGCGTTGCCAGAGTGCACACGATTTAATCAACAAAATACATAATCAAGTTCAAAGTCAGTTTGAATAAAATCTTAGTGAAACCTCTTTTAAATTTTCCTCATTTGCACGAGACCCACTGGAAAGCCCCTAAGTTGCCTTTTGCCGCTCGGAGGGATCTTGAGGATCCGACATGCATATATGAAGAGGTACAAACTATATACCTATCTTTAGCTACAGAAGAAACCAATGGGGGCTTTTCATTTTCGTTTTTTTTTAATTCAATTTGGCTCATTTGATGGCCCTGACTCAACTGTGGTTGTCAAAATCAACAAATGCATCGTACCTATGTTATTTTGTGTGATAGTAACAAAATACCACGAAAATATATCACTTCGTTGTTGACTTTTACATTTCACTTTATTTTTACAGTTAAGTACACAGCAGCGACATCTATTTTCAAGGGTTTATAGATGATTTGGTATGGCCGTGAAAACCCCTCATTATAGGCAAACACAACGTGCAAAGATTGTACAGTAACCTCACAACGGGCGATCAACGATTTTTTTAAAGCATCTTTATTTACATTTAACTGAAAAGAGTAAAGTTATTTAAGTATGATCAATATTGCCGATTTTGATAAAATTAACCACGTAGTTTTATTCTTATTATAAACTAGAAGCAACCCGCGATTTCACTCGCATAAGTTTTGATCCTATGGGAACATCTAAATAAAATTTAAAACTATTCCAGTGGTCCAGCTATCGCCGTTCTAAATTTCATCCAATCCTTAGAAAATTTAGCATTTATAATATTACAAACATACACACATACTCACGCCTGTTTCCCAGAGAAGTAGGCAGAGACCATGAATTTCCACTTGCTACGATCCTGGCATACCTGTTTCGCTTCATTCACTCACATCACATTCTTCATATATGCTCATTGGTTAAGGGCGCTCTTAGCCTGGCCATTCTCCAGATCGACCCTGATCTATTCTGAATACTTTCACCGAGGTCTCCCCCTTCCAACTGTCCCATTCATGCTCATCTTATGAACTAGTTTCGTTAATCTACTATCATTCATCCTTTATATATACCCAAACCATCCAAGCATACCTTTCTCAATCCTTGTCACTATACAAGTGCTCTTTCATTTTACAATGCTCTCTTAACACACAGTTTCTTATTCTCTCTTTAAGTCCACCATACATACTTCTCAAACCTCATCTTCACTGCATTTATTCTACTTTCATGTTTATTCTGCCTTAGCAACTTTCACTACCACCATATACATTAGTGTTGGCACTAACACCCCTCTATGCACATCCAGTCGTCGTGCCTTTTTGAATACGTTCCGGCTGATAATAAGGCGTTAAGTTCACTTGATTTCCAGAATTTACACTTATTTAAATATCATCTTCTTGCTTGCCATCTCTTGTAATCAAAGTTCTCAAATGTACAAACTTTTTGATGTCACACTTGTTGTTAATAGTAGTGTGATTTAATTTAATTTCTTTAAATATAGTTTCACATGACACTTACGTTGACATATCATATAATACACCTCTGCGAGGTACATTTAATCCTTTTACCTTACTGGTTCTTTCACCATTGATCACAGGCCACTTTCAGGGACACTATATCTCAAGTTGGTCACTGAACCAAGAAAGAGCCTGTGACACGAAGTAGTAGTAGTTAGTGGTTACATAGCCGTCAAATACGATACTCGTTAATGCCACATGTCACATGATGTCGAACGTGTTTAATAAATGGTATTTAGTAATCAAGGATATTAAGTAATCATCCACCTCTTGGCTTACTGACATTACACGTTATATACATGTTTACGTCAGCAGAATACATCCTGACATGCACATTGATGTATTATACACATTTATATCTATTCTTTTGGTCACTTTTATGTCGCCCCTCTATCACACGCTTAAGTGGAGCTCGGTTTAAGAGTGGGCAGGGTAGTCGTAAGGGAATTGGCTTTCAGTACGAATAAATCAAGTAACTTGGTAGTGATTTTAGAGTAATGAATGACTAGTGTACTGAAGTGCAGTCGTAGTGAAGAGTGAATCAGTGTTATTGAATAAAATATTCACGGTTTTTTTTTGCTAAACCGTTCAGTTTTATTATTTTACCCCGAACACTAACTCAAAAATTACAAAATCTAAGATGGCCACTTTTGTTTTTATACGGCTTAATTTGACTTGGTCATTTTTTATGCAATAAATTATAATAATTTAATTGAAATTCAGGTACATGTGAAAGGAAACACCATCTTCTTGTAAATTTGATGATCCAATCATTTTTTTACAGCATAAAACTGGACAACTCGGCATTTTTCTTGGAGCACTATCTCCCACGCGAGTCAATTCAGTCTGACAGAGCAATCGGCGACAGCTAGTTTTTTATAAGCTGTATGCCCTCGAGGGCATTCAATTTAGAGGGGAACTACAGCGGGGAATGCCTTTGATGGCGTCTCCATTCCGTGTTGCTCGATGGCTTGTACCGTCATTCAAGTAGTATAAAAAAAAACGGAGAAGGTTCGCGTCGTCTTGGCATGTCTGACCGAGTAGTTCGCCCTATCGCTAATCATTCGGGCGAACTCGAATAGCCTTCGTTCCGCTGTCGGTAACGCGCACATCTCAGTTTTGTCGCTACAAAGTTTGCGCGGGTTTACTACGTCATAAAATGCAAAGTGATTCATCCATTGTCAGAACATTCGACTGAACAAATACAATTTTTAACCTCCGATTGTGAGCGTTTTAGCTATAGACACCTACGTGCAAATCTGTATCTACATGTACACTAATATTATAAAGAGGAAAGATTTGTACCTATTTTTGTATGTTTGTATGTTTGTATTGAATAAACTCAAAAACTACTATGCCGATTAGAAAAATTATTTCACCATTGGAAAGCTACATTCACCTTGAGTGACATAGGCTACCAGTGGGGGGGGGTAGGAGGGGGGAAGGTTGTCTATAATATAAAACAAAGTCGTGTTAGTTACACCACTTATAACTGAACAACGGGTGCCCCGATTTGGCTGAAAATTGGTGGGAAGGTAGCTTAGAACCAGGAGATAACATAGGGGGAGGGGTAGGAGGAGGGGGAGTTCATCGCGGGCTTCCCGTGCGAAGCCGGGGTGAGTCGCTAGTATTTACTATTTTGCTTGAAGTTTGTTCTGAAGCGACAGAGCGTGACGCGCTAGCGGGCGATCATTCTGGATTGAAACGTCAGACTGGACAGCAATAGGTTCTTGGGCTTGATATATAACAAAATAATATGGGTAGAAAATGTAATAGTAGAATTAAAGGTATTGTAATTACAGCTACAGAGTATCATTTCACGAGATATGTATTACACTATGCAAAAACGACGGGGTGTTATAAGTTTGACGTGTCTGTGTGTGTGTGTGTGTGTATGTGTGTGTGTGTGTGTGTATGTCTGTCGCATCGTAGCTCCCGAACGTATGAACCGATTTCGTTTTTTTTTTTTGTTGACGACCTCTTTGGCGCGGGGGGCGAAGGTTCGCCTGCGACGCAGGAGGTATTGCTGGTTCGATTCTCGTCTGGGAACAAATATTTGTACGATCTGCAGATATTTGTTCAGGGTGTTCTGGGTATTTTCTATGTATAATAAAAAACTTGTGGGTGATCACAGTATTGGTGTTGAGTTTTTTAGTTTAAAAGGTGTATTTGTCGGGAGTGTTCTTAGCTATGTTTGAACAAAACTGGTTCAGCCGTTTCATTGCGTTGAGGGTTTTTTTATTTTTTTAAAATAATTACTTGTGTTTGAAATATAACGGAGCCACGCAGTTTGCCGTTAACCGAACACTAAGGCCAAGATAAAATAGACGTGACTACACGTTTTAATGCTCAGCTCATTCCCTGTCACTGTCACACAAATGTTAAAACACGCATGCTAGAGAGTGACAAAAACAACGCTAGCATTAGTACGTGCTTAGTAACGTTACAGATAAAATAATACTATACATACGTTTATTTATCTTGGCCTAAGTTTGTATCATGACAGTGCCACGAACATACGCCAAATAAGTCTTGAGTCTGCCCCCTTAAGTCTACTGTCTTAAGTCTTAGGCGCAAGCCAGATAGAAGAAACGTGCGAGCGAGCGAGACCCGCTCGGCAGGCATGCCAGCCCGCGCCCCATCCTAGCCGCCACCACGTCCACGTCCCGCCTCTCCTGTGGGTTTTGAAAAAAGACGCAGACGTAAAAGCTTTGCGCCCGCGCCCCGTCTTTTTTGTATGTTTTGCGTCGCGACGCTTCTATACATTTTGTATGAAAGGGACGCGGAAGAGACAAATGTCCGCGCCTCGTCTGTTTCTTACGTCTTTTCTGTCTGGCCCGCACCTTAAGTCTTACTGTCTTAAGTCTTGCCCCAGTGATATACAAAACAGTCGACTACTTAAGGTTGATGATGATGATAATAGATAGATAGATAGATGAACATTTAATTGAACACAACGAAAATATAACAAAATAAACATAAACAATTAGTATAGTACAATGGGTGGCCTTATCGCTGAGAGCGATTTCTCCCAGGCAGCCTTTTGGATGGAGCTATGTGTGTGTTTGTATGTCTGTAGTACCGTAGCTCTTAAACGACAAAACCGATTTGAATACAGATTTTTTATATTTGAAAGCTAGTTTTATTGCGATGGTTCTTAGATATTTTTTATCAAAATCAGTTCAGCCGTTTCATTGCACGGCATTCTTTAAATTTTCAAATTTCTTCTTTTTATTAAGACCTAGTTTTGGTTCTTCTGAATACCAGAGTGCTGCTTCGTGGCCTTCTGGTTCCATACAGCATTGAGATACTGTTATTAGCTTAAACAATGGCTTGTTGTAGTATTACTTTATTGGCTTTCTATGTTCTTCTTCTTTCGTGTCGATGTCTCAAAGCCATTTTGACCAATAGGTTGCCACACCCACGGCATTGTCGGGGCAGGTCATTAAATCCTCCATCGTGCATGCAAGGACATGTGGCATTCTATAGGACATACGGGCAGACTTTTTTTTTTTTTTTAACAATTATAGACCTTTGTTTGACCACGATCTCACCTGTTGGTAAGTGACGATGCGGCCGAAGATGGAGCACAAAGGTCTAGAAGGCACCTATTCACTCTAGCCTTGAAGATACCCAGATTATAGTTTTCAGGAAAGACAGACGACGGTAGTGTATTCCACTCCTTAGCAGTTCTCATTATAAAGGTAGAACTGAAACGTTTAGTACGAATAGGGGGTATACAAGTGAGGTAAGGATGGTACCGAGCCGTGCGCCCGCTCGTCCTATGATGAAAAGGAGATGGTGGGATCAGATCATGAAGTTCCTGGGAGCATTCCCCGAAATGTAACCTATAGAAGGTCGAAAGGCATGCAACCTTACGGCGGTGCTCGAGACTCTGGATCTTAGTCTCCGCCATATGTTGCTCACCTATAAGCCTGAAAGCTCTGCGTTCGATCTAGTCCAAGGCAGCAAGCTGGTGTTTGGCCGAGCCATCCCAAACGCGGCAGCAGTACTCCATACCAGCCCGGACTCTTGTTACTTATTATGACTAATGCTCATAATAATATAATAGCCCCAGGATTACCTACAATGCACATGTAAACCCGGCTTTAAACATTTTTGGGTTCAGATTATTTAAATTGCAACATGCAAATTGCAATTTACAACTCACAACATATTTATTGTTTAAGTTTAATTGCGCCACATAATCTGTTTATAGCGTCCATTGTAATAAAAGGCTGCGTTTTCTGTGTGATGCTTTTGTATTTAAACATTTAAGTACTTCTTTGCAATGTATTTCCATTGTCGATTTTACATTTCGTTAAAACTTATTTAAGCCAGGTTCATATTGCTGTGTCGGGGTGTGTTTTTTTTTGGGTTATATGTACCTAGGTAGTTTAGTTTTAGATTGTAATTAGATTTTAATTGATTTTTGTCTGACTTTTGTATTTTTATTATAATTTATTTTGATTAAGTAGCTATTTTGAAATATTAAACTTAAATTGAATTTTTATACTTATATATTAGAATTTAAATTTAAATTTGTGAAACTTTGACATTTTATTAATATGTTTACGTGACTTGCCTAGTGTGACAAACTATGTAATAAGGTGAAATAAATAAAATAAAAAATGAAATGTCTTTCTTTATATGATGTCTTTGCCAGTTTTATTGTGGAGGTATTTAATTAATTTGTCATTTGTTTTACGATTTGGCAGCAAATTGAAAATGATCTGTGTCACGTCAGCATGAATTCAACGCGAGGAAATCGTTGAATGATTTTTTTATGACTTTCGATGTCATTTAAGTCAACAAGAAAGTTCCGATAGACTTCGATTGTCCTTTCACTATGAAGCCCCATCTCGTGCCACTGTTTAAAACTGGTTTAATGAGTTAAAACGTAATCGCTCTAATCTCACCGATGATCTGCGTGAGGGACGGCCTTATACGGCGACGACTGATGATAACATCAGTATTTTGCGGTGTATGATAGAGACTGACAAAAGAGTGACCTATCAGCAGATTCGGACAAGCTTAGGCATCGGTTCGAGTCAAGTGCACAAAATTATCCATGAACATTTAGCGGTCAGGAAGCTTTGTGCCCGGTGGATACCACATAATTTG
The DNA here is from genome assembly GCA_932527175.1 of Operophtera brumata. Lineage (NCBI taxonomy): Eukaryota > Metazoa > Arthropoda > Insecta > Lepidoptera > Geometridae > Operophtera > Operophtera brumata. The sequence goes on from OW052226.1 coordinate 2,040,518, forward strand.
ACAGAGGCCCAAAAACTCCGTCGAAGAGACCCCTTAGGACGAGTGGGCAAAGTGCTTTTCTCAGTGGTTCCATCGGATGCAGCGATGTATTGATGTGAATGGACTCTATTTTTAAAAGATTATTATAAAAGTAATAACTTACTAGTTTGTTCAGTTTTTGATTTTTTAAGAAAGTGTCGCCCTCGTATCAGGTTCGACCCCAAAGGGCTCGAATATTTCAGCTCTGAAATCTCTTTTTAAATATTTTACATAATATAGCGATATTGCATATACTTACTAAAACCTTTAGATTTTATAACAATGCTGTGGAATGGATCTAAGGGTTTAACGTTGAAAGTAAATCCTATATTTTACCGTCAATTTCATATTAAGAGCTTAGCCGAGTTTCAGATTCCAAATTTTAATCCTCAAATCTTGTTGTTAAGCTGAAAGGTTTCGAAATTCTGATTATATTTCGACATTACAAACATTTTGATTCGATAATCCGCGCGCTCGTTAAGAAATCAGAATAATAAATATTTGACCAACGAAGACGGTACAGCTAATTTAATTTTACACGATATTTTCGGAAAAGAGGATGTCATTTGACCTTACTACCTAGTAGCTTTTATTTACAGGTATACTAATACAAGTAGGTATGAAAATACAAATAAAAAAATAATGGACAATTCACACAACATTATCTAGCCCCAAGATCTGCTCATCTTGGGGCTAGATAATGTTGTGTGAATTATTGCTGTGAATAGAAGCTTGCGTGATGGGTACTAGATAATACATAGGTACTTTTTTTTTTTTTTTTACTTATAGATAATACCTAGAACACCCTGAAAAAATATCTGCAGATTGTACAAATATTTATTCCGAAGCGGGCATCGAACCCGCAACCTCCTGCGTCGTAGGCTCACCTTTGCCCGCCGCGCCATATTCTAACCTATTCCACATCCGTCCATCCATTCTTTCTATTCTCCTATTAGGAGATTCTATTCTATTAAATTCTAATGTGTTAAAATGTCTACTGCTCTAACGGCTGCCACGACGTTATACATCACTAGTGGAATGCCCCCGACTTCGTCCGCGTGATATTTTTCATGCAAACTTCAACACCCGCTAAACCCCTTCGGAATTAATTAATTTGTTTATATCTTTCTTTCTTTCTTTATTTATTTATTTATTTATTTATTTATTTATTTATTTATGTATGTATGTATGTATGTATGTATGTATGTATTTATGTATTTTTTTTTTTATTTTTTTTTTTTTTATTTATTTATTTATTTATTTATTTATTTATTTATTTATTTATTTATTTATTTATTTATTTATTTATTTATTTATCTATTTATCTATTTATCTATTTATTTATTTATTTATTTATTTATTTATTTATTTATTTATTTATTTATTTATTTATTTATTTATTTATTTATCTATTTATTTATTTATTTATTATTTATTAATTTATTTATTTATTTATTTATTTATTTATTTATTTATTTATTTATTTATTTATTTATTTATTTATTTATTTATTTATTTATTTATTTATTTATACAACTAGTACGGCCTGGGCCAGTTACACTAATTTATAATTTAAAATTTATACACACATATTTTAACAGAATACATAATTACATTAAAGATTGACACAGAGAAAAACATAATCAATAATAATAATAAAAGTAATAACACAATCCAATCCAATAAAAAAAACACATGGCATACTTAGTTACGTGAAAAAACTCAAAAATTAATAAATCAATCAAATAAAATGACAAAAATAAATAATAATATTAATAAAACCTAAACAACAACCATAAAAATAAAAGCAAGCAATACATATTATGTCAAAATATCAGATATCCCTCTCGCACATTCACCTCGCAGAACCCCAAGCACTCCGACAGGAAATACTTTTCTTCGTGCACCCCTACACCACAAAAGGAACGTACACTCCAAATTTTATATCTCTGGGACGGTTTAGGGTGTGCGTCGATAGTCAGTCTGTCTGTCAGTCTGTCAGTCACGCAATTTTGATATATTGATATATTTAGTAATAAGAGAACCGACCATGTTAGGAACACCACGCTGCGTTCCCTGACTGGCATTGCCGACGTAGGTGACAAAACAGCCAGGCTCAAATAAGACTGAGCGGGGCACGTCAGTCGAATGCTTCCCAACAGGTGGGCGAACATCAGCACACCCTGGATACCTGAAGGACGGCGACCTCGGGGTCAGCCCAGAAAGCGATGGCGGGACGGTCTTGTGAATTTTGAGAAGGAGTGGTGGGAGACTACCAAAAGACAGACAAGTCGAAGAACCTTTGCCCAGCAGTGGGGCAATATAGGATAAGGAAAAAAAAGAAGAAGATATAGTTAGACAGCGAGCCAGTATAAGCTAGAGTTAGTATCCCGCTAGCCCCTATTGGGTGCGATACCCTTACATCTTATATATACAGGCTGTCCCAAGACTATGCGACATGAAGGGAAAGTACCTTAAATATTGAAGATACGATATTTTGGTGAAAGGAGACTTTATTTTATTTTTAAAACTTAGTAATAATGAATTCAAAGATTTTCGAAAAGTTACTTAATCCGCCTGTGATTTGAACCGTACATTTAATGGAATCAAACATTTTACTATATTCTTTTGCTAGAAGATACTATGTAACTCAAGAGGATTTTTTTTTTTAGCCTTTGTTTCGATAAGCATCATAAAAATATGGGGCTGTTCTTTTTTATATATAAGTCTGTTCGATTCCCAGACGAAGCAAGTAATTTTTAGAAAATCTTTGAATCAGTATTACTAAGTTTTAAAAATAAAATAAAGTCTCGTTTTAGCAAAATATCCTACCTACAATATTTAAGGTACTTACCCTTCATGTTGCATAGTCTTGGAACGCCCTGTATATATATAAGAAAATCGTGTTAGTTACACTATTTATATCTCCAGAACGGCTGAACCCATTTGGCTGAAAATTGGTGGGAGGGTAGCTTAGAACCAGGAGACGGACATAGGTGTAAGGGAGAAGGAGGAGGGTAAGGGCGGGGCTATTTTTCATACTGAAACTACCCATGCAAAGTCGGGGCGAGTAGCTAGTCTACACTATCTACACTAATAATAATATTATAAACACGAAAGATTTGTATTTTTGTGTGTGTATGTATGTTTGTAATGAATAAACACAAAAATTACTGTGCCGATTTCAAAAATTCTTTCACCATTGGTTAGCTACATCCACCCGGAGTGACATAGGCTACCAGTGGGGGATAGGAGGGGGGGGGGCTGTTTTTCATCCTGAAACTACCCGTGCGAAGTCGGGACGAATTGCTAGTTGGGTATATAAATACATGCTTCTAAGACGAGCAAGTCTCCAAGGTGAGCAAAACAAATAACAGTTGATCCCGCAAAATGCTTATCCCGTTTTAATTAGCCAACAAAAGTGGTTGCAAGTCACGTTCCGTTGTTAAGAAGGCTTAGGTAGCGATTACGCACGTCTACCAGCTATTTGTTAGGGGTAATTGAACTTGTACACCTTTTATAGTTGAACACACACATTCTCTGCTATACAGGGCATCCCAAGACTAAGACTAAGGCATACACGACGTAAGGGAAAGTACCTTAAACATTGAAGATAGGATATTTTGCCGAACAAAGACTTTATTTAATTTTAAAAGTAAGAAATACTGCAGTCAAAGATTTTCTACAAATTACATGCTTCGTCTGGGAATCGAACCAACATATATGTGAAAAAAAATACCTCGTATTTTTATGATGCCAATCAAAAGAATGGACAATTAATAATTTATCTTATAGAAAATACCGTAAAATTAATCATTTTAATTTTACGTCGGTTCGCTTCCCAAAAAAATCATGTATTTTTTTTGAAAATCTTAGATTGCTGTATTACTAACTTTTAAAAATAAAATACAGTCTCCTTTTAGCAAAATATCCTATCTACAATATTTAAGGTACTTTCCCTTCATGTCGCATAGTCTTGGGACGCCCTGTATAACTAGCTATTCACCCCGAACTGTGACCTCGCAAATGAACGCGAAGAAGCAATCCAACTACGAAAAAAACAATACCTCCTTTTTACACCTTAAAAAAGAGGTATTGTTTTTTTTGTTATACAGCAAAATTATTAATCGTAGATTTGATTTTAACTGATAAATAAATAAATAAATAAATAATAAATAATGCTGGACAGTTCACACAACATTATCTAGCCCCAAGCTAAGCAGAGCTTGTGTTATGGGTACTAGATAACAGATATACTTAATACAATATATTACATAGATAGATATTTTTTATTATACATAGAAAATACCCAGAACACCTAAACAAATATCTGCAATCGCACAAATATTTGTTCAGAGTGCGGGAATCGAACCCGCAACCTCCTGCGTCGCAGGCCGAGCTTCGCCCGCCGCGCCACAGAGGTCGTCACTGATTAAATCAAGTACAATATTTATAGTAGGAGTAGTAGAGCTTTTTTGTGAAAGAGTTCGTCCGGGGAAGTACTACCACCATACCTATTTCTGCCGCAAAGCAGTAGTGTTCGCATTGCTGTGTTCCGGTTTGAAGGGTAAGGGTGCCGGTGAAATTACAGGCACATGAGACTTTTCATCTTTATGTCTCAGGGTGGCGGGCGCAGTGCAATGCCACATAGGTTGCGTCCTAGGTGGACGTGATCTATGAGGTAATGCACTGTTCATAGGCAGAGGTTACCGCTTAACATCAGGTGGGCCTCTTGCTTGACCCGTCATCCAAGTAGTATAAAAAAATAAAAAATAAAAAAAAAAATATGCATGGATACTACATTATAATTCCGAGGGATCACTGTACCAGAAACATGATAGGACAATATAATCTCGATAGAAATCCACAGTTACCTCTAACTTTTTGCCAGTTTCGATTGTTTATTAATATGGTGCATATTATTGGGTAAAAAAACTAGATACAACAAAACCTAGGGCTTTTGTAAAATTATCTATATTTTTCGAGATATTTAATTAAAACGGCTTTTTCGAGAGGCGCAGTTCTGTTGCGTTTGCTGTCGCGGTCCACAAGTCTTCAGTGCTCACAATGTGAATGTCTCAATAAAAAATCATAATAAATTGGTAAATTATAAACTAAATAATAATGCTTTGTTTTTTTTTTAGTCAAAGTAAAAATAAATACGTATTTATTACTGAGTATGTGTGGTTTCGCACTTCGTCCGATCTGAATGCGATTCGAATCCGTGAAAATACGGTCCGGAGTAGTCGTAGAACTCGTTTAGACGCTGTCCAACACGCAATCCGTCCAACACGCAATCCATCCAACACGCAATCCGTCTAACACGCAATCCGACCAACACGCAATCTGTCAAACACACGCAATCCGTCCAACACACATCACGGCATCCCCATAGATGATAGCTTCAAATAGTTTAGAGTGAAGTTTTTTCTTTGTTATTGTTTTGTTTGTATTGTAGAAAAGTTTGTGTTTTTTGTGTATCGTTGCTTGTGTGTTGTGTTGTGATGTGAATCGTATTTCGATCGATTATTATTTTCCCTAATTTCTTTGATAATACCCATGTACAGCCACTACTCAACAAGATGTAATTCGAATAATCGGAGTGTACCTATGTGTTCCAAAGGAAATAAATAAATTAATTAATTGAATTGAATCCGTCCAACATGAAATCCGTCCAACACGCATTCCGGCCAGTAACTTAATAAACATTTTTCGGCAAAAAAGTCAAAATTTAAGCCCCCCAACCCCCTCCATTTCCTCCCCCTAAGATGTGAAATACAGTCCTTTATGCACTAGATCCGATTTCCATCATCCGATTTCGCTCGACTTCTCTCTAGCTCCGTATTTTCACACAATCGGATCGCATTCGGATCGGACGTAATGCAAAACCACTCTGAGGGGATGGCAAGTCAATTTATTCAAGTGTTCGTAATCTTTCTTGTGGTGCGTCGAAATACAACCCGTGTATACCAAGCTTACATTGTCGTATCATTCACTTTTCCTTAGGCTCTTATTGTAAATATTCAAGACACAAGCTCAACGTAGGCTTGTAACAAATCTATTTCACTCAGCAGGATGACGTAGCCAAGTGTAAACCCCGGGATACATAATGACGAACACAAATATATCCGTGTATATACAGCCGTAACACAAGCCATTTTACTTGTTGAGTGTGTCTGTAAAACTGAGCCACACATAAAATTGTACGCTCAAGTAAGTCTAAAAATTTTATTGCTAAGAGACGTGATATAGGGAAAATTCCTATATTTTCGTTGGCATAATAAATTGCATGGCGGTTTGTACTTACTTTTTCATGTAAATTTGGTTATGGCAACACATTTTCCAAGAGAATGACAAATGAGACTTGAATGTGATCTTCAATACATAAAGTCACGCCTGTTTCCAGGAGGGGTTGGCAGACCACAGATATTTCAATTTATCCACTATACACAAAGATTAGATGGTAGAGAATGCTTCTTGGCATTAAATTCGCCCATGTGCATTATTTGTTTTGTGCAATAAAGAATAATATATCTACCAACCTATTAATTAATATTATAGGTACCTATGAATAGGTAATTACTAACCTAACCTAATTACAGGCACATGAGACTTTTCATCTTTATGTCTCAGGGTGGCGGGCGCAGTGCAATGCCACATAGGGTGCGTCCTAGGTGGACGTGACCTTTGAGGTAATGCACTGTTCATAGGCAGAGGTTACCGCTTAACATCAGGTGGGCCTCTTGCTTGTTCCGTCATACAAGTAGTATAAAAAAAACCAAAAAAAAACCTATCCATACAAAAAAACACAACAAATACTTAATTCTTTATTTGGAATAAAAGCATGGGTAAAGAATGTATTAAAATCAATTTAAATGCAGAAGTTTTTTAAATAAAACTGTGACGCGAATATCAACGCCCTCCTCCAAATTTACAATTTGAGTTCCAATAGTGTAAGGTAAAGAAAATGAAACTAATAAAAATAAACAAATAGAAAAAATAAACACACTTGCTCATAAAGTGGCTCTAATTTCACCGCAATTAGGCACATAATGACACCTGTAATCAAACTGTGACTTTTTCATTGCTATTATTCAACAGTGAGTTATAGAGACAGTTGAACATTTACACAGAGTGTGTATTTCTGTTTTTTATTATTTTATTCACTAGTGTGTTGAAACTATATTTTACCTAATTGTTTCATGCTATTGTTTTACGTGATTCTTTGTTTAAGGTTATTTTTTTTTTTACATTGATAGACCTTTGTTTGACCACGATCTCACCTGTTGGTAAGTGACGATGTGGCCGAAGATGGAGCACAAAGGTCTAGAAGGCACCTATTCACTCTAGACTTGAAGAGACCCAGATTATAGTTTTCAGGAAAGACAGACGACGGTGTCCTTTAATTGGCTGGCATAAATCACAGGCCCAGTATAGTCAGACAATTAGATTTTTCTCAAATAACGTTTAAACTGTGCTGTTAAGCTATGGTGTGTCCGGCCTAATAATATACCCCTCCGTCTCGTCCCGTGGATGCCGTAAAAGCCGACTAAGGGATTACCCGGACTTGTTGATAAGAATCGTTGGTATAAGATTTGTCCTGGCTGCTAGGTTACTATGAAATGTGTTATTACTGGAAGAAAGCGTTAGCAGAGTCAGTTGTGGGAAGCAATGGCAGTGATGAGCTCGCCACTTGTCACGTCTACATTCCACGATGGTGCAACCTTCTGTGAAAATAGGCCCATTGAGGCTCTGCGTACCCTTTTGGGTAAAAAGGGCGTGTCTCTATGTATGTATGTATGTATGTATGATCGACTGTTTTTGTTTGCGCAGAAAAACACAGACTGATATCCGACAGTAGCCGAACGTATAGTATAGCTCTGACCCGCTGTATAGTTCTGTCCCACTCACATCTAAGAGTCGGCCGGCCGCTTTTTTTCTGCGAAATCGATTAACCAATAACAGCGCAAGATTTTAGCGCGCGTTTGCTATTGGTAGAAAGAAGTTTCCCGCGCTATAGAAATTGGTCTACGGCGCAGCTACATCCATTTCCAGGACTTACACATTTGGCAAAGCTGTTTATATAAATAAATAAATAAATAAATAATGCAGGACATTTCACACAACCATTATCTAGCTCCAAGCTAAGAAGACCTTGTGTTATGGGTACTAGATAACTGATATACTTAATAAAATATATTACATAGATAGATATTTTTTATTATACATAGAGAATACCCAGAGCACCCTGAACAAATATTTGCGATTGCACAAATATTTGTTCCGGGGCGGGAATCGAACCCGCAACCTCCTGTGTCGCAGGCCAAGCTTCGCCCGCCGTGCCACAGAGGTCATCAAATATGTATGTATGTATGTGACGCTAAAAACCAATATTTTTCAAATCCCGCTCGTGTCGGGTGGTTTAACCAAACAATACTTTCTCTCCCCTCGTGTAAGCGAGTGAAACATTTTTCACATGACTTTGACAAATAACGGATTGTAAAAGTGAAATTAAGTGGTTTTGCGTGTTTTTACTTTCGACGATTTTTATTTAATCCGTGGTCTTTGTTTTACATCTTTGCAAGACGTGTGGAGAGTTTATGACGACGAATGGTACTATTTTACGGGACTTTTTTGTAGGATTTAGTAAGCCACGGACATGCTCATATATGAGCACTCCGTTTATAATAATTCATTTATTTAATAAGACATTATTAGGTCCATTATTTGTTAGTATTATTCTTAAAAACTATGTTAGAAATACATTAGTTATACTTAGCTATAAGTTGAGGTGAAAACTCTCATCCGAATCCCGACCAAACAGACTCCAGTGAGACTACCTACCTGATCAGGACCCGGATAAAAGCCTTCATTACTGGCGTTTATTATGTTATTACATGCTCATTTGTAGCACAAAAGCATGCCACTATTGAGCATTTGCTTATTAGTAGCAAGTATGTCCAGATATTGCTATCAGCATGCCTATTTCGAGCATGCTCAAAAATCAACAGTTGTTTGTTTTTTGAGCATGCTACCTGAGGCGTGAGGGGGCGTGCTATGCATGTCTGAACACGTTTGCTTGCTTAGGAGCAGGAGTATGCTTATTTAGGAGTATGCCTAAAATGAGCATGCTTAGTGCTAGCCAATGCTTAGTTTAGTGCAACCCACTGTGAAAAGAGGCCCATTGAGGCTCTGCCTACCCCTTCGGGGAAAAAGGCGTGTGTCTATGTATGTATGTATGTATGAGCATGCTTAGTGCTAGCAAATGTGTACAACTGCAGAGCTTGCTCATTAATGGCATGCTTTTTAAGAATGCTAGTAATGAGAATGTCTGTCAGTACCTTTAACGGTTAAAGTTTTTTATGTTTATGTTTTAACTACCGTTTGGCCGCAGCTTCGCTCGCCTGGTTTTGGGATAAAAACAGTCCCCCGAACCCTACTATTATTATTACTACTATTGACTATTGACTATTGACCCTGCTTCTGCCTTCAACCTCGTAAACTTTGAAATACAATTATTTAGTAGAATTGGACCACCCTGCCGTATAAATATATAAATAAATAAATAAATTATGCTGGACAGTTCACAGAACATTGTATAGCCCCAAGCTAAGCAGAGCTTGTGTTATGGGTACGAGTACTAGATAACTGATATACTTAATACAATACAATACATAGGTATATATTTTTTGTTATGCATAGGAAATACCCAGAACACCATGAACATATCTGCAGATCGTACAAATATTTGTTCCGAAGCGGGAATCGAACCCGCAACCTCCTGCGTCGTAGGCAAACCTTCGCCCTACTCGCCACAGAGACCGTCAAATATCAATATAATATAGTAATTTATTCATATTAGTATGCAATGTGTGCATCGATCGTGTGGTCATCTCGTGTAAATAGCCAAACCGCTGACCTAGGCTCATCTCTTTCCAATAATGTTACTGGGCAATGATATAGCCGTGGTGTGTCCGGCCTAAGAATAGACTCCTCCATCTCCTCCCATGGATGTCGTAAGAGCCGACTAAGGGATTACCCGGACTTGTTAGTAAGATTTGTTGGTATAAGATTTGTCCTGGCTGCTAGCTTATTATAGAATGTGTACTACTGGAAGAAAGCGTTAGTTGAGTCAGTCGTGGGAAGCAATGGCGGCGATGAGCTCACCACTTGTCACGTCTATATTCCACGATGGTGCAACCCACTGTGAAAAGCGGCCTACCCCTTCGGGGAAAAAGGCGTGTGTCTATGTATGTATGTATGTATGTATGTAGCTACTAGACTATATTACAAGAATATACCGCAAATATTACAGGGAAATTGAGAGTGGCTGATACGCAATACGTTTTTCAAAGTTATAAGTTTTTTGTGAAAAATATTTTTTCCAGTACAAGCTTTTATAAAATTAGTGATCGTAACCATGTGTTGATCAAAATGAGCCTAAACACGGTCAGTCTACTATTATCCATCGAAGAGTTCCGTTGTGTCCATCATCAGATCAGATCGTTGTCACCATCATATTGTATTGACATTGGAACTTGACAGGTATGCCAATTTTCAGCTCAATCGGTTGAGGATAGCTGCTTTAAAAATCAGTTACAAGATAAATAAATAAATAAATAAATAATGCTGGACAGTTCCCACAACATTATCTAGCCCCAAGCTAAGCAGAGCTTGTGTTATGGGTACTAGATAACTGATATACTTAATACAATATAATACATAGATCGATATTTTTATTATACATAGAAAATACCCAGAACACCCTGAACAAATATCTGCGATCGCACAAATATTTTGTTCCGAGGCGGGAATCGAACCCGCAACCTCCTGCGTCGCAGGCCAAGCTTCGCCCGCCGCGCCACAGAGGTCGTCATGCTCATGTTTGTGGCGCAAGAATCAATTTTTTTAGTGTTTTTTGCCCGTTACAGCTCATCAATACTTCTTCACATAGCGAAAGTTGTGTTCGCGAGAACTAGGAGACTTAACACACATGTTTTAATTGATAGTGTCTTATAAATATCATCTGTTTGGCTACAATACCCCTAAAAAAAAAAAAAACACTGTAAAAATGTGTTTAGGGGTATCATAGCTTGCGTGCGCATCCACCTTAAATAAAAGCTTGTAAAATCACTATAATCAGTATTAGCAAAGATACTCTAACAACTATATGATGGACTTATTATTACATACACTATTAACTAAATTATGGCAACTTTGGAAATTCGACCGATAAAAAAGCGGCCAAGTGCGAGTAGGACTCGCCCATGAAAGGTTCCGTAGCAGCAAGTAACATAATGTAAAAGTTCTTGGATGGATTACGATTTATGACGTTTTAAAAAAAAACTACTTACTAGATCTCGTTCAAACCAATTTTGAGTGAAAGTTTACATGTTAATGTACATCATATTTTTTTTTTAGTTTTATCATTATCTTATTTTAGAAGTTACGGGGGGGAGGGGGGCACACTTTTTACCACTTTGGAAGAGTCCCTCGCGCAAACTATTAAGTTTAGAAAAAAATTATATAAAAAACCTCAATACCATTTTTAATGACCTACCCATAGACACCCCACACGTATGGGTATGATGAAAAAAAGTTTTTTGCGTTTCAGTTCTAAGTATGGGGAACCCCAAAAATTAATAGTTTTTTTTTCTATTTTTGTTTGAAAATCTTATTTCGGTTCACAGAGTACATCTTCTTACCAAGTTTCAACAGCATAGCTCTTATAGTTTCGGAAAAAAGTGTCTGTGAGATACTCGGACAGACAGACAGACATGACGAATCCATAAGGGTTTCGTATTTTTTTTTACGGAACCCTAAAAATTAGTTCGTTACACTGCTGGTTCACACTCTAATCCTCCAATTGTGGTCAATAATGAAGCAGCAATTGACGGATAAAACTTTTAAGAATTGTTCCTGTCTAAGCATTTCGTCTCTCTTTTGGTGCGGACAATTTATGAACGCTGACCCGAAGTCCATTTACTTTGAGCTCTTTGATTATGCTTCAATGGATCATGCTACGACAATCTACGCAGTAACTGCTACGCCGTAGCTGCGTAGACCCTAAAAATCATTTATACTTTATCAAAGGCTGTAAAAAGGTTCTTGTTACAAGTTTCGAGTGGCGATAAAACACAAAAGGACGTCATTTACCGAACCCATGATATACAGCCTTTTAGAGAGGTCTATAGGTTGTTTACCGATTGACGCTAATTGGCTGTCCCGAAAGGTTTCGTAAACGATACAGTGGAAGACGATAGAGGAAGAATAATGACTGCAAAAACTCCGCTAGCATATTTATTTCCTTCTAAACTATCCACGGTGTGGTAGTCAACAGCATCCATACTCGCAAACAATATTACGCTGGTTAAGGTGGTTGTTTTTTCATACAAACGTATTTTCACAAATATGGGCGAACAGAAAATAATTTTACACTGATATGGCTGTTGTTGGCTTTTTTAATGGTCATTATTTGCGGTAAATCATATTTGGTTGAAGAAAACAGTGAAGTAATAGCGAAAATAACATCGACATTTTAGTCCATACAAGTAATTTCGATGTTATTTTCGCTATTAATCCACTGTTTTCTTCAACCAAATATGATTTACCGCAAATAATCTCATATATAAAAGGCAATGTCCTGACTGACTGACTGACTGACTGACTGACCGAGGTACAACGCACAGCCTAGACCGCTGGTCGTAGAGACTTGAAATTTGGAGGGTGTGTTCGTCTTGATGCTTAGGGTTGTACTTAGAAAGGAATTTTGAAATAATAGCGAAAATTACATCAAAATTTTAGTCCATACTATTCGATGTTATTTTCGCTAATAAACCACAGATTTCTTCAACCAAATATGATTTGCCGCAAATAATTACTGATATAAAAGCTAACGACAGTTATTTCAGTGTAAAATTATACTCTGTTCGCCCATATTTGTGAAAATACATTAGTATGAAAGAGCCACCTTAAGGCGATTATGTTAAATGGTGGAGGCATTGCATGACTATGCTCACTCAATAACGGTAAAGGATACAAACTTGATGTAAACACAGTAATGTATTTGATGATGTATTCTAAATAAATCAAGAACAGAAAAACGATTGGTTAACCTTTTCTCGATAGTTTTTTTTTTAAATTGGCGCTCTTGAACCCCGTTTTAGATTCATCCTTCGATTAGAGAAAATATTAAGCGTTAATTTTCATACTATTCAGTAGGTAATCACATTACTTAGATTAGAGGAGAAGGATTTATTTTTATTTTTACAACTTTAGAAGCAGAACGATGTATTAACATTTATCGCTTACGTCAGTTATTTCCGAGTGGCAGAAATTTATAGCACATCTCTTCCCGGGTTCAAGTGGGAAATAGCGATGTCACTTTCTTGCAGCTATTGATTTCTTGCTAGACTCCGCCCATGCTTCCTGTCTGTTAGGACTGATTTTTATATGGACTAAATGACTTGTATGGACTAAAATTTTGGTGTTATTTTCGCAAATAATCCACTGTTTAAATTCCAATGTTTATTGTACCCAAGTTTAACTAAATTTAAATAATATGTGTAAATATTTTGCATGTCAATATTGGTAAAGCATGGCTGGATCTACCATACTATTTTGTCACCTGTTTTATACGTACTCATGTTTGTAAATTAATGATTATGATTATTTTTGTTATTATGTTTTCTTCAACCAAAAATGATTTTCCGCAAATAATTACCAATATAAGAGCCACCAACATATATATATATATAATATTCTTAATCCTAAGTTCTTTAAGAGTAACTTTGAAAGTTATGTTAAGATGTAGACCACCATAATTAAAGAGGGACTCCTCTAACACAGGCTATTGTAACTTAAATAATTGAATTTTTAAATATGTATGACATGCCTACTTTATAATAAAATTAATTTGTATTTATCTTTTTTATGAAATGATAGTGATAATGTTTATATTTTAATTATTTATGACAGATGGATATTATTTGATTGTATACGTATTCTATTTTTATTGTTTTTAATGTTTTTATTTTATTTTTTTCTTAATTTCTTTATTTGACATACTTTTTAATTTTAATTTTCCTTTGTCATAAATTCCAAGTAATAATGTTAATACCGTAAAGAAATATTTGCACGCTTTTTAAGCAAGAGTATGAGCACACATAATTATGTACTACTACCTACCCATAAGTTTACCATACTTTAGTAAATAAAGATATTTGATTTTTGATTTGATTTGTCAAGTCAAAATCATGCAATTCCCAAACCATGTAACTTATAGTCGTGTAAGTTTTTTTTTTTAACAACTGTAATTTCAGTGTAAAATTATACTCTCGCTCGCCCATGTTTGGTAAAATACAATCGTATGGAAAAGCAACCACCTTAAACATACTAGCACACATCATCCAATAGCATCGTGATAGTTTATTTGACAGATGCCACCGTCGTTATTGGTTTGCTTGGTATTGTTTACGAATAGGGCTCTAAGATAATTTGCGGTTGAACCAAGCTCAAGATAAATCAAAAGCTGGAATGTATGTCAAACAATAAATTCTAGTATACGAGACGTAACAAACGCCCTTATTTATATTTTGCATTTGCATAGAAAGTGAAGTTTATATAAGTGTAATAAAAGTGCAAGTGTTTTAGTGTGTGTGTGTGTGTGTGTGTTTATGTGTGTATGTGTGTGTTGACCTTAAGTACCAAGCGAGGACTTGCTATTGAATACACAAGGCACACCCGAGGACATTTTCAAAGCGAGGTCTTTTTCATGGGTCCTCGTATCGATCGGACCATTGCATCGTATTTTACGCGCGATTTTGAGTCTTATTGTATATTTGAAACGGAAATATTGGCCTAACCTCGTTTTGGTCACGATAAGTCATGCTCACACCCCGACAGTGTGTGACCACCAGGCGGCGCCACTATCGCCTTCTATACACTCCATTTCACACTCTGTCATGTTCTTTGTACCTTCCGAGGCCTTATGTGTGAATTTAACACACAAGACCTCGTAATGGTAGCTTTTCCGAACAATGTGTATTAACGACCTCGCTTCGATCAGTAATATTACAACAGTGAATTTTCCAAGTGTGTTATATAAATTTTCTGTCCTCGTTTGGCTAACGCACACTTTGTGTATTTTACCTAGGTTAAAGTAGGTATATAAACTTTGTGAGTTTGAATGTAGGTAACCTCCGGCTCTATTGATACGTTTCTGAAAATATATGGTTTTAAGATTAAAATTAAAACTTTAAAACAAATTACTATTTCACTAAATAAATAAAAAGTTATAGAAATAAGTTTCCCATACCTTTGTGCTGAAACTTCGCATTGCACGCTTCCTACCTTGGCTTGAGAGGTGATCGAATACCGCCTTCCAGGTCGATTATCTTGCCCCATTTAGACAAATTTGATAAGCACAAAGTAGGCATTCAAGGGTTCCGTAATCTACCGTCCAGGTCAATCATCAGATCCTCATTCGCTCTTTTATTATATTACTAGCTGACCCGCTCTCGGCTTCGTCTATATTTACATAGATTACCTGGTGTGTCCGGCCTAAGAATAGACCCCCCGTCTCCTCCCGTGGATGTCGTAAAAGCCGACTAAGGGATTACCCGGACTTGTTGATAAGATTCGTTGGTATAAGATTTGTCCTGGCTGGTAGCTTATTATAGAATGTGTTATTACTGGAAGAAAGCGTTAGCTGAGTCAGTCGTGGGAAGCAATGGCGGCGATGAGCTCACCACTTGTCACGTCTATATTCCACGATGGTGCAACCCACTGTGAAAAGAGGCCTATTGTGGCTCTGCCTACCCCTTCGGGGAAAAAGGCATGCTGTGTCTATGTATGTATGTCTATGTATGTACCTACCTACTCGTAATACGCATTCTAAATGGATGGTGGTATAAATATCAGACTATTGGCTATTCAAATAAGAATACCTCAATGAAAGTCCTGAGTTGCCTGCATGCAACGACTTCATGAGACTTTTAAAATATCGTTGGCCAATTGAAAAGGGATAGGCTTTCTACTGTGCGTATTCCGGTTCGAGGTTGGCCATTCGAGAACCATTATTCCCCAGTGGTTGACGACCACTTTAGCGCGTCGGGCGAGTAGCCGGCTGAGATGCGAGAGGTTGCAGGTTCGATTCCCGCTGCGGGACAAATGTTTGTATGATCTGCAAATGTTTGTTCTGAGTGCTAAGGTACCATGGTACTCGTAGTTCCTGATACCAACGACACTAGGAATCCTAGTTTGGGATCACGACTATGTATGCGACTGTTGGGTGTTATGTTATGTTATAGTTGTTGGTTCTGCGAGCTATATATATGACCTGCCCATTACAATTTAAACTTGCTAATTTTGAGACCTATGTCAGGGATCTCGGTTCTTTTTTTTTTTTTTTTTAACACTGATAGACCTTTGTTTGTTCACGATCTACGGATCGTTTACGGTACGGATACAGAATCTGCGTGCATAGCTCTCTCCAAAGCCCGTTGCGCGTATTTTGGCTTGAAGGGTTGCCGGTGAAATTACAGGCAAATGAGACTTTTCATCTACATGTCCCATTGTGCGCGGGCGCAGTGCAATGACCACATAGGGCGCGTCCCAGATGGACGTGACCTATATAAAAATGCACTGTTCATAGGCAAAGGGTACCCCTTATCATCAGGTTGGCCATCTGCTTGTTCCATCATTTTAAGTATCCAGTATGAAAAAAAAAAAGTTTTAGTCCCGTGAGTTATCACTTCCAACATTCAAACTTTAATGTTATGGCTCTGCAGTATCTGTGACGTGAAGATATAAACATAAACACACACCCAACAGTCACATACATAGTCCTGCCCTGGTATTCGGGGCTCGGTGAAGGTATTCGGGGCTCGGTGAACTTGTTGAGCGAGTCACGGGGTGAAGTCACGCGTTGCGCAGTAAGATAATATTTGACTTCGGTAATGTTAGGTGTGTCAAAAATTAATGGCTGTCTCGATGACAGCCATAGATCTAGTATGTACAAGATACACAATGAGAGATCGAAGATGAAACAAAAAAAAATATGTGCACGTGTTTGTGAAACTCTATGTGTAAGTTATAAATAGTGTTGTCATCGATCAACACTTTTACATTGTCGATAGAATTTATCATCCGTCCGTGATGTGTATGGTAGATAAATACATCTTAATGCAGATTAAGTCTTTCATGAATAACACAGTTTGGCAGATTTGACGTCATAAAGAGAATAAGGTTCTTATTCCAATTTTGAATAAATTAATTTTTATTCTTATTTTTAAGGGATCGTTTGGAGAAATAAAACAGTTAATAAATAAACCTTCATTATTTATTGACCCCTAAATATTATGGTTTTATTTAGGTGGGATCTAAGAATTTCCCTATTGAATTTAAACTCAAAATCTTTGCTGCAGATACCTAGTGGAGTTCCTTTTTGAGTCCATCCCACTCTTCTTATAACCGATAACCATTTTTTTCGAGGGTGCAGGTTCGAGCCCCGCTGGAATGGAATTTTTGGGGTATATTTAAATTTAATTTGTTACCTATTACTTTATCAAGCAGAAAGAAACAATATTTTTTGTTATAAAAAAACCCTTTCGGGGAAAAAGGCGTGTGTAATAATCTACAACGTAAATATTTACTCCAAAATATCTACTACACAAACTGCAATAAAAACACCCGTGGTGCTTCAATACAAAAACACACACCTCAATGTCCACCTGGTTATTTTAGATTAAAAAAAAAACGGTAAAATGTTAACAGAGCACACATATTTAATCCAAACAAAATTAAACCTCCATTCGAGGATGGACAAAAATTTAATTTATAGGCAGGTACTAAGATAAAGACTGCAACAGGACTATCGATATTTCTGACGTCATCACTTGGCCAAGCCCTATCGTAATCAAACATTTTTATATTTTACTTATAATATTGTTTATTTATAGGTGCCAGCAACGAAATATTATTAAAAAATATAAGGGAAAGTCCTAATCTACGAATGAAACTAGTTTTTAGGTCATTCACTAAAGCAGAATTGATAAAATAAGCAATACAACCGAACTACCAATAATCTCTTATTTACCTGTGAAACGTGTATTTTCCCGGATCATTACGTCTTGTATTTTCACAGTCACAAACTGAACACGACACCATTGTCATACAAAGTAATATTTGTTATTGAATAGTAAGATTACTAAAAAAATTACAAAATAAGTTAAACAGCACAAGAGACCGGGCGCTATGGGCATCTTCTCAAGCAAAAACATGTCACATTCATTACAATTGTTGCTGTATCATTTATTCTTGCACGGGGTACATTTAAAAATGACTTCTCTCTCCCATGCTTCGTTTGTCTATTCAGCGTTGCAAAAATTATACGTCTATGATGACAGCATTATCTATATGGATGATTTGATCTGTTTGTCAAAAGCTGTGAATTTTATTGTAGGAATTTTAAATTCATTTTTTTTCACCTGCGCTAACATTCGCGATAAAAAAAGCGTAAGCCGAGTCAGCTCACGTCTATATTCCTACGCTTGTGTGATCCACAGTAAATAAACACGGTCAAGAAACGAAAGCTAAAAGTAAGTATTTCTCTTTGGCTTCATTCTTATATGCAACTACTATTTCTGGTATTCTTATCCCGATGATGACCGGCCTTTGGCATCGACGCGCGCAAGTTGACACTTCACTTAACCACCTCACTGTACCCCGAATACCTAGGCTGATCCCACACTAGGATTCCCTGTGTCGTGTGTAGGTATCAGGAACTACGAGTATCACCATAACACCCAGACCTGGAGCAAATATTTGTAGATCATACATACATTTGTACCGCAGCGGGAATCGAACCCGCAACCTCTCGCATCTCAGCCAGCTACTCGCCCGACGCACTACAGAGTTCGTCAATATGGGGTTGTTTCCTGAACGCTGCCCATCCTATACAAATAAATGAGCTTAAAATAAAAATCTAAAATAATTAAATTAAATTCTGCCTCTGGAGCCGGTAGAAGGTAAATTACATATACATATTATACATGGGTATCCAGACCCACATTATAATGTGCGTACGTGATTTCTTAACATAGATTTGTCTGTTGTAGGGCAATATTAAAATGTCCTCGCTTGTATTCACGTAACTTGAACTGTGTATGAAGAAAATATAACGTTTTGGCACAGAATAAATAATAGTACAGAGTTTTGGTTCAACTAGTTCTGTATATCAACTCCAAAAAGTCTAATGTCCTCACTTCGGACAAGCCTGCTGTAGGGTGATGTATACCGTGTTCAAAAAAGTCCACGCTTAGTTCCTACATAACTTGACATAGGTATGAAGAAAATATAAGGTCCTCGGTTAGTACAACTAATTGAAAAAGTCTGACACACGTTCTCTCGGTTTATTCCCGTTGTTCACGTTCAGCTTGTCCACGTTAACGTTGACAACGGGAATAAAATAAAATAATTAAAAAACTTTCCCGATGTCCACGTTATCATATATTATGATAACATAGACCGAATCATTTGTATACAAAATGTTAAACAAAACCACCTATGCCTATGTATGCCTCCTCCTATAATAAACTATTTCACGTAAAAATGTAATTTTAAAAAATTACAAGCGATGTCCCCTGCTTTCCGACAGTCTTTAATGCAACATTCTCGCAAATAAAGGACTTTGGGCTGGATAATGTATGAGAAGACCCGATGGCCATGATTGGGGGTTCGGGAGTCCCTGCAGTCTCCAATCTAGTCCCCTACTGGCACAGCAGCCTGCCGTATGTCTTTTGGCTCGCTGTCCAGTGCCACGCTCAACTTTCGTCTTCCCACAAACCACTCAAAACACTCAAATCTCAAAACTAAACGAACATGAAAAATATGAATTTAACTGTGATTGTTTTTGTTTAACTGTGATAGACCCTCGATTGACCGCGATCTCACCTGTTGGTAAGTGACGATGCGGCCTACGTTGTAGCACGAAGGTCTAGAAGGCACCTATTTACCATAATATACCCATATTATAGTTTTCAGGAAAGACAGACGACGGCAACTTGTTCTATCTGTTCCTTAGCTGTACGCATTACAAAGGTGGAACCGAAACGCTTAGTGCGAATTGCGGCTATAATGATGTAACTAAGCCGGGCGCCTGCTTGTCGTATGATGAAAACGAGATGGCGGGATCAGATCATGTAGCTCGTGGCCACATTCCCCGAAATGTAACCTATAATAGAAGATCGAAAGGTATGCTACTTTACGGCGGTGCTCGAAACTCTGGATCCTAGTCTCCGCCATATGTTGCTCTCCTATAAGCCTGAAAGCTCTGCGTTAGATCGAGTCTAAGGCAGCGAGCTGGTGTTTGGCCGAGCCATCCCAAACATGGCCGCAGTACTCCATACCATACCGGACTTGCGCTTTGTACAAACTGAGCAGCTGTCCCTGTGTGAAGTAAAGCTTTACCTTAGTGCTGTGTGAAGTAACGCGTTGGATTTAACTAGATTAGCATCGTCCCAGTCGAGCAGCCGCCAACGACTGCTCGAATCTAGAGCCCACCAAGCCATACTTTAATAAGTGACGCTCACGGAGACGGAGATTCAATATCCTCCCGATACAGCATACCTGACATACCCAGGCTATCCTCTGGAGCACAATTTGAAACAAAAAGCTGGTATCTGTATTTATGCCTGGGACGACATTTGTTTTGTGCGCCTGCATGATCTTGAAGATCCCGATTCATTATCTTTGTGGATTTTGGTGGATAAAGTCTCAGATAACATCATCTATGCCAGTCTATATCGTTCACACTCTAGAGATCACGTGACAACCAGGTTATTTAACTACATGCGGCGGATGTGACCCAACAGCGGTACCCTGATGCCCAACTAGCGCTTTTGGAAGACTTTAACGCCCACCAAAAGTGGCTGTTCCCATACCAGATCACGGACCATGATCGGAGAGAGCTGTGCAAACTTGCAATTTTGCTTAATCAACAAGAATTCCAAACGTAGAGAACCACACAGTCAACTTTGGAACTTCTGCTGGCAACGCACCGGACCGCCACTCAGTATCAGTGCTGCCTCCCCAGATCACTGTGGTTTGCATCGTCATACTCGCCACCCGATTCCTTCCACAAAGGAAGTAGGTGAGTGTGGCGTTACGTGTAGGCAGATTGGAATGAGATGTGACACTTCTTCGCTTCTTATCAATGGCGCCAAACCAGCTTTTCTTCTTGTGACCCAACGGTCTGTGCTGATGCCATTACAGAGGTGATCAAAAGAACAATGGAATACTTTATTCCATTCTCCGATGATTCACCTTCAGGTTATGCTTGCCCATGGTTCAGTCCCACGTGTGCTAGTGCAGAAGCGCAAAAACATGTGGCATATCTAGCCTAGGTTGACGCAAGAAACAGAAAAGCTTCGGATGCATGGGATTAGAAGAAGGCCTAACATAGCCGCCAAGTCCTGCAAGAAGGTGAAACAAAAGGGTCGCTTCGATCGGATTGGCCGTTTGGGGGCTAAGCTTGCCGCATATCCTCTGGGAAGTAAAGCATTGTGGACTCTGGCTAAATCGGTTGAAGCTAATTTCAGCCGTACTTCACTCCCCCACTGCTGAAACCAAATGGAACCCTAGCTCACGCCGCCGTTGATAAAGCAAATTTGCAACTCAATTTGCGGAAACCTCGCGTCTGAACACCTCTGGCGAAACTCCATCCAGCTGTCCTCGTTGCGAAGTTTCAATGCAGGAAAGGAGATGTCCAAAAAATATATGGAGGCCGGTATAAAAATAACTAGAAATTCTTAGCAATATAATAGTTATTTACGGAGAAAGGGCATATTATTTTAAATATACATTTTTAGGCTAATGGAAAATAATAAATGTACCTCCGTTTTTTTTAAAACTTGATTCAAATGTCGTATTTTTCAAAATAAAGTATAGAACTTGCAACACTCCCAAAAGGTAAACTTGATGCCCTTTGGCAGGCAGACTAAGGAATTTTGATACTCTCTAGCTAGCGAGACAGACGGCAGACAGACAACCACAGACAATTTTTCATAGCAGTTTCCTACCTTCGTTCCGTGTTGTCACGTTATTACTTCATTTATTAGTTTATCCGTTCTCTATAGGTTCAGGATACATTCTGAGTAGGTACCTACCTACACTATTGGAGAGTTCACTAATAGATAGGAGCTGCCTATAATGATAATAGTGCCTATAGCAATACGCATAGGTACCTACATTCCTCGCCTCCTTATTAACATTTGTATTTTTCAGGTAGCTCAGGGCACAAATAAATTGATTGTAAATTGTGTATTAGCACGTATTCCATTCAAGGACAATATTTTAGTCATCATATCTTTGGGCACAGGCAGAAGAAGACAAAATGGCATATTTGCGTGTTGAATAATAGATAGGGATAGCACTATCAACTTGTTTCCGTGCACAAGAGATGGCGATGTATGTCCTCCTCTACATTTTACATATTTCCAATCATGTTATAAATAACATTTTATATCAGGTATAAATAATAATTTAAAGTTCAGTTCATATCATTTCTTGAACAAGTTTACAAGACACATTATTAAATAGCAATAGAACATTACTGACAGTGACACATGGAGGATAGTTATGTTTTGTTTGAGTTTGTAAAGGATTTGCGTGCTTTTTCCGTAGTTCGTTTTAGTAAAAACACATTATTATTATTTTTTTAATACTACTTGGAATTGCGGATCAAGCAGATGGCCCACCTGATGTTAAGTTGGTACCCTCTGCCTATGAACAGTGCATTACCTCATAGGTCACGTCCACCTAGGACGCACCCTATGAGGCATTGCACTGCGCCCGCCGCCACCCTGAGACATAAAGGTGAAAGTCTCATGTGCCTATAATTTCACCGGCACCCTTACCCTTCAAACCGGAACACAGCAGAGCGAGCACTACTGCTTTGCAGCAGAAAAATGTAGTACAAATAGGTAGTAATGGTGGTAGTACTTCCCCGGACGAACTCTTTCACAAAAAAGCTCTACTACTACAACCACAAAAAAGCTCTACTACTATTGTATTGCATAGACTACACAATTATGACCAGTGGCACACACAATTTCACGACCTCTGTGGCGCGGCGGGCGAAGGTTGGCCTGCGACGCAGGAGAGTGCGGGTTCAATTCCCGCCTCGGAACAAATATTTTTGCGATCACAGATATTTGTTCAGGGTGTTCTGGGTATTTTCTATGTATAATAAAAAAAAAGAAATATATTGTATATCAGTTATCTAGTACCCATAACACAAGCTCTGCTTAGCTTGGGGCTAGATAATATTGTGTTAACTGTCCAACATTATTTATTTATTATTTATTAAACACGTGTGGTGGCGGGGCATGTTTGTTTCATTATGTTTTCCCTTCAAGAACTTTTTTATTATTTTCTCGGAAACGGAGGTTTTATAAAATATAAAATTTATATAATCTTTAAAACTGTAAGAATTTTCTCGGAATATTATACCACTTCTGAACATCTCCTTTGCATACAGCAAAAAGTATGTAGCGTATGTAGTTGTATGTTCTATGTAGCGGCTACATAGCCTGGATGTGGATAAAATAGCGGGCCAGACGGTATCTCAGCTGTAGTATTAAAATCATGTGTAAAACTAACATGTGGAGAACGTTGTGGACTACATTATTAACAAGTCTTACATAATTAAATTTATGTATTAATCCTGATTGTACCTAGATATATAATGTAGTTGTTTGTTTTTCCTTAATAAATAAAATAAAATAAAATGTACTCCTGTGTTGTCTGAACTTTAGACTGCTTACAATATTGATATATTACATTATTACAATTAGATTGACAGCTGATAATGTAATACTATGAGACTAAAGAACTTACTCCTTGCAAGATGATTCTGTGATACGTGCAATTTTGTAACATAATTATGAGATAAAATAACTTTAATACTGCAATTAATTTTTTTCACTTTTTACCGTACTAATCTGCCTACATTTAATGTTATTGAATTTGATTCAGTAATTGATTTGTATGTTTTGTATGTCTTATTTAAGTTTTGTGTAGTTGAAACCTATGGAGATAGCGCTTTAGATAAGGTGGACAACGGGAAGGGATTTAGTGACTTCCCGCTGTCCACGTTAGCGGGGACAGCTAACGTGGACAACGGGAAAGGATATTTTGACTTCCCGCTGTCCACGTTGACGCGGGCAAGATAACGTGGACATCTGGAATAAACCGTTCTCTCTTTGGACAAGGGATTTACTTGTTGTAGAGGTATTATGTTAAAGTGTCTTTTGCTTCTCTCTACATAACTTGAAATGTGTATGAAGTAAAAATAAGGTCCTGGTTATGTCTACTCCGATTTTTAACGATACTGCGAGGCAAAAAATACAAACAAACTGCGCTCAGTGGAAAAAAGCCTATTTAATATCAAGTTGAAAAATAATAAAAGAAGAAGTGAGGCAATAATAACAAAGAAAGACAAAGAGACCTATACCCGAAAGGGGCCTTAGCTATATTAAAAAAAGTCTACTATATAGTTGTAATATAAACATTTATGTAAATAGTTAGTTAAGGAAATAAAAAGGCTATATTAATATTATCTCACTCATTTATACAAATACTCGTAAAAAAATATTTTTCACTATAAAGGAATACTATCTACAAAAAAAAATAGTGTAAAAACATTAAAGTAAAAATATAAATCTAAACGGGGAACCACCGACCGCAGAGCGAGGCCCAAAACGGTCGGGGGCTAGGGCTGCAGAGAAAGGAACCTCCTGACTATGCGTACCGAAAGCACATGCCTGAGGGACTCTCCGGGACGGTGACATGCTCTACAGATATCAACCGTCCCATCCTTCATGATGTACTTTCGATAGTTGTTCGTCTTGATAACCTCATCCATAATCACACAGACAAAACCCTCGGTTGCCCCAAAGAGTTCACCGAAACGTAGCTGTTCACTGAAGCGAGCAGGTCAACATCGGGCAAAATGAAATAATTTTAAATTAGATTAGATTTAATAAAATCTAAGGTAATTGCTACTTAGTATATTTAATTTTAACATGACATCTGCAATGAGTAATAATTAATTAGTTTATGTTTACAATTTGAATTATTGACTACATTTTTAGTTATTTTTTTCATAATTTTTCGTATGAAAATTTATTTGTCTGCCCTTTAAATTTATATTTACAAAAAAATTGATTATTCCTTGATTATTCCCTGTGAATAAATGGTAAATGTACAAGACGTGCTACGCCAAATATATGGAAAAAAAAACGATTTTTGGTTTCTTGTGACAATATTGAAAGTGAGGAAATAGTGCCTCATATTTGTGAATAACTTTGGTAAATAAATATATTGTAAATATTTTGTATCCAACTTATTTGTATTATTGTTTAGTTTTACTAATAGACCCCACTCGATGAATCTTTGACACTGATAATTTTGCGGGAATTCAGTGGATGGGGGCGGCACAAGACCATCAATCGTGGAATTCTATGGGGAAGGCCTATGTCGTCAAGTGGCTGAAAGTATAATAAAGATGCCCTACCTAAAATGATGTGTATTAGGTAACACATCATTTTAGGTAGGGCATCTATAAATAATAATTAAGATGATATAATAAAGCTTAATTTTACCTCGTAACCTATACGAGGTATTGTATATTATGTGTATTGGGTTAATATATAATATAATATAATATAAGCTTTAATTACTCTTACACTCTAATATTTAAATATAACCATTTATTGACTTATCTTAATATGTTGTACATAATTAGTTAATCCGTTTTTCGGGTATCTCAACCAGTGCAAATATCACTTTGAGCGGTAAAAGCCTCCACCATCTGCCCCCATCTCTCTCTATCTCTAGCTGCTCTGCTCCAGGTAATGCCTGCCACTTTAGCGATGTCATCGCTCCAACGTTTATGCGGTCTTCCAGGCCGTCTCTTTTTGTCCATGGGGTACCAGTTAGTTATAGTTCTCGACCACCTATCGTCTGTCGCTCGCTGTACATGTCCAGCCCATTTCCACTTTAGCTGAAGATCTTTTTTCACAGCGTCAGAAAAAAGATAAAGGCAAACTTTATCTTTTTTCTAAATACGATATTTTTGTTTTTTTTCCTTCAGCTTATGACCAGGTGTAGCTTCTCTCGAGTCTTTGACATTCTCTTATTTTTCCAGTGTCTTCTTCGTGTGTGGCCATGTCTGACACGCATACGTGAGGCACGGGAACAAACACATTTCCATAACCTTTGTTTTTAGTTCAACCGGTAAATTGTTTTTGAAAAAATTGGTTAATTGATTATTGGGTTAATAGTAAAAACAAACTTAAATTGGACGTTGGAATTTAAAAAAGAAACGTCCTCGCAAAGTTCATTGTTTATGAACAGTGTAGGAAGAAAAACTAAAATAAAATTACAAGGTCCTCGTTTTGTACACGCCCTACCCGGAAAAACGTCCTCAGTTTGTTCATGTAAAATCTAGCACAACGTCCTCACTTTGTACAAGGATCAAGAAAAAACGTGTTAAACTGAGTCCTCATATGGTCATCCCTGGTCAAATGATATGGTCCTCGCTTGGCTCACACAAAAGTCCTCGAAAGGATGTCGCTATAAACGTTTTCGCGTGTAATTAAGACCCCACGTTGTTCACAGAAATTCAAACGAAAAAATGTTGAGATAGAGCTATAAGACTTGGCTCATCAGTCATGTTTTTTTTTTCTTTCTCTTTCTGGCGCACTCACAATTCCCTAAGAGGTCGCTAACCTAGTTTTTCAGAGGGTCCTCGGTTGGTGACATACCACTATAGTCCTCTTAAGGACGTCAGGACACGTATAGGTGTGTGTGTGTGTGTGTAGTGTGTGTGTGTGTGTGTGTAGTGTGTGTTTTAAGTGTTTTTTTTTTTTTTTTTTTTTATATCATTACAGTGGACTTTGAAATGTTTATGCAAGAAATATTACGACTCCAAAATTACTTTTACATTCTAGATAATTTTTAGGGTTCCGTACCTAAAGGGTAAAACGGGACTCTATCTCGTCTGTCCGCCTGTCACCAGGCTGTATCTCATGAACCCTGATAGTAAGACAGAAACATTTTCACAGATGATGTATTTATGTTGTCGCTATAACAACAAATACTAATAATAATAATATCCTTTTCATCATAGGACGAGCAGGCGCACGGCTCGGTACCATCCTTACCTCATTAGGATACCCTCTATTCGTACTAAACGTTTCAGTTCTACCTTTATAATGAGAACTGCTAAGGAGTGGAATACACTACCGTCGTCTATCTTTCCTGAAAGCTATAATCTGGGTCTCTTCAAGGCTAGAGTGAATAGGTGCCTTCTAGACCTTTGTGCTCCATCTTCGGCCGCATCGTCACTTACCAACAGGTGAGATCGTGCTCAAACAAAGGAAACCATTGTGGACAAAAAAAAATAAGCGGGTCCCATACAACAAACGTGCTTTTTTGCCATTTTTATAGATAATGGTACGGAACCCTTCGTGCGCGAGACCAACTCGCACTTGGCTGTTAGATATGTTAGATGGCTTTTTTTATTAGATAAGCAAACATTTATTTACCTTTTAGTTAGATAAATAAAAGGCTGTATTATTAAAAACAGCCTAAATATTAAATTAAAATAAATAATGTAATGTATTTAATGTATTTTATTATTTAATGTATCCACAATACACAAAGGTTCGCTGGTAGAGAATACTTTTTAGCATTATGTTCGTCTATGTACATTGTTTGTTATGTGCAATAAAGAATATTCTATTCTATTATTTTATATTTATTACTCATAATGGCCCCAAACGGGAAATTATATTTCATTCTGTGGGCTCGGACACTATTATTTCACACACTATGCCAATATATGCTCTATGCTCTATGCACGGTACGAAGATTGTTAGCTACATAAAAAACTATTAAAAAAAGTGTTTTATTTTATTTTTTACTTTGACCCCTCGATTTGAAGCCCTCGATTGACCGCCATCTCTTGGTATGGTTAATGCGGCCTAAGTTGGAGCACTAGAAGGCACCTATTCACATTTCTTATTATAGTTTTCAGGAAAGACAGATGACGGAATTTTTTTCCATTCCTTAACAGTTCTTATTACAAAGAAACGCCCGAGTGAAACGCCCGAAACGCTTAGTGCGAATTGCGGGTATACTGATGTGGTAAGGATGATACTGAGCCGGGCGCCTGCTTGTCGTATGATGAGAAGGTGATGGTGGGATCAGGTCATGTAGCTCCAGGGCACATTCCCTGAAATGTAACATATAGAAGATCGAAAGGCATGCAACTTTACAGCGGCTTTACCTATTTTTTAAGCTATTTCTAAAGAACGTTTTTTTAGTGTTCCGAAGTTTTATTCGACAACAAAATACATCAATCTTCTAAAAAGCTTTCCAACTAAAATGCACTGCACTTTCTGCCCAGTAAACAAAAACATCACAGCAATGCAAGTCACGTTCTGACTTTGTGAATTTCTGCAATTTTTACTACTTTCTGAGGCGTCGAGAACAGAAAGAGAAGTCTTATAAAGTTTTAAAAACTTCTATAAACGTAATTAGGTTTGATCTAATTTCAATCAATTAATCTTCTTTCACTCGAACATTTTTTTTTTTTTTTTTTTTTTTTTTTTTTTTTTTTTTGTTATAGTACTGTTTAAATTTAGTTTTTGCAATGTTTGCCTCGCATATTGTTTTCTCTTCATAAATAAACTTTCTTGTCAATTTTAGTCCGGGTATCCGCGATACAGGCTTGTCCTAGTGCGGTACCCATTGTTAATTATCAATAACCACTATTATTTGTAAATAAAACATTTGTATTTGTATTTGTATTTGTATCTGAATTGGTATTTAAAAATGCTCTCCACAGACCAAGACATGTTCTTGGTGATCCCGATGACCCTATCACTACCGCTAACGCGGTAGTGACATCATCCAGTCAAGACAGAGACACTCGAGAGCCGTCCCGTTTTACCCGAACCGTTACCCGTTACCGTTTTAACCGTTTTACCGAGAGTGAATAGGTGCCTTCTAGACCTTTGTGCTCCATTTTCGGCCACATTGTCACTTACCAACAGGTGTGATCGTGGTCATACAAAGGTCTATCAATGTTAAAAAAAACCCTTTGTGTACGGAACCCTAAAAAACATGGACGCTTTTTGACCGAAGCGTAGATTTTACGTTTTATTGCATTTAACGTCATTTCTTTGCATCTGTTGCATCTTCTTGTTTTTTTATTTTTTATACTACTTGGATGACGGAACAATCAAGAGGCCCACCTGATGTTAAGCGGTAACCTCTGCCTATGAACAGTGCATTACCTCATAGGTCACGTCCACTAAGGACGCACCCTATGTGGCATTGCACTGCGCCCGCCACCCTGAGACATAAAGATGAAAAGTCTCATGTGCCTGTAATTTCACAGGAACCCTTACCCTTCTAACAGGAACACAGCAACGCGAGCACTATTACTGCTTTGCGGCGGTATTTGTAACCAATGTCAAGTATTTTTTATTTATTTATAATTCGCCTAGTGTTATAATGTCTAAAACTTGTAGTATTATTTTATCTGTGGTCTAGTTAATTTTCATGTAAGTAACTTCATTTTAATTTTCGTAGCGTGTCCGTGCGTTAACCGAGGTCCGTGCTGAAAGTCAGCGCTGCAGCTCACTGCAGCATTATGCTGAGCACGGACCTTTTTTGACAGCACTATACATATCTATAATATTTTATTCTTATTTACTGTATATAAAAATAACTATGTGTATGGTGTGTATCAAAATAAACTTTTTTACTAACTTACTTAAAATGTTGGTCCGAATTAACAGACACTTTTCACATAATCAACTTTTGTTTATTAGTCGAGCTGTATTCTAGTAGCCAGCCACGGCTGCTAGCCGTTTTGCGCCAGCAATTGTATTGACCTTTAATCCAGCAATATAAAAATAAGAAGACACCGATGGCTATCCAAAGTCACTTATCAAAACTAATAAAATTTAACTTCCAAACCACTAAACGGGATTCTGCTGGACTAACTCATATTGAAGCAAACTTCTGTAATACCGAAGTTAGTTCTGCTCAATTTGGCTCGTTTATAGACGGCCTAATGGCTCTGCCAATTAACAAATTCAATTTCGACGTAGTTATTGTATTTTTAGGCAGCAAATTAAATAGCCCGTTCAATTTTAGAACTGTTTTTAACGAAACTTTATCAATATTATCAACAGCAATTTGTTATAAATAAAGTGCGTGTGGACTTTATATTACTGAGGTTATTTGGAGCTAAAATAAATACGACCTAGTGCGAGTAGCTGGCGCCCTGACATTACCGTTATACCATTGTTTGAGCGTAACTTGCGTAAAGTCCAGGCTGGTATGGAGTACTACTGCCACGTTTGGGATGGCTTGGCCAAACACCAGCTTGCTGCCTTTGACTCGATCGAACGCAGAGCTTTCAGGCTTATGGTCAGCAACATAGGCGGACACTAAGATCCAGAGTCTCGAGCACCGACGTAAAGTCGCATGCCTTTCGATCTTCTATAGGTTACATTTCGGGGAATGTTCCCAGGAACTTCAACAGGTGAAATCGTGGTCAAACAAAGGTATATCAAAGTTAAAAAAAAACTCTTCTTGCCATGCCAAATAGTGCTTTGTAGAGTTTTTTTCCTACAAACTTCTAATTCGAAAGGGTAAAAAAACGAAATGCCTCAATTTAAGGTTTTATATTTTATATTAATATAATAATTAATATTAATTAACGTAATATTGTATTATCCATAACTCTGCGTAAGAGCACAGACTAATTATGTTTTACACTGTGGTAATAGTATGTTCTAGTTGTTGTAGTAGTAGAATGTTTGGTTTTCCACTTGTGGTATCCTACCTATGCTAATTGTAAGTTAGCGCGCCTCCCCCCAACGTATGCACATTGCCCGCAACCGTCACAAGAATTATTTCTAAACCAGCATCCGATGGTCCGGTGCCCCTTCCGCACCGCCAGCAAGGCTGCTCCACGCACTGCACATCGCCCGCGGGCGCGGCGGGAGCGCTGCGCTGGCACCGCTGCCGACCCCTACGCGGCCCGCGTGCGCTGCGCCTCGTCCAGCCCCCCCTCCCCCCCTTCATCCCCCCAAATCAGGTGTCTTTGTGACTTGTAACTCTGATTTAATTGTAGTGAGCGCCATGAACTGTTCCACGCGTCGTAATATCACTTTTTACTCGAAATATCGAATTGTTCGGTTTTACCGATCGGCATTTTATTCCGATGCACAAAAACACAATAAATAAGCAAGTGGTGGTATTTTTTCGCGGTGTATCTCGTCGCCAGTGGGATTTACAGGTAGGATACCACATTATTATTATTTTATTAAATTAAGGGGTCCCATTTTAACCTTGAGGTCCTGGAATATTTTAATCTCAACAACGACACCGTGACACGACCTTTGAAATGACACCATACTCAAGGTTTTCAATTTAGGGGTCCCATTTTAACCTTGAGGTCCGTAAAATATATCTCAACAACGACTCCGTCAAACGACATTTGAAACGACACCATACTTATGTTTTTCAATTTAGGGGTCACATTATAACGTTGAGGTTCTGAAAATATTTTAATCTCAACAACAACACGTGACACGACCTTTGAAACGACACCATAGTCAAGTTTTTTCAATTTGGGTGTCCCATTTTAATCTTGAGGTCCTGATAATGTTTTAATCTCAACAACGACACCGTGACACGCCCTTTGAAACGACACCATACTCAAGTTTTTCAATTTAGGGGTCCCATTTTAACCTTGAGATCCTGAAAATATGTAATCTCAACAACGACACCGTCAAAGGACCTTCTAAACGACACCATACTCAAATTTTTCAATTTAGGGGTCCTATTTTAACCTTTAGGTCCTGAAAATATTTTGATCTTAATGACTTCACCGTGAAACAAACTTTGAAATTGCCGAAATACGCTGAAATCTCGCTAAAACCTAAAGTGTATTTATTTACAAAGAAAATGTTCCCATGCTTTTTTTCAGCAAAATTTCAGGTACTGTTGAAATTTATGTTGGCTATTTTTATTAAAGGAATTACCTTGTGAATTTTCTTGTTTCTACTACCAACGGTTTCCGAAATACGAAGCATTTTAGTTTTATATTAAAAGCCATTTTGGACCCCCTACAGGGTGAATTTTCAAAAATCCTTTCTTAGTACACCCCTACACCCAAAAAGGAATACATCCTTCAAATTTCATGTGTCTAGGTCCAGCGGTTTAGACTGTACGTTGCAAAACGCAAAGTGTATACGTTAAAAGCCCTTTTTGAACCCCTAAGAGGGTGAATTTTCCAAATTCCTTTTTAAGTACACCTTTACACCCTAAAAGGAATACACTGTCCAAATTTCAAGTCTCTACGATCAGCGGTTTAGGCTGTGCGTTGTAAAAACTAAAGTTTTTTTATTTTTTTACATAGAAAACGATCCCCTTCCATTTTTCAGGAAAATTTCAGGAATCGCTGAAACACGTGTTTATTTATTTTATTTGAGGAATCTCCATGTAAAATTTCAAGGTTCTACTGCTAACGGTTTCTGAAATACAGAGCTTTTTTGTTGTATATTAAAAGCCCATTTTGGACCCCTTAGAGCGGGAGTATCAGAAATTCCTTTCTTAGTGCACCCCTAGACCACATAAGGAATGTACCCTCCAAATTTCAGGTCTCTAGGACTTACGGTTTAGGCTGTGCGTTGATTGTCAGTCAGTCAGTCAGTCAGTGAGTCAGTCAGTCACGCAACGATTTTATATATTTTGATAAATACCCGAAGATTTCTAAATTTCAGAGTTGTGAGGTTACTGGAATGATCCTAGACATTTTTACGATTTCCATACGAAAATTTAGATATTCATTACCATATTTTTGTAATAAATTGAGCTAAAAGCTCGGTTTTTGTACGGCAATTTAAGATAACAGATTCTGTACAAATTTAAAGTTGATAGCTTTAGCCGTTTCTGAGATAATTCTATACAAAAAAAAACTACATCAAAGCTAGGGATTTATCCCCTAATTTTCCATCAAATTGAAAATTTTCTTCAAATCTAGATGATGTCAAATTTAACTAACTTTTAACTATGCAGTAAAAATTATAATAAAAGCTCTTCACAGTCGGTGGAGATATCGCGTTACCATACACACGATAACGAGGCACAAAACCTGCCTTTTTTTATACTACTTGATTGACGGAACAAGCAGATGGCCCACCTGATGTTAAGCGGTAACCTCTGCCTATGAACAGTGCATTACTTCATAGGTCACGTCCACCTAGGACGCACCCTATGTGGCATTGCACTGCGCCCGCCAAAGATGAAAAGTCTCATGTGCCTGTAATTTCATCGGCACCCTTACCCTGCCTTGATTGCCTTCTGTCAATCTTCTGTCAATATGAACGGGCAAAATCTGTCATAAACGTGTATTGGAATGCATTTAAATGCATGTAGAATCATCAAGTGGGGGCCATCATACTCAAAAACTAAAATCATGGGTTATAATTGTATTGCCTTACAAGATTTGTAAGATCTCCGAATATTATTGTAGTGAGGCCATGTATATATATATTGTCATAGTTTTTAAAACACAAGGCGTTGTTAATCTTAATAACCTTCTAATCTTGGTTACTTGGCTTCGTTTAAAACATATTCTAACGCGATTCAAAACGAAATACATTCGAGCTACCGACTCAATAAGGGAACAAAAGCAAGCTCTCTTAATTAGAAATTTGCAAATAGATATAATACAAGCACCCAGTATAATTGAAAATTTAAGGTCACGAAACCAGCTAATATATACTAAGAAAATTATGCTTTTCAGAATTTTAATTTAATTTTACATTTCATTCTATGAAAGTGTGAATCACCACCTATGCATATTTTTTCCGCAATACACCAAGGTTATCTGGAAGAGAATGCTTTCTAGCATTAAGTTCGCCTTTGTACTTCTTTGTTTTATGTGCAATAAAGAATTTTCTATCTATCTATCTATCTATCTATCTATCTACCACCCATTGCGAGGCCATCAAGAAACATGGTGAAGCACTGGCTGTTTCATTAGACGTCTCGAAGGCCTTTGACAGGGTTTGGCACGCTAGCTTTATTGGCAAGCTTCTTGCCTACGGACTGCCAGTTCAATTCTGCGCCTAGCTCGCAGATTTTCTGAGGGAAAGATCCGTTCGAGTAGTTATTGATGGCTGCTCATCGGATCAATTGGCTATAAACGCCGGGGTACCTCAGGGGTCAGTGCTATCTGCCACACTGTTTCTGCTGCACATTCAGCGTGGCAATGCAGCCAGCTTCGTAGGGACGCTTACGTCTGGTAGTAATTTGAATCAGTTGGTCTTCATTTAGATCGTTTGCAACGGTCTTCAGGTAGAACACTGTTCAATTTGTATTTTTTAAATTTTGGACATACCTGTTTTTAACCCCGACGCAAAAACGACGGGGTGTTATAAGTTTGACGTGTCTGTGTGTGTGTGTTTCTGTCTGTTGCATCGTAGCTTCTGAACGGAAGAACCTATTTAGTTTTTTTTGTTTGAAATGTTATTTTGTCGGGAGAGTTCTTAGCTATGTTTGATCAAAATGGGTTCAGCCGTTTCATTGCGTTAAGGGTTTTTTAATTTTTACAAAATTACTTGTATTATTTTCTGTTGATAAAGATTATTACTTTTTTTAGGATCTTATTACTGTATATATTCCAGGAAAGACGATTACCTTAAAGATAGTACTTACCTATCGCGCTACGGCAGTCGTACTGACTTTGTTAGCCCTAAAACGGTAGGTTGACCTTGATGATAAGTATATTATATGGTTGGACCAGTTAGACCAATATAATGGTAAGTAAACCTCAGAGCGCCATTCCCACTTGCACTTGTCAATTTATTACCATGATTTATTATTTATTTATTTGTTGACGACCTCTGTGGCGCGGCGGGCGAAGCTTGGCCTGCGACGCAGGAGGTTGCGGGTTCGATTCCCGCCTCGGAACAAATATTTGTTCAGGGTGTTCTGGGTAATTTCTATGTATAATAAAAAATATCTAACTGTTGTAATATATTGTATTAAGTATATCAGTTATCTAGTACCCATAACAGAAGCTCTGCTTAGCTTGGGACTAGATAATGTTGTGTGAACTGTCCAGCATTATTTATTAATTTTTATTTATTTATTACAATGTCCTCTAACTCTTTTCCTATTTGCCCAACCAGAATAAGTATGTCCCTGTTCAATAATTTTAGTGTTAAGAAAATCATGATTCTTCTACTAAACAAGAAAAAACCTGAAGCGAATTACGCCACAAGCTTGTAAGATCATTAATGTCAACAAGAAAAAAACCTTCGCAACGAGCGGTTTAAATGGTAGTGTTTTTAAATAAACCACAACAAGTTTTAAAGCCAATTCGCGACTCTAATCCCTGGTGTTAAAGCTCAAACCAATTTAACTACTGAAAATAAAAAGGATGATGAAAAAGTTTCATAATGATTTTGTTTTGTTCAGGAATTGTGCGGCGTTTCTCATTGAAAGTTGATTTTAAGGCCACGGACTGATTAGCTTTTATTTTACGCTGATAATCCGTTGTTTTAGTTTATCACCTACTTTTTATGGCTTAAAAAGGGTGTATTAATAAACCTTTGCAATGTAACAAGATGCAAAAATAAGACATTTATAAATGAAATAGCTTCTTCACTCCTCTTGCTCAAAACGACCGTCATTGTGGCGAACAAGAGCGAAGAAAAAATAGCATTTCTTCATCTAGGGGAAAAAGTTTTTTATTTTTTATTTTCGTCTGTCAAATGACAATGAGCCTACAAAAACGAAAAATTATTTAGTCATAAGTAGTATAATCATGAATAAAGACTCGACTTATAAATGTTTCATAAAAAAATAACAACATTTTATTTACGAAAATGGAACTAAAATCGGCGATCTCTTTGGTAGTATGCATGGAATGCGTTGCGGAAATAAAAAAAGACATTGGCGCGAAATCTTTTGAATTTTTCTCTAATTGCAAATTGAATTGGTAGTGACCGTAATTAATTTTTCATAATGTATTGGATTATTTTATTTTCTCGCAATCATAGTGAAAAGTATAGTGACATACGGCGCTAGACACACATTCTATGACATTCACATTCAGTAGAGCTTTTTTGTGAAAGAGTTCGTCCGGGGAAGTACTACCACCGTACCTATTTCTGCCGCAAAGCAGTAGTGCTCGCATTGCTGTGTTCCGGTTTGAAGGGTAAGGGTGCCGGTGAAATTACAGGCACATGAGACTTTTCATCTTTATGTCTCAGGGTGGCGGGCGCAGTGCAATGCCACATAGGGCGCGTCCTAGGTGGACGTGACCTATGAGGTAATGCACTGTTCATAGGCAGAGGTTACCGCTTAACATCAGGTGGGCCATCTGCTTGCTCCGCCATTCCAGAAGTATAAAAAAAAAAAAAAAAAAAAAAAAACTATTTACTCCCGCGCTATGGGTCATTTTAGCTCCTTCTATAAAAATCTACTATTGCCAGTGCTTTCACCTGTGTTATCCTTATACGAGATCTTAATATGTTTAAAAGCAGGTTTTGATTAATTTGTAATACCTACCTAACTTATTTTTAGGGTTCCTTAACCAAATTACGGAACCCTTATGGATTCGTCATGTCTGTCTCTCTGTCTGTCTGTCAGTGTATATCACAGTACTTTTTTCCGAAACTATAAGAGATGTTGAAACTTGGTTAGTAGATGTATTCTGTGAACCGCGTTAAGATTTCCACACAAAAATAGAAAAAAAAACAATATATTTTTTTAAAAACACATCCCCTTTCCATCTCTCCTCCCCATAACATTAAAATCCGCTAAATTGTCACGAAGTTGAACTATACGTAACGCGAGCATATAGCCGCGGGGCTAAAAGAAAGAACACAAGTTTCTTTAAGTGAAATAATTTTTCGAATCAGTTATAATTTTTTGAGTTTATCTAATAAAAACATACAAGAAATTTTTTATATTTTCTCTTTATACCAATACTAATGTCCGCCCGCGGCTTCACTCAACTTTTAGCAGGATTAAAAGTAGCCTATATCAGAATCCAGGTCAAAATCCATCTGGGTAAAGCCGTAAAGTCGCATGCCTTTCGATCTTCTATAGGTTACATTTCGGGGAATGCTCCCAGGAACTACATGATCTGATCCCACCATCTCCTTTTAATCATAGGACGAGCAGGCGTATACGGTTCGGTACCATCCTTACCCCATTAGTGTACCCTCTATACGTACTAAACGTTTCAGTTCTACCTTTATAATGCGAACTGCTAAGGAGTGGAATACCCTACCGTCATCTGTTTTTCTTGAACACTATAATCTGGGTATCTATAATCTTCAAAGCTAGAGTAAATAGATGCCTTCTAGACCTTTGTGCTCCATCTTCGGCCACATCTTCACTTACCAACAGGTCCATTGTGCACAAACAAAGGTCTACCATAGTTCAAAAAAAATGTGTACCAAACTTAATTGAAATCGGTTTAGCCGTTTCGGCATGATTGAGTTACAAATATCCAAACATCCAAATAACTAAACATCCGCACATCGTAACTTTGTTTTTTTTTTTGTAATTATGATAGGACCCTCTATTGCCAACGATCTCACCTGTTGGTAAGTGACAATGCGGCCGACGTTGAAACACAAAGGTCTAGAAGGCACCTATTCACTCTTGCCTTTAAACCCAAGGATTTGTATAGATCACAATACAGACTGGGTTCTATCGCGTTCTCTTTTTATCAAGTACTCAATTAAATTAAATTCTGTTCATTATTATTTTTCCATAAGATACCAAAAATTACACAAGCGTTCTAGTTGAGAAACTTGTTCTATTTAGAGAATATAAAGCCCATTGAATGTCCATAATGTAATATCACGTTGATAAATTCCGAAACAGTATTTTACCTGAACTCCAACTGACCTATTTACACATGGTTTCCATTCAGTAAAAATAAACGAACCTTACGAACAAAGCTCATGTGTACTGAATTAACAATTCAAATCGAATCAGACCGGTCGATACTTTACTAAACAGGTTCAAATCGGATGAAACAGCGTCCTAATCAAACATATGGATCGAAACCACCTCTTGTGCGAGTGTTTACAACGCTAAATAAATGTTTCACGGTGAGATTGGAACGCATACTCAAGCTACCCAGATTGAGTAGGGTTGTTGCAAATAAATATAGATTCTATTCTATTTTATTCTTGGGAAGCAATGGCGGCAATGAGATCACCATTTGTCACGTCTATTTCTCACGATGGTGCAACCCACGGTAAAAAGAGGCCCATTTCAGGCTCTGTCTACCCTTTCGGGGAAAAAGGTGTGTGTTAATGTATAACTTCTACTTTTCTTATTCCCCGAAAGGATAGGCCTTTCGGGGTATAAGGCGTGTGTTTATGTATGTAAATTTAAATCGTTCGAAAAGTCTTTAATAGTACATTATGGTACAAGTGTGTAATGTTGGTGATTACCGCTGAGGCGCCATTGAGACCCGAACCGCTAGGTGAGGGTCTTAAGAGAGCCGAGGACGGTAATCATCAATACACACGTATATCATACGACATTTTTCAACACACTCGTGAAGAAAATAATAATAAAACAGAAATACACACTCTGTGTAAATGTTTAACTGTCTCTATAACTCACTAGTGCATAATAGCAATGAAAAAGTCACAATTTGTTTACAGGTGTAAAACAAAAATACACACTCTGTGTAAATGTTCAACTGTCTGTATAACTCACTAGTGAATAATAGCAATGAAAAAGTCATAGTTTGAATATAGGTGTCATTATGTGCCTAATTGCGGTGAAATTACAGTCACTTTACGAGGAAATGTGTTAAAAAAATATTTAATCACAGCTAAAAGAAAAATGGGAACAAGATGGGAAGACGACCTAAAACTTACAGCTGGACAACACCGGAAAAGGGTAGCACTGGATAGAAGCCAGTGGACAGTGTAAGAGGAGGCATATGCCAAGAGGCACACCAAACTGCGGCACATCCTGTAATTTAATCTGAACTCTCAATATTAAGGTGGTCTCGCTTTTGGCGCAAAATTCTTTTTTTTTTTTTTGTTAGTTTTAGATACGATACAAAAATAATAAACAATACAGCTACAGATAAACAAAAAAAAACACTGTAAAAATGTGTTAGGGGTATCGCAACTAAACTCATGATATTTATGAGATACTATCAATTACAACATGTGTGTTAAGTCTCCTAGTTCTCGAGAAATCAACTTTCGCTATCTGAAGAAGTGTTGATGTGCTGTAATGGGCAAAAAACACAAATAAAATGTTTTTCGCGCTTCATCCGAGAGCATCCACCCTTAGTACCCACTAAAAACATGTTAACCCAAAGTTTGGAATAAATAGCTTATTATATTATATAAAAGTAAAATAAAAAGATTCTATACCGAAAGTTTTAACCAACAACCCGAAACCAGAGAGCAGTCCTGACATATTTTTACCATAAATAATATTTTATGGCCAAGATAAATGGTGTACCATTATTTTAAGCACCTGTATGCTTAGTATCTTGTAACAAATGTGTGCACATATAAATAAAATTCACAATTTAAAACTACGAAATTTCGTAGCACTTCTACAAAACTCGTAGCACCTACGTAGCATCAGTTACGAATGCCACAACAATTAGTCACGTAAGCCTTGCACGTCACAGTGTAAAGCTGTAATGTAGTATTTCATATTATATTTATAAGCTTAGAATCACATTTACCTAAGAACA
Source organism: Operophtera brumata (assembly GCA_932527175.1). Taxonomy (NCBI): domain Eukaryota; kingdom Metazoa; phylum Arthropoda; class Insecta; order Lepidoptera; family Geometridae; genus Operophtera; species Operophtera brumata. The sequence goes on from OW052226.1 coordinate 2,080,392, forward strand.
CCTAATCATCTCGCAATGTTATAATCTGGTTTGAAAGGTATGGGTGCCGGTGAATTAACAGGTACATGAGACTTTTTATCTTTATGTCTCAGGGTAGCGGACACAGTGAAATACCGCATAGGACGCGTCCTAGGTGGACGTGATCTATGAGATAATGCACTGTTCATAGGCAGAGAACCTGTATGTTCCGTCATTTCAACCTGTATTTAAAAAAATATTTTTTAAGTACACACATACCTACACATAGACACACCGAAAGGGTAGGCAGAGCCTCAATATCGGCCTCTTTTCATAGTTCAAATAGTTTTTTTATTTATACCACAACAATATAGTTGATACAAGTTTTGATACAAGTTGATTGCTTATTTCATTTTGTTTATTGTGTTGTATAATATGATTGATTGAATGAAATTATGTACTTGTACTTGACGTAACTATGTGTTCCTTGTGTGATCCTATGGTGTAAATAAAGGCAATTAATTCTAAGGTTATTTAGAAAAAAACCGACATGTGCGAGTTGGACTCATGCACGAAGTGTTCCGTACCATTACGGAAATAATAATAAAATACATTATAAAAACGACAAGAAAATCAAATAAATAAAAATAAAAATTGCACGCAAAAAGTGGTCACCCATTCCAAAACTGACTTCGCAGATCATTGCTTAACCTACATTTGGAAAAATCACGTTTGTTGTATGGTGGCCCCCTTACATAATTATTTTATTCTATTTTTTAGTATTTGTTGTCATAGCGACAACAGAAATACATGTGTAAAAATTTCAACTGTCTAACTATCACGGTTCATGAGATACAGCCTGGTAACAGACGGACAGACTGACAGACAGACAGACGGACAGTCGAGCCTTAGTAATAGGGTCTCGTTTTACCCTTTGGGTACGGAATCCTAAAAAGTAGTCTTCATAATTATTTAGTTAATTTATATATTATGATTTTCAGTTCTTAACAGAAACTTACTCGTCAATAAAGAGCTTAAAACGTGCTCCATACTGTAGTTGTCTTTACTGTGGCTTGGTGGTAGCGATAACTTATGAGTTACGTGAGTGCATGCCTCAGGAATTGCACGATTTAAGATCATTTATTACGGTGAAGTGTACGAATAGTTCAAAGAGAAAATTATTATAAACGTTTGCTATGTAAATTAGTTTTTGAAAGCACTGCCCACGCTTATACTGGGTTTATCTGCTCCCGGATAACATTTAAGTATGGAAACTCGCTTCCTCTTGCTACGTAACTTTAAACAAAATAAATACAATTGAATAATTTCAAACTTTTACATACATACATACATAGACACACGCCTTTTTCCCCGAAGGGGTAGGCAGAGCCACAATAGGCCTCTTTTCACAGTGGGTTGCACCATCGTGGAATATAGACGTGACAAGTGGTGAGCTCATCGCCGCCATTGCTTCCCACGACTGACTCAGCTAACGCTTTCTTCCAGTAATAACACATTCCATAATAACCTACCAGCCAGGACAAATCTTATACCAACGAATCTTATCAAATAGTCCGGGTAATCCCTTAGTCGGCTTTTACGACATCCACGGGAGGAGACGGAGGGGTCTATTCTCAGGCCGGACACACCACAGCAATTTCAAACTTTTAATCTTAACAAACCCTATAAAAAGATAACCAATATAACATACATTATTGAGTTCCCATTTCTAGGAATTTTGAATAGCATCGACACCATTTTTTTTGGATACGCTTGTCTTTACATGTATTTTTTTTAATGTTATAGCTTGACAAACAGTCTTACGGCCTGCCTGATGGTAAGCGGTTACCGTCGCCTATTGATATCTGCAACACCAGAGATATTGCCAATGCGTTGCCTGCCCAGAAGGACTCTCTTTATTTTTTTTTTGATGCGGCTCATGTTTTAGTTTAGCGGAAATACTTTAGGAGGGAGCCCATTTCACAACTTGCACGTATGGGGGAGAAAAGATCTCGTAAAGCGAGCAGTACGAGACACCCACGTGTCGATGATGTGAGAATGAGCTCCCTTGCGTTTTCGAGAAGTGCGATGATAGAACCTGGAAGCGGGTATGAGATTGAACAGCTCCTTAGAATACTCCCCATTATAGAGCTAATAGAACACACAGAGCGAGTCGATGATATTAATAATATTAATTATGAACGTATAAATAGCCGAAGATTAATAGTTAATAAAGGAATATTAAGTTTTATACCTAATATATGATTATGATTATATTTATTACTAGCTGACCCGCTCGCGACTTTGTTCGCGTGTAGATTATAGGTAGTACCTACTTACACGTACTATGCAATATGTAAATAGTTACTGGTACAAATATATGCCTGTAGGTATAAGTACACTGCTGTCCATAAGCCACCCCTATAGAATGCCACAATGAACGTCCTGAGCCGCCTCCATGCAACGATTTCCTGCGACTTTTAACATGTCGTCGGCCCATCGAGGAGGCTTTCTACTCATCCGGTTCAAGGTTGCCACTCGAGAGCAATTATTCCTCAACGGTTGTTGGTTCTGCCACAGAATAAATAATGTTCTGCGAGCTATATGATCTGCCCATTGCCACTTCAACTTGCTAATTTTGAGAGCCTGCCAGTGGTCCCGATTCTTCTACGCATCTCTTCGTTTTCGATTCAGGTACATGTACGGAATCTCCGTGCACATCTCCCTCCATAGCCAGCTACACGATTTTGAACTTTTATCATGCTTATAGTTGATAATCACATCTCACTACCGTAAGTCATCTCTGGCAACATGCACCGATAACAGACTTTCATCTTGAGGCTCTCCAGTGACTGTGGTTCTTTGGCTAACCTCATCATAGAAGGTCCAACACCTTCCTAGTTGAATCGTTTTCCCAAGTAGACATAGTGGTCTAAAGCATCATAGCAGAATCCCAAATGAACATTGGCAAGATACTAAACCTAACAAACCTCCAAAAACAGCCAAAAAATACAGATCCTCAAAAATAAACGAATTATTCCCCCTCAAAACGCTCACATCCTAAGAAGCCTTAAAAACCTCTAAACAGCCATTCAAAGTCATAAAAACACAGGGTAACACAGGGTACCCTAACTCCTTAGATTACATACAATGTCTTAAACACTGAAAAACCCTTAAAACCTCGTACAAATCCATACAACCCCAATACGACGGACCTTGCTCAGGAGTCTTCTTTGGGAGTCGGATTTTTTACCAGCTGGGGCAGGAACCAAGATAGAGCTTTTTCTCTGCCTTAAAACTCCTTTTTTTTTACAACTCCTACAAACCCTAGAAACCCTCACAAACCCATACGACCCCATTTTAGACGTTATAGCACACAGGACTTTTTTTTTCCTAGTGTTTGACTAAGTTTGAACGGTTTTATCGGCCGCAAAACTCCCTATCCTACCCTATCCTATTTCGTCAAAATTGTAAGAGCAGTATTTCGAGATAATTTGTACAGACAGAAAGACAAAGTAACAAATAAATTATATAAGTACAAACGTTGATCGAACATTGAAATAGAATTGAAATCGCATTGAAATTTTTCAAAAAACTTCGTTTAAAATTAAAAAATCTAATAAAATAAAATTCTAATTTCGATATAAAGTATGCAAGTCCTACTAACAGCACGCCTGGTTTGCCTTCGCCATCCTTCTTTATCAATATATCACCAACCGATAAAAAAAATCAGAACTCTTGTAACTTACTAAATAAAGTCAAGTAAGTACCTAAAGTAAGTTAGGATTGTCGACACACCCAAAGTTACCAGGGATCTAGAGCCGTTGTGCGTGCGCCGAGATATTGGCTCGCTTAGCGTCGTTTATAAGATTTTTAACAGGGATGCTCTGAGGAGCTATTTGAACTAATCCCAGCTTCGCACTTTTATAACCACACATCCCGCCCCATCGTCAGTGAGCTCACCCGCACATTTTGTATGCGTGGAGGTCGTGCACAGTGCGTTTCACGCGCTCGTTTCTCCCGCGCACCTGCAAGGCGTGGAATGAGCTCCGTTGGATGGCTTCCCACAGGGCTACAATATGGATAAATTCAAGAGAAATATCAATAGGGCTCTTAATGGTAGGCAGCGCGTTTGCAATACCGTGGGTGTTGCAGATGTCCATAGGCGGGGGTGACTGCTTTACATCAGGAGGGCCGTGTGCTTGTTTGTCACCTCATAATATCAAAAAAAGTTATCTATATTTTTTTTTGAATCATATTTTGATGTTTGCATGTCAAAATAACTATGGAACAGTTTGTATTGGCAATTAAGACACTCAGAAGCCATCATAAAAAAAGAAGAAGAAGAGTATTGCGTGTATTTTCGATAAGGTGGATTAAAACTCGGTTTCTCTGCCACCATTTACATCAGGAAGAATTATTAATCATCATTTACATTTTGAATAAGAATAGGAAGACGAACGGTACATTGATGGAATTGTTTGGATCGCTCCTCAGAAGCCATTATTATAAGAAGAGAAGAAGAAGTACGGGAAAATGAACGCTTGACATTTTCGCATGTCAAAATGGCGTAACTATGGAGTTGTTTACATGTCAAAATGTCGTAACTATGGAATAAAATAAATATATTAAATTGTCGTTTTAAGTATTTTCCTCGCAATTTTTCCACATTTTCTCACCTTTAAAACCTTCCCTGAACTTGCACAAATATATGAAAACCAAAATTAGCCAAATCGGTCCGGCCATTCTCGAGTTATAGCGGGACCAGAAAAAATAGGGGTTGATTTTTATATATATAGATTGTCGGTTTACTTGCAATACTACTATCATGATACAATACACATGCAAGTTATTTTTTTTAACATAGATAGTCCTTCGATTGTCTGCGATCTCACCTGTTGTTAAGTGACGATGCGGCCGACAATGAAGCATGAAGGGCTAGATGGCACGTATTCACTCTTGCCTTAGAGACACAGATTATAGTTTTCAGGAAAGACAGACGACGGCAACTTGTTCCATTCCTTAGCTGTTCGCATTACAAAGGTAGAACCGAAACGCTTAGTGCGAATTGTGGGTATACTGATGAGGTAAGGATGGTACTGAGCCGTGCGCCTGCTTGTCGTATGATGAAAAGGAGATGGTGGGATCAGATCATGTAGCTCCTGGACACATTTCCCGAAATGTAGCCTAAACTTTAACCTGTAAATTATTTTAAGATGATAACAGACTTCACAAAAGAATAATAATAATAAATAAATAAAAATATAATTTTTTTTCGTCAAAGTTACTTACACTAATAGGTATGTATTATTTACGTTCAAAGTTCAAAGCCGTTTAAAGGTAGGAAATTATCTCGAAATGGTCCCGTATCTTTTTTATCTCAGTAAATGTCAAACTTATAGATCGCGTTAGAAATACGATCCAAACACAAATAACCGATGTAGCTCAGAAAGCTGGAAATCTAAAGTGGGACTGGGACACGTTAGCCGCATGGAAAGAGGGTAGGGAGGCCTTTGCCCTGCAGTGGGAAACTTCCAGCATAAAAATAAAAATAAAATAAAAGTTTTTAGAAATCGGTTAGAAAGGTAAAAAAATTAACCTACGTCGCATTTGTTCGCTAGGTCTTAGTTTGGGGCGAACCATTAGTTATACTTTTTTATCGCGCAAGTGAAGCCTCGGGCAGACACAAGTACAAAATAAATTCGTTTACAAAATGCACCTAACGCTGGCAAATGGGTGAACGAATAACACAGCGTTTATCTCTCCTAAAGTACCTACTTGTTTAACTTTTTACAAATTTATTCGTTCCACGACATGGTTTCACAAATTTTACTCCGTAAATTTGCTTTATTTTGTACTATCAAGTCTCTAGATAACGTCGTTAGAGTTAGTAGTCTGTGAAGATAGAACTTTGTTTTGCTTTTATGGAGTTTCGTATTTTAATATTAATAAGCTCCAACATCTAAAGAATAATTTTGTCAAAGATAGGTTTTTTATTTGACCTTATTTAATTTGGTCCACTTAGTGTTCAGTATAAACTCACACCGACTTACTTAACTTTTTCTTCATAAATACCTTTCATAAAGGCAATGTAATTAAAAGTATTTTTATTAGAGTTGTAACGAATATTCGGCAACTATTCGGTATACAGCCTATTCCGGCATTTTTTTAATATGTGGTATTTGGACGAATACCGTTTACCTAATAATAATACCTGATATGGTTTTTTTCACTTATTCACTACAACCTGCTATATAAATAAACAAGCGACTCGTCCCGGCTTCGCACGTGTAGTTTCAGGATGTTAAACAGCCCCTCCTACCCCTCCCCCCTGGTAGCCTATGTCACTCAGGGTGAATGTAGCTTTCCAATAGTGGAATAATTTTTAAAATCTGCACAGTAGTTTTTGAGTTTATTCATTATAAACATACACACACACAAAATTACAAATCATTCCTCTTTATAATATTAGTGTAGATTAGTATAGATACGTAAGTATTAATAATATTTAAAATTAATCAGAGGTAGATTAGGGTGAATAAAAACAAGTTTTTCTGCATTTATTCGGCCACCGAATGAACTCTATTTTGTATGTTACCTGTGCGTGACGAGCGTGACAGATTACTGAAAGTAATATATTTATATGTTCAAAGTACATACTTTACACAACGTTTCTTTTGGTTGTATCGTTATGTCATTGTCAAATCAATATCTTGTCAGCCATAGGGTGTGTTTTAGAACGAAGAGAATTGTACATGTTTCCGAACGAAATGCCTTGTACCTATAATTTACATTGTATTTAGCTTAGCAATTAGAAATAAAGCTTATTTAGCATTACATTATAAGCAGTATATTATTATATGATAAATAATAGCTTGTCAAACAGTTAAACACTTTATTTTGCAATTTTGAGTTGGATAGTTGCATAATGGAGTGTTGCTGGACTTGGAAGTACACAACTTTCTGTTTTGTTTAGGTGTTGTTATGTACTGTTTTATGATAAGAATGAGATTGATTGATAACAAAATTTGTATAATTCATCAAGTAAGTTTTAAAAAGGATCTGTAAAACTAGATTTTGTTATAATAACCAATGTACAAATATACCTTACCGATCTCTGTGATTGGTCGATCCCATTTTAATGAATATTGGCCTAAATAACACAATTTAGTAATATTAAAGGGTTCTAACAATCACTAAGTATATTTCAAAAGAGTTTTATCGCATTATATGCCATGGATATTTCTGTTCTGCGAATATATTTGGGCAAAATATTTCCTGTGCTGTGATTGGTCAAGGATGACTTGACCATTAATGTTTTTGTGAAGGTATAAAAGTTGATGACGATGTTCTGAGAGGACAGTGAGGATTGTAAAGTTCTGCTATCAAGAGGTATGAAGTAGTTTTATTACTAACTGTGTATCTTGCTATATGTACCTACCTGTGTTGATATTATCCGGTTTGATATGTAAGTAAGATGTTGAAATACCACCGCAAGCCCAAAGACAAGTTAATACGTAAGTCATACCGGCTAAAATCAATATGTGTATATACCTACCTTTTGTCTAAATGAGTTTATTGTGCACCTGATCATGTGTTAAAAAATAAATATGTAGTAAGTGGATTTTCATAACTTTATTTTATAAACCGAATAAAGAGGGTATTACAATTGATGGTAGTTACACTTATTTCTTGCTTAATTAATAGGTACCTATCAATATAATCAATTCTATTACATTCTCTTAGCACATTCAGAAACGATACTGTGCTGCTAGTAGGTAGGTACTAAGTACACAGTTATAAGAAAGTATCACATGTAAATTACATCCAACCCAGACTAGTTTGGTTAGTTAGACTGATTTGCCTTAGAAGACGATAATTTATTAGCATAGCTAACATGTATTACATACACCTAATATGTCACATAGGTCACACATACTAGTTACTATTACTACTTCGTGTCACAGGCTCTATTTTGATTACCCCACGTTATGTAAGTGATCAGGATGGACTAAATATCATGTGTTATACACATTCATATTTAGGGCTATCTCGACTAAATCTGACATCAGAAGTGGGTATCGAACCCATGTTACTATATTCTAATACTTTTTCTGTTTTCATGTACCTATGCGGATAATCGCGGAGCTTCTTATCAAAGCGTTTCGTGATGGTGTCTCGGCTCACCGCTACCTACTCCAAGTGATGGTGTCTCGGCTCACCGCTACCTACTCCAAGTGATGGTGTCTCGGCTCACCGCTACCTACTCCAAGTGATGATGTCTCGCCTCACCGCTACCTACTCCAAGTGATTATGTCTCGCCTCACCGCAACCTACTCCAAGTGATGAAGGGGTATCACCGTTCTTCAATCCAGCAGTGACCACATTTTTACAACCGAAGCTAAGTCATTTTCATGATTACTGATACATTTAATGGTAAAATAGATTTTACTGTGATTGTGGTTAAAGCCAAGTAGGTACCTAGGTACTTTAAAGTTCATTCATGTAAATCTATCATCCTGATCATCAGCCTATAAAACTCCACTGCTCGACATAGGCTTCCCCAAAAAAAATACCACGACAAACAGTTGATGCTTCCTAACTTTGCAGAGTCAATCTGTAGATGTACATATTCTAAAGCATTTTTTTTTGTATTGTATTGAATCCCTGCAAACTGTAGCGTCTCATTAAAGCCATCCTTTAAGGTGGGGTATAACGCAAAATTACCCATCTTAGATTAGATTATGAACTGAATAAATCAAGTACAATATTCAAATAAAAAATTCTGCAACCTGTAGCGTCTCATTAAAGCCATCCTTTAAGGTGGGGTATAACGCAAAATTACCCATCTTAGATTAGATTTTGAACTGAATAAATCAAGTACAATATTCAAATAAAAAAAAATTGCATGGATACTACATTATAATACCGAGGGATCACCCAGACAGAAACACGGTAAAAAAAAAAAAACACAAAGTTACCTCTGACTTTTAGCTAGATTCAATTGTTCGACAATATAAAACCGATTATTGGGTCAAAATTATATAAATAAGATCATAACAATAAAAACAAGGGATCACCCCGGGGTCTTTTTTTGTTGCAAAAAAAATATATATATATATATATATTTCACGAGATATTCAATAAAAACCACTTGTTCAAGCGGCGGCGCGTGGCAGATTTCTTCTTGGGGTTGGCGCAGTCTTAATGACTCTGTTTACCGTCGATGAAACAACATGCTACCTACAATGGTTCTTCGATTTAGCTACTAGTAACCACAACCCAAGAGAAAGTTAAGATTATTTTTGTATAAAAAAATAATAATAATAGGGTTATTTAATTGTATGTTCTCAAGGAACAACAATTTAATGTAGTGTATACAATATATAATTGAACGAAGCGAGTTCTCAGAGTCAACTTGAAATTATCTGAGTTTGTATGTAAATAAGTACCTATGTATGTTTGTCCGAGGATAATTTCCGAACCGTTAATCCAAACTTCATAAATTTGGTAGGGGATAGATAGTATTAGTACAATATGTTGGTAAAGTTTTGTACTATATCTGACGTGGGGTTGTTGATAAATTGAGTAAATTAATTATTCTGCTACCTATACTAGTATGTATGTAGTATTTACGCCCCGTTGCTTAGTCCTAGTCAAAGTTCCTTTCGATGATATGAATGAGGTTATCTGGAGCTGGTTCCGTGAAACGTTTTATCTCATTTTATCTAACCTACCTACATTGTGTATTCACGAGATCTATTTGTGGGATGAATACGGCCTACATTTTGATATGAATCCTGAAATAAATATTCATGGGATGAATCCATGGGATCAATAAGGCTGCACCCGATCTCAGTTCGGGGCGAACCACTAATCATAATTCTCGTACCTACCGTGTGTACATTGAGTTTAATGGTGTTTATCAAGACGTATGTACTTTTATAATTTGTTGCTTTTGTGGTACAAAACATATTAGAAGTAAACCATATTATAAATAATCTACCCACAATATTAGAAAAATTGTAGTTTATTAGCGATGTTTTCGTGAACAAATTTGATTGAAATAGTAGGTATAAAGATAACTGTGTTTGAAAAACCATTATAGCTACGCTAGATAGGTACATAACACCTTTTTGTAATATGCTGTGTATATTAATGCATTTTCTTTCTGCTCTTCATATTGGTCCGGTATAGCGGAGTTCTTGCAATGATGTCTCGAGTCTTGGCCCACCAACGCCGAAGCAACGCCGAAACAACTACGAGGCAAGGCACTGTTGGCATCGATTCTGCGATGAGTATCCATGACTGAGTTTACGTCCAAACAACTATGCGTTATTGGCTTCGATTCTGCTACGGGTAAACACGACTAAGGTGACAGCTTTGACTATAACAAGTGCTAAGACTGCTTAGGTTAGTTTGTTTGATATTCGTTATAAAATGAAACAGTTATTAACTGTACTGATTGTAATCAATCGAAATAATATAAAGAGCTGCCATGTATTTTGTTTAGTGGGCAGCATGTGAAGCTAATTAACATGTTAAGACAACTGACATAACTAAGGTTAACATAATATTTTAATGAATTTTGAAATTGGTCACTTTCGTTATGGACAACATTTAATAAAATACTCCATATTAATAAAATATTAGTTCACATTAAGTGATTTTAAGTTTAAAAAAAAATGTTAATATGAAATATTGTCGATGGCTTTTGATGTAATCAGTATGACCGAGCAGATTTGAAGTAAAGAGTTTTCATCTTTATTTAATGTCATAAATATAATTCGCAGAATGTATATACTTAAGTAACATGGTCTTAATGTAAGAATTATTTGAACAATGATATTCATTCAGTGGCTATCCTACTTTGTAAATAAGTATGTATTCCTGAATTCATTCAAACCAAGTCGCATATCTATTGTTATTCAAATCATAATGTATATCAAAACTAGAAACCTATTATAATGATTACAACACTAATGTACATATAACACTATTCCATTATATTACAGTATTCATAATTTGTAATTCACAATGATAAATAGCAGGTGCCTAAATATGTGGCTAGGGATGTGGCTAGGGACGTGGCTAGGGATGTGGCTAGGGATGTGGCTAGGGATGTGGCTAGGGACGTGGCTAGGGATGTGGCTAGGGACGTGGCTAGGGATGTGGCTAGGGACGTGGCTAGGGACGTGGCTAGGGACATGGCTAGGAATTAATATAAAAACTAGTATGCTTAATATTTTAATATTGTTAAAACATTTAATGTAAAAGCTTTGTGCTTAGTAAATAATTTAAGTAAATATTGTTTTTGTACTTCGGGACGAAGTACATATCAGAATGGCCGTGACAGATTACTGAAAGTAATATATTTATATGTTCAAAGTACATACTTTACACAACGTTTCTTTTGGTTGTATCGTTATGTCATTGTCAAATCAATATCTTGTCAGCCATAGGGTGTGTTTTAGAACGAAGAGAATTGTACATGTTTCCGAACGAAATGCCTTGTACCTATAATTTACATTGTATTTAGCTTAGCAATTAGAAATAAAGCTTATTTAGCATTACATTATAAGCAGTATATTATTATATGATAAATAATAGCTTGTCAAACAGTTAAACACTTTATTTTGCAATTTTGAGTTGGATAGTTGCATAATGGAGTGTTGCTGGACTTGGAAGTACACAACTTTCTGTTTTGTTTAGGTGTTGTTATGTACTGTTTTATGATAAGAATGAGATTGATTGATAACAAAATTTGTATAATTCATCAAGTAAGTTTTAAAAAGGATCTGTAAAACTAGATTTTGTTATAATAACCAATGTACAAATATACCTTACCGATCTCTGTGATTGGTCGATCCCATTTTAATGAATATTGGCCTAAATAACACAATTTAGTAATATTAAAGGGTTCTAACAATCACTAAGTATATTTCAAAAGAGTTTTATCGCATTATATGCCATGGATATTTCTGTTCTGCGAATATATTTGGGCAAAATATTTCCTGTGCTGTGATTGGTCAAGGATGACTTGACCATTAATGTTTTTGTGAAGGTATAAAAGTTGATGACGATGTTCTGAGAGGACAGTGAGGATTGTAAAGTTCTGCTATCAAGAGGTATGAAGTAGTTTTATTACTAACTGTGTATCTTGCTATATGTACCTACCTGTGTTGATATTATCCGGTTTGATATGTAAGTAAGATGTTGAAATACCACCGCAAGCCCAAAGACAAGTTAATACGTAAGTCATACCGGCTAAAATCAATATGTGTATATACCTACCTTTTGTCTAAATGAGTTTATTGTGCACCTGATCATGTGTTAAAAAATAAATATGTAGTAAGTGGATTTTCATAACTTTATTTTATAAACCGAATAAAGAGGGTATTACAATTGATGGTAGTTACACTTATTTCTTGCTTAATTAATAGGTACCTATCAATATAATCAATTCTATTACATTCTCTTAGCACATTCAGAAACGATACTGTGCTGCTAGTAGGTAGGTACTAGGTACACAGTTATAAGAAAGTATCACATGTAAATTACATCCAACCCAGACTAGTTTGGTTAGTTAGACTGATTTGCCTTAGAAGACGATAATTTATTAGCATAGCTAACATGTATTACATACACCTAATATGTCACATAGGTCACACATACTAGTTACTATTACTACTTCGTGTCACAGGCTCTATTTGGATTACCCCACGTTATGTAAGTGATCAGGATGGACTAAATATCATGTGTTATACACATTCATATTTAGGGCTATCTCGACTAAATCTGACAAGTGCATAAGACTGCTTTTATCTAGAAACCACACGAAGCCGCGGGAAAAAGGCTAGATAGATAGATAGATAGATTAACTCTTTATTGTACACAAATAACACACAGAAACACAAAACATAACTCAATAACAAAAAAATAACAGAAATGTACAATGGGCGGTCTTATCGCTTATAGCGATTTCTTCCAGACAACCTTAGGATGGAGAGGACTATATGGAAGAATGGGACAGTGGTGTTATCACCTTGACAAATACACATATCATTAAATAAATACAAACCTACATCATAATACATAAAAATAAATACATAATAATATAAACACAACATAAAAACAGACAAGAACAATGAAACTCAACAGGACGAAGAAGACGATTGGAGATAAAACAGTTTGACACGATCTTTAAAAGAATGCAACGACGGAGCAAGCCGAATCGACAACGGTAATGAATTCCACAGCCGAACAGCTTGCACCGTAAAAGAGTCAGTGTAGAAAGAGCTGTGATGAATGGGGAACTTTAGAGCTAGATTTTCTGATGAACGAAGAGAATGAGGGTTGGAACAATGGAGAAACTCAAAGCGCTCCTTCAGATACGGTGGAGCAGAAGGATTAAACAATATATTATGGAGAAGAGAGAGGTAGAGTATTCCGGCGAAGGCGAATGGGAAGCCACTTGAGCTTAGCGCGGAACTGGGAAACATGGTCATATTTACGAAGACCGAATATGAACCTCATTGCAAAATTTTTAAGGCGCTCAAGCTTGTTAAATTGATCTTCTGTGAGATCAAGGTAACATATATCGGCATAGTCGAGAATGGGAAGCAAGAGAGACTGTGCCAGCGCAACTTTAGTGGCAGTCGGTAAGAAGTTACGAAGCCTTCTAAGGGAAGCCGCAGACGCAAATATTTTATTACTCACCGATTGCAGTTGAGGACCCCATGACAAATTTTGATCAAATATTACACCTAAATTTCTCACATTTTTGCTAAATTTTACCAAAGTTCCATTGAAAACAACTGAAGGATGTAGTGCGTCTGGCCATGGTCTCGCCTTCCATGCACATGTCACATGGTTGACATGTCACAAGATAGTACAGGCAAATTAGGTGATTTTTAGCAAAAGTGTGGAAGTAATTAGATGTAGTCACAAAACCTTTTCTAATTGTTTTGTTTGGCTTGAAAATCACCTCTAATATAACTTTCAGCAAATTCACCCCCCCGGAACAGGGTGAAATAGGGTGAAAACCTTATAATACCCGTAACTTAATGGGGAAAATAGATGTAGTCGGTGCAATTTGGCATACACTTAAGACCGTTATGGTCTACATTTGCACCAAGTATTTTTTTAATCTGACTTACGGAACATACGAAAAAAAAAAACATTTCTAAAAAAATCTTTTTTTCTGTATTTTGGCTCGGGGGAAATTGAAGTAGTCGGTGCAAATTGACAGAATTACCAGAAAAATGGGCCGAATAAATTACCAGGTTTGCACCTGGGTACCTCACACGGAAGTCACTTTTTCCATATTTTATTGTCGCTCTACTTCGGGGAAATTTCAGGCAATTCTGGAATTTTACTTAAACTTATTCATTTGATTAGTACTACATTCGCCAGCCATTTAATACTGGAATTTATATGCGGAACATGCATTTTTTAAGTATTATATATGTAAGTTCAGTGCGGTGCTAAGAAACTAATATATATACTGTGGCGCTACACTGCTAACACTGTCCCCCGACCGCGGGGTGCATCCGTATTGATCCCAGAAAATCATCCCACGAGCTGAAAGTAATAATTATTATTCCGGATTCATACAATTAATATTCATTTCATTTTTAGAGTCCGTAATTATCCCATCTAGAAATACCTACACCTAAAACGAGAAAAGTAACGTCAGCAAAAAAATATGTTATTATGGAACATCTATTTATTTCATAAAATTGTTGGTATAAAATAATCAACAAAGTAATAATATATACAGTGTGTCCCAAAAAGTAGTCTCAAGCCGAAGTCCAAAGAAAGGTTACCCCCAGAGATACCCGAATCACCCCCATTTCGCGATTTTTAGTAGTTTTCGAGTTATGTGTTTTTAAGACAATCGGAGCTCTTACACTTTTTTGGCCATTGGGACTCGATTCGTTGAGGTAGAGTCCTGTTTTTTTGTTGTAAATAAGCTAAATACTAGGGCTACCTTGTCTGATAGCATTTACATCAATAGCACCTACTATTGCATTAAAATTAAAATAATAATATGAAGATATATTTTTTTTGTTGCCTAAACTCTTACTTTCAATGAACGTTTAAAAAAAAAGTCACATAATCTTTTTCATCCAAACCTATCTTAAAAACATGGCTGATGTGACAGCTATTAGTCATGTAACCTTGTTCCAGATTCTTGCACAGGATCATAAAAACACTCAATTTAATAAAAGTTAGTTCAATTTAAGAAAATGTTCTGCAAGTCAGAATTAAAAAGAAATGTGACAATCTGAAGATTGTATTGCACATAAGCAATAGTAAAACAACCCATCTTTGTTGTTCAAGGACATTATTTTCTACATACGAGGCAGAAACCTGCGACAGATGGTGGGCCCATTCCAACTGCCAGATCGCCTAAATGGCGAGTCATACTTGAACTTTTTAAGAGAAGATTTAAATGGATAATCCACAGACATCATTTTACTAACACGCCGAAACATGACTTTTTAAAACGACGGCGCACCATGTCACTTTGCGTCAAAAGTTAGACAATATCTTAATGACAGGTTTTTTTTAATACTACTAAGAATGACTGAACAAGCAGATGGTCCACCTGATGATAAGCGGTACTCTCTTCCTATGAACAGTGCATTATCACATAGGTCACGTCCTCCTAGGACGCGCCCTATGTGACATTGCACTGCGCCCGCCACCCTGAAACATAAAGATGAAAAGTCTCATGTGACTGTAACTTCACTGGCACGCACCCATACCCTTCAAACCGGAACACAGCAATGCGAGCACTACTGCTTTGCGGCAGAAATAGGTATGGTGGTAGTGCTTTCCCGGACGAAGTATTTCACAAAAAAGCTCTACTACTACTAACAAAATGCGATACTTGGTGATAAATGGATTGGCCGAGGCGGGCATATCGCATGGCCCCCACGATCTCTCGACTTAAACCCCATTGACTTTTTTGTTTGGGGATATTATAAAGAGATTGTTTACTCTCGAGAGTGCCGAAATGTGGAAGAATTGCGAAAAAGGGTGACCCAGGCAGAAGCAACAATTCAAAAGCAACAGAATCGCTTTTCTACGCTTTAAAGATAATTTTTTTAGACGATGCTGATTATGTATTGTGCAAGAAGGTCGCCATTTCGAAAATTTACTGTGATGATTCACTGAATACATGCAATGCTGAAAGTTATTATTTAGTTTTATTTAAGATTTAACTTAATCTTAAAAACCAGAATTTCGCATTCAACTGTTTAAATTGAATATCATGAATGATCCCGTAAAAGAATCTCAATCAAATTTACATGATAAATAGCTGACATAATGAACAAGTTTTTAAGATATGTTTGGAAGAAAAAGTTTATGTGACTTTACTTTTAAAATGTCCTTAGAATGTAAGGGACTAAACAGAATTTTTAATTTTTCCATATTTTTATTTTTATTTCAATGCAATGGTTCGTGCTGTGGATGTAAATGCTTTTTTTTTGTTACTGTTTCGATTACTTTAAAAACCGATATCTGAGGTTTACTGTCATCACAAACAAAAATAAGTATAAAACGTTTAAAAAAAGAGAAAGCCATTTTTAAAATATTTTTTAAGGAAAATCACGGACTAGTGTAGAGATCGTTTCAGAGAATCAGAATTATACAATTATTTATAACATAAGCTTTTAGGTAACATCAAT
Source organism: Operophtera brumata (assembly GCA_932527175.1). Taxonomy (NCBI): domain Eukaryota; kingdom Metazoa; phylum Arthropoda; class Insecta; order Lepidoptera; family Geometridae; genus Operophtera; species Operophtera brumata. The sequence goes on from OW052226.1 coordinate 2,097,050, forward strand.
ATCCTATACAACGAGCAAAGATTCGTATATTGTATAAATATTTGTAATGGCACGAGAGGCAATTGAGATTACTATATACAGAAATTTCAATAGAGAAGATGGTTTTCAATTATCTGGAGTATGGAAGCCTGTGGTGAGAATGTGTAAAAATCAAAAAAGTGTGGTACCTGCTACGCGACCGGATACCGATAGTGTTGTGTGTCGAGTTGGTGTGAAGTGTGACAAAGAAACCGATGGTAGTGGTATCGTTCATAATAAAAGAGTGAGAAAGAGGGTAGATTGATATATCTGCCAGTAACATCTACTCGCAAAGACATTAGTTAGTTCTCCCGTGATCAGATACGATTAGAATATGATTTAAAAATAGTTTTTATTGCACTTAATCCAACCTAATACCGAATTTGTGCAATTTATAAATAAAATGTGCAATTTCTAAATAAATAACGAAATTCCGATATTAATATCGGAATGCCAATATTGATATTTAATATCGGAAATCAGTATAGGAATTGAAAACCTTCCGATATTACATGCCCTAAACGTGACAAACAAGCAGACCGCCCGCCTGATGTAAAGCAGTCACCGCCGCCTATGGACAACACCCACGGTATTGCAAACGCGCTGCCTACCATTAAGAGCCCTATTGATATTTCTCTTGAATTTACCCATCGGCAGATATTTGTTCAGGATGTTATTAATGTTATGTTATATGTTTTCGTTGGTTATTTTCTATGTATAATAAAAAATATCTATCTATGTAATGTATTGTATTAAAGTATATCAGTTATCTAGAACCTATAACACAAGCTCTGCTTAGCTTGGGGCTAGATAATGTTGTGTGAACTGTCCAGCATTATGTATTTATTAAATATTTATTTATGATGGTGACAGCGAGCTGATCTGATGATGGAGACTAAAGGTGGACAACGGAACTCCTCGATGGATGATAGTAGATCACTGGAAAAACTGTAGAGGTTATTTATTTTGACTTCTTTGCTTATATCCCAAAAGTTACACAGTCTAAAATAAAATTAAAACTAGTTTTGAAACGTCTATGATTGTTTCACTTTTTTACCATTTCTTTGGCCCCAATATCTTCTACAACCCCCGAACCAATTTAGCTCATAACCTTACACAAATTGTACTAATAATATATACCCATCTACCAAATTTTATAAAGAATACTAGTTTTACAAAGAATATATCAACAGTTCGCAAGTTATCTTCAGACAAACATACAAACATACGAACGCCAATTATTAATAAATTGCATCCAACAAAAATATATGAAAATGATAGTAAGGCATTTTTGTGTCTGACCGTACTAATATCCATTGTTAAAGGTCGTGGCTTGGTATGAATCCGGACTACATTTTGCGATTAATATGGACAAATATACAATTTTATTATTCGTGGGATGAATACGGGCTACATTTTGGTATGAATCTGCACCCCACCCACGCCGTTGATTTCTTATTAAGATATATTATTAAGAAGTACTTCCGGTACGAAATTTGTGTTTTTTTTTTACGTGCGAATGTGGTAAACTGATAGTATATACCATAATAAAATTTGCACGACTACATAAGTTTCCCCCGAAGTACTATTTACAAAAAAAGAAAAAAAACTATGTTCCGTAAATCGCTGAGGTGTGCAAAACTAATATAGTGTGTATAATACTTATAGAAACCTTATGTAAGTTTGCACCGAGTACATAAATTTCCCCCGAGCCGCAAACTAAAAAAAACAAATTCACAGTGTTTCCCACTATGCACGTAGTTTAAATTAAAATCCATAACGCACTAAGACTGTCTCTATAAGTAATTGAAATTGCACTTAACACTTTTTTGTTTTTTCAAAAGTTACAATTTTTCAAAGTTTGTACCTAATATTTAAAAGCCTTCCGTATGCGCCAGAAACGGTGCAAACCTGGGATAAGCTTCTTTTCGTGTCATCTATCGATTCCATAAGAATCCACGACTACTCGACTTAGGGCAACACTTTTTGCTAATTTGCCTGTACTAAGACTTTCTAATAACTCTAAGATAAAGATAAGATACGATAGCTATACGATAAATAAAACATAAATAAAAAATGCTGGACAGTTCACACAACATTATCTAGCACCAAGATAAGCAGAGCTTGTGTTATGGGTACCTATCTACTACATAACTGATATGAATACAATCACATAGTTTTTTTTTTTAAATTATACATAGAAAATGCTCAGATCACCCTGAAAAAATATCTACAGTTCGTACAAATATTTGTTCCAAGGCGGGAATCGAACCCGCAACCTCTTGTGTCGCAGGCGAGCCTTCGCCCGCCGCGCCACAGAGGTCGTCAAAAATAACCAATATGTTATATATAATTAGTTCTGATTCCACCCACAACACAGTTAAAACACAAAATATAAACAAACACACCCAGACCAAGTTACTAAATCTAAATGTACCAAGTGTACATCTATGGTTACTTATTATAAAGAGGAAAGATTTGTTTGTTTCTTTGTATTTAATAGGCTCCGAAACTACTAAACCGATTTGAAAAATTATTTCACTGTTGGGAAGCTACACTATCCCCGGGTGACATAGGATATATTTATATTTTCAAAAAAATTAGGGGCTCTTACTAAATCTCCAATAATGTAACCAAATGTGTAAAAAAATTACCTAAAATATTATTTACATCGCGTGCGCAGCGAAAAGTATTGAAGATAGAATAAAATAATAATGGATAAACAAAAAATACATAACATTATCGCTATAGTATAATTATGTTTTATTAGCTAACGCCCGCGGCTACGCTCTCGTTATTTGTGGTTCCACTCCGTAGCGGTTAAACGGATTTTGATGGCATTTGGTATGTGGATGTTTTTTTTTTATACTACTTGAATGACGGAACAAGGTGATAGCCCACCTGATATTAGGCGGTAACCTCTGCCTATGAACAGTGCATTACCTCATAGGTCACGTCCACCTAGGACGCGCCCTATGTGGCATTGCACTGCGCCCGCCACCCTAAAACATAAAGATGAAAACTCTCATGTGCCTGTAATTTCACCGGCACCCTTTAAACCGGAACACAGTAATGCTAGCACTTTTGCTTTGAGTCAGAAATAGGTATGGCGGTGGTACTTCCTCGGACGCACTCTTTCACAAAGCTCTACTACTACTAAGTATGGGTACCTTTGTGGATGGATGCGGGGGGTAGGAGGGGGCTGTTTTTCATCCTGAAACTACCCTTGCAAAGCCGGGGCGAATCGTTAGTTATTAATAAGGTTCTAAATAAACTGTCATCATAAAAAATCTTCATATTCCATTAAGCAATATCATACGCCCTCACGTACGTACAACGTTACGTATTCATCCAACTTTTCGATTACACTCCGATCCACGTAATTCAGAAGAGCTTAATTTTGCGACACACTGCCATTGGGCACTGGGGCAGAAAATTTGAAAAGCCGTTTATAAAATACATTTAGAACGCCCGCGATTTTGCATGATGTTTAGTATAGTAGTAGAGCTTTTCTGTGAAAAAGTTCGTCCAGGGAAGTACTACCACCATACCTATTTCTGCCGCAAAGCAGTAGTGCTCGCATTGCTGTGTTCCGGTTTGAAGGGTAAGGGTGCCGGTGAAATTACAGGCACATGAGACTTTTCATCATATGTCAGAGGCTGGCGGGCGCAGTACAAAGCCACATAGGGTGTTCCTAGGTGGACGTGACCTGTAATGCACTGTACATAAGCAGAGGCTACCGCTTAAAATCAGGTGGGCCATCTGCTTGTTCCGTCATACAAGATATACAAAAAAAAGCGGCCAAGTGCGTGTCAGACTCGCCCATGAAGGGTTCCGTAGCAGCAAGTAACATAATATAAAAGTTCTTGGATGGATTACGATTAATTACGTATTAAAAAAAAAACTACTTACTATCTCGTTCAAACCAATTTTGAGTGAAAGGTTACATAAGTAAAGTAAAGTTTATTAAATTGGTACAAAAAAATATGAAACAAGTGTTTTACAAATATTGTCTAAAACTAATTAAGTACTATGTACGTACTAAATTAGCTGTAACAGTAAGTTGTAAGTTGACAAACATTTGTAAGTGCACTAGCTCCCACCTTAGGAAAACCTGTGTTGTGGGTAGCTAGTTCTCTTTCGTAGTGCGACAATTGTGTTCGTAACTGAGGAGAACGTACGCTAAATACTATTGCTACAGATGCGAAGTAAAAAAAAATAACAAAACATATTCCAGATTTGTGAAACAAAATAAAAATGTATGGTAAGCTTGTGAATACACTAACAAACAGTAATTGGGTAAGCAAATTGAGTTTAAATGTTTATCAAAAACATAAAATAATTAAAATTAGAGAAAAATATAGTAAAAAAAAAAAAGAAATATGATATAAAAGGAAACTATAACCAGTAGGTGAATAAAACAAATAAAATAATTATAAAGTATTTCGGCGAGATTGAGTATTAGTTATGATGTGATAATCACGTCATACGATAGTGTGTGTGTGTGTGTGTGAGTGTGTAGGAGTGTGTGTGTGTATGTGTGTAAGTGAATAAGAGTAGGTAAAGCGTTAGAAAAACAAAAAATAAAATACTTTAAATACATGGTAATGTACATATTTTTTTTTTAAAAGTTTTATCATTCTCTTATTTTAGAAGTTAGGGGACACACTTTTTACCACTTTGGAAGTGTCTTTGACTACGGAACCCTAAAAAGAACTGCTGCTTTCCCATACGCGCTAACTTTCGAACGACTGTACCGAATTGGATTATAATTTTTTTTGTTGCGTTTTTAGCGTTCCGTATTCAAAAACAAGGAACCCTTATGGATTCGTCATGTCTGTCTGTCTGTCTGTCTGTCCGTGTATGTCACAGCCTTTTTTTCCGAAACTATAAGAGCTATACTTTTGAAACTTGGTAGGTAGATGTATTCTGTGAACCGCATTAAGATTTTTACACAAAAATTAAAAAAAAACAATTATTTTTGGGGTTCCCATACTTAGAACTGAAACTCATTTTTTTTTTCCATTAAACCTATACGTTTGTGGTATCTATAGATAGGTCTTCAAAAATGATATTGAGGTTTCTAATACCTTTTTTTGTCTAAACTGAATAGTTTGCGCGAGAGACACTTCCAAAGTGGTAAAAAGTGTGCCCCCCCCCCCCCCCCCATAACTTCTAAAATAAGAGAATGATAAAACTAAAAAAAAAATATAATGTACATTACCATGTAAACTTTCACTCAAAATTGGTTTGAACGAGATCTAGTAAGTAGTTTTTTTTTAATACGTCGTTAATCGTATTCCATCCAAGAACTTTTATATTATGTTACTTGCTGCTACGGAACCCTTCATGGGCGAGTCCGACACGCACTTGGCCGCTTTTTTCTCTTTACAAACAAACACAATATATCCAATTTTAGTAGTAGTAGAGCTTTTTTGTGAAAGAGTTCGTCCGGGGAAGTACTACCACCATACCTATTTCGTATACATACAGTCGTTCGAAAGTTAGCGCGTATGGGAAATGCTTTAGCAGTTCTTTTTAGGGTTCTGTAGTCAAAGACACTTCCAAAGTGGTAAAAAGTGTGTCCCCTAACTTCTAAAATAAGAGAATGATAAAACTTAAAAAAATATATAATGTACATTACCATGTAAACTTTCACTCAAAATTGGTTTGAACGAGATAGTAAGTAGTTTTTTTTTTAATACGTAATTAATCGTAATCCATCCAAGAACTTTTATATTATGTTACTTGCTGCTACGGAACCCTTCATGGGCGAGTCCGACACGCACTTGGCCGCTTTTTTAAATAAAACAATAACCACAGCAACTCTGTCAAGCGCTAAGACTGTAGTTTTGTTTAACCTAACAATTTACAAGTACCTGTTATTTTGTTAGTTTTCCTGTAAGCTCTGTCAATAAGTACCTATTTGTTGTTGCGAAAGGCGTGAGCCATTCGTTTGACATCTCATTACGCTGTGAATAAAGCACAGAATAAATAATAGCAAGTTAAATCGATTGGCGACTGAGTGGGAATCATCTCGTTGATTGCGTGTTATTTCGATTATAACTGAACAGTGCCGATAATCTACCATGAACAATAGATTGGATATTATTTGGGAAATTGATTGTACTCTGCACTGATGAAGGCTCAATTTGATGCAGCGATCTGGGAGGCACAGAGGTTTTCACATTTTAACATGTTCTCTTTCTTTTTTTTTACTAGTGTTCCGTACCCAATGGTTAAAACGGGACCCTATTACTAAGGTTCGGCTGTCCGTCTGTCTGTCAGTCTGCCACCAGGCTGCATCTCATGAACCGTGATAGTTAGACAGTTGAAATTTTCACAGATGATGTATTTCTGTTGCCGCTATAACAACTAATAAAATAAATATTTGCGGGAGCTCCCATACTACAAACGTGAATTTTCCAAATGTAGGTTCAGCAATGATCTGCGAGGTCAGTTTTTGGATGGTTGGCCACATTTTGCGTGCAATTTTTTTTCTTACAAACGTGATTTTATTTGCCGTTTTTATAGATAATGGTAAAGAACCCTTCGAGTCCCTTCGAACTCTTCGGTGCGAGTCCGACTCGCAATTGGCCAGTGTTTTTTTTGTTAGTTATGTACCTTATTTTCCTTTGCATTACGGTGGGGTATGTCCCAAAATGGCTTAGCTTAGATTAGATTTTTAACAAACTAAATCAAGTACAATATTCAATTAAAATAAATGTATGGATACTACATTATAATTCAGAGGGATCACTGTACCATAAACACGATAGGACAATATTATATCGAATGAAAAAAAACTAAAGTTACGTCTATTTTTTGCCTAGCTTCGATTGTTTATTAAAATGGTGCATATGGGTAATAAAATAGATATATAAAATAAATACAACAAAGCCGCAGGTTTCCTAAAAAATTTTTTTAAAAAAAATTGTAAAATTATCTATATTTTAAGAGATATGCGATAAAAACCGTGTTTTCGGGTGGCGCAAGGCGTTTTTTAGGGTTCCGTAAAATTACGGAACCCTTATGGATACGTCATGTCTGTCTGTCTGTCTGTCGGTCTGTCTGTCTGTCTGTCTGTCTGTCCATGTATGTCACAGCCACTTTTTTCCGAAACTATAAGAGCTATGCTGTTGAAACTTGGTAAGTAGATGTATTCTGTGAACCGCAATAAGATTTTTACACAAAAATAGAAAAAAACAATACATTTTTGAGGTTCCCCATTCTTAGAACTGAAAGTCAAAAAACTTTTTTTCATCATACCCATACGTGTGCGGTGTCTATGGATAGGTCTTCAAAAATATTATTGAGGTTATATTATTTTTTTCTAAACTGAATAGTTTGCGCGAGAGACACTTCCAAAGTGGTAAAAAGTGTGTAACTTCTAAAATAAGAAAATGATAAAACTTAAAAAATACGTGATGTACATTACCATGTAAACTTCCACTGAAAATTAGTTTGAACGAGATCTAGTTAGTAGTTTTTTTTATTACACTATTATTAAAACATCGATCAAAGTTACAACGAACTACAAGAACGTTTAAAGTATGTTACTTGCTGCCACGGAACCCTTCATGGGCGAGTCCGACTCGCACTTGGCCACTTTTTTTTGTATGAAGATTTCTGCGCAGTCTTAGCCCTGAAAATTATATTCCTCGGCAATCGTTCAGCAGCTGTCGCTTTCTCAATCACTTGCAATTTCGAAAAGCCGATGATTGCCGAGGCTTATTTCTTTTGTAGCTTCAGTTAATTTTGTAGCAAATAAATAGTCAATCAATTCAATTAGTCTTCAATTTTTACATATTAAAGAAATTTAATCGCCGATTGATAAACTAGCTATAGCCCAATGTCTCAACTGGAGGGCAATTCTCGTGCTTTAGAGATTAATTCGAATTAGACATTATGTCGAAAAAAGATTTCGAATGTCGAATAAAATCTTAATTTGCTATTCTGGTGATGTCATAAAAAGACATAAGTCGACCAACATCATTCAAATCGAATACGATTTGATGGTTATTGTGACATTTTAGTCACATTTTTTGTAGACATTCATGCTTCGACATTATCTCTAGTTTAGAGATAATCTCTACAATCCGAGAATTGCCCTCCTGGCGGGATGTTTTAGAAATTGAACCCTGAAAACAAGATATTACGTGGCTATTTCATTTGCAATTATTCGATTGCGTCAGCCAATGAAATCCGTTTTTCTGCTTCACGAAGGAGCGCCATATTGTTTGGAGTTTATGATAGATTGTATCGGCAAAGTTTCCTCTTTAGGCGATATTAAGTTCTTCCTAACACTCGTGCTGTCTGTTTGCAAAGCGATATTAAGCGAAATAAATAGACAGAGCTCCCATCATCATCACCATGAGCGGTTTTTCGACGTCCACTGCTAGACGACCATAGATAGATAGAAAATTCTTTTCACTCCTCTTGCCCAAAGATACCGTCATTGTGACGTACCAGAGCGAAGAAAATATTGCATTTCTTCATCTAGAGTTTTTATTTTTTTAATTTTGTCTGTCAATTGAATTGTCATTTGACAGACAACAATTAAAAAACATTGGAGCCTACAAAAACGAAAAAGTCTTTAGTCATAAGAATTATCATGAATGAAGACTCGACGTATTACTTTTTCATAAAAAAAGAAAACATTTTATTTTTCAAAATGGAAATGCATTGCTGCTTGAAGAAATAAAAAAAATACATAATCGCGAAATTCTTAGAATTTTTATCTAGTTGCAAATTGAATTAGTAGTGACCGTAATTAATTTTTCATATTGTACCTATTAGATTTATTATATTTTTCGCAATCGTAGTGAAAAGTAGAGCGTAACACACGGTGCAACTATTTACTCGTATATAATGGGTCATTTTAGCTCCTTATATAACAAACTGCTATTTCACCTCAGCACCACAAAAAGTAGTATAGGTTTTGCTACTGTAAGACACAAAGAGAGTGTGCAAAATTCGATTTTGCTGCGAGCGTGAGACAAAGTAACTTCATTATATTATTTTAAATGCTAAGATCAGTGCTGCTGTGTCAGTTTACTTATGCCGGCCCCTCACGCTCAAATTCACCGTCAAATTTGCACCGGGCTTGAAGCCGCTTCCAGTTTGCATGCCATAATATTACCATACCATGTTTCATGCACACCCATAACCATACACCGTCAAGTTTACTGCACGCCGCATCAAGTCCGCTACAAACTTGACGGTGAATTTGAGCGTGAGTGGCCGGCATTATATTTCGTAAGATTTTACTTGTCTTTGTTCTGACACCTTCATTTCAATACGAAAAAAGCTTATCGAGGCTCGTTAGCTCAGCGGTGAGAGCGCTTATTTAAATTACTAACAGTAAGAAATTATTTAAGAAATAGCACATAAGAATCTAGCAAGGTTTTTTATACAATTCGTTTTTAAAGATAAGTACAGACCATGGACTTAGTATACAAATACGTCCATGGAACAGACACCGTTCACCGTAAGATGGCACCTGTCATGGAGTTATTATTTTTGTATGGTTAAGTACTAATCCCAAGGCAGGGGGACACAGACTAAAGAGTATAACGCAGGTGCCATCTTAAGGTGAACGGCCTGTATTGTATTCAAAATCAACGACCTCTGTAGCGCGGCGGGCGACGGTTGGCCTGCGACGCAGGAGGTTGCGGGTTCGATTCCCGCCTCGGAACAAATATTTATACGATCGCAGATATTTGTTCAGGGTGTTCTGGGTATTTTCTATGTATAATAAAAAATATCTATCTATGTAATATATTGTATTAAGTATATCAGTTATCTAGTACCCATAACACCAGCTCTGCTTAGCTTGGGGCTAGATAATGTTGTGTGAACTTTCAAGCATTATTTATTTATTTATTTATATTAAAATGTCATATAAATTCACGTTCAGTAAAAGTCAGAATAATAAACAAAATATAATGTCAGGTATAATCAGTATTAACATTAGTTACAACGATAATATTATAACAGATCGAGCGATAAGTAAGACGGAAGAATAACAGCCCCTTACCAACCACTAAACTACCCCCTAAGAACACAGTTTCGCAAATTGATTAGCGCCTGAGTGATTACACTCCCGGGGAATTACAGTAATTGACCCGCAGTTATCTAGCACCAATCCATCGAGTGTCATTAGGAAACTTGGGTATTTAGCGAGAAAGTTGTAAGTATATTTAGTTAAGTTAAGTTTTATCAAACAAATAATTTATTCGTGTAAGATTAATTATTTCTTGAATAGAGTGGTTAGTATCAAGGTATTTTAGGTTTGAAAAATAACAGTAGTAGCAGTTAGTAGTAGTAGAGCTTTTTTGTGAAAGAGATCGTCCGGGGAAGTACTACCACCAAACCTATTTTTGCCGCAAAGCAGTAGTTCTTCCATTGCTGTGTTCCGGATTGAAGGGTATGGTTGCCGGTGATATTACAGGCACATGAGACTTTTCATCTTTATGTCTCATGGAGCCGGGTGCGGTGTAATGCCACATAGGGCGCGTCCTAGGTGGACATGACCTATGAGGTAATGCACTGTTCATAGGCAGAGGATACCGCTTAACATCAGGTGGGCCATCTGATTTATCCGTCATTCCAAGTTGTATTAAATAACATATCATAACACCCAACAGTCAAATACATAGTGATCCCACACTAGGATTCCCTGTGTCGTGGGTATCAGAAACTACGAGAACCATGGTACCATAACACCCAGACCCGGAACAAATATTTGCAGATTATTCAAACATTTACCTGCTTCGTTATCAATATATATAAAATCGTGACTGACAGACTGACTGACTGTCAACGCAGAGCCTAAGCCATAAGTCCTAGAGACCTGAAATTTCGAGGGTACGTTCCTTTTGTGGTCTAGGGGTGCATTATGAAAGGAATTCCAGAAATTCAACCCCTAAGGGGGTGCAGCGGGAAAAGTAAACGAAACGAAACGAAGTCGCGGGTATTGCACTAGTTTACTATATGCACACGATAAACTTCCGTCCACTAGGAAAGCTATTTATGTTTTTATCGGTAGCGCCACGCACGCTATAAACCTCATGTACCCAATGGCCACTTAGCCGCGAGTAGAGCTTTGTTGTATATAATATGACTAGCTGGCCCGCCCGCTCGCGGTCGTCGACGCGTAGACTTTCATACAAACTTTAACACCCTTTTTCAACCCCTTAGGGTAAGAATTTTCAAAAATCGTTTCTTAGTGTGCGACTACACCCCTTAATCAATGCTTGTGCCAAATTTCAGACCTCTCGGCCCAGTAGTTTCCGAGCTTTCGTGATGAGTGGTCAGTGAGTGGACTTCTCTTTTATATATTTAGATACTGAATTTATACATATTTTATTTTATTTATTTATTTATTTATAATACAGAGGCAGCTCTCGGAGCTGATGCGTGTATATCTAAGTCCTTATCAGTGCACTTTAAATGTTTGTCAAGTCTATTTTTGAAAGAATTCACTGAGGGGGCACTGGTCACTGAGTCTGGTAGCCGGTTCCAAGTGCGCACGACGCGATAAGGCAATATGTGCATCCTCGGATTGCTGGTACTTGGCCCGCGTTGCAGCTTCAGCGAGCGTAAGTTAAGTCAGTTTTTTTTTTGCTAGTTATATACATTTATTTACAGAAAGAATAATACAACTAATACAAGGTATGTACAAAATACATATGAAACAGTTGCGCTACCTGAAGATCGCTGCTAGCGATCTAAACGTAGCTCAACTGATCCAAATCACTACCAGATGGAAGCGTCCCTAAGATGCTGGCTGCATTGCCATGCTGAATGGCAATACTAATGGCAACTGGCTCATGCTGAGACAGAAACCATTTTGTGACTCCATAAGCCTATGTCCAGCAATGGACATCAACCAATTAAATGATGATGAAACCATTTTTTTTTTTAAATATACTACTTGTAATGACGGTTCAAGCAGATGGCCCACCTGATGTTAAGCGGTAGCCTCTGCCTTTGAACAGTGCACTACAACATAGGTCTCGTCCACCTTGGACGCATCCTATGTGGCATTCCACTGCACCCGCCACCCTGAGACATCAAGGTGAAAAGTCTCATATGCCTGTAACTTCACCGGCAACCATGCCCTCCAAACTGGAACACAGCAATGCGAGCACTAGTGCTTTGCAATTTTTACAAGCTTTTATTTAACTTGTAATTTATGTATAATTGTCTGGGTGGAATCCGGGTGGAATCTTGCAACTGAATTTTAAAGCAGTTACCCTCAACCGGTTGAGCTAAAATTTGGCTTACCTGTCAAGTTCCGATGACAATACAATATGATGGTTACAGTGAGCTGATCTGATGATGCAGACGGAAGGTGGACAACGGAACTCCTCGTTGGATAATATTAGAGCTCGTGTTTAGGCTCATTTTGATCAGCACACGGTATCGATCACTAATTTTATAAAAGCTTGTTTTGAAAACAATATTTTTCACAAAAAACTTATAGTTATGCAAATAACAGGTAGGAATCAATAATGTGTATACCACATTATTGATTCTAACATTATTCATTAATTAAAGCTTTAAGATGAACAAAACTTGTTGCCAATGATATAAAATGTGTCTAAAGATCTTAACAATAGATGATATGTGAATTTTTTGATGTGTGAAATCTGAAAATAAACTATTATCTTATTTTATCCTATTATTTTAATAATCAATATATCATAACAGAGTCGAAATCAATCAACGTTAAAAGCGTTTTTTTCATATCTATTATTATTGTACAACAAGTTGGTACAATAATAATAGATCAGATCAATCGGATAAAATGAAAATACAATTTTACTTCAATCATGTTTATAGTCATTTCGTAAAAGGTCGAGTCAGTTAAATTCAATCACTGTACCTATTGATGTAACGATCGATAATAAAAATAGACAGTTACCACCGAAAGAGTAAGTGGGTCTCATGATCGTAGAACGTGACCAGTGGTGACCTCATCGGTGCCATTGCTATCCCACTACTAACCCGGCTAATGTTTTCTTCCAATGATATAACATTCTTAAATAGCCATAAATTAAATGACTAAGTAACCAGGAAAAAATCTGACAATACATCATCCACAGCCTGACTTCACCCACAGCTGAGTATAGGCCTCGCTTTGCCTGTGCCATTCCACAGCCTGACTTCACCCACAGCTGAGTATAGGCCTCTCTTTGCCTGTGCCATTCCACAGCCTGACTTCACCCACTGCTGAGTATAGGCCTCTCTTTTCCTGTGCCATTCCACAGCCTGACTTCACCCACAGCTGAGTATAGGCCTCTCTTTGCCTGTGCCATTCCACAGCCTGACTTCACCCACAGCTGAGTATAGGCCTTTCTTTGCCTGTGCCATTCCACAGCCTGACTTCACCCACTGCTGAGTATAGGCCTCTCTTTGCCTGTGCCATTCGACAGCCTGACTTCACCCACAGCTGAGTATAGGCCTGTCTTTGCCTGTGCCATTCCACAGCCTGACTTCACCCACTGCTGAGTATAGGCCTCTCTTTGCCTGTGCCATTCCACAGCCTGACTTCACCCACTGCTGAGTATAGGCCTCTCTTTGCCTGTGCCATTCCTTACGGTCCCGTGCCAGTTTCATCCAGGCTCGGCCGCGACGCATGCGATATCGTCTGCCCATCTCGCTGCTGGACCAACGTTTCTGACAAGACAATACAATATGAAAAATATAAAACTCAAAACTATGGAAAGTTTTTTTTTTAAATATAACTAATAGGCAAACTAGCATGCGGCGCACCTGATGTAAAGTGGTCACCGTCGCGTATAGACACCGGCAACACCGGAGGTATTGTCGTCGCACTGCCTACCCTGAAGGAATTTACGATCATTTTTCTTGAAGCAACACATGTCGTTACCAAGCGGGAAACCCACAGATGGAAGCTCATTCCATAGTTTATATGTATGGCAAAGAAATGATATCGAGAAACGAGTCGTGCGAGAGATAGGTGCCTTCTAGAGCTTTGTGCTCCATCTTCGGCCACATCGTCACTTACCAACAGGTGAGATCGTGGTCAAACAAAGGTCTGTCAATGTAAAAAAAAAAAAAAAAAACCAGGGCTGTATGATGTGTGGATGAGAATTGTCACGGTGCCGCGGTGCCGGGAAGAGCAGTGGCTAATTGATCGTTCCCAGGGTTCCGTTCCTGAAGAATGCCGACGGGCCCCTATTACAAAGCCTACGCCTTCGTCTATCGGTCTCAATTACTGTCTGTATCTATCACAGAGGTGCCTATATCTCGGCAGCCGTAAGACTCCCATAGATTATTGTATTATTGGGGCATAAACACTGAGCAAATAAAAAAAAATACTGTGATGAAAACTTAAGGAGTGTTACTTATCACTTAAAACTGTGACTTGAAAACGGGATCTTACACCATGTTAATCCTATACGCATTTGGTAATTTAAAAGTGAGAAGTTATATTGAGAAAACGTGCAGTGAATTTTAGAAAAAAACTGGTGTACATTGTGCGAAGTGGTAATTTTGAGAAAAAGTGCATTGAATTTGCGAAAAAAACTGGTACACATTTTGGGAAGTGATCATTTTGAGAAAACGTGCATATAATTTGCGAACAATTTTGCGCAGTGCAATGGTCATTTTGAGAAAACGTGCAATGAAGTTGCGAAGAAAACTGGTGTACAATTTGCGAAGTGTACGTTTTCTCAATATGAATATTGAGAAAACGTGGGGTGTTCATTATGAGAAGTTATACGGACGTTTTGCGCCTGAGCCGTCGGCTAAGATGCGAGGGTGCGGGTTCGATTCCCACCGCAGTCAAGATTGGTATAAGATTTGTCCTAGCTGCTAGCTTATTATGGGATTAATGGAAGAAAGCGTTAGCAGAGTCAGTAATGGATGAGCTCACTTGTGACGTTTATATTCCACGGGTGCAACCCACTGTGAAAAGTGGCCGATTGAGGCTCTGCCCCTTTCCCAAAGGGGGGTCCTTTGGGAAAAAAGGCGTATGTATCCTCTTGCTCCCCGGCCCTAGTACAGGGCGGATGTGCTGTTGTTTATGTTTTTTTTTTTTACATATTTTCTTAATGGAATGCACACATTAGCTCTAATTTCACTGTATGCATGGGGAGTAAATAACTACCTCGCCGTAACACAGTTTTCAACTAGCACGGGAGGTATGTTACTAAACCTCAATAGTGCCTACGCTATTCTTAGTTCTTAATAGTTGTTGTAACCTTAAATATATTATGCACCATGTAAATATTCTAAGTTATGAAATAAAACTACTATATTTTTTTTTTTTTTTTTTTTTTTATACTACAAGAATGACGGAACAAGCATTTGGCCCACCTGATGTTAAGCGGTAACCTCTGCCTATGAACAGTGCATTACCTCATAGGTCACGTCCACCTAGGACGCGCCCTATGTGGCATTGCACTGCGCCCGCCACCCTGAGACATAAAGGTGAAACGTCTCATGTGCCTGTAATTTCACCGGCACCCTTCAAACCGGAACACAGCAATGCGAGCACTACTGCTTTGCGGCAGAAATAGGTATGGTGGTAGTACTTCCCCGGACGAACTCTTACACAAAAAAGTTCTACTACTACTAAATATGTTTGGTCTACAAAATGTAATTGCTCCAAATGAGTTCTGAATGAGTATCAAACTTCGTTTAGTATGGAGCGGACGACTGGTATTATTCCGCTAGTCTGGTAGAGAAGGGTCTTCAGAAGTGACTCGTAAAGGCCGGCTTCTGTCGCGAGATCTTGTCACTAAACTCGCAAAACTTAGTCATTTTCCTCTGATTATATATTCCAAGCATGTTACAGTCGGTATCAAAAGTTTGAATTATGCGACAAAAAGTGGCCTGGCCTATCCACTATCATTACCTAAATATTTTGTTTAACAAAACATTGTATTTTTTTGCAATATTTACAAAGTTTGTTTTCATGTTCTGAATGTACCTATATCTATGTGTATTGTGTGCGTACAGGTCATATCTTGATATACTTACAAGTTCTAAAATTTCGTGATGGATTTTGTCGTCAGCAATTTTCGATTGAAGGGGCATTTCCCCAAAAAGGGGGTAGTTTGCTCCGGCACCATTTACCGGCCAATTTTGATAATCAAACAGAATAATTTATGAGCAAAATCAGTCAAGAGATTGTCAAGATATACAAATGCTGAGTTTTTTTTCAGGGCCGTCTAATCGAAGTCTGATAAGACTAAGTTATCAAAAAGTGAGGTTAGAAATAACAGGCTCGATTTTAAAAATTATATCTTCGGCATTAAAAAGATGAAAATTATTTTTAGTGTTTCTGAAAATGTATTGTTTTGTAAAAAAAAATATGCCTTTTGGGTTCTTTGTTTGATCAATATGGATCGACATGACGCATAGTTTACACAAGTTTGTGCTCGAGAGAGCTACACAAAACTACTAATATTTAATACGTACAGTACAAGGAAAAACATGTTAGCTTTCAGATTGCTACAAGAATTTAAAAGCTAATCAAACTGGCTTAGAATAAAGTCAATTAGCGGATCCCCAATCCGCGGTTTGGCCAAGGAAATTCTTACGGGTGTTAACTCGGGTACAAATTACCAACATTACGTGGTTTTAGGGGTCGCAGGTAAATCGCAGAAGCATGAAGATTATCTAATTATATACACCCCGAACCCCAACCTTTTGAAATCTTACCCTAATTATATCAAGTGCGTGTGAAAGCCCCCATTTAAATTAATTGAATTTGTATTTTGAAAAGCGTCAGCTCTTCGTTGCTGTAGCTTTATTAAGTATAGAACCTCTATTCTCGAAAACGTGTTATTCAGTATTATAAGTAGTAGTAGAGCTTTTTTGTGAAAGAGTTCGTCCGGGGAAGTACTACCACCATACCTATTTCTGCTGCAAAGCAGTTGTGCTCGCATTGCTGTGTTCCGGTTTGAAGGGTAAGGGTGCCGGTGAAATTACAGGCACATGAGACTTTTCATCTTTGTCTCAGGGTGGCGGGCGCAGTGCAATGCCACATAGGGTGCTTCCTACGTGGACGTGACCTATGAGGTAATGCACTGTTCATAGGCAGAGGTTACCGCTTAACATCAGGTGGGCCATCTGCTTGATCCGTCATTCAGTAGTATAAAAAAAACATGGTATCGAGATATACAGCAATGCGATGGCAATATTATGGTGTTCTATTATTTAGGTGCCGAGACGTGGACACTCACGGTGCGCCTGGTCCATCAGTTCAAGGTCGCTCAGCGTGCTATGGAACGAGCTATGCTCGCAGTTTCTCTGAGGTATAAAATCCGCAACGAAGATATCCGACAGAGAACTAAGGTCATCGATATAGCTCAGAGAATTAGCAAGCTGAAATGGCAATGGGCTGGGCATATATGCCGAAGAACCGACAACCGCTGGGGTAAACGTGTTCTAGAGTGGAGACCACGTCTTGGTAAACGTAGTGTGGGGCGCCCCCTGGCTAGGTGGAGCGACGATCTGCGTAAGGCGGCTGGTAGAAAGTGGATGGGAAGAGCTGGAAATCGGTCTAAATGGCGCGCATTGGGAGAGGTCTATGTCCAGCAGTGGACTGATGCAGGCTGATGATGATGATGACGATGATTTCTTATGAGTTAACCCAAGAAGACCCCTTCATCTCCTTCCGTGGGATTACCTGGACTTGTTTGTAAGTTTCGTTGGCATAAGATTTGTCCTGGCTGTTAGCTTATTGAAGGAATGAGCTATTACTGGAAGAATGCGTTAGTCAGTCGTGGGAAGCAATGGCGGCGATGAGCTCACCACTTCTCACGTCTATTTTCCACAATGGTGCAACCCACAGTGAAAAGAGGCCCATTTCTGGCTCAGCCTACCTTTCGAGGGAAAAGGCGTGTGTCTATGTAATGTAATGTAAATGACATCAAACACTTCGGTTTTCGTTTTCGCGGTTTCACCCGCGTAAGTCTCGATCCCGTGGGAATATCGGGATAAAAATGAGCCTATGTGTAATTCCGGGAGTCCAGTTATCTCCATTCCAAATTTTATGCAAATCCATCCAGATGTTTTAGCGTGAAGAAGTAACAAACACACACACAAACTTTCGCATTTATAATATTAGTGGGATACAGCTATATTTATTTACTATATAACGAACTTACACAAAAGTTTTAAAACTGTTCTAAGTTCAACCTAATTACAACCATGTCACTTAGCATTAAAGTAGCAAATCTTCAAAATATTATCATATACTTACACTTATACTTCGTCACAAAAAACAAGCAAATCAATAAATTACTCCTTTCACTTAGAAATGAAAAGACATAGGTTAAACAACATTTCGTGTGCAATCAACCTTAAAGAGCTACAAAAAAGAGCTCACTTTTCAAGTGGGCTCTATGTGTGATTCACCGGGACGTATTTTTTGCGACGTCCTGACATCTTGTTGTATTCTTGATCGAAGTTCGAACATCTTTGAATCTGACAAACGACATCTTTCTCGAGTGTGCAAGAATAGGCCCCAAGGCGTGCGACGATGTAGCTATATGCGTACCTATATTTTATTATCTTCTTCTCAGTCGTTGCACTCTTGACAAAGCAGTCGTGATCGTCATGTTGTACTATTATTAGGGGCTGATGTTGCTCGCCTCACGATATCTCGCCATTTATGCCTATTCGTGGACATCCTTGTGCATTCATACAGGTTGCCACCCACTGCAGACTTGATCTGGTCGGTCCAACGCATGGGCGACCTTCCGCGCGGTCTGGTGCCCTCTACTCGTCCTTGTACGACAAGACGCTCAATGGAGTCAGTGTTTTTCGTTACGTGTCCCAAGACCAAATCTTCCGACGCAATTGCTTAGCTGATGGGCATTTGCTCCAATTTTGGCGTTAAAATCACCCAAAATTATAAGTAACTCTCTGTTGGGGATTTTAGCGATAGTGGTCTCTAGATCAGAATAAAAATTCTCTAAAGCCTCGACACTTGACTTGCTAGTTGGGGCATATACCTGTATGAGATTTAGGTTCACCGGCGATGCTTTGAGTTTGATGCTAATTATTCGGTCGTTAACTGGTTCGTAGCCCATTACGCACTCTTTATGTTGTTTAGGGATAACAAACGCCACGCCATTCTCGCTGCTGTTGTCATTGCCAGAGAAGTAAATGACGTGGGTGTCTGTGAGGAAATGACCGTTGTTTTTCCAATGGGTTTCGCTGAGTCCACATATGTTCAAACCACATCTAGCAATCTCTCCCTCTAATATGGTGAGTTTTCCAGGTTTAAGAAGGCCGCGTACATTCCACGTTCCTATCGTTTGGATTTGTCGCAGCTTAACATGAATTCCAGTAGTAGGATTTCCATGGTGAGCCTGGTTTCCTACTCCTCCATGGCCGGTAGCAGATTTCCCACCACGTGCCCCGGAAGCGGCGCGGCGCCGGTTGCTAGGCGGTTCGCATGGCGATCGTATTCTCTGTATTTGTACTTTCATGATGACTGTCTTGGGAATATAGTAGCAGTGGTTTCTCCTTGCCTTCTGCACCAGTCCTTTGAGGGGTTGATTAGGTCCCGAGGCTGCTGTGACCTCATCTGTATAGGTGGTTCGGTTTTAAGGCGCCGAATACTCGCCTTTTGCCCTTCTCCAGTCCGCTACTGCGCCTGCGAGGATTTGGAGTAAATGTGACACTCGCGGGGATAGGCGCAGCATTGCCCGGGGAGCACGACGGGGACGTTGGCAGATCGGACTGGCTGGTGGTGTCCTCTGGAAGCCTTGTCACACAGGCGTGACACGCGGCATATTGTAGCGTTTGCCTTTGGGGCATGCTACGTTTTTAGCTAAATAATACTTACGAGTTAGGTAGGCTTGCTTTATTTATGTATTTGGACGTATTGTTTTGTCCCATTAGCGTCTATTTAGGCCTCTTCACGCCAAAGACCATGCTTTTATATCCTTACGATGTAATTTCTCTTATTTAGGCTAAAACTAGACATTCATTTTATATTTTTCTGACGTTACCAGGATAAACAAACTGTCGTACTGTCATAATATTTTCTTCTATATTCAAATTTTTGGCTTGAAAACCTTTTTGAACCTGTTCTTTGTTATAGGTTTTAATAGTTTTCGATTCAAATTTGACTGTCTCGTTTGAAATTTTGAATTTTAAAAATAAGTAACCTACTAGTTTCGAACTATAATTTTGTAATTAGAATGACAACTATAATTTTAGAATAAGAATGTCAAATTTTGTATAAAAGCCGGCTCCTGTTTCAAATAAAAACAGTCTACCTCAGAATCTAGCTCGGAGTCTACCTCAGTCTACCTCAGTCTAGCTCAGAGTCTACCTCAGAGTCTAGCTCAGAGTCTTAACCGGAGTCTAGTGGAGATGCCTAGTCTGAGCCTGGACTTTTACTCTACCTTTCTGAAGTTTTATTTTACAACATAAGACCACAAGCACCGGCTTTGGGAAGTAGTACCACGGTGTACCTGCCATCTGCCGTGAAGATATCCTGGACACCAGGGCTGCGCGTCCCCAGTGACACGTCCGTGCCGGAGTTGTCTCATACCTCACGAGACACGACACGTCCACGTCAGGGTCTGTCTCCACCCTCGGCCGACGTAGTAGTGCCAGAAGGGTTAAAAAGCCTTCGCCATCTGGGCCACCTGAGTTGCGGAGCCATCATCATCCTAAGGGCTGACTGAGCCACCTGATCTTCGGGACATCGCCATCCTCGGTGACCGTCTGGGTCACCTTGAGCTGCGGGACTTCACCATCTTCGGGGTCGTCTGTGTCACCTGAGCTACGACTTCGAGTAGCCATATACGTCGACGGGGCCGCCCGCACCGCCTGGCCTGGCTCTTCGGGTGTTCAACGGCTCTTGACCGTTGCCACCTCTGATCCGCCTTCATCGCCGGAGTCCCTTTTCGCCCGGATGTCTCCGCCATAAGGTTGCCTCAAATCCATCACTCGTTAGAAGCAGTACCTGTAGTAGTCTAGTGGGTTGAAGACTTATTTATACTCCCTAGCTACTAAATTAGGTGGTACAACGTACCTAAGCAGATCGTAGCACGTCTACGTTGACTATAAGGAGGTCTAGATATTTTTGTTTTCCTATTTTTACATGCAGCTTGCGGTTCGCCTTGGAATGACCTTAAAGACGAAGCGTAACGTTACAATATCTCGGCACTTTGTAGGAGCTAGCTATCCCGTACATAACCAGCTCCACCGAGGCCTGCACCAGCTTTGACTGTACAGAGTATATTGTACAGTGTCAGGTGAACCTGACCCCTGATATTTTATTATAATAAGCTATAAATTAGGGAGTTGTTTTTTTAGGACGACCTTTTAAAATACAATTTAGAATTATTCTTACGTATAGGTATATCAAGGCTCTATGTGTGATTCACCGGGACGTATTTTGTGCGCCGTCCTGACATCTTGTTGTATTCTTGATCGAAGTTCAAACATCTTTGAATCTGACAAACGACATCTTTCTCGAGTGTGCAAGAATAGGCCCCAAGGCGTGCGATGATGTAGCTATATGCGTACCTATATTTTATTATAATTAGCTATAAATTAGGGAGTTGTTTTTTTAGGACGACCTTTTAAATACAATTTAGAATTATTCTTACGTATAGGTATATCAAGGCTCTTTGTAAAGCATTTATGTGTCGGGGACTATCCCAAGATGTTAAGTGTACTGCGTGTCTTTACGGATTGGTAGATTTTACATACATAGTAGTTTTGTTAGAAGTAGAGCTTTTTTGTGAAAGAGTTCGTCCGGGGAAGTACTACCACCATACCTATTTCTGCCGCAAAGTAATAGTGCTCGCATTGCTGTGTTCCGGATTGAAGAGTATGGTTGCCGGTGAAATTACAGGCACATGACACTTTCCATCAGGATGGCAGGCGCAGTGCAATGCTACATAGGATGCGTCCTAGGTGGACGTGACCTATATATGTGATAATGCACTGTTCATAGGCAGATGGTACCGCTTAAGATCAGGTGGGCCATCTGCATGATCCGTCATCCCAAGCACGATAAAAAAAAACAGACATACGCCTTTTTCCCCGAAGGCGTAGGCAGAGCCTCAAAAGGCCTCTTTTCACCGTGGGTTGCACCATCGTGGGAATATAGACGTGACGAGTGGTGAGCTTTGTGCCGTCTAGAACCACAGGTCTAAATTCAATTTTAACCAGCCTTCAAAATGCGTTTGACCCTACCTTAAGCAAATAAAGAAAACAGATTTTCAGAGTGGAAAATGTGTTCAAAGCGCCGCGCCACCGGGCACGCTCGGCCGAGGGGAGCCACTGGCACGGAATGAGTTTCCACTAGAGCGGGTTCAGCCTCATTCATACGCGTGCATTGATTGATTGCTATCTAAAGAAAATTTAGGATGCCAGTGAGAAAATGTGACAGAATGCAAACCGCTGAAGGATTAGCAAAATTATATTATTGAATGATTAGTTTTCATATAAATAATGACCAGGGGGATTACTATGAGCTCTTATATCCATTCAGTTCAAAAACTATTCAGTACAAAATATCGGTTCATCGTTGACATTTTTCATCATTGAATAACTTTAATCGCAGAAGTCTGTAGACCCTCTGCGATTGTGCCTTTAAATATAGTTGCGGACATCACGGAACCAATATTTTGTACTGAATAGTTTAACAACTGCATGGCAATAAGAGCTCATAGTAACCCACCTGGGCTATGGAATACAGCTATGGAATTAAGGACAAAGATTAAATGCAAAGGATGTATGAAAACCATGATTTACAAAATGTTCCCCCTAAAGAAAGAAAGAAAGAAAGAACTTATCTTAATACGCTATGTTAAAATTTTGTAGTCGTTGCGTTACATACTCACTCAGTAACAGTAAAGGTTACAAACTTGATGTTAATACAGTAATTACTTGAGGATGTAATCTAAATAAATCATATACTAAAAATACGATTGGTGAAACTATTCTCGAACGCTTTTTTTTTAAAAAAGGCCCTCCTAATTTTATAAAATAAATTTTATTCCGTCGGGTTTTTCCAGCGCCTCAGTGATGGCTACTCTCGAACCGTGTGGCTTGATGCGTGACGACGGGAAAACACCCAACGGTATGACACTGATCCTCTGGAGGATGGGACGACCTCCGGTGTGGGACGCTACCTGTGTAGATACTCTGGCGCCGTCCCATCATCCGGGTACATCAGTGCGGGCTGGCTCCGCAGCAACAACAGCGGAGTCCCTCACACGGCGCAAGTATGCATTACTCGACAGAGGGTACATATTTGAGCCGTTTGGCGTGGAAACTCTAGGCCCGTGGGGACCAGGAGCACATAACATTTTCAAGGAACTTCTGGAGCGTCTTTTTGAGTCCAAGCGTGACCAGACTGCTGGCTTTTATTTTTGTTTTTGGTAGGATTTTGGTTTTGTTTTATTATCTTAGTAATATATTTTCATTGTAAATAATATTAAATTCTGTATAATCAGTAAATGAGTTTTTACCAAAGTAAAGTCACTGCTGACTTTGAAATTAAGGTGAATGCTCTCGCTTGTGGCGCGAAATTCAATTCAAAAGAGGTTTCTGTTTGCGACAAATCAAACGTGTGTAGGCACGATAATGTATCCAACTGTTATCTGTCGCCTTAAATTCCCGTAACTTAGTACTCGCAGGCAATTAACAATTTACGAGGCGATTCTCACAATCCAAATTGCTCTTTCATAATCGAGAGAAAATTACCAGAACGTTTTGCCTGATGATGATTACCTAATTAATTTGCGTGGTTAAATATTAATTTTCTTCGGCATCGCTTGGCTACAATTTATAGGGAAAACCTGTTCGGAGACGACGGGGGTGAAACTCGAGAATTTAATTGTTGTATGGATTATTTTCCGTAGAACAACACAGATTATTGCAACTAATACAAGTAGGTATGTAAAAAGTAGGTGTAAATGAAACAGTTGGGCTCTCTGAAGAATCGTAGACTAACTAAATACAATAGACTGCTAATCTCATACAAGAAAACGTGCATCGATGAATGACGCTAGATGTCGCTGTTTTGAATCGATAAACGATTGAAATCATTTTTACATGTATTTCAAATAGATCAATAAAACATGTTTTGCGACCATAGTTTCATAATTTAAAAAAAAATTGAAACTTAAATGTTAATTTTTAAAGAGATTTTTTTTATTTTTTTTTTTGTTTTTTTTTATTGTTAATTTATAAATGGTTTAAACTGCTGATTGAAAGAATTTGCCAGCGCCATCTAGAAATAGCCTGGAATTGACCTTTTTTGAGTCACGTTTTCTTGTACAAGATTAGTAGTCTATTATGTTTAGTTAGTCTATGGAAGAGTATAACTATTGAAACTATCATGGTTATGTACATACTTTTCACTAGAAACGGGATATTTACCATGATATTTGAGTATAGATTGTTCCCGATATGTCGGCACAGTTGCATGCGCCCAATCGTGCGTCCAGGGGCCCAATTATTCTATTTTTTAAAGAAAAACCATTAAATTACTATGCAGTTACAATTCAATTACAATTGACATTAAATATGGTAGTCTGTTATATTAATAACTAGCTGTAACCCGCGACTTCGTCTGCGCAGTATTATTAAGCAGCGGAGTATTATTAAGCTAGTATTATTAGACTTACGCGGATGAAGTTAGTTTCACCCGCGTAAGTCTCGATCCCGTGGGAATATCGGGATAAAAATGTGCCTATGTGTTATTCCGGGAGTCCAGTTATCTCCATTCCAAATTTCATCCAAATCATCCCTGTAGTATTTACGCAATTAAGACAATTAATTTAAGTCACGCGTCGCTTCCAGCCACCGTTTTACTAAAACATGACTTGACTGTTACTTTGACGACTTGGAAGGAGTGTAAATTTGCAAATTATATTGAAAATACACTAATGAAAATTAAAAATAACTTGAAGATGGTAAATGCACAAGCCGTGCGGCACCAATTACAAAGTAAGTTTTTGTGAACAAAATATTTTTCAACGCTTTTATAAAATTAGTGATCGTAACCGGCTGATCAAAAAAGAGCCCAAACTCGGCCAGTCTACTATTATCCATCGAGGAGTTCCGTTGTCCACCTTCCGTCTACATCATTAGACCAGCTCGCTGTCACCATCATATTGTATTGTCATCGGAACTTGACAGGTATGCCAAATTTCAGCTCAATCGATTGAGGATAACTGCTTTAAAATTCAGTTGAAGGTTCCACCCTGATTCCACCCCGACAACCATACACACATTGCAAGTTAAATAAAAGCTTGTACAAAAAACTGTTTGCAGAGTTGGTCGAAAGAAAGCTATGGCAGTATGGACATCACTTGGACACGTCTATATTCCTACGATTGTGCGAACCATATTAAAAATTACTTTTGAAACTATCATGGTTATGTACATACTTTTCACTAGAAACGGGATATTTACCATGATTATTGAGTTTTAATTGTTCCCGATATTTCGGCACAGTTGCATGCGCCATGATCACGGGAGAACTAACTAAAGTCTTTGCGAGTAGATGTTATTGGCAGATATATCGATCTACCCTCTTTCTCACTTTTTTATTACGAACGATACCACTACCATCGGTTTCATTGTCACACTTCATTTTTTACACACAACACTAACGGTATCCGGACGCGTAGCAGTTACCACACTTTTTTGATTCTTACACATTCTCACCACAGGCTTCCATACTCCAGATAATTGAAAACCATCCTATCTATTGAAATTTCTGTACTTAGTAATCTCAATAGCCTCTTGTACCATTCTTGATATGTAATGTCGCTCTGTTGAGATTACCTGCGGACTGTGTAGCTCGATCCAATGATTTGAGCCAGATTCAAAATCATGGTAAGTATAATGCGCGTCATGTAAAAAGAACGCTGGTGGTCAAGCTTTTTCAGGCGTTCCAGCGTTCTTTTTACATGACGCGTACTATACCTTCTTATTAAAAAAGATGTATACCTATGCATTGAATGAGTGCCTACCTAGTTTACTACAAATAATGTACAATTATATATCCCGTTTCTAGTAAAAAGTATATTAAAAATAGGCCGATTGAGGCGATGCCCTTCAAGATAAAGGCATGTGTACCTGAACAACTCAATTGGTTCACGCACGGGCAGCAAAACTAACCCAATCAGCTGCCATTAACTCTGACCTAGAAAAGGGTCACCAAAATACAGGCTTAACAAACTTTTAGTTCGACTTACCAACTATCGGACTTTTTGCCAGAAAGTACCTTTCCGCTTCCATTCGGGAGCTCATTCGACAGTTCAGTAACTTCTGCTTAAGAGCGATGGTAGCCTAACGGTTCAATAGTGCAACTCAGAATCCAACGATACCGGGTTCGATCCTAGGCTCCGCACCAGTGACTTTTCTAAGTTATGTGGATTTCCATTGCTCTGTGCTTCGGAGGGCACGTTAGGCTGTCGGTCCCGGCTGTTATTGATTAATAGCAGTCGATAAGCCATGTCAGAGGCCCTCGGGCGGCTTGACAAACTCCGACACCAGAGGCCAGCACTACCTCAAACGAAACGAAATGAGTAACTTCATATAAATAACTTAAAATTAATAATGTCGCAATCAAACACTGAGATTCAGAGCCAACTGAGGGTAGATATTTATTGCATGATACACCTAAAGTACAACTACCCACACTGGGAAATTATCCATACATAACAAAAATTAGAATAATAGTAGTAATGTTTAGTAGTAGTGGAGCTTTTTTGTAAAAGAGTTCTTCCGGGGAATTACTACCACCATACCTATTTCTGCTGCAAAGCAGTAGTGCTCGTATTGCTGTGTTCCGGTTTGAAGGGTATGGTTGCCGGCGAAATTACAGGAACATGAGACTTTTCATCTTTACGTCTCAGGGTGGCGGGCGCAGTGCAATGCCACATAGGGTGCGTCCTAGACAAGACCTATGAGGTAATGCACTGTTCATAGGCAGAGGGTACCACGAAGGATCAGGTGAGCCATATGCTTGACCCGTCACCCAAAGTAGTATAAAAAAATATGAAAAAAAACAGAAGATGCGTACGATGCTATTAGTTCGGGGCGCTGTGTCGCCAAAACACAATGCCTCCCCCGCGCCTATCATACTTCCCATAAGGGGTTATATTTTGGTGATGTTGGCAACAATGACAAAACGGACGGTTGACTTTTTTCCAAAGAATTTATTGTAAACAAAATTCATTATTAAAACAAAAAAGATATTTCAATGTTATGCTTACGTGTGAATTGTGATTCTATCTTTTCTTTAAAACGCCTGGGAGAATTTTTACATGTGGGAACGGCACACGACGGCATATTCACAAGAAATTCTTTCGAGTTCGTCGGCCGACCACAGACAGACTAGATGAAACTATTCTCATTGAGACTAGTTTGCGTGGTGACAGTTTTTACGCGTCACACGGGTTCTGGTTTATTATATACACATACATACATAGACACACGCATTTTTCCCCGAAGGGGGTAGGCGGAGCCTCAATGGGCCTCTTTTCGTTTATTATAGACTTATTCTATATATCTCTTATTCTTCTTATAGGTGAGCAACATATGGCGGAGACTAAGATCCAGAGTCTCGAGCACCGCCGTAAGGTTGCATGCCTTGCGATCTTCTATAGGTTACATTTCGGTGAATGCTCCCAGGAACTGCACGATCTGATCCCACCATCTCCTTTTCATCATAGGACGAGCAGGCGTACGGCTCAGTACCATCCTTACCTCATTGGTATACCTTCTATTCGCACAAAACGTTTCAGTTCTACCTTTATAATGCGAACTGCTAAGGAGTGGAATACACTACCGTCGTCTGTCTTTCCTGAAAACTATAATCTGGGTCTCTTCAAGTCAAGAGTGAATAGGTGCCTTCTAGACCTTTGTGCTTCATCTTCGGCCACATCGTCACTTACCAACAGGTGAGATCGTGGTCAAACAAAGGTCTATCAATGTTAAAAAAAAAAAAAAAAAAAAATCTAAGAAAAATAATCGTCACTAGACTGAATTTGAAATCAAGTACTATTTTATGTATCTTCTTATACAATCTTCAGACAAAAGGTATTCATAGAAGAAACCGATAACCATCTGGGTCAAATTTTGTGCGTTCTTCTTTTGGCCAGGTTTTGTTATTCAAATACAAATTGTGTCATGTGACGATTGACGAGGAGATTGAGCTCATAATGGCATAAATTATATTTTGGCTTGTGTTGCTAGGTGCGTTATTATCATAATAATAATACTATAAATAATAATACTACTGGACAGTTCACACAACATTACTAGATACTACTAGATAACTGATATACTTAATACAATATATTACATAGATAGATATTTTTTATTATACATAGAAAATACCCAGAACACCCTGAACAAATATCTGCGATCGCACAAATAATTGTTCCGAGGCGGGAATCAAACCCGCAACCTCCTGCGTCGCAGGCCAAGCTTCGCCCGCCGCGCCACAGGAGGTCGTATTAGTGTAACAATGAGTACCTTGGGCGTAATGCTCCTTTGAACAGGATGGTTCGGCAGTATAACTGCGTGGCTAAGGTGTTGGTTTGTTCTCCGAAAGCTTACCCAACTTTAAGAAATATCTCGCTAAGTAATCATTATATATAATAAAACTAAGTTGATAAAATGTGCGGGCCGATAAAACTTAAAAACGAACCAATGCAGCCCAAAAAAGGTTTAACCGTAGGGTAGCCCCAACCCTCCCATCCATCAAGAGGGTTCGGGTTTTGGGCTGCGCGGTTAAGGTTTAGAGAAAAACGGTTTAGAAGGTTTGGGCGTAGTAACTATTAAGTAATCTGTGGTTTGAGTTTTGGGCTGCGCGGTTAAGGTTTAGAGAAAAACGGTTTAGAATGAGGTCAACTTGACCTGAAACTCAACCAAAACTTCTAGAAGGTTCGAGGAAGTTTGAAAACTTCGGGGAGGTTCTGGAAAGTTCAAGGCAATTCTAGAAGGTACGAGAATCTCCAGAAAGGTTAGAAAAAGTTCGAGAACTTTCGAGAAATTTCCAAAAGTTCTAGAATCTTCCGGAAATTTCATAAAGTTCAAAAACCTCTAGAAAAGTTTGAAAAAGTTCAAGAAATTTCCAAAAACTCTAGAACGTTCGAGAAATTTCCGAAAACCTTTAGAAAAGTTTGAAAAAGATCGAGAACTTTCAAAAAATTCCAGAAAGTTATAGAACTTTCGGGTTTTTTTCGAAAATAAACTAACGCAGCCTGAAAGTTTTACGGTACGGTAGCCCCAATCTCACCCTCTTATTCATGAAGAAGAATTCGAGAATGTTCGAGAAAGATCCAAAATATCCGGAAAGGTTCAATTCTTTAAATTTTTCTGAAATGTTCGAATACCGTTGATATTTAAACGAACACTAATATTATAAAAGCGAAAGTTTGTGTGTGTGTGTTAGTGTATGAGTGTGTTTGTTACCTCTTCACGCTGAAACGGCTGGACGGTTTTGGATGAAAATTGGTGGGGAGTTAGCTTAGAACCAGGAGATTGACATATAGGGGGGAATGGTAGGAGGGGGGGGGGGGTTCAACGGGGCTACCCGTGCGAAGCCGGGGCGAGTCGCTAGTAAAGAATAAAAATGAAATATATGTAATATTTTCACTGAGAATTTTTGTAAGGTTATAGGTAAAATAAATAAATAATAAATAAATAATGCTGGACAGTTCACACAACATTATCTAGCCCCAAGCTAAGCAGAGCTTGTGTTATGGGTACTAGATAACTGATATACTTAATACAATATATAACATAGATAGATATTTTTTATTATGCATAGAAAATACCCAGAACACCCTGAATAAATATCTGCAGATTGCACAAATATTTGTTCCGAGGCGGGAATCGAATCCACAACCTCCTGTATCGCAGGCGAACCTTCGCCTGCTGCGCCACAGAGATCATCAATTTAACAAATTTTCGTCAACAAATTACCGACTTTGTCCATTCCATGAATTCATTTCACCAAGATATTGGCAAAACATTTAAGTAATTCTAGTAATAATTCTGCTATTTATATAATTCCAATATAATTTCAAGATCGAGGTAGCAGCTGAGGTTTTGTGTTGCGATTTATTGTAACTTTATTTCTTGAGGCTTCTCCTTAATGGCTGGTTTACGATGTACTGCAAAGTGAAAAATGTTCAATTATAAGAAAGACTCCGAGCTCTACAAATTGTACAAGGGCCTGGTTTATTACGTGACTGTACGATTACACCCACTATAAAACCAATATTATAAAATTTAAATGTCTGTGTTTTCAAAATACATATGAATACTGCTATTTAATACAATATCATAGGTTACCGTTTTTAGAATTGGTGTCTGTGTTTTTTTTTTATTTGTGGAAAAATAAGGCTTTGTCACAGTCCACAGTTTGTGTTTGTTGGCCACATCGCCCAATCGGTAAACAGTAAAACACAAATCAAATAAATAAAAATAAAAAAAAAACTAGCTAAACATTTCAGAACTAGGAGGTATAGTTGTTAGGTTTCATACGATAAAAAAATTAAACCAATATACTATTACAAAACCCAACATTGAAGGAGGTGGGCAACTACTGACCCAGGTTAAAAATAAATAAACCATGGAAATAATTAGTACGGTTCTAAATGTTATTTTTTGTCCAATTTTTCTAAAGAACTTGTATATTTTTAGAAGGCATGTATTTAACGCGGCGACAAATTAATCTGATTTAGGGATTTATAAAAAATTAAAGGGGGTAGCAAAAATAATAAGTTGGCGACTAATTGCGGAGACTAGTATAAAGTAAAAAGTAGCAGCTAAGTAATCAATTTTCGGCTTTGTTTCAATATAAACTAGCATCGAGTTATTGTTTTGGCGACTGTAGTGTTTGTATCTACTTAGTAGATATTACATCCCTGTCTCATGTGCACAAGTGGTTAGGCAACTGCCAACGTCAGCCACCTGTCAATGTCAGTCGCAAGATGAAGCTTGGCAGACGGCAATTGAGCGGTGGATAACCGGGAAGTGGTGAGGAGACGTGTGCCGAATAATACCAGCTTGGTGTAGCAGTGAGCCAGTGTTAAGAAGGAAAGGTGGATTTTACAAGTGGCGACGAGAGTAAAGGTCAGTAAAAACTATATTTTTCAAAAGATGGAGAAGGGAAATAAATACGTAGTCCAGCTTCCCTCTAAAATTGTGAACTCAATAGTTTTGACTATGGCTGGCGTGCAAGCTAGTCTCGTCTCGATACGGTGACGTGACCCTAGTAACATAACTCTGCTTTTAACCGAATTGGCAAAATTATTTCAATAATTATAGTATACATGTCGTTGAAAAAAGAAACCTACAATACAAAATCGCATGTACGACGGCCGTCCATCTTTGTTGTTTGTTACCGTAGAGTTAGTTTGTGTGCGCGCGTACATGCGGTTCGGTTGGCTGTACCGTTTCCGTCTCCACCCATAGTGCATACATTTTAGTGACTAAAATAGTGTTGCGATGATTTGTTGGATTGATTGATAGCGACCAACAGGGGTGAATGATAAAACTTTGCGAATGAATTGAATTGATTGGTTGCCAGTCTAAAAAAATGTTTAATGTTTAATGGATGATGTTAAATTAGTTTGAAATAAACTAACTAGATGTCGCTAGTAAAAAGTGCATAATCCTAGATCGCGCTGGCGAAAACTCACGGTACTTTTTATTATCCTACTGATATCTCGAATGTCTAGTACTGAAGTTTGGATGTTTGATGATCGCGCAGGGGCGTCTAAGACGATTTAAATGTAGTGTTTGTCCTCACGGACTGCCTGTTTTTGTCCTAGTTGAGCGCGGGCGGACGGACACTAATAGACAATATTTTACCATTGCACCCGCCTTAGACCGCAGTACTGATCAAGCACCTATCATGTAGGTAGAGTAGTTTATATAATGCATTTAAGAACTCAGTTCTACATAGTTCAACTTACTACAGTAATTGCAATATTTTTGACCGACAAGACATAAATAAGAGAGTTTAACTGTACAATCATTTTAAATAGTCCATCGTGTGTGAAATAATATCACCAAACCAAACCCGGCGGGTGTGCTGGTTATCTGGCGGATATCAAAATAAAATTTTATGTATAAATTGATCATTTCTGTAATTAATCTCAAATAATTATAAGATTATTGGTCAAAGGCTTACCATTTAATTAGTTGCACATTTGTTGATAAAAGGCGTAACATTAAATTGGTTGCGTGACCGTTCGTCGAAGGCTTACCATTAAATTGGTTGCAGAATTATTTGCTAAGGCTTACCATTCAGTTGGTTGCATATTAAGAACCAAAGGCTTACCATTAAATTGGTTGCATATGATTGACCAAAGACTTACCATTAAATTGTTTGCGAGAATGTTGGTCAAGAGCTAACCATTAAATTGTTTGCAAGATTGTTGGTCAAAGGCTTACCATTAAATTGGTTGCAAAATTGTTGGTTAATGGCTTACCATTAAATTGGTTGCGAGAATGTTGGTCAAGGGCTTACCATTAAATTGGTTTGCAAGAATGTTGGTCAAAGGCTTACCATTAGATTGGTTGCAAAGAGGTTTACCATTAAATTGGTTGTAAAAAGGCGTACCATTAAATTGGTTGCATGTGAATTGACCAAAGGCTTACCATTAAATTGGTTGCGTATTATTGACCAAAGGCTTACCATTAAATTGGTTGCATATTATTGACCAAAAGCTTACCATTAAAGTGGTTGCATATTATTGACCAAAGGCTTACCATTCAATTGGTTGCATGTTATTGACCAAAGGCTTACCATTAAATTGGTTGCAAGATTGTATGTTTTTTTTCAGGGTTCCCCAAACTTTCCATGATGATGAATCAATTGGTTGCATATTATTGACCAAAGGCTTACCATTAAATTGGTTGCATATTATTGACTAGAGGCTTACCATTAAATTGGTTGCAAGGTTGTGTGTTCTTTTCAGCGTTCCCTAAACTTCCCATGATGATGAATCAATTACCTCCACCGGATAAATTTGACTTGGATGGAGACAGCGCTTCAGTCGGGCTGAGATGGGAAAAGTGGAAAAGATCCTTAAAAATTTATTTCGAAGCATCGGACATATTATGTTCAACAAAAAAAAGGGCGGTATTGTTAGTTTTGGGGGGAACAGGACTTCAGGAGATATTCTACAACTTACCAGGAACTAATGATGACGCAGCAGAAGGCGTCGACATTTTTGAAGAGGCAATCAAAAACCTTGATGAGCATTTCCTTCCACAGCATAATAAAATATATGAAAGACATATTTTCCGTCTTATTAAACAAGGAGAAACTGAAAGTTTTTAAAAGTTTTTGATCAAACTTAAAGACCAAGCTGCTAAATGCATGTTCGATAAACCGGACGACCATATTATTGATCAAATAATAGAAACATGTGCTTCGTCTGAGTTGCGAAACAAGATTTTGACCATGGGCAATGAAGCTACATTAATAAAAGTTGTGACCTTGGCTAATACCCTACAAGTTGTAAACCATCAGATGGAAAGCTATGAGAAAATTAACAAGACAAATGAAGTTAATGTAATAATCAGGAGGAATAAAAGACCCTCAAGATGGGAAACAA
Organism: Operophtera brumata; assembly: GCA_932527175.1. Taxonomy (NCBI): domain Eukaryota; kingdom Metazoa; phylum Arthropoda; class Insecta; order Lepidoptera; family Geometridae; genus Operophtera; species Operophtera brumata. The sequence continues at coordinate 2,130,691 of OW052226.1, forward strand.
CAGATAAGGGAGCTGGAAATGAAAAATCATGTGGTAGATGTGGTAGTTTTATGCATGACGAGACAGATAAAAGCTGCCCTGCAAAAGGAAAGACATGTAGAAGCTGAGGTAAATATGGTCATTTTCAGAGGCGCTGTAAAAAACCAAGGCCTCTGCTGAAACGTAAAATGGAAGAAGAGCAAGACGGAAATAAGAGCTACGAAAAAAAAATCGGAAGGAGTCTACAGTAAATTCACTAGAGGATGATAAAGTCCACTACGTCTTTATTGTGACTAGTGATGCAACTATATAATGCAAAATAGGATGAGTCGAGCTGGAAATGTTGATTGATTCTGGCTGCAAATTAAATTTAATATCTGACTTTATTGGGGCCAATTCGTTTTGCCGAGAATGCAACATCACGCTCTATAATACAGTTCCATATTGATCACACAGGGCGAAGTTGAGCGCTGAAATAGAGACATCGTGAAACGGCTTAAAGCGAGACTGGCTGTAGAAACGTTTTGTTTTGTGTTTTATTCGTAAATTACAAAAGTTTAGATTTTGAGAAAATATATGTCATTTTGCACATTTTGATATTAAAAAAAAAAGGAATTCAGTACACAATAGCTAACATTTTGCTGAAAAAAAAACGCAAAGATAGGTCTAAATTGCAATTTAAGGTGTATTTTATTTGAGTTATATCACAGAATAAATAATAGTACAAGTTATATTCAGTTTTGGTTGTATATTATTATATGCAAGTTATATTCAAGTTGTATTCAACTTATACTAAAATAAATGTTGTAGAAAATAAATAAGACAAAACGACCTATAATGTGAATTTTGATAAATCCGTCCCTCTCATTCCAAATTAAGTATTTTATGCCCTACAAACGTGCTTGCCACGGATCAGTTCCGAGCACAACGGTTGGAGGTCAGACTTGTGCTAGAGCTAAAATACAAAGTTCGCAAAATACCTGGCAAAAAAGATGTAAAAGAATTCATCAATGAATACCAGATGATGTATACTTCCACCTGACATTCTGTGACAGGAAAAATGCTAGCAGAACCACAGAATAAATATTAGTACAAGCAGAAATCTACTTGAAGAGGCAGAACAGGGACAAAATATCCATGTTAAAAGACATGAATGAAAAAGGAAATGATTCTGAGTTTGAGGACCGAGATAAGTTACTCAAGGAAAAGGGGAAGGAATATGGGGTTTAGAAAAGAAAAACAGAGGATACACAAATGATAGAAAGATAGATGTAACAAGGTTTATGTTAAAGAAATGGAAAAAAAACAATAAGTATGTTTACTCTCAATTTTAATCCTACACCACATGTAGTTGGGAAATCTGTCAGCTAAGACTTAATAGTAAGAAATGTGGAGACAGGGCAAATGATGAGGAGAAATATAATTCATTTAAAAAAGATAGTAGTCCAATGGAAGTCGGTTGCCTCCGAAGAGACAAGAGCAGACTAAAAGTTATAAGAGAACCACTCTTAATGTATCTTGTGAAAATGATTCTGGGTTAATTTAGTCTGATTTAAATTTATGGTTCACGTGTATAGTATTGTAAGCTTTAATGTTTAATTTAATAAAAACTTTGATAAGAAAGGGGTTGTAGTGTTTGTATCTACTTAGTAGATATTACATCCCTGTCTCATGTGCACAAGTGTTTAGGCAACTGCCAACGTCAGCCACCTGTCAATGTCAGTCGCAAGATGAAGCTTGGCAGACGGCAATTGAGCGGTGGATAACCGGGAAGTGGTGAGGAGACGTGTGCCGAATAATACCAGCTTGGTGTAGCAGTGAGCCAGTGTTAAGAAGGAAAGGTGGATTTTACAGCGACTAAATTAACTAATTAAGCGGAAACATGACAGCGAATAAAAAGTTGAAAATGGCCTACTCTAATTGTTCAATGGAGATTGCCTATAAAATAAATCAAGGTCATAAAAAAAATCTAACCTAACCTAACCTAACCTAACCTAAAGATGGAGACCTGTAGTTGCCACTAATATAAAGTTTGTTATCCTTCTGCTAATATTAGTCGCCAAGTCATTATTTATAGTACCTCGCCTATGATTTCAGTAATCTTGTTTATTATTTCTGCTACCTTAAAGTAGCCTGCCATTATTTGAATTTTAAAATATCCTTAGTTTAAAGCTCATTTAATATAAATGATTGCCAAAATATTTAATCGCTGATAAGTTATTATTTTAGTTGCAAATAGTTTGCTACTCTTTAATTTTTCTGTCGCTGCGAAAATAATAAGCCTTTTTAGAAGTTTGGAAGCAAAAGTAGTATTTCTAAATAATTAGATAAATCAACTCATTGCATTTGCCTGAATCAAAGCGCAAGTTATAAATAAAGGTAGATCAAAGTCTAGCAACTGAGACTCGCGTCTAGAATTTCAAAATTATTTTTTGGGAAAATCTAATAAAAATATGTGACGTAGGATATCAAAACCTGCTTGATTCCTCGCATATCTACTTCTTTTGGTTGTGGCTACTGTGGCTCTAGTCTCTACAATAAACAACACTCATCCAAAAAAGATATTTTATACCACAAAAGAAAACTTAACACAGCTCCACGTCGTTACTATTGTGATATACAGCGCAATTATTGCACCGGGTGGAAATCTAGATTTACACTGTGATTAGAATTTATAGTGGCTTTCACTACCGAAGCGAGGGCTCTGTCACTAGGGCCCAGATACATAGATCGTACTTCACGGTGACTTAGTCCAAGCCAGTAATTATGGCTTTCACTACCGAAGCGAGGGCTCTGTCACTGAGGCCCAGATAAATAGATCGTACTTCACGGTGACTTAGTCCAAAAAAGTAATAGTCAGCAGAAGGACGCGAAGTCGCGAGTGGGCCGCTAGTTGTCAAAGTCATTTCAAAAAGTATTTTATTCATAGAAACCACAAGGATCATTTTGAATTGTCTTAAAAAATAAATTTACATTTACTCCTGGGGATCGATTTTTGAGTGTCATCGAGTGACTAATAGTCAGCAAAATGGCCATTTTTCACCGATTTCCAAAAGTTCGTATTTTTGGAAGTCAGCGGTGACTAAAATTCTCATAATATGATATCAATACGAGTGCCTCTACCCACTCGATTTGAAATCACTCCGTGACTATTTTGGCACTGACATTTATGAATAGTATTTACTCAATTTTACTCTTTATCTTGTGGCTTTCCTATTCCACCCACACATAATTATTATCTATGGTCCGAACGTAGTACACTGTTTTGTCTGTGGTGAGTGGAACCATGGACTTAGTATAGTGGAACAGACAAACTAATAATGGACAGATACGTCGTATGTCAAAGACAATGACTGTGAAATATTTGCAAGTTGGTAGACAGAGTATGACTCTCAAAAATACGACATTTGGTAAAAAGTGATTTCAAAGTCATCGATGACGTTTTGTCATTCGTGACTTCTAGTCACTCAGTGACTCTCAAAAATCGGTCCCCTGTTCCAACGCAACCAGACATAGAAGAATCAACCAACATACACGGTCTGTTTTCTTTTGATGATCCTTCTTACTACTAGGTGGGGAGCGCCTGCGTGGTGCCTCGAGAACAAGTGGAAGCTGATTCAAAGAAAAAAGGAAAACCAACTTAAAAACCTTACTTAGGTAGGCAGTCAAAAGTAAGCTGCTAGAGAGAATCAGCAAAAGTTCATGAGGCAGCACACTCTACACTGAATATAAATTAGCTACGATTACCACGCTTGGCAGGTGGATTGAACGCCGTATTTATGTTGAATACTCAGGTGGATGTTATGCTGCTGCCCATCCCCTGGTGTAGTCCGTTAATCGGCTTATGCGACACCCACAGGAGGAGACGGAGGAGTATATTCTCAGGCTGGTCATGCTACGCATAGATTCATATGAAGTGTGAGTGGACATCATAGTGGAACTTCTATACGATAGTCACTATAATTTCTTCCCCAAAGCCCTGTTTTTTACGGAAATAGCGGCCATAAACGTTTGTAGAGGAATAAAATACTATTTTTATAGGCGGTAAGTGTATTTTAACTATAAACTCATGTTCATTGGTTACACTTTTAGAACCATGTTATTCGTATTTTAAAACCCCGATTAAAAAGTTTTTTTTTTAAGTTCGTGAATAACGGAACAAGCTGATAGCCCACCTGATGTTAAGCGGTAACCTTGCATTACCACATAGGTCACGTCTACGTATGTGGCATTGCACTGCGCCCGCCATCCTGAGACATAAAGATGAAAGTCTCATGTGCCTGTAATTTCATCGGCACCCATACCCTTCACACAGCAATGCGAGCACTACTGATTTGTGGCAGAAATAGGTATGGAGGTATTACTTCCCAGAACAAACTCTTTTACAAATAAACACTACTACTACTCAATTAAAACTATGACTAAATTATTACTATTCATAAGTTTTTTGTGAAAAATATATATTATTTTTCAATACAAGCTTTTATAAAATTTGTGATCGTAACTGTGTGCTGATCAAAATGAGCCTAAACACGGCCAGTCTACTATTATCCCTCGAGGAGTTCCGATGTCCACCTTCCGTCTCCATCATCAGATCAGCTCGCTGTCACCACAATATTGCATTATCATCGGAAATTGACAGGTACGTAAAATCCCATCTCAATCGGTTGAGGATAACTGCTTTAAAATTCAGTTGCAAGATTCCACCCGGACAAATTTTGAAAGGGTCGGTAACGCGCTTGTGATGCCTCTGGTATTGCAGGCGTTCATAGGCTACGGTAACCGCTTACCAACAGGTGGGCCGTAAGCTTGATTGATACCATGGTAGTACAAAAAAAAAACATTACATTGCAACTTAAATAAAAGCTTGTAATAAAAAAAGCGGCCAAGTGCGAGTCGGACTCGCCCATGAAGGGTTCCGTAGCAGCAAGTAACATAATATAAAAGTTCTTGGATGGATTACGATTTATGACGTATTAAAAAAAAACTACTTACTAGATCTCGTTCAAATCAATTTTCAGTGGAAGTTTACATGGTAATGTACAACATATTTTTTTTTTTAGTTTTATCATTCTCTTATTTTAGAAGTTATGGGGGGGGGGGGGACACTTTTTACCTCTTTGGAAGTGTCTCTCGCGCAAACTATTCAGTTTAGAAAAAAATGATATTGGAAACGTCAACATCATTTTTGAAGACCTATCCATAAATACCCCACACGTATAGGTTTGATGAAAAAAATTGTTATGAGTTTCAGTTCTACGTATGGGGAACCCCAAAAATAATTGTTTTATTTTCAATTTTTGTGTAAAAATCTTATTGCGGTTCACAGAATACATCTACCTACCAAGTTTCAACAGTATAGCTCTTATAGTTTCGGAAAAAAAAGGCAGTGACATACACGGACAGACAGACAGACATGACGAATCCATAAGGGTTCCTTGTCTTTGACTACGGAACCCTAAAAAGGGCTCTTAAGCTGGTCTCACCACGGCGATATAAATCACGACCAAACAAAAAAAAAATCAAAAAAGTAAACCAACATTTATAACCCTATAATTTTCCAATCCATCAAGTATTATGCAAACATAGTTATGAATAAAAACGTAGCGTGTTGCTCCATAATACGACGTCCAACAGACGGCAATACCAAGTTGTACTTGTAAACATTGCGGCCGTAATACAAAGCAATAAAGTTGAAATTGGCTCATCAATTCTGAAGCACTACATACGTTGCAACATGTCATAAGCCTTTGTTGTGCTACACGGAGTGAAATATTCAGTGCTGCCCAATAGTAAATTGTTATATTAATACACAAGGAGCTAAAATGACCCATTTACCGAGGGAGTAAATAGAAAGAGAGTTTTAATGGGGTTTTTAGAGCCGAGTGTTACACTCTACTTTTCACTACGATTGCGAGAAAAATCACATAATCCAATACAATATGAAAATTTATTTATTATTTACGGTCACTACCAATTCTATTTGCAACTACAGAAAAATTCTAAAGATTACGCATCAATGTCTCTTTTTTTTCTTCTGTAGCCGCCCCCCCCCCGCCCCTCCTATCCCTCCCCCCATGTCAATCTCCTGGTTCTAAGCTACCTCCCCACCAATTTTCAGCCAAATCGGCTCAGCCGTTCGTGAGTTATAAGTGGTGTAACTAAGGCGACTTTGTTTTATATTATATAGATGACTAAAGACTTCGTTTTTGTAGGATCATTGTCATTTGACAGGCAAAAATTAAACAAAATAACTTTTTCACCTAGGTGAAGAAATGCAATTTTTTCTTCGCTGGTACGCCACAATGACGGTCTTTTTGAGCAAGAGGAGAGAAAAGTTTATTTGTATAACATAAGACCGAACTATCACATTATATACCTAGTCGTGTAATCGCAATATACTGACGGTCAATTCAATGTGAAATATAGACTAATAAACACTATTTTTTTTAATTTTCGGAGGTATTCGTATTTTTATACCGGAAGTACTATAATATTTATTAAAATTGATACCACTGTATGTCTTTTTGCCATATACAGGGCGTCCCAAGACTATGCGACATGAAAGGAAAGTATTTTAAATATTGTAGATAGTATATTTTTCTGAAAGGAGACCTGTTTTTAAAACTTAGTAATACTGCATTCAAAGATTTTCTAAAAATTACTTGCTTCGTCTGGGAATCGAACAGACTTAAATAAAATTAAATATTAAAATGATTAATTTTACGTTATTCACTTGTTTTAAGATACCATGTTATTCAATAGGAAATATTATTTTTTGGCCGTTCTTTCGGTTGGCATCATAAAAATATGGAATGTTTTAACTTTTTCCACATTTAACTCGGTTCGATTCCCAGGCGAAGCAAGTAATTTTTAGAAAATCTTTGAACGTAGTACTACCAGTATTACTTAGTTTTAAAAATATCCTTTCTATAATAATATTTAAGGTACTTTCCCTTCATGTCGCATAGTCTTAGGACGACCTGTATACAAAGTACCTATTTACAAAATAAAGTTTCCCGCCGCGTCTCTGTCTGTCTGAACGCGATAAACTCAAAAAGTACCGAATGTATTTTCATACGGTTTTCACTAATGAACAGAGTGATTCATGGGAAAAGTTTTGGTGTATAATTTAATAAAGTTTTTTGTAAATTGTCTGAAATATGACCATTATTATTGAAGATGTCGGAAAAAATATTGGAGCGTTATGTGGGGGTAATACGTGGAACAACCAATCCGAGGAAAACAAATATTTTACTTATAGAAAGCTACATTATCGCTAAGTGCTATATAATACGTTTTATTGGCTCCCGCCCGCGGCTACGCTCGTGCTACGTTTAGTTCCATTCAATTCCGGGACGGTTTAGTTGTGATGATATTTGGAGTGGGGATGGATGCTGGGAGGGTAGGAGCTGGAGGGGGGCTGGATGGGGGCTGCAGGGGGAGGGATACTATTTTTTATATTACTTAGAATGACGGAACCAGCAGATGTCCCATCTGATGATAAGCGGTACCACCTGCCTATGAACAGTGCATTACCTCATAGGTCACGTCCACCTAGGAAGCATCCTATGTGGCATTGCACCGCGCCCGCCACCCTGAGACATAAAGATGAAAAGTCTCATGTGCCTGTAATGAGACTGAGGCTGAGATGAGTGCATAAGACTGCTTTTATCTAGAAACCACACGAAGCCGCGGGAAAAAGGCTAGTTGTATGATAAAATTAAATCAGATTTAGAACTTTAACTAGATATTACCTTTTTGATACAAAGGTTTTTAATGTAAAAAAAAAACGACTGAAACACTCATTCATATAAATGCCACGACCATTGTGTAAGCTATCAGGTAAAAAAAACTAGATTAATTACTTCCTAAGAAACACACTTGCCCACTTGCACTTATAAAAATACTAGTGACTCGCCCCGGCTTCGCATGGGTAGCCCCCGGTGAAAAACCTCCCCCACCCTATCTAATGTCCATCTCCTGGTTCTAGGCTACCTCCCCACCAATTTTCAGCTAAATCGGTTCAGCCGTTCTTGAGTTATAAGTGGTGTAACTAACACGACTTTGTTTTATATATATAGATATTATATTAAAAGCATACATTTCTGAACAAACGCATGTGTTGACACAAACAAATTACGTCCAGCCAGTTACAAATCCGACACGTCGTTTGAATTCGGAATTTGTTCGAATATCGAATGTTCAACTGCCGGATATGCAACGATATTTTCTGAAATTTATTCGAGTACAGGCGTTTCACATTTACTGTTTGGATTATTGATTTTATTATAGACTAGTTGAATACCCGTGCGTCACTACGCATCACATCACAGAAAAACTAAAAAAAGCAACAAGTGGTTCTGCCGGAAGACCAGCGTTGGTTGCTAGTTTGCTGTCAACCAACTCATGCTGAGGCAGAGCCATTTTGTAACTTGAGTTACACCTCGTACCTTCATATCTGTTTCTTCTTAGTGTGTTCTATGTTTCTGTGTAGCTCTTGTATACAAATAAAAATATATTATTTCTTTCATCTTTCCTAAAAAAAAACTTAAGCTTTTTAGAAGTAGTAGAGATTTTTTTGTCAAAGAGTTCATCCGGGGAAGTACTACCATCATACCTATTTCTGCCACTAAGCAGTAGTGATCGCATTGCTGTGTTCCGGTTTGAAGGGTAAGGGTGCCAGTGAAATTACAGGCACATGAGACTTTTCATCTTTATGTTTCAGGGTGGCGGTCGCAGTGCAATGCCACATAGGGCGCGTCGGACGTGACCTATGAGGTAATGCACTGTTCATAGGCAGAGGTTACCGCTTAACGTCAGATGGGCCATCTGCTTGCACCGTCATTCAAGTAGTATAAAAAGAAAAAACGGAGAAGTTTCGCGTTGTCTTTGCATGTCTGACCGAGTAGTTCGCCCTATCGCTAATCATTCGGGCGAACTCGAATAGCCTTCGTTCCGCTATCGGTAACGCGCACATCTCAGTTTTGTCGTTACAAAGTTTGCGCGGGTTTACTACGTCATAAAATGCAAAGTGATTCGTCCATTGTCAGAACATTCGACAGAAGAAATACAATTTTTAACCTCCGATTGTGAGCGTTTTAGCTATAGACACCTACGTGCAAATCTTTATCTACATCTACACTAATATTATAAAGAGGAAAGATTTGTACCTATTTTTGTATGTTTGTATGTTTGTATTGAATAAACTCAAAAACTACTATGCCGATTTGAAAAATTATTTCACCATTGGAAAGCTACATTCACCTTGAGTGACATAGGCTACCAGTGGGGGGGGGTAGGAGGGGGGAAGGTTGTCTATAATATAAAACAAAGTCGTGTTAGTTACACCACTTATAACTGAACAACGGGTGCCCCGATTTGGCTGAAAATTGGTGGGAAGGTAGCTTAGAACCAGGAGATAACATAGGGGGAGGGCTAGGAGGAGGGGGAGTTCATCGCGGGCTTCCCGTGCGAAGCCGGGGTGAGTCGCTAGTATTTACTATTTTGCTTGAAGTTTGTTCTGAAGCGACAGAGCGTGACGCGCTAGCGGGCGATCATTCTGGATTGAAACGTCAGACTGGACAGCAATAGGTTCTTGGGCTTGATATATAACAAAATAATATGGGTAGAAAATGTAATAGTAGAATTAAAGGTATTGTAATTACAGCTACAGAGTATCATTTCACGAGATATGTATTACACTATGCAAAAACGACGGGGTGTTATAAGTTTGACGTGTCTGTGTGTGCGTGTGTGTGTGTGTGTCTGTCTGTCTGTCGCATCGTAGCTCCCGAACGTATGAACCGATTTCGTTTTTTTTTTTGTTGACGACCTCTTTGGCGCTGGGGGCGAAGGTTCGCCTGCGACGCAGGAGGTATTGCTGGTTCGATTCTCGTCTCGGAACAAATATTTGTACGATCTGCAGATATTTGTTCAGGGTGTTCTGGGTATTTTCTATGTATAATAAAAAACTTGTGGGTTGGTGATCACAGTATTGGTGTTGAGTTTTTTAGTTTAAAAGGTGTATTTGTCGGGAGTGTTCTTAGCTATGTTTGATCAAAATTGGTTCAGCCGTTTCATTGCGTTGAGGGTTTTTTTATTTTTTTAAAATAATTACTTGTGTTTGAAATATAACGGAGCCACGCAGTTTGCCGTTAACCGAACACTAAGGCCAAGATAAATAGACGTGACTACACGTTTTAATGCTTAGCTCATTCCCTGTCACTGTCACACAAATGTTAAAACACGCATGCTCGAGAGTGATAAGAACAACGCTAAGCATTAGTATAGTACGCGTCATGTAAAAAGAAACCTGGAACTTATGAAGTAGTACGACCGCCAGCGTTATTTTTACATGACGCACATTATTCGTGCTAAGTAAAGTCACAGATAAAATAATACGTATCGTATTATTTTATCTGTGACTTTAACGTTTATTTATCTCGGCCTAAGTTTGTTTCATGACAGTGCCACGTACATACGTCAAATAAGTCTTGAATCTGCCCCCTTAAGTTTAAGGCGCAAGCCAGATAGAAGAGACGCAAGGCGAGGACGCCTCGCGGACAGGGCGGAGACGAAACACGGACGCGACTTTTGAAATTATATAGAAGAGACGGGGCGCAGCCGCGACGGTACACGTTGACTGTGCGAGCGAGCGAGACCCGCCCAGAAGGCATGCCTACCGCGGCTCGTCTCTCCTGTGTGTTTTGAACAAAAGACGCAGACGTAAAATCGTTGCGCCCGAGCCCCGTCTATTCTGTATGTTTTGCGTCGCGACGCTTCTATACATTTTCTATGAAAGGGACGTGGAAGAGACAAATGTCCGCGCCCCGTCTGCGTCTTACGTCTTTTCTGTCTGGCCCGCACCTTAAGTCTATGTCTTAAGTCTTGGCTTAGTGATATACAACACAGTCGACTACTTAAGGTTGATGATGATGATGATAGATAGATAGATAGATAGATGAACATTTAATTGTACACAACGAAAATATAACAAAATGAACGTAAACAATTAGTATAGTACAATGGGCGGCCTTATCGCTGAGAGCGATTTCTCCCAGGCAGCCTTTTGGATGGAGCTATGTGTGTGTTTGTATGTCTGTAGTACCGTAGCTCTTAAACGACAGAACCGATTTGAATACACATTTTTTATATATGAAAGCAAGTTTTTTTGCGATGGTTCTTAGATATGTTTTATCAAAATCAGTTCAGCCGTTTCATTGCACGGCATTCTTTATTTTTTTTAATTTCTTCTTGTTGTTAAGACCTAGTTTTGGTTCTTCTGAAAATCAGAGTGCTGCTTCGTGGCCTTCTGGTTCCATACAGTATTGAGATACCGTTATTAGCTTAAACAATGGCTTGTTGTAGTATTACTTTATTGGCTTTCTATGTTCTTCTTCTTTCGTGTCGATGTCTCAAAGCCATTTTGACCAATAGGTTGCCAAACCCACGGAATTGTCGGGGCAGGTCATTAAATCCTCCATCGTGCATGCAAGGACATGTGGCATTCAATGGGACATACGGGCAGTTTTTTTTTTTTAACATTGATAGACCTTTGTTTGGCCACGATCTCACCTGTTGGTAACTGACGATGCGGCCGAAGATGGAGCACAAAGGTCTAGAAGGCACCTTTTCACTCTAGCCTTGAAGAGACCAAGATTATAGTTTTCAGGAAAGACAGACGACGGTAGTGTATTCCACTCCTTAGCAGTTCTCATTATAAAGGTAGAAATGAAACGTTTAGTACGAATAGAGGGTATACTAATGAGGTAAGGGTGGTACCGAGCCGTGCGCCTGCTTGTCCTATGATGAAAAGGAGATGGGAAGTTCCTGGGAGCATTCCCCGAAATGTAACCTAAAGAAGATCGAACGGCACGCTACCTTACGGCGGTGCTCGAGACTCTGGATCTTAGTCTCCGCCATATGTTGCTCACCTATAAGCCTGAAAGCTCTGCGTTCGATCTAGTCCAAGGCAGCAAGCTGTTGTTTGGCCGAGCCATCCCAAACGCGGCAGCAGTACTCCATACCAGCCCGGACTCTTGTTACTTATTATGACTAATGCTCATAATAATATAATAACCCCAGGATTACCTACAATGCACATGTAAACCCGGCTTTAAACATTTTTGGGTTCAGATTATTTAAATTGCAACATGCAAATTGCAATTTACAACTCACAACATATTTATTGTTTAAGTTTAATTGCGCCACATAATCTGTTTATAGCGTCCATTGTAATAAAAGGCTGCGTTTTCTGTGTGATGCTTTTGTATTTAAACATTTAAGTACTTCTTTGCAATGTATTTCCATTGTCGATTTTACATTTCGTTAAAACTTATTTAAGCCAGGTTCATATTGCTGTGTCGGGGTGTGTTTTTTTTTGGGTTATATGTACCTAGGTAGTTTAGTTTTAGATTGTAATTAGATTTTAATTGATTTTTGTCTGACTTTTGTATTTTTATTATAATTTATTTTGATTAAGTAGCTATTTTGAAATATTAAACTTAAATTGAATTTTTATCCTTATATATATTAGAATTTAAATTTAAATTTGTGAAACTTTGAAATTTTATTAATATGTTTACGTGACTTGCCTAGTGTGACAAACTATGTTATACGGTGAAATAAACAAAATAAAAAATGAAATTTCTTTCTTTAAATGATGTCTTTGCCAGTTTTATTGTGGAGGTATTTAATTAATTTGTCATTTGTTTTACGATTTGGCAGCAAATTGAAAATGATCTGTGTCACGTCAGCATGAATTCAACGCGAGGAAATCGTTGAATGATTTTTTTATGACTTTCGATGTCATTTAAGTCAACAAGAAAGTTCCGATAGACTTCGATTGTCCTTTCACGATGAAGCCCCATCTCGTGCCACTGTTTATAACTGGTTTAATGAGTTAAAACGTGGTCGCTCTAATCTCACCGATGATCTGCGTGAGGGACGGCCTTATACGGCGACGACTGAAGATAACATCAGTATTTTGCGGTGTATGATAGAGACTGAAAAAAGAGTGACCTATCAGCAGATTCGGACAAGCTTAGGCATCGGTTCGAGTCAAGTGCACAAAATCATCCATTAACATTTAGCGGTCAGGAAGCTTTGTGCCCGGTGGATACCACATAATTTGACAGAGGCCCAAAAACTCCGTCGAAGAGACCCCTTAGGACGAGTGGGCAAAGTGCTTTTCTCAGTGGTTCCATCGGATGCAGCGATGTATTGATGTGAATGGACTCTATTTTTAAAATATTATTATAAAAGTAATAACTTACTAGTTTGTTCAGTTTTTGATTTTTTAAGAACTTTCAGTGTCGCCCTCGTATCAGGTTCGACCCCAAAGGGCTCAAATATTTCAGCTCTGAAATCTCTATTTAAATATTTTACATAATATAGCGATATTGCATATACTTACTAAAACCTTTAGATTTTATAACAATGCTGTGGAATGGATCTAAGGGTTTAACATTGAAAGTAAATCCTATATTTTACCGTCAATTTCATATTAAGAGCTTAGCCGAGTTTCAGATTCCGAATTTTAATCCTCAAATCTTGTTGTTAAGCTGAAAGGTTTCGAAATTCTGATTATATTTCGACATTACAAACATTTTGATTCGATAATCCGCGCGCTCGTTAAGAAATCAGAATAATAAATATTTGACCAACGAAGACGGTACAGCTAATTTAATTTTACACGATATTTTCGGAAAAGAGGATGTCATTTGAGCTTACTACCTAGTAGCTTTTATTTACAGGTATACTAATACAAGTAGGTATGAAAATACAAATAAAAAAATAATGGACAATTCACACAACATTATCTAGCCCCAAGATCTGCTCATCTTGGGGCTAGATAATGTTGTGTGAATTATTGCTGTGAATAGAAGCTTGCGTTATGGGTACTAGATAATACATAGGTACTTTTTTTTTTTTTTTACTTATAGATAATACCTAGAACACCCTGAAAAAATATCTGCAGATTGTACAAATATTTATTCCGAAGCGGGCATCGAACCCGCAACCTCCTGCGTCGTAGGCTCACCTTTGCCCGCCGCGCCATATTCTAACCTATTCCACATCCGTCCATCCATTCTTTCTATTCTCCTATTAGGAGATTCTATTCTATTAAATTCTAATGTGTTAAAATGTCTACTGCTCTAACGGCTGCCACGACGTTATACATCACTAGTGGAATGCCCCCGACTTCGTCCGCGTGATATTTTTCATGCAAACTTCAACACCCGCTAAACCCCTTCGGAATTAATTAATTTGTTTATATCTTTCTTTCTTTCTTTATTTATTTATTTATTTATTTATTTATGTATGTATGTATGTATGTATGTATGTATGTATTTATGTATTTATTTATTTATTTATTTATTTATTAATTAATTTATTTATTTATTTATTTATTTATTTATTAATTTATTTATTTATTTATTTATTTATTTATTTATTTATTTATTTATTTATCTATTTATCTATTTATCTATTTATTTATTTATTTATTTATTTATTTATTTATTTATTTATTTATTTATTTATTTATTTATTTATTTATTTATTTATTTATTTATTTATTTATTTATTTATTTATTTATTTATTTATTTATTTATTTATTTATTTATTTATTTATTTATTTATTTATTTATTTATTTATCTATTTATCTATTTATTTATTTATCTATTTATCTATTTATTTATTATTTATTTATTTATTTATTTATTTATTTATTTATTTATTTATTTATTTATTTATACAACTAGTACGGCCTGGGCCAGTTACACTAATTTATAATTTAAAATTTATACACACATATTTTAACAGAATACATAATTACATTAAAGATTGACACAGAGAAAAACATAATCAATAATAATAATAAAAGTAATAACACAATCCAATCCAATAAAAAAAACACATGGCATACTTAGTTACGTGAAAAAACTCAAAAATTAATAAATCAATCAAATAAAATGACAAAAATAAATAATAATAATAAAACCTAAATAACAACCATAAAAATAAAAGCAAGCAATACATATTATGTCAAAATGTCAGATATCCCTCTCGCACATTCACCTCGCAGAACCCCAAGCACTCCGACAGGAAATACTTTTCTTAGTGCAGCCCTACACCACAAAAGGAACGTAAACTCCAAATTTCATACCTATCTCTGGGACGGTTTAGGGTGTGCGTCGATAGTCAGTCTGTCTGTCAGTCCTTCAGTCACGCAATTATGATATATTAATATATTTAGTTATAAGAGAACCGACCATGTTAGGAACACCACGCTGCGTTCCCTGACTGGCATTGCCGACGTAGGTGACAAAACAGCCAGGCTCAAATAAGACTGAGCGGGGCACGTCAGTCGAATGCTTCCCAACAGGTGGGCGAACATCAGCACACCCTGGATACCTGAAGGACGGCGACCTCGGGGTCAGCCGAGAAAGCGATGGCGGGACGGTCTTGTGAATTTTGAGAAGGACTGGTGGGAGACTACCAAAAGACAGACAAGTCGAAGAACCTTTGCCCAGCAGTGGGGCAATATAGGATAAGGAAAAAAAAGAAGAAGATATAGATAGACAGCGAGCCAGTATAAGCTTAGAGTTAGTATCCCGCTAGCCCCTATTGGGTGCGATACCCTTACATCTTATATATACAGGCTGTCCCAAGACTATGCGACATGAAGGGAAAGTACCTTAAATATTGAAGATACGATATTTTGGTGAAAGGAGACTTTATTTTATTTTTAAAACTTAGTAATAATGTATTCAAAGATTTTCGAAAAGTTACTTAATCCGCCTGTGATTTGAACCGTACATTTAATGGAATCAAACATTTTACTTTATTCTTTTGCTAGAAGATACTATGTAACTCAAGAGGAATTATTATTTTTAAGCCATTCTTTCGATAAGCATCATAAAAATATGGGGCTGTTTTTTTTTACATTCAAGTCGGTTCGATTAATAGACGAAGCAAGTAATTTTTAGAAAATCTTTGAATCAGTATTACTAAGTTTAAAAAATAAAATAAAGTCTCGTTTTAGCAAAATATCCTACCTAACATATTTAAAGTACTTACCCTTCATGTCGCATAGTCTTGGAACGCCCTACACTATTATATTACACTATTTATATCTCCAGAACGGCTGAACCCATTTGGCTGAAATTTGTGGGAGGGTAGCTTACAACCAGGAGACGGACATAGGGGTAGGGGAGTAGGAGGAGAGTAAGGGGGGGCTGTTTTTCAAACTGAAACTACCCGTGCAAAGTCGGGGTGAGTAGCTAGTCTATACTATCTACACTAATAATAATATTATTAACAGGAAATATTTGTATTTTTGACTATGTATTTTTGTAATGAATAAACACAAAAATTACAGTGCCGATTTCAAAAGTTCTTTCACCATTGGAAAGCTACATTCACCCGGAGTGACATAGGCTACCAAGGGAGGGTAGGAGGGGGGGGGGGGGCTGTTTTTCATCCTGAAACTACCCGTGCGAAGTTGGGACGAGTTGCTAGTTGGGTATATAAATACATGCTTCTAAGACGAGCAAGTCTCCAAGGTGAGCAAAACAAATAACAGTTGATCCCGCAAAATGCTTATCCTGTTTTAATTAGCCAACAAAAGTGGTTGCAAGTCACGTTCCGTTGTTAAGAAGGCTTAGGTAGCGATTACGCACGTCTACCAGCTATTTGTTAGGGGTAATTGAACTTGTACACCCTTTATAGTTGAACACACACATTCTCTGCTATACAGGGCATCCCAAGACTATGCGACATAAGGGAAAGTACCTTAAATATTGTAGATAGTATATTTTGCCGAACAAAGACTTTATTTAATTTTAAAAGTAAGTAATACTGCAATCAAAGATTTTCTAAAAATTACATGCTTCGTCTGGGAATCGAACCAACATAAATGTGAAAAAAAATACCTCGTATTTTTGATGCCAATCAAAAGAATGGACAATTTATAATTTATCTTATAGAAAATACCGTAAAATTAATCATTGTAATTTTAAGTCGGTTCGGTTCCCAAACGAATCATGTATTTTTTTTAGAAAATCTTAGATTGCTGTATTACTAACTTTTCAAAATAAAATATAGTCTCCTTTTAGCAAAATATCCTATCTACAATATTTAAGGTACTTACCCTTCATGTCGCATAGTCTTGGGACGCCTGTATAACTAGCTATTCACCCCGAACTGTGACCTCGCAAATGAAAGCGAAGAAGCAAACCAACTACAAAAAAAAACAACACCTCATTTTTAAGGTGGGTTATGCAGCAAAATTCCAAATCGTAGATTTGATTTTTAACTGATTTAATCAATTCAAATATTCAAATAAAAAATATGTATGGATACTACATTATAATTCCGAGGGATCACTGTACCAGAAACACGATAGGACAATTATAATCTCGATAGAAAAAAATCCAGAGTTACCTTTAACTTTTGGCTAGATTCGATTGTTTATTAATAGGGTGCATATTATTGGGAAAAAATTAGATAAATAAAATCAATAGGTACAACAAAACTAAGGGTTTAATACAGGGGTTTTATAAAATTATTAATATTTTTCGAGATATTCAATGAAAACGGCTTTTTCGAGCGGCGCAATTCTGTTGCGTTTTTTATGTATGAAGAGTCGCGGTCCACAAGTCTTCAGTGCTCACAATGTGAATGTCTTAATAAAAAATCATAATAAATTGGTAAATTATAAACAAAATAATAATGTTTTGATTTTTTTTAGCCAAAGTAAAAATAAATACGTAGTTATTACGGAGTAGGTGTGATTTCGCACTTCGTCCGATCTGAATGCGATTCGAATCTGTGAAAATACGGTCCGGAGTAGTCGTAGAACTCGTTTAGACGCTGTACAACACGCAATCCGTCCAACACGCAATCCATCCAACACGAAATCCGTCCAACACGCAATCCGACTAACACGCAATCTATCAAACACACGCAATCCGTCCAACACACATCACGGCATCCCCCATAGATGATAGCTTCAAATAGTTTAGATTGAAGTTTTTTCTTTGTTATTGTTTTGTTTGTAATGTAGAAAAGTTTGTGTTTTTTTGAGTATCATTGCTTGTGTGTTGTGTTGTGATGTGAATCGTATTTCGATTGATTATTATTTTCCCTCATTTATTTGATAAGATCCATGTGCAGCCGCTACTCAACAATATGTATGTCGACTAATCCTAGTGTACCTCTGTGTTCCAAAGGAAATAAATTAATTGAATTGAATCCGTCCAACATGAAATCCGCCCAAAACGAAATCCGTCCAACACGCATTCCGGCCAGTAACTTAGTAAAAAAAATTCGCCAAAAAAGTTAAAAGTTTAAGCCCCCCAACCCCCTCCATTTCCTCCCCCTAAGAGGTGAAATACAGTCCTTTATGCACTAGATCCGATTTCCATCATCCGATTTCGATTTCTATCGCTCTGTGCTTCGGAGGGCACGTTAAGCTGTCGGTCCCGGCTATTATTGATAAATAGCAGTCGATAAGCCATGTCAGAGGCCCTCGGGCGGCTTGACAAACTCTGACACCAGAGGCCAGCACTACCTCATACGAAACGACGACGACGCTCGACTTCTCTCTAGCTCCGTATTTTCACACAATCGGATCGCATTCGGATCGGACGTAATGCAAAACCACTCTGAGGGGATGGCAAGTCAATTTATTCAAGCGTACGTAATCTTTCTTGTGGTGCGTCGAAATACAACCCGTGTATACTAAGCTTACATTGTCGTATCATTCACTTTTCCTTAGGCTCTTATTGTAAATATTCAAGACGCAAGCTCAACGTAGGCTTGTAACAAATCTATTTCACTCAGCAGGATGACGTAGCCAAGTGTAAACCCCGGGATACATAATGACGAACACAAATATATCCGTGTATATACAGCCGTAACACGAGCCATTTTACTTGTTGAGTGTGTCTGTAAAACCGAGCCACACATAAAATTGTACGCTCAAGTAAGTCTAAAAATTTTATTGCTAAGAGACGTGATATAGGGAAAATTCCTATATTTTCGTTGGCATAATAAATTGCATGGCGGTTTGTACTTACTTTTTCATGTAAATTTGGTTATGGCAACACATTTTCCAAGGGAATGACAAATGAGACTTGAATGTGATCTTCAATACATAAAGTCACGCCTGTTTCCAGGAGGGGTTGGCAGAGCCATGGGCCTCTTTTCACAGTTCGACTATCGAACTACTGGTAGGACTGGATGGAATAAACGCATAAATCACAGGCCCAGTATAGACAGAACAATTTTTTTTTCTCAAATAACGCTTAAACTGTGCTGTTAAGCTATGATGTGTCCGACCTAAGAATAAACCCCTCCGTCTTGTCCCGTGGATGCCGTAAAAGCCGACTAAGGGATTACCCGGACTTGTTGATTAGAATCGTTGGTATAAGATTTGTCCTGGCTGCAAGGTTACTATGAAATGTATTATTACTGGAAGAAAGCGTTAGCAGAGTCAGTTGTGGGAAGCAATGGCAGTGATGAGCTCGCCACTTGTCACGTCTACATTCCACGATGGTGCAACCTTCTGTGAAAATAGGCCCATTGAGGCTCTGCGTACCCTTTTGGATAAAAAGGGCGTGTCTCTATGTATGTATGTATGTATGTATGATCGACTGTTTTTGTTTGCGCAGAAAAACACAGACTGATATCCGACAGTAGCCGAACGTATAGTATAGCTCTGACCCGCTGTATAGTTCTGTCCCACTCACATATAAGAGTCAGCCGGCCACTATTTTTCCGCGAAATCGATTAACCAATAACAGCGCAAGATTTTAGCGCGCGTTTGCTATTGGTAGAAAGAAGTTTCCCGAGCTATAGAAATTGGTCTACGGCGCAGGTACATCGAGGCAACTTATAATTTGGGGAAAACCCATGAATGTAGTAGTACATGGAGTGAGTGCTAAAATAGCATAGAGTGTTCCTTCTTACTCCTATCTTAGAAGATAGCTTGCTATCCTATGTTAGAGAGAAACAAATATATTGCCACACGACAGTCGTTTTTCCGTTCCGTACCCTGAATTTTGGTATCATGCATATACATCTCCCTAGATTGTTACCATGAATGTATTAGTAATTTGACATTTGGCCTGGTACGACTAACACAAATAAGAACAGATAGATATATGCTTGTCTCATTCCAACACATGAATACATTCATATAAAAGAATGAGACTGGTATAATCGATACTGTTTCGTTTTTAGCATTAGTTCCATGCTTTAGTTCTTATTCCGAGGGAAAACCTTATGTATGTATGTGACGCTAAAAGACCAATTTCAAACCCCGCTCGTGTCGGGTGGTTTAACCAAACAATACTTTCTCTCCCCTCGTGTAAGCGAGTGAAACATTTTTCACATGACTTTGACAAATAACGGATTGTAAAAGTGAAATTAAGTGGTTTTGCGTGTTTTTACTTTCAACGATTTTTATTTAATCCGTGGTCTTTGTTTTACATCTTTGCAAGACGTGTGGAGAGTTTATGTCGACGAATGGTACTTTTTTACGTGACTTTTTAGTAGGCTTTAAGCTACGGACATGCTCATTATATGAGCACTCCGTTTATAATAATTCATTTATTAAATAAGACATTATTAGGTCCATTATTTGTTAGTATTATTCTTAAAAACTATGTTAAAAATACATTAGTTATACTTAGCTATAAGTTGAGGTGAAAACTCTCATCCGAATTCCGACCAAACAGACTCCAGTGAGACTACCTACCTGATCAGGATCTGGATAAAAGCCTTCATTACTGGCGTTTATGCTCATGTTATTACATGCTCATTTGTAGCACAAAAGCATGCCACTATTAAGCATTTGCTTATTAGTAGCAAGTGTGTCCAGATATTGCTATCAGCATGCTTATTTCGAGCAAAAATCAACAGTAGTTTGATTTTTGAGCATGCTACCTGAGGCGTGCTTTGCATGTCTGAACACGTTTGCTTGCTTAGGAGCAGGAGTATGCTTATTTAGGAGTATGCCTAAAATGAGCATGCTTAGTGCTAGCAAATGTGTACAACTGCAGAGATAGCTCATTAATGGCATGCTTTTTAAAAATGCTAGTAATGAGAATGTCTGTCAGTACCTTTAACGGTTAAAGTTTTTTATTTATTGATTCTTTAATATTTTCTTCGTGTGTGAAGGCACCGTTTATATTAATGTTTTAACTACCGTTTGGCCGCAGCTTCGCTCGCCTGGTTTTGAGTTTTTTTTTTTTTTATACTACTAGGCTGACGGAACAAGCAAATGGCCCACCTGATGTTAAGCGGTAACCTCTGCCTATGATCAGTGCATTACCTCATAGGTCACGTCCACCTAGGACGCGCCCTATGTGGCATTGCACTGCGCCCGCCACCCTGAGACATAAAGATGAAAAGTATCATGTGCCTGTAATTTCACCGGCACCCTTACCCTTCAAACCGGAACACAGCAATGCGAGCACTATTGCTTTGCGACAGAAATAGGAATAGTGGTAGTACTTCCCCGGACGAACTTTCTCACAAAAAAGCTCTACTACTACTAAAAACTATAAAAGTAGTCTCCCAAACCCTATTATTATTACAACTATAGACTATTGACCCTACTTCTGCCTTCTACCTCGTAAACTTTGAAATACAATTATTTAGTTGAATTGGGCCCCTGCCGTATAAATAAATAAATAAATAATGCTGGCAGTTCAAACAACATTATCAAACCCCAAGCTAAGCAGAGCTTGTGTTATGGAACTGATATACTTAATACAATACAATACATAGATAGATATTTTTTATTATACATAGAAAATACCCAGAACACCATGAACATATCTGCAGATCGTACAAATATTTGTTCCGAGGCGGGAATCGAACCCGCAACCTCCTGCGTCGTAGGCAAACCTTCGCCCTACTCGCCACAGAGACCGTCAAATATCAATATGACATAGTAATTTATTCATATTAGTATGCAATGTGTGCATCGATCGTGTGGTCATCTCGTGTAAATAGCCAAACCGCTGACCTAGGTTCATCTCTCTCCAATAATATTACTGGGAAATGTAGCTACTCGACTATATTACAAGAATATACCGCAAATATTACAAGGAAATTGAGAGTGGCTGATACGCAATACGTTTTTCAAAGTTATAAGTTTTTCTCGAAATTTTTTTTTTTCAGTACAGTTCATAAAATAAGTGGTCGTAACCATGTGTTGATCAAAATGAGCCTAAACACGGTCAGTCTACTATTTCCATCGAAAAGTTCCGTCGTGTCCATCATCAGATCAGCTCGTTGTCACCATCATATTGTATTGTCATTGGAACTTGACAGGTATGTCAATTTTCAGCTCAATCGGTTGAGGATAGCTGCTTTAAAAATCAGTTACAAGATTCCACCAGGACGTACATTGCAAGTTAAGGTGAATGCTCATGTTTGTGGCGAGAGATTTTTTTTTTTAGTGTTTTTTGCCCATTACAGCTCATCAATACTTCTTCAGATAGCGAAAGTTGTGTTCGCGAGAACTAGGAGACTTAACACACATGTTTTAATTGATAGTATCTTATAAATACCATCTGTTTAGCTACGATACCCTTAAACAAAAAAAAACATTGTAAAAATGTGTTTAGGGGTATCATAGCTTGCGTCCGCATCCACCTTAAATAAAACCTTGTAAAATCACTATAATCAGTATTAGCAAAGATATTCTAATAATTATATGATGGACTTATTATTACATATACTATCAACCAAATTATGGCAACTTTGGAAATTCGACCGATAAAAAATGAGTTCGTTACACTGCCGGTTCACACTCTAGTCCTCCAATTATAACGCAGAAAAATATAAATTACATTTTAAAAAAATACTTCATAGATCAAATTTAGTGAATTAAAAATAGTGAATACGTAACTAGATATTTAGTACATTTATATATTTCATAACTATGAAACGGATGTCTGAATTCCACCAATATGAATCTCTACTTAGATCTAAATACATAAACCCGGCGTAAAATGGAGCATCATCTGTAGCGCAACCGCACACACACACGCATCTTTTTTAAATGTATTTTTAGTAATTTGTCTAATTTTTATTTTTATTTAATGTAACATAGACTCATAATAATTGTATTTAATAATGGAATTTGAATGATATTAATTTAAATTAATTGGTTGTGTTTTTAAATTTTCTATGTAAAAATAAATAATTTAAACTAACTAAATTAGCATGCCATCCTCTCCATTTGCACGCCGGCAGCGGCCAAACATATTATGTCCTACTAATATTTATACCATCAATTTGTACATATGTTTAAGCAAATAAATTATCTTTATCTTATCTTTATCTTATCTTTATCTTATCTTTATCTTATCTTTATCTTATCTTTATCTTATCTTTATCTTATCTTTATCTTATCTTTATCTTATCTTTATCTTATCTTTATCTTATCTTTATCTTATCTTTATCTTATCTTTATCTTATCTTTATCTTATCTCGAGTGCATACTACCTGCAACCGGCTGTCGGTGAGCTTGCGCATCATCGGACGGGTTTTTTGTGTTGACTGCACTGTGTCATTGTTGTTCCGTCTTGTACCTACTACCTAGTTATTCTGACACACTACCGTCAATTTTGTACTTAATGTCGGGCGCTTGCTCGCCGTAGTAGTTGTAAAATATTCCATGTCATTTGTTATCGCTCGTGTGTTGTATTGTAAAAGACAACCTAGTATTTAGACAAACCTAACATAGGTTTTAAGATACTACTAACCAAAATATATTTGGTTCAGTTTGTATGATAAATAAATAAATAAATAAATAAATAATTGTGGTCAATAATCAAGCAGCAATTGACGGTTAAAACTTGTAATAATTGTTCCTGTCTAAGCATTTCGTCTCTCTTTTGGTGCGGACAATTTATGAACGCTGACCCGAAGTCCATTTACTTTGAAGTCTTTGATTATGCTTCAATGGATCATGCTACGACAATCTACGCAGTAACTGCTACGCCGTAGCTGCGTAGACCCTAAAAATCATTTATACTTTATCAAAGGCTGTAAAAAGGTTCTTGTTACAAGTTTCGAGTGGCGATAAAACACAAAAGGACGTCATTTACCGAACCCATGATATACAGCCTTTTAGAGAGGTCTATAGGTTGTTAGGTGACCGATTGACGCTAATTGGCTGACCCGAAAGGTTTCGTAAACGATACAGTGGAAGACGATAGAGGAAGAATAATGACTGCAAAAACTCCGCTAGCATATTTATTTCCTTCTAAACTATCCACGGTGTGGTAGTCAACAGCATCCATACTCGCAAACAATATTACGCTGGTTAAGGTGGTTGTTTTTTCATACAAACGTATTTTCACAAATATGGGTGAATAGTGTATAATTTTACACTGATATGGCTGTTGTTGGCTTTTTTAATGGTCATTATTTGCGGCAAACCATATTTGGTTGAAGAAAACAGTGAAGTAATAGCGAAAATAACATCGACATTTTAGTCCATACAAGTAATTTCGATGTTATTTTCGCTATTAATCCACTGTTTTCTTCAACCAAATATGATTTACCGCAAATAATCTCATATATAAAAGGCAATGTCCTGACTGACTGACTGACTGACTGACTGACCGAGGTCCAACGCACAGCCTAGACCGCTGGTCGTAGAGACTTGAAATTTGGAGGGTGTGTTCGTCTTGATGCTTAGGGTTGTACTTAGAAAGGAATTTTGAAATAATAGCGAAAATTACATCGAAATTTTAGTCCATACTATTCGATGTTATTTTCGCTAATAAACCACAGATTTCTTCAACCAAATATGATTTGCCGCAAATAATTACTGATATAAAAGCTAACGACAGTTATTTCAGTGTAAAATTATACTCTGTTCGCCCATATTTGTGAAAATACATTAGTATGAAAGAGCCACCTTAAGGCGATTATGTTAAATGGTGGAGGCATTGCATGACTATGCTCACTCAATAACGGTAAAGGATACAAACTTGATGTAAACACAGTAATGTATTTGATGATGTATTCTAAATAAATCAAGAACAGAAAAACGATTGGTTAACCTTTTCTCGATAGTTTTTTTTTTAAATTGGCGCTCTTGAACCCCGTTTTAGATTCATCCTTCGATTAGAGAAAATATTAAGCGTTAATTTTCATACTATTCAGTAGGTAATCACATTACTTAGATTAGAGGAGAAGGATTTATTTTTATTTTTACAATTTTAGAAGCAGAACGATGTATTAACATTTATCGCTTACGTCAGTTATTTCCGAGTGGCAGAAATTTATAGCACATCTCTTCCCGGGTTCAAGTGGGAAATAGCGATGTCACTTTCTTGCAGCTATTGATTTCTTGCTAGACTCCGCCCATGCTTCCTGTCTGTTAGGACTGATTTTTATATGGACTAAATGACTTGTATGGACTAAAATTTTGGTGTTATTTTCGCAAATAATCCACTGTTTAAATTCCAATGTTTATTGTACCCAAGTTTAACTAAATTTAAATAATATGTGTAAATATTTTGCATGTCAATATTGGTAAAGCATGGCTGGATCTACCATACTATTTTGTCACCTGTTTTATACGTACTCATGTTTGTAAATTAATGATTATGATTATTTTTGTTATTATGTTTTCTTCAACCAAAAATGATTTTCCGCAAATAATTACCAATATAAGAGCCACCAACATATATATATATATATAATATTCTTAATCCTAAGTTCTTTAAGAGTAACTTTGAAAGTTATGTTAAGATGTAGACCACCATAATTAAAGAGGGACTCCTCTAACACAGGCTATTGTAACTTAAATAATTGAATTTTTAATTATGTATGACATGCCTACTTTATAATAAAATTAATTTGTATTTATCTTTTTTATGAAATGATAGTGATAATGTTTATATTTTAATTATTTATGACAGATGGATATTATTTGATTGTATACGTATTCTATTTTTATTGTTTTTAATGTTTTAATTTTATTTTTTTCTTAATTTCTTTATTTGACATACTTTTTAATTTTAATTTTCCTTTGTCATAAATTCCAAGTAATAATGTTAATACCGTAAAGAAATATTTGCACGCTTTTTAAGCAAGAGTATGAGCACACATAATTATGTACTACTACCTACCCATAAGTTTACCATACTTTAGTAAATAAAGATATTTGATTTTTGATTTGATTTGTCAAGTCAATATCATGCAATTCCCAAACCATGTAACTTATAGTCGTGTAAGTTTTTTTTTTAACAACTGTAATTTCAGTGTAAAATTATACTCTCGCTCGCCCATGTTTGGTAAAATACAATCGTATGGAAAAGCAACCACCTTAAACATACTAGCACACATCATCCAATAGCATCGTGATAGTTTATTTGACAGATGCCACCGTCGTTATTGGTTTGCTTGGTATTGTTTACGAATAGGGCTCTAAGATAATTTTCGGTTGAACCAAGCTCAAGATAAATCAAAAGCTGGAATGTATGTCAAACAATAAATTCTAGTATACGAGACGTAACAAACGCCCTTATTTATATTTTGCATTTGCATAGAAAGTGAAGTTTATATAAGTGTAATAAAAGTGCAAGTGTTTTAGTGTGTGTGTGTGTGTTTATGTGTGTGTGTGTAGTGTGTGTGTGTGTGTGTAGTGTGTGTGTGTGTGTGTAGTGTGTGTTTTAAGTGTTTTTTTTTTTTTTTTTTTTATATCATTACAGTGGACTTTGAAATGTTTATGCAAGAAATATTACGACTCCAAAATTACTTTTACATTCTAGATAATTTTTAGGGTTCCGTACCTAAAGGGTAAAACGGGACTCTATCTCGTCTGTCCGCCTGTCACCAGGCTGTATCTCATGAACCCTGATAGTAAGACAGTAAAATTTTCACAGATGATGTATTTATGTTGTCGCTATAACAACAAATACTAATAATAATAATATCCTTTTCATCATAGGACGAGCAGGCGCACGGCTCGGTACCATCCTTACCTCATTAGGATACCCTCTATTCGTACTAAACGTTTCAGTTCTACTTTTATAATGAGAACTGCTAAGGAGTGGAATACACTACCGTCGTCTATCTTTCCTGAAAACTATAATCTGGATCTCTTCAAGGCTAGAGTGAATAGGTGCCTTCTAGACCTTTGTGCTCCATCTTCGGCCGCATCGTCACTTACCAACAGGTGAGATCGTGCTCAAACAAAGGTGTACCATTGTGGACAAAAAAAATAAGCGGGTCCCATACAACAAACGTGTTTTTTTGCCATTTTTATAGATAATGGTACGGAACCCTTCGTGCGCGAGACCAACTCGCACTTGGCTGTTAGATATGTTAGATGGCTTTTTTTATTAGATAAGCAAACATTTATTTACCTTTTAGTTAGATAAATAAAAGGCTGTATTATTAAAAACAGCCTAAATATTAAATTAAAATAAATAATGTAATGTATTTAATGTATTTTATTATTTAATGTATCCACAATACACAAAGGTTTGCTGGTAGAGAATACTTTTTAGCATTATGTTCGTCTATGTACATTGTTTGTTTTGTGCAATAAAGAATATTCTATTCTATTATTTTATATTTATTACTCATAATGGCCCCAAACGGGAAATTATATTTCATTCTGTGGGCTCGGACACTATTATTTCACACACTATGCCAATATATGCTCTATGCTCTATGCACGGTACGAAGATTGTTAGCTACATAAAAAACTATTAAAAAAAGTGTTTTATTTTATTTTTTACTTTGACCCCTCGATTTGAAGCCCTCGATTGACCGCCATCTCTTGGTATGGTTAATGCGGCCTAAGTTGGAGCACTAGAAGGCACCTATTCACATTTCTTATTATAGTTTTCAGGAAAGACAGATGACGGAATTTTTTTCCATTCCTTAACAGTTCTTATTACAAAGAAACGTCCGAGTGAAACGCCCGAAACGCTTAGTGCGAATTGCGGGTATACTGATGTGGTAAGGATGATACTGAGCCGGGCGCCTGCTTGTCGTATGATGAGAAGGTGATGGTGGGATCAGGTCATGTAGCTCCAGGGCACATTCCCTGAAATGTAACATATAGAAGATCGAAAGGCATGCAACTTTACAGCGGCTTTACCTATTTTTTAAGCTATTTCTAAAGAACGTTTTTTTAGTGTTCCGAAGTTTTATTCGACAACAAAATACATCAATCTTCTAAAAAGCTTTCCAACTAAAATGCACTTTCTGCCCAGTAAAATATAAAACATCACAGCAATGCAAGTCACGTTCTGACTTTGTGAATTTCTGCAATTTTTACTACTTTCTGAGGCGTCGAGAACAGAAAGAGAAGTCTTATAAAGTTTTAAAAACTTCTATAAACGTAATTAGGTTTGATCTAATTTCAATCAATTAATCTTCTTTCACTCGCCCATTTTTTTTTTTTTTTTTTTTTTTTTTTTTTTTGTTATAGTACTGTTTAAATTTAGTTTTTGCAATGTTTGCCTCGCATATTGTTTTCTCTTCATAAATAAACTTTCTTGTCAATTTTAGTCCGGGTATCCGCGATACAGGCTTGTCCTAGTGCGGTACCCATTGTTAATTATCAATAACCACTATTATTTGTAAATAAAACATTTGTATTTGTATTTGTATTTGTATCTGAATTGGTATTTAAAAATGCTCTCCACAGACCAAGACATGTTCTTGGTGATCCCGATGACCCTATCGTGACGTCATCCATTCAAGACAAAGACACTCGAGAGCCGTCCCGTTTTACCCGAACCGTTACCCGTTACCGTTTTAACCGTTTTACCGAGACTGAATAGGTGCCTTCTAGACCTTTGTGCTCCATCTTCGGCCAAATTGTCACTTACCAACAGGTGTGATTGTGGTCAAACAAAGGTCTATCAATGTTAAAAAAAACCCTTTGTGTACGGAACCCTAAAAAACATGGACGCTTTTTGACCGAAGCGTAGATTTTACGTTTTATTGCATTTAACGTCATTTCTTTGCATCTGTTGCATCTTCTTGTTTTTTTTTTTTTTTATACTACTTGGATGACGGTACTATCAAGAGGCCCACCTGATGTTAAGCGGTAACCTCTGCCTATGAACAGTGCATTACCTCATAGGTCACGTCCACCTAGGACACACCCTATGTGGCATTGCACTGCGCCCGCCACCCTGAGACATAAAGATGAAAAGTCTCATGTGCCTGTAATTTCACCGGCACCCTTACCCTTCAAACCGGAACACAGCAATGCGAGCACTACTGCTTTGCGGCAGAAATAGGTATGGTGGTAGTATTTCCCCGGACGAACTCTTTCACAAAAAAGCTCTACTACTACTAAAACTACTTCTACTACCACTACTATCTACTACTTGTTATCTTAGGTACAGGCTTCTGTGCGTTATTTGAAACAATTTAACCAATTGTAACACCCCCCTAATACTTACTTAATACTCTTCTACCTACCTACTAATCTATATACCTTTTATACCGCGCGCACTCACCGACTTCCTACTTTACTCTTTGGAGTTACGATAACTTTAATCTTACCTACTTCTTTAAACACTATAAATTGGCCATGTGATCGTCTAGATATATACCTACGTTGTGTATTGTAATAACTTGAGTTCTTTTTTTGTTAATATTGTCGAGTCTTAACGTATCCTAACTACATAAAATATTTTACCTTTTTATCGATATCCTCGTAATAGCTGCTACTAATTCTAATAGGAAAGATACCTA
This sequence comes from Operophtera brumata, assembly GCA_932527175.1. NCBI lineage: Eukaryota > Metazoa > Arthropoda > Insecta > Lepidoptera > Geometridae > Operophtera > Operophtera brumata. The sequence continues at coordinate 2,160,441 of OW052226.1, forward strand.
CTTAAATTTTATTTTACTTCAGTACACATCGGAACAATTAATTAAAAGATTACTCCAGAGATTTATTTCCATTATAATTTGTTATTCCTTTGTAAAAGAATAAGCTACAATTAAGGTTCCTAGTAATATTTTGAACATTCTGATTTTACAATTTCTGAGGTTTATTGATTTTGACTCTAGCTTCAATACAGACATGTTTGTCTTGTGCTATTTCAAGATACTTTTACGTGACAAATTTGCATCTGTAATAGATCCATTAAGGAAATGATAAGAAATTACTAGTATAAATTATTTGCTTCTCAGATAGAATTTTTAAGTTATTTCTTTAATTATTTGAAGGATGAACCAAATTTGATAAGGTTCACATCCAAAGATAAGCGACTTTTTGGAGAACAGCCCCGTCCGCGCTGCCCTCGGTGGATTTCTTCCAATGCTTTTGGTCAATCCTCCCTCGCTTGGACATAGGTAATTACCTAATATTGTCCGTGAGCTTTATCCAAATGATATTCTAATTAAAATCAATTCCTTTTTACTTTAATACAAGGGATTTTAGAGGATCGCGAACCTATTTCCGTCGGAGTAAGTTTGTTAGTCATTTTCAAACATTCCAGGGAATTTTACATTTAATCAATAACGCAAAATCAACCACATACATCCTTCACCTTTGGTTAACTTTGGGATTTATCTAGGCTTCCTGAAGCCTAGGAAAATCCCTACTTGATTCATACCCCTACTTACAAATAATTCTAAATATTCTCTGTAGGATAAATAGAATTCCTAGTTGGATTATCCAGGTAGGAATAATCGCTTGTGAAAATTCTAGACTATATTTAAATGAAATTTTCCTTCCGAGAATGATAATATTCAATTACAAGATTCTCCTTTTATCTAGTAGTTTAATACGTTTGATAATTATTTTGCCCGTTCCTTTATGAAAGAATAATAGTAAACTAAATTAAATCACTGGTTAAATTTTAGCAAATGCCAATTTGTAAGATTGGTCTACATACGCACTAATACAATGCCTATTTAAGTGTGCCTAATTACCTGGCTAAATTGGGTGTGTGCGATTCAAACTTTGAGAAATCCGTTCTCATTTTGTTTTAAATGTGCAGTTAAATGTGTATGTCTTCTGACGAGGTGCAAGGTCAGAATACCTAGATTGAACTAATAAGGATAGGATATCTATCGCTGTGTAACCTAAAGCGACAGACGGAGCCTAGGGGTAAGGGATAAGGTTTAAGGAGGGATGAGATTTGCCTATCTAGCGGACTCACTAGATAACCCTTTCGGGCGGATAGAGGTTTCCTGTCCAGCAAAAATGGAATCCTGAAAACATTAAAACAGAAGATACTTTATAGACTACGACAGTCTAACAAATATCTCCTTTCGAAGATCGTTCACTTTTTCACTAGTTAAACATAACATTGACTTTGAATACCCAAGAACACTTGAAAAACATCACCAAAAAGAAACTAGTTAATTTCTTTTATTTTGGGCGATTTTTCCAATTATTTTTATATTTCACTAAATTTAATCTTATACTAAATTATTTTCAATTTCACTTATTATGGATTATTCTACTATCTAGAATCAATCCTAATATTCCAAAGGTATAAATTTCTAGCTTTTAAACGAACTTCAAAATCACTTCGTAATTAATTAACACAATTTAATATTTTACCCCAGCGTTACCACGCAAACGTGATACTACTTCCAGAATTATCCAGCACTGACCCCGCCTTCAGCTGTTACCTCTCTATTTAAAGTCGCCAACCAAGATAAAACATTTCATTCAATTTTGAATCTTATTCATACGATTCCTAAACAGGAATTGGTGTGTTCCTTCAAAGTATCCTGAAAATCGAATGTTTATATTTTTTGTATATAAACATTCTCACAGCCCAACTCTCTGAAAAAACGACAGAACAAACCCTCTATTGTTTCCGACCTCATTATTCAAGTATCGCTCGATTTATTTGATAACAATATATAATAATTTTATTTGAGCATTTGTGAGATACTAATGAATCCAGTAAAGATGGTTCGTTACAGTCGCCCCTCAAAATTTACGCAGACACTCAACTTTGTGTCCGGAGAAAATTTTCCTCGCCTATTAATCTCACAAATATTGTTTAGTACAATCATAATTATGATATTTGTATACCATATCTTCCAAAATATTTTTTTTTTTTTTATTATTACCCTATTCTTTATTAAAATTAATCCTCATCTAGATCCATGTTGAATCAACATAAGCTTTTTATTTCATTATTAATTTAATTCCCAACCCCAAAATATTTTTTTCAAATCATCTGGTTTCCACACTTTCATTCAGTCATTCTGCCTCTGTTAATTCAACAATTCAACTAGAATATTATTTACACCCCAACCTTTATTCATTTATGTTGATTAATTCTGAAATCAATTCCATATACTATAAATTTGTAAAATATTTGCTATCACATAGCTCAGGAATCTCTGAAGAAAATTTATCTACCGGTATTAGCATAGATAAATTTTAGGCATGGTTCTTCATACCTTAAAACTGAGTAAATTCAGACAGGGACTTTTGAAGAATAATTATTCACCCGTATCAGTATGAATTAATTATAGGCACTGCTTTGCTTGGCCAAAGTATGTACTAAACTTACTAGTTAATTCTAACCACGAGTGAAGAAAAGGCAAGAATCTCTAAATCCTTTCTCATCTCTTCACAAATATGTATATTAATTTCAGAATCAATTTATCTTCTCCTTTTGGTTTTTATTTACAAAACCCCTTTTCGACAGTGTTTTTTTTTTATTTTGGAATCAGTTTCCTTTATATTCTGAATGTAAATTTTTTTTTATTCTTACGATATATATATTTGTATATTTATTATTATATATTCTTTTATTTTTATTTCATTCTTAAACCACTTGGCTACAACAACTCTCAGAAGTCTTGTTCTCCATTGCAAAATAAAATTCTTTACAATTTACTAAGGTCAAATTCAAACAGTATCGATATGTGTGTTTCACCTGTGTGCGTGAGTACCTAGCTGATTAGTGTAATTTAGACCAATAATCAATAACGTACATCTTCATACCAATATTGACATCAACTACATGTTGTCGCTAGTTTATCTGATTCATTATCTCAGCTTGGAAAAGACTGCACGAAGGAAAATGGGTTGTGGATCCATCTCATCCCTAGTAGAACTAAGGCCGGCACAGTCCTAGGAACAACCAACATTACGTTTCCCTGGAGAGCGCTCCTTTGCCAACTACAATCTACTCCTCCCAATGTCTTCAATCCTCAGACAAGCATGTACAACATGTCTAAACCAACCTCAATAATTCAATGCATTTATTTTAACCATCGGAGTTGACTGTGTGCTTAGTCCGGGCAAAAAAAACCGATTTTTGCCGCACGTATAAATAGAACTGCTAACTAAAGCACTCTGTGACAGGGAATCATAGTCTATTGACTTTAACCTAACACCAAACCCCTCTTTAGTCAACCGTCCTTTGTGAAATGTGATGTCTGTTGAATACAACCTTAGTAAAGTGTTTCACTCTACAGATCCTTAGTTTCCCAGAGCCCTCATACTGATTTTAAAACATTCACACAATCACCCTTAATATCTCTCATTATATGTTATTCATTCCATACTCTTTCATACAAATTTTTTTTTTTTTTGTTTTTTATTCACTCCATTACTCAAATTTTCCCTCTGTTTCATTTCTCCTTTCTCACTTTCATTTCTTCTCTATGAACCTAAGGTTTCTTTTGTAAATTGAAACTAAATTCCCCCAAATTTTTTTTTTTTTATAATTCTGAATTAAATACCCTTCCCTTTTCAAAACCAAATTCTAGTATGTTAATGAATTTAATAGAGAACAATTCATCCGCAAAAGTTTGTCAACCAAATATTTTTAATAATATTTTATTATTTGTCAGTTTGTATATTGTACAATTATTATTTTACCACTCATGGGACTTGGTCTCCTTTGTGTTATAGTATTTATTACACATTAATTTGTTTCACTTTATAATTTTTTTAAATTATTTTTATATATTAATCAAAATGACTTCTTAATTCCTGTTTTAAGATCGTAATCGTTGTACATCTCAAAATATAAAAAATATTTTGATTGAAAAGAGGAAAGTCGCCGACACACCCCTTTAGCTATGGATACTAATCCCAATTGATCCACATTAATTTTACTTTATATATTTTTAATCCTGCTTTTTTTTTTTTTTGTCAAATTGTTTTCTGAATTCAAAACAAGGGTCAACCAGAACTTTATATCTATAAGTAAACTTCCCCCCAAGCCTCCAGTTACAATTTTTTATTTTTATTTTTATTTATTAATTTAACAATATCTCTTTAGTTTAAATTTTGTTAAAATATACACATTTTTATAAGGATTACTTGATACCACAAACGGACCCTCATACAACGACTCAAACTTCTTTGTTATTTTATCTTTTGCCTTTGATTTATTTATTTTCCTAATTTTTACCAAATCCCCTATCTCATATTGAATTAAACGATATCGTTGGTTGAACTTTTGTCTACGTTTTTTCCCTTTTTCTTTTAAATTCCTTCGAACCAGCTCTCGAATTTGGTCTACCGAATTTAATCTTATTTCTCCGGTCCCTAAATATTTATCTATTGTTAGTGTGGTTGACTGCCCGTACATAATTTCGCACGGAGTAAACTCTGTACTTTCATGGTATGTATTATTGTACAATTCCTCCAATTCAGGTAAAACTTTCACCCAACTATTATGTTTATGCCCACAATATGTACGAAACAATCGGCCTAATTCCCTATTTACTCTTTCTACGGTGTTGGGTCTTGGGTTTCTAACTGTAGTGTAAATCACATTTACCCCCTTTTGTTTCATAAATTCTTTCCAAATTTTGCTTGCAAATTGTGAACCATTATCTGACATTATTGCTTGCGGTTTTATAATTTCAAAAAACTTCTTTGCCCTCCCTAATACTGAACGAGTTGTAGCTTGTCTTAATTCATAAAATTTAACAAATTTGCTAAAAGTATCCTGAAAGATTAAAATATAATTATATCCAAAAGCTCCAGTTGGTAATGGTCCGTATAAATCCACCATTACTATATCCCCTATATTTTCTGTAATTATAGACTGACATGGCCCTACAAAGTTTTTGTTTGCGGGTTTATTGATTTGACATTCATGGCATTTCTTCAATATAAGTTTGACTTGACGAGTAAGTCCCTTCCAATAAAATCTATCCCTTATGTATTTAATTACTTTAAAAGCCCCTTGATGACCCATCTCCAGATGTATTTGTTTGATTACATCTTCACTTAAACATTTTGGCAAATAAACTACAAATTCTTTATTCTTACCTACTTGAATATATAAAATTCCCTTTTCCTGTTTAATCCTTTCTTTTAGTCTTTTAAATTTTGTAGGATTTTCACTATTATTTTCTCTTGATTTTAATATCGATTTAATATCCTCATCTTGTATTTGTAATTCGGATATCTTTTTTAATTTAATAATCAGATCTTGGTTCTCCCTTTTTCCTACATATAAAATTTCTGGCAATCTAACTTTATCTTCTTGGAGCAGATCACTTGCCGGTGGATACCGAGACAAAACATCTGCCACTACGTTTTCTTTTCCTTTAATGTGCTCTACCTCATAATTAAAATTCTCTAAATAATTTATCCATCTCGTAACTCGCGCATTATATAATTTCCAATTCTTTACAAAAGTTAAGGCTTTGTGATCTGTTTTAATTATGACTTTAGTTCCCCTTAAATAAGTTTCGAATTTTTCTAAACAGTTTATGACCGCATAAAATTCCTGTTCCGTCACTGTCCAATTCAACTGAGCCCCTCTTAGAGCTTTACTATGAAATCCTATTGTTCTTATTTCTCCCTGATCATCTAGTTGATACAATACCCCTGCCATTCCTATGCCCGAACTATCAGTCTGCAAATAAAATGGTTTTCTCAAATCCGGATGTTGAAGTTCTATCGTTTTTATGAATAACCTCTTTATTTTATCAAAAGCTTGTTGTTCTCTTTCACCCCACCTCCAAATTGTCCCTTTTTTTAATAATTCACATAAAACTTGAGAATGGGAACTGTAATCAGGTATAAACCTCCTATAAAAGTTACACAATCCCAGAAATGCCCTTATTTGTTTTAACTTTTTCGGAACTGGGAATTCTTGAATTGATTTTACTTTATCTGGATCTGTTCTTAACCCCTCTGTAGATATTATATACCCTAACATTTTAACCCTTTTGCATATAAATTCACATTTTTTTAAATTACAAGTTAAACCCGCCTTTTGTAATCTCCCTAATACTACTTCCAAATGTTCAATATGTTGCGTGTAAGTTCCCGTCGTTATTATGGCCAAATCATCTAAGTAATTAACACAAAAATCTCTAACTTCGTGGCCTAAAATTTTGTCCATAGCCCTGCTAAAACTTCCAACAGAAGTTTTGAGACCTTGTGGTAATACATTGTATACATATGATTTCCCATTAAAAGTAAAGCCCGTATATTTTTTGCTATTATCAGAAATAGGAATTTGGAAATAAGCATTATTCAAATCAACTACGCTAGTAAAATTTGCCCCATGGAAGGAATTCATGACATCTATCTGAAGTGGAGGTTTTTCTGTTTCAGCCACCATGTATTTATTAATTTCTCTGGCATCTAACAATACTCTAATAGATCCGTCTCGTTTTAAAGTAAATGTTAATGGACTGCAAAAAGGGGTAGATGATCTACTAATTATTCCCTGTTCTTCCATCTCCTTTAGTTTCTTTTCTACCTTTTCTCTATACGCATAAGGCACCGGGTATGTTTTTTTTACTATGGCCAAATGCGACTCCATTTCTATGTTATGTTGATAACAATTAGCCCTCCCCAATTTTTCTGAAAATAACCCTTTATATTTATTCAATAATTTCATTAATTTTTTCCTTTCATCAATCCCTAGTTTTGTCCCAGTTACTATTTCTTGTAGCGTTTTTTCTAAATTTTCTGTTTCTTCTATGCTAATCTCTTGTGACCTTTTAATGTCTAGATTTTCTTCGGTCTTTAAAAAATTTACTAAATGTCTCTCTCCATTTATTTCAAACTCTATACCCCTTTTTTCTCGAGTTATTTGAATTGTAACTTCCTTTTGTTGTAACCAATCAAACCCTAAGATTATGTGATTGACCAAACCGGGTACTACTAAACATCCCGTTTCTATGATGATATCGTTCAACTTTATAGGCAAAAGAACCATACTACGTATTTCAACACTTTTATGCCCTACCGCAGTTCTAATTTGAAATGATTTTACAGGCATAAGCGGAATTTGATTTGTTGGATTTGATTCAAGCACATTCCATAACTCCTCAGAAATGCAGGTTATGTCACTACCAGTATCTATTAAACTTACTACTTCATATTCAAATATTTGAGCTGTTATTTCCGATTTGAAATGTTTATACTCCTTTTCTTCTGATTCTTCTTCAAATACAGAATTAACTTTATCTATTTTTATATCTTGTAATGAGTGTTGTTCTATTTTTAGTTTCAATACCTCCACTATTTGTTCTAATATTTGGTCATTTCTTTGTACTTCTTCCCGAAATCCTAACCCCTCTCGTCTACCTCTGTCTACTAACCATCCCCGCTTTGGTATCATCAATCCTTTATTTTTCTTACCTAACGTTTGTCCTGGTTCCCAACCCATCAGATTCATTATTTTTAACACTACGTTCCCTGTGAATTTAACTGAATCGGGAACTACATTTTCAGTTTCTTTTAGTTTAAATTTTCATTATTAGTTTTGTTCGCTTCTGTCACTGCATTCACTCCAGCTGGCTTGTTGTTTACCATTCTGTTTTGTCCTGTTGACGGGCGCTGCCAGGTTCTATATTTCTGTTGAACTTCCCTAAATTTCTCCTTGTCCTTCCCGGCCCCATATGCCGTCGAGACGTGTGTCTCTTGTTTGTTTATATCGTCCATATTTCTCAAAAACTCTGCTGTCTCTATCGTGGTTTCAATCTTGGATGTAAACCACCCCTGTTGAATGTACTTCGGAAAATGACGGATGATATCTGCTATTAATTGTTTCTCCGGAATTTTAAAAGTAAGCATCTGAGCTTTCCCTGCTAGTCGTAAGAAATAGTTCAGCATAGAAGGTGTTTTCACCCGATCCCAAACTCCCTGTGCTATATTTCTTCTAAGCTCGCTTTGTTCCTTCTCTCCCCAATAAGTTGAAAGAAAATCCACCTTGAAATCTTCAACCGTCTCCCACCTACTTTTATAAATCCGAGCCCACTCACGTGCATCACCCACCAAACATTCTAAAATGACTTCTAATTCTTTGCCATCCTTTGAAGCCTTTTTTAAATAAATGTCCAAATCCTCTAAGAAGGTCATAGGTTGAATCTGATCCTTTTCCCCAAACTTAGGTTTGTCCATATTCAAATTCCTTATATTATATATCACTTTTTTGTAACCTTCCCTGGATATTTCATTTTCTTTGATTTGTTCATTATTCTCCTTTTCTTTGTTTAAATTTTGTACTGTTGTTTCCGTATTGGTTGTTTTACATTGTTCCTCTCCACTTTCTGCCACCGATTCCGCTTCTAATCCGTTAGACGCTTGAGTTTTATATGTTTTGACTTCTTCGCTTAAGGCATCCACTTTAGTAGCTAAGGACATCATGGTCTGTTTCAATGTTCTTAAAAAGGCCCCCGTGGATTTTCCACTTTTTGATTTTTCCTTGATTGTAGAATTTGATTTTTTCTTACGTTTTGATGTAGATTTATCTTCCTCTTCCAAATTTTGAAAACTTTCCGACTCCAAGATTTCTTGATTTTGATTTGTTTCCGTCTCTTTACTTCCAAGGCGCTCTGGCCTTTTACGCTTTCGTATAGGCTTCATTTTTTTTTTTTTTTTTGTTTGATTGGTTACGATTTGTTCCCGTTTCTTTGTTTTTAAAGCGTTCTGAGCTTTTTCGTTTTTCGGTTAGACTTCACTCCCTTTTTTTTTTTTTTTTTATAAATAAATAAACTTGCCTAAAGTTTATTTAATTATAACCCCTTTTTTTTTTTCAATTCTGGTTTTGTCCTGAAATTAAAATAATATAGCTTCCCTAATCTCCAACCATGTTTTAACTTTGATAAATAAAATAAATAAATAAGTAAATTATGCTTAAAACAAGGTTAGTGAAAAGTAATCAAGTCAATTAAATTAATTCAAAGTTAAATTAAAAATAATCAAATCTATTCAAAACGAATTAAAATTAATCAAAGTTATTCAAAGTTTAAATTAAAGTTACAAAATAAATACAAAGGTTTAAATTTATTTTTATATAATATTTTTAATCGAAATCAATCAAAATTAATTAAAATTATTCAAAGTTTAAATAAAAGTTACAAAATAAATACTAAGGTTTAAATTTATTTTTATATAATTTTTTTTTTTTTTTTTATTATTATTTATCTATCATAATTATTATTCATTTTTTTTAATATCACTATCATCGAAAAACTATTTCCGTTTTTTTTTTTTATATCATATTAACGCCCCCCCAAATTTTATACTTTTGAAATCCCCATTCGCTCTCCAATGTTTTTTTTTTTTTTTTTTTTTAAAACAAAATTATATTTAAGTTTGTTAAAACTTAATTATTTTAAGAATAAATTTGAAAATCCATTTTTCTCAAACAATGATAATATTTTTAAAATCCCGTGTTTATAAAAGAAACCTTTAATCTTCTATATTTTACAGACTAGACATAGCAATTGTGTAACCTAAATCGCCACCCGTCATATTCCTATCTATCTGTCAAAGTAACCCACGATTTTTATTTAAATATCCTGACTTTTGCGAATTCAATCTATAATATGAACCCCCCCCAGATAAAATCATTAAGCAAATTATTATTGGTATTGTTCAATCATACATATTTTCTTACATATGTAATATCACTATAACGTTCTAATGTTTAAATTCATACATTTCTTTATGATGTTACGTAATTTTACGCAAGTTAGTCAGAGCCCAAACGAGCGTGCATTCGCTTCTAATATCTGTGAATTACTACGGATGAATTGGTTGGAGCGTTGGATGGAATTGTTGCCAACAGCTCCTTTTAGCAACGCGTGACTTTAATTAAATCGGACAGTCGAACAACAAACCATTATTTTAATTTTTTTTAAGCCGACTTAAGGGAAACAGTTCCATATTAAAAAATTAGTTGAATAAGCAGCCCCACGTAATCAAACCGTGCTACATATCCTAGCCAAGTTCGATCAGTCTTAAAATATATTGCGCCAGAAAAATGGGTCCAACGTTCCAAATATTACGCCAAATCTAACCGTACCTTCTTAGACCGGCCTCCCTAATTCGATCTGCCAAATGGTAATAATTTTTACTCTGTGTCAATTTGATCTGACTTTACCACGGCGTTCAAAAAGTGAGAGTTCACGAGTGTGTTGTCTCTATCTATGTTGAGATTTGTTCTACGACATCATATTAATCGTTGCTTTCCAATATTAATTGTCAGAAGATCCAAATAAATTATGGTTTGAGAAACTAATATTACCTTGATGTAGTAGACAATCATAATACGAAAATGAACCGCGGTGTCTCAAAAATTATCCTTGTATATACAGAACAAAGATAACTGTATGGGTTACTTATAATAGGTAGGTACTCATTCTAAACTAATTACTGCTAACCATGCGGCTAGTGACACCTTCCGGCCTTCGCAAAGAAATGCTTTCAAATTCCAATCGTGTAGAACGCGTGAAACGAACCTCATACAAGCAACCAACCGAGTTCCTCCTCTGGGCACCAGATGTCAGCACAGAACCTACTCAAAACTTTTGTTAATCGCGATTTAGTCTGTATAAAGATTCGAAAAGATATTAGTCCTAGTGTTAATTTTTGTCCTAGATTTCTGTGAACTTTATAAATGACAAAGTAATTATTATTTCAAAACACCCAGAGTCACATTGATAAACGCGCCTAGTGTTGTCGAATTTTAACTCTAAGAGAAAATCGTTAAATCCCGTGTTAGTTCACCTACTCAACGATAAATGTTCACCGTTCTATTTCGCAACTAAATCGTAGGTTCGTATGAGACGGTGTCGACCTCTGGCGTCAAATTCTGTCAATTCCGCCATCGCCTCCCCTTAGCTAATCAGCAGCCCGGACCGAAAAATCGATCCAATAGTTATATGTACTAGCTTCGCATAGTTTCACCTAGATGTCGCTACTGGAAGGATTAGAATGTATTTATCGTAACGTTTTGACTTATTTGTAATTAATTTCCGAACAAAATTTCTATTTTTTTTGAATCGTAAACGATTATCATTATGCATGCTAAGATACCTATTATAAAACATTAGTCAGATAATGGAAAATGTACGAGGCAGTACTATTTGGTACATTTTTAACAATTCTGAATCCAGTTTCCATTGCTTGCTCTACTACTAACTATTCAGAAAGCTTCCATACTAATGATGACATCAATATCTCACACAAGACAACGCACCACAGAGACCAGACCCAGAGTCTCTGTGTTCTCTCATTCTTTCACTACGCTCTGTTACGCAAATCGTCTCTGTCTCTCGCTTGTTCGACGGTACAGATGGATGGAGCGGCAACGTCTCATAACAGCCAGTATTGCACGAACCGGCAACTTCGCGTCGCTCATTGCGTTCCGAGTTGAAGATTAGAATACTCAACTAATCTGTACTACTCTAACATGTGGAGTCCGTCTCTCTCACACGCATCCACAATAATGCCCTGTTCATTTTTAGATAATAATTGATTACTTTAAAAGGCCCAGCGGTATGGCAGACCGTAGTGATGCGTGACTTTAACTAAATTGAACAGTCGAACATCTAGCCACTATTTAATTGTTAAGTTGAATTAAAAAAATAGTGCTATACTAAAAAGTTAGTCGAATAAACGAATACCTACTATTTTTAGTTATACTTGTTTTATCCGCAGCGGCAAACACCGAATGATTTGAGAAACGAATACTATTTTAATTCAGTAGGTAATAATAGTACGAAGACGAACCGCGGCGCCTCAAAATGATCCTTGTGTACACGGAACAAGGAACATTTCAATGAATATAGGCTTGCCCATGTGGTCGACTGCACGAGTCACGTATAGTATGCAGGTACCTAGTTCAAATCAAAAGCACAACTCCAGAGTCCAGACAGACTGTTATGCATGTGTAACGAGCGCAGCTGATAGTATCTAGGTAGTGTCCCTTTCACGCAACATGAAGGGCCTAGCACTGAGTTGGCGAAGGCAGCCGATTCGCGACGGAAAACTGCGAGTCGGTTAAGTACCGAAATAAATAGTGGAAGAACAGGCGGAGGCACCCGATTCGCAACGGAAAACCGCGAGTCGACTAGGTAACGAAAAAAATTAGTGGTACTGCATTGGAAGGATGAATTCATTCAGTGTTTACCGACTTCAGTCGCACTAGTTGAATATTTTTGTTAGTCGGATAAGTCGAATACTTTTATTCATAGTCGCGCATCGCTAGCAGACCGTTCCGTGTTCCGAATTCGATAGTACTTAGGTTCACACCTCTCCTAAATAACGATTAACCAAATCCACTTAAACCACGCGTGCCTACGAAGTCCCAGTTCGGGGCGGACCACCAGTTACTAAGATAAATATTACCCCCAAATCAAAAGAACTTCTATAAACAACTTATAAATATTACTAATCCGTCAACCAGCCGCTCAATGGTTGCTACTTAAAAGTGAGTAGTTCACACTACCCACTTAATGACATAAGTACCCACGCGTCAATAGCAAATCAACAACAATGTCCTGTTCAGTGAAATGAAAGTTCTGACGTCTCGAGTGTAACGATCACTCGACAACAATCACACAACAACGCTTTGTTTAGTGAAACTAATCACTCACGATTTGAGTGGAGTAAACTCGAAAACAATAATCCTTTGTTTCCTAAGTAGGTGGATTAAAGAATGACCTAATAACCCACATATTTTGTTTATATCGAAAACTCTACTAGAAAGAAACTACCAACAAAAAAAAACTAAATTATACCGTGAATAAGACTCGACAAAAACAAATACCATACCACAGACATCAAATGCCAAGTTTTACTTTGGCTTTTAAAAAAAAAAGAAGAAAGTTATCGTAACATTAATTAATTATTTCTTAGCAGTATCCTTAACAATCAAAATTAATCCTGGCGTAGGCACCAAATTGTAACACCCCCCTAATACTTACTTAATACTCTTCTACCTACCTACTAATCTATATACCTTTTATACCGCGCGCACTCACCGACTTCCTACTTTACTCTTTGGAGTTACGATAACTTTAATCTTACCTACTTCTTTAAACACTATAAATTGGCCATGTGATCGTCTAGATATATACCTACGTTGTGTATTGTAATAACTTGAGTTCTTTTTTTGTTAATATTGTCGAGTCTTAACGTATCCTAACTACATAAAATATTTTACCTTTTTATCGATATCCTCGTAATAGCTGCTACTAATTCTAATAGGAAAGATACCTACTTAAATTTTATTTTACTTCAGTACACATCGGAACAATTAATTAAAAGATTACTCCAGAGATTTATTTCCATTATAATTTGTTATTCCTTTGTAAAAGAATAAGCTACAATTAAGGTTCCTAGTAATATTTTGAACATTCTGATTTTACAATTTCTGAGGTTTATTGATTTTGACTCTAGCTTCAATACAGACATGTTTGTCTTGTGCTATTTCAAGATACTTTTACGTGACAAATTTGCATCTGTAATAGATCCATTAAGGAAATGATAAGAAATTACTAGTATAAATTATTTGCTTCTCAGATAGAATTTTTAAGTTATTTCTTTAATTATTTGAAGGATGAACCAAATTTGATAAGGTTCACATCCAAAGATAAGCGACTTTTTGGAGAACAGCCCCGTCCGCGCTGCCCTCGGTGGATTTCTTCCAATGCTTTTGGTCAATCCTCCCTCGCTTGGACATAGGTAATTACCTAATATTGTCCGTGAGCTTTATCCAAATGATATTCTAATTAAAATCAATTCCTTTTTACTTTAATACAAGGGATTTTAGAGGATCGCGAACCTATTTCCGTCGGAGTAAGTTTGTTAGTCATTTTCAAACATTCCAGGGAATTTTACATTTAATCAATAACGCAAAATCAACCACATACATCCTTCACCTTTGGTTAACTTTGGGATTTATCTAGGCTTCCTGAAGCCTAGGAAAATCCCTACTTGATTCATACCCCTACTTACAAATAATTCTAAATATTCTCTGTAGGATAAATAGAATTCCTAGTTGGATTATCCAGGTAGGAATAATCGCTTGTGAAAATTCTAGACTATATTTAAATGAAATTTTCCTTCCGAGAATGATAATATTCAATTACAAGATTCTCCTTTTATCTAGTAGTTTAATACGTTTGATAATTATTTTGCCCGTTCCTTTATGAAAGAATAATAGTAAACTAAATTAAATCACTGGTTAAATTTTAGCAAATGCCAATTTGTAAGATTGGTCTACATACGCACTAATACAATGCCTATTTAAGTGTGCCTAATTACCTGGCTAAATTGGGTGTGTGCGATTCAAACTTTGAGAAATCCGTTCTCATTTTGTTTTAAATGTGCAGTTAAATGTGTATGTCTTCTGACGAGGTGCAAGGTCAGAATACCTAGATTGAACTAATAAGGATAGGATATCTATCGCTGTGTAACCTAAAGCGACAGACGGAGCCTAGGGGTTAGGGATAAGGTTTAAGGAGGGATGAGATTTGCCTATCTAGCGGACTCACTAGATAACCCTTTCGGGCGGATAGAGGTTTCCTGTCCAGCAAAAATGGAATCCTGAAAACATTAAAACAGAAGATACTTTATAGACTACGACAGTCTAACAAATATCTCCTTTCGAAGATCGTTCACTTTTTCACTAGTTAAACATAACATTGACTTTGAATACCCAAGAACACTTGAAAAACATCACCAAAAAGAAACTAGTTAATTTCTTTTATTTTGGGCGATTTTTCCAATTATTTTTATATTTCACTAAATTTAATCTTTCACTAAATTATTTTCAATTTCACTTATTATGGATTATTCTACTATCTAAAATCAATCCTAATATTCCAAAGGTATAAATTTCTAGCTTTTAAACGAACTTCAAAATCACTTCGTAATTAATTAACACAATTTAATATTTTACCCCAGCGTTACCACGCAAACGTGATACTACTTCCAGAATTATCCAGCACTGACCCCGCCTTCAGCTGTTACCTCTCTATTTAAAGTCGCCAACCAAGATAAAACATTTCATTCAATTTTGAATCTTATTCATACGATTCCTAAACAGGAATTGGTGTGTTCCTTCAAAGTATCCTGAAAATCGAATGTTTATATTTTTTGTATATAAACATTCTCACAGCCCAACTCTCTGAAAAAACGACAGAACAAACCCTCTATTGTTTCCGACCTCATTATTCAAGTATCGCTCGATTTATTTGATAACAATATATAATAATTTTATTTGAGCATTTGTGAGATACTAATGAATCCAGTAAAGATGGTTCGTTACACAATGTCAAGTGTTTTTTATTTATTTATAATTCGCCTAGTGTTATAATGTCTAAAACTTGTAGTATTATTTTATCTGTGGTCTAAATAATTTTCATGTAAGTAACTTCATTTTAATTTTCGTAGCGTGTCCGTGCGTTAACCGAGGTCCGTGCTGAAAGTCAGCGCTGCAGCTCACTGCAGCATTATGCTGAGCACGGACCTTTTTTGACAGCACTATACATATCTATAATATTTTATTCTTATTTACTGTATATAAAAATAACTATGTGTATGGTGTGTATCAAAATAAACTTTTTTACTTACTTACTTAAAATTTTGGTCCGAATTAACAGACGCTTTTCACACAATCAACTTTTGTTTATATTAGTCGAGCTGTATTCTAGTAGCCAGCCACGGCTGCTAGCCGTTTTGCGCCAGCAATTGTATTGACCTTTAATCCAGCAATATAAAAATAAGAAGACACCGGTGGCTATCCAAAGTCACTTATCAAAACTAATAAAATTTAACTTCCAAACCACTAAACGGGATTCTGCTGGACTAACTCATATTGAAGCAAACTTCTGTAATACCGAAGTTAGTTCTGCTCAATTTGGCTCGTTTATAGACGGCCTAATGGCTCTGCCAATTAACAAATTCAATTTCGACGTAGTTATTGTATTTTTAGGCAGCAAATTAAATAGCCCGTTCAATTTTAGAACTGTTTTTAACGAAACTTTATCAATATTATCAACAGCAATTTGTTATAAATAAAGTGCGTGTGGACTTTATATTACTGAGGTTATTTGGAGCTAAAATAAATACGACCTAGTGCGAGTAGCTGGCGCCCTGACATTACCGTTATACCATTGTTTGAGCGTAACTTGCGTAAAGTCCAGGCTGGTATGGAGTACTACTGCCACGTTTGGGATGGCTTGGCCAAACACCAGCTTGCTGCCTTTGACTCGATCGAACGCAGAGCTTTCAGGCTTATGGTCAGCAACATAGGCGGACACTAAGATCCAGAGTCTCGAGCACCGACGTAAAGTCGCATGCCTTTCGATCTTCTATAGGTTACATTTCGGGGAATGTTCCCAGGAACTTCAACAGGTGAAATCGTGGTCAAACAAAGGTATATCAAAGTTAAAAAAAAACTCTTCTTGCCATGCCAAATAGTGCTTTGTAGAGTTTTTTTCCTACAAACTTCTAATTCGAAAGGGTAAAAAAACGAAATGCCTCAATTTAAGGTTTTATATTTTATATTAATATAATAATTAATATTAATTAACGTAATATTGTTTTATCCATAACTCTGCGTAATAGCACAGACTAATTATGTTTTACACTGTGGTAATAGTATGTTCTAGTTGTTGTAGTAGTAGAATGTTTGGTTATCCACTTGTGGTATCCTACCTATGCTAATTGTAAGTTAGCGCGCCTCCCCCCAACGTATGCACATTGCCCGCAACCGTCACAAGAATAATTTCTAAACCAGCATCCGATGGTCCGGTGCCCCTTTCCGCACCGCCAGCAAGGCTGCTCCACGCACTGCACAATGCCCGCGGGCGCGGCGGGAGCGCTGCGCTGGCACCGCTGCCGACCCCTACGCGGCCCGCGTGCGCTGCGCCTCGTCCAGCCCCCCCTCCCCCCCTTCATCCCCCCAAATCAGGTGTCTTTGTGACTTGTAACTCTGATTTAATTGTAGTGAACGCCATGAACTGTTCCACGCGTCGTAATATCACTTTTTACTCGAAATATCGAATTGTTCGGTTTTACCGATCGGCATTTTATTCCGATGCACAAAAACACAAGTGGTGGTATTTTTTCGCGGTGTATCTCGTCGCCAGTGGGATTTACAGGTAGGATACCACATTATTATTATTTTATTAAATTAAGGGGTCCCATTTTAACCTTGAGGTCCTGGAATATTTTAATCTCAACAACGACACCGTGACACGACCTTTGAAACGACACCATACTCAAGGTTTTCAATTTAGGGGTCCCATTTTAACCTTGAGGTCCGTAAAATATATCTCAACAACGACTCCGTCAAACGACATTTGAAACGACACCATACTTATGTTTTTCAATTTAGGGGTCACATTATAACGTTGAGGTTCTGAAAATATTTTAATCTCAACAACAACACGTGACACGACCTTTGAAACGACACCATAGTCAAGTTTTTTCAATTTGGGTGTCCCATTTTAATCTTGAGGTCCTGATAATGTTTTAATCTCAACAACGACACCGTGACACGCCCTTTGAAACGACACCATACTCAAGTTTTTCAATTTAGGGGTCCCATTTTAACCTTTAGGTCCTGAAAATATTTTGATCTTAATTACTTCACCGTGAAACAAACTTTGAAATTGCCGAAATACGCTGAAATCTCGCTAAAACCTAAAGTGTATTTATTTACAAAGAAAATGTTTCCATGCTTTTTTTCAGCAAAATTTCAGGTACTGTTGAAATTTATGTTGGCTATTTTTATTAAAGGAATTACCTTGTGAATTTTCTTGTTTCTACTACCAACGGTTTCTGAAATACGAAGCATTTTAGTTTTATATTAAAAGCCATTTTGGACCCCGTACAGGGTGAATTTTCAAAAATCCTTTCTTAGTACACCCCTACACCCAAAAAGGAATACATCCTTCAAATTTCATGTGTCTAGGTCCAGCGGTTTAGACTGTACGTTGCAAAACGCAAAGTGTATACGTTAAAAGCCCTTTTTGAACCCCTAAGAGGGTGAATTTTCCAAATTCCTTTTTAAGTACACCTTTACACCCTAAAAGGAATACACTGTCCAAATTTCAAGTCTCTACGATCAGCGGTTTAGGCTGTGCCTTGTAAAAACTAAAGTTTTTTTATTTTTTTACATAGAAAACGATCCCCTTCCATTTTTCAGGAAAATTTCAGGAATCGCTGAAACACGTGTTTATTTATTTTATTTGAGGAATCTCCATGTAAAATTTCAAGGTTCTACTGCTAACGGTTTCTGAAATACAGAGCTTTTTTGTTGTATATTAAAAGCCCATTTTGGACCCCTTAGAGCGGGAGTATCAGAAATTCCTTTCTTAGTGCACCCCTAGACCACATAAGGAATGTACCCTCCAAATTTCAGGTCTCTAGGACTTACGGTTTAGGCTGTGCGTTGTTTGTCAGTCAGTCAGTCAGTCAGTGAGTCAGTCAGTCACGCAACGATTTTATATATTTTGATAAATACCCGAAGATTTCCAAATTTCAGAGTTGTGAGGTTACTGGAATGATCCTAGACATTTTTACGATTTCCATACGAAAATTTAGATATTCATTACCATATTTTTGTAATAAATTGAGCTAAAAGCTCGGTTTTTGTACGGCAATTTAAGATAACAGATTCTGTACAAATTTAAAGTTGATAGCTTTAGCCGTTTCTGAGATAATTCTATACAAAAAAAAAACTACATCAAAGCTAGGGATTTATCCCCTAATTTTCCATCAAATTGAAAATTTTCTTCAAATCTAGATGAAGTCAAATTTAACTAACTTTAAACTATGCAGTAAAAAATTATAATAAAAGCTCTACACAATCGGTGGAGATATCGCGTTAACATACACACGATAACGAGGCACGAAACCTGCCTTTTTTTATACTACTTGATTGACGGAACAAGCAGATGGCCCACCTGATGTTAAGCGGTAACCTCTGCCTATGAACAGTGCATTACTTCATAGGTCACGTCCACCTAGGACGCACCATATGTGGCATTGCACTGCGCCCGCCAAAGATGAAAAGTCTCATGTGCCTGTAATTTCATCGGCACCCTTACCCTGCCTTGATTGCCTTCTGTCAATCTTCTGTCAATATGAACGGGCAAAATCTGTCATAAACGTGTATTGGAACGCATATAATGCATGTAGAATCATCAAGTGGGGGCCATCATACTCAAAAACTAAAATCATGGGTTATAATTGTATTGCCTTACAAGATTTGTAAGATCTCCGAATATTATTGTAGTGAGGCCATGTATATATATATTGTCATAGTTTTTAAAACACAAGGCGTTGTTAATCTTAATAACCTTCTAATCTTGGTTACTTGGCTTCGTTTAAAACATATTCTAACGCGATTCAAAACGAAATACATTCGAGCTACCGACTCAATAAGGGAACAAAAGCAAGCTCTCTTAATTAGAAATTTGCAAATATATATAATACAAGCACCCAGTATAATTGAAAATTTAAGGTCACGAAACCAGCTAATATATACTAAGAAAATTATGCTTTTCAGAATTTTAATTTAATTTTACATTTCATTCTATGAAAGTGTGAATCACCACCTATACATATTTTTTCCGCAATACACCAAGGTTATCTGGAAGAGAATGCTTTCTAGCATTAAGTTCGCCTTTGTACTTCTTTGTTTTATGTGCAATAAAGAATTTTCTATCTATCTATCTATCTATCTACCACCCATTGCGAGGCCATCAAGAAACATGGTGAAGCACTGGCTGTTTCATTAGACGTCTCGAAGGCCTTTGACAGGGTTTGGCACGCTAGCTTTATTGGCAAGCTTCTTACCTACGGACTGCCAGTTCAATTCTGCGCCTAGCTCGCAGATTTTCTGAGGGAAAGATCCGTTCGAGTAGTTATTGATGGCTGCTCATCGGATCAATTGGCTATAAACGCCGGGGTACCTCAGGGGTCAGTGCTATCTGCCACACTGTTTCTGCTGCACATTCAGCGTGGCAATGCAGCCAGCTTCGTAGGGACGCTTACGTCTGGTAGTAATTTGAATCAGTTGGTCTTCATTTAGATAGTTTGCAACGGTCTTCAGGTAGAACACTGTTCAATTTGTATTTTTTAAATTTTGGACATACCTGTTTTTAACCCCGACGCAAAAACGACGGGGTGTTATAAGTTTGACATGTCTGTGTGTGTGTGTTTCTGTCTGTTGCATCGTAGCTTCTGAACGGAAGAACCTATTTAGTTTTTTTTGTTTGAAATGTTATTTTGTCGGGAGAGTTCTTAGCTATGTTTGATCAAAATGGGTTCAGCCGTTTCATTTCGTTAAGGGTTTTTTAATTTTTACAAAATTACTTGTATTATTTTCTGTTGATAAAGATTATTACTTTTTTTAGGATCTTATTACTGTATATATTCCAGGAAAGACGATTACCTTAAAGATAGTACTTACCTATCGCGCCACGGCAGTCGTACTGACTTTGTTAGCCCTAAAACGGTAGGTTGACCTTGATGATAAGTATATTATATGGTTGGACCAGTTAGACCAATATAATGGTAAGTAAACCTCAGAGCGCCATTCCCACTTGCACTTGTCAATTTATTACCATGATTTATTATTTATTTATTTGTTGACGACCTCTGTGGCGCGGCGGGCGAAGCTTGGCCTGCGACGCAGGAGGTTGCGGGTTCGATTCCCGCCTCGGAACAAATATTTGTTCAGGGTGTTCTGGGTAATTTCTATGTATAATAAAAAATATCTAACTGTTGTAATATATTGTATTAAGTATATCAGTTATCTAGTACCCATAACAGAAGCTCTGCTTAGCTTGGGACTAGATAATGTTGTGTGAACTGTCCAGCATTATTTATTTATTTTTATTTATTTATTACAATGTCCTCTAACTCTTTTCCTATTTTCCCAACCAGAATAAGTATGTCCCTGTTCAAGAATTTTAGTGTTAAGAAAATTATGATTCTTTTACTAAAAACGAAAAAGCCTGAAGCGAATTACGTCACAAGCTTGTAAGATCATTAATGTCAACAAGAAAAAAACCTTCGCAACGAGCGGTTTAAATGGTAGTGTTTTTAAATAAACCACAACAAGTTTTAAAGCCAATTCGCGACTCTAATCCCTGGTGTTAAAGCTCAAACCAATTTAACTACTGAAAATAAAAAGGATGATGAAAAAGTTTCATAATGATTTTGTTTTGTTCAGGAATTGTGCGGCGTTTCTCATTGAAAGTTGATTTTAAGGCCACGGACTGATTTTAGCTTTTATTTTACGCTTTTAATCCATTTTTTTAGTTTATCACCTACTTTATCTGACTTAAAAAGAGTGTATTAGTAAAGCTTTGCAATGTAACACGATGCAAAAATAAGACATTTATAAATGAAATAGCTTCTTCACTCCTCTTGCTCAAAACGACCGTCATTGTGGCGAACAAGAGCGAAGAAAAAATAGCATTTCTTCATCTAGGGGAAAAAGTTTTTTATTTTTTATTTTCGTCTGTCAAATGACAATGAGCCTACAAAAAGGAAAAAAAAATTAGTCATAAGTAGAATAATCATGACTAAAGACTCGACTTACAAATGTTTCATAAAAAAATAACAACATTTTATTTACGAAAATGGAACTAAAATCGGCGATCTATTTGGTAGTATGCATGGAATGCGTTGCGTATACGGTTCGGTACCATCCTTACCCCATTAGTGTACCCTCTATACGTACTAAACGTTTCAGTTCTACCTTTATAATGCGAACTGCTAAGGAGTGGAATACCCTACCGTCATCTGTCTTTCCTGAACACTATAATCTGGGTATCTATAATCTTCAAAGCTAGAGTAAATAGATGCCTTCTAGACCTTTGTGCTCCATCTTCAGCCACATCTTCACTTACCAACAGATCCATTGTGCACAAACAAAGGTCTACCATAGTTCAAAAAAAATGTGTACCAAACTTAATTGAAATCGGTTTAGCCGTTTCGGCATGATTGAGTTACAAATATCCAAACATCCAAATAACTAAACATCCGCACATCGTAACTTTGACTTTTTTTTTTGTAATTATGATAGACCCTCTATTGCCAACGATCTCACCTGTTGGTAAGTGACAATGCGGCCGACGTTGAAACACAAAGGTCTAGAAGGCACCTATTCACTCTTGCCTTTAAACCCAAGGATTTGTATAGATCACAATACAGACTGGGTTCTATCGCGTTCTCTTTTTATCAAGTACTCAATTAAATTAAATTCTGTTCATTATTATTTTTCCATAAGATACCAAAAATTACACAAGCGTTCTAGTTGAGAAACTTGTTCTATTTAGAGAATATAAAGCCCATTGAATGTCCATAATGTAATATCACGTTGATAAATTCCGAAACAGTATTTTACCTGAACTCCAACTGACCTATTTACACATGGTTTCCATTCAGTAAAAATAAACGAACCTTACGAACAAAGCTCATGTGTACTGAATTAACAATTCAAATCGAATCAGACCGGTCGATACTTTACTAAACAGGTTCAAATCGGATGAAACAGCGTCCTAATCAAACATATGGATCGAAACCACCTCTTGTGCGAGTGTTTACAACGCTAAATAAATGTTTCACGGTGAGATTGGAACGCATACTCAAGCTACCCAGATTGAGTAGGGTTGTTGCAAATAAATATAGATTCTATACTATTTTATTCTTGGGAAGCAATAGTGGCGATGTGGTCACCATTTGTCACTACTATTTCCCACGATGGTGCCACCCACGGTGAAAAGTGGTCCATTTGAGGCTCTGTCTACCCTTTCGGGGAATAAGGCGTGTGTCTATATATATATGTAAATTTAAATTGACTGAAAAGTCTTTAATAGTACATTATGGTACTAGTATGTAATGTTGGTGATTACCGCTGAGGCGCCATTGTGACCGAAGGACGGTAATCATCAATACACACGTGTATCACACGACGTTTTTCAATAAAACAGAAATACACACTCTGTACATGTTTAACTGTCTCTATAAACTAAATAGCAATAAAAAAGTCACAGTTTGATTACAGGTGTCATTATCTGCCTAACTGCGGTGAAATTAGAGCCACTTTATGAGGAAGTGTGTTGAAAAAATATTTAAACACAGGTAAAAGTAAAATTGGAACAAGATGGGAAGACGACCTAAAACTTAAAGCTGGACAACACTGGAGGAGGGTAGCGCTGGATAGAACCCAGAGGAATGTGTTAGAGGAGGTCTATGCCTCCTCCTTGTTATTCCATCCAGTTCACTCTTGTCTGGCCTGCCTACCTCCCAGTCTCGTGCATCTGAATTCAGCAAGTATTTCTTCTTCTTTGTACTATTTCTCACTTTAATTTAAATAACCTAGCTCTTTTAAAAACCTGTTTGTTGCACTATATCTCTTCTTCTTCTTAGCTTCGGTAATGGCTTCTGTGCATTATTTGCAACAATTTAGCCAATGTCAAGTGATATAATTATTATAGTTTTATATTCAAGTCGTCAAGAGTCTCCGTCAAGTCCTAACCCAGTTTAAATGGTGGCAGAAAAACTGAGTTTTTACAAGGTAAAAATCCACCGAAATCATTCGAAAAGACTCGCAATACACTTAAATTTCACTACATCACACATGTGCCATTTATCCAAGTTACACCGGTTAAAATGCCACTAAAATTACACGAAATAACTCGAAAAAACACATTAAAATGTAATAAAATAAAAATGACGACGTTTCTTTCAAAAATGGCAGATTTCAACTCACTATATCTCGTCTGAAAACCTGTTTGATACAAATAATTAATGTCCACAGATTGACAGTGACAGATGATAATGTCAATGACGTCACTTGATTTCTCTTCCTCTCCTTCACTTTTTTTGTTTGCGTGTTTGTATCTTGGGTCTATGGCATGGGCGTAGTATGTCTATGGCTAGGAGGAATACTTTCTCCCACAGACTTAGAGAATTGCAGGCCTCCGTACCGGACCCCACAGACAATGAATTAAATAATCATGCCAACCTGCCTCAGTTTTTTGCAGTCGCCTAATAATATTTTTGTACTTACACACTGCTTACTGTTTACTCACATATCACATATCATATCATACTGTTTTTACTCACAAACACATTATTTATTTATTGCCCATTCCAAAGTAGTTTATTGATGTTCGTGGCATCACCTAGCTAGGCCCTGTCTGAAAACCAGCGCTGCACTAAACCTATGTCTGGTGCAGCATATTCTGAGACAGGGACCTGTTTGACCCCACACAACACATACAACCTATCAACTTACCTACTTACCAAAGTTTGTACCTAGCAGTTTTTATTTATTTTTATTGTTATTTTTGTTTATCTAAGATTTATCTTACCTACCTAGGTACTGATCTTGTAGTACCTACTTAATAGATTTTTGTTTTTGTTTTCATGCTTTTTGTGTGTTTTGTGTCGTGGAAAAATAAATTAATTTTATTTCTTTCTATTCTTCCTTTCTATGCCAAGCAAGAGGCACAACGAACTGTGGGACTTCCTGTAATTTTATCTGAACTCAGTACAACTAAAAGTATGTACAACCAAAGTTTAGAATAAAAGGCTTATTATATTATATAAAAGTAAAATAAAAAGATTCTATACCGAAAGTTTTAACCAACAACACGAAACCAGAGAGCAGTCCTAACATATTTTTACCATAAATAATATTTTATGGCCAAGATAAATGGTGTACCATTATTTTAAGCACCTGTATGCTTAGTATCTTGTAACAAATGTGTGCACATATAAATAAAATTCACAATTTAAAACTACGAAATTTCGTAGCACTTCTACAAAACTCGTAGCACCTACGTAGCATCAGTTACGAATGCCACAACAATTAATCACGTAAGCCTTGCACGTCACAGTGTAAAGCTGTAATGTAGTATTTCATATTATATTTATAAGCTTTGAATCACATTTACCTAAGAACACCTAATCATCTCGCAATGTTATAATCTGGTTTGAAAGGTATGGGTGCCGGTGAATTAACAGGTACATGAGACTTTTTATCTTTATGTCTCAGGGTAGCGGACACAGTGAAATACCGCATAGGACGCGTCCTAGGTGGACGTGATCTATGAGATAATGCACTGTTCATAGGCAGAGAACCTGTATGTTCCGTCATTTCAACCTGTATTTAAAAAAATATTTTTTAAGTACACACATACCTACACATAGACACACCGAAAGGGTAGGCAGAGCCTCAATATCGGCCTCTTTTCATAGTTCAAATAGTTTTTTTATTTATACCACAACAATATAGTTGATACAAGTTTTGATACAAGTTGATTGCTTATTTCATTTTGTTTATTGTGTTGTATAATATGATTGATTGAATGAAATTATGTACTTGTACTTGACGTAACTATGTGTTCCTTGTGTGATCCTATGGTGTAAATAAAGGCAATTAATTCTAAGGTTATTTAGAAAAAAACCGACATGTGCGAGTTGGACTCATGCACGAAGTGTTCCGTACCATTACGGAAATAATAATAAAATACATTATAAAAACGACAAGAAAATCAAATAAATAAAAATAAAAATTGCACGCAAAAAGTGGTCACCCATTCCAAAACTGACTTCGCAGATCATTGCTTAACCTACATTTGGAAAAATCACGTTTGTTGTATGGTGGCCCCCTTACATAATTATTTTATTCTATTTTTTAGTATTTGTTGTCATAGCGACAACAGAAATACATGTGTAAAATTTCAACTGTCTAACTATCACGGTTCATGAGATACAGCCTGGTAACAGACGGACAGACTGACAGACAGACAGACGGACAGTCGAGCCTTAGTAATAGGGTCTCGTTTTACCCTTTGGGTACGGAATCCTAAAAAGTAGTCTTCATAATTATTTAGTTAATTTATATATTATGATTTTCAGTTCTTAACAGAAACTTACTCGTCAATAAAGAGCTTAAAACGTGCTCCATACTGTAGTTGTCTTTACTGTGGCTTGGTGGTAGCGATAACTTATGAGTTACGTGAGTGCATGCCTCAGGAATTGCACGATTTAAGATCATTTATTACGGTGAAGTGTACGAATAGTTCAAAGAGAAAATTATTATAAACGTTTGCTATGTAAATTAGTTTTTGAAAGCACTGCCCACGCTTATACTGGGTTTATCTGCTCCCGGATAACATCTAAGTATGGAAACTCGCTTCCTCTTGCTACGTAACTTTAAACAAAATAAATACAATTGAATAATTTCAAACTTTTACATACATACATACATAGACACACGCCTTTTACCCCGAAGGGGTAGGCAGAGCCACAATAGGCCTCTTTTCACAGTGGGTTGCACCATCGTGGAATATAGACGTGACAAGTGGTGAGCTCATCGCCGCCATTGCTTCCCACGACTGACTCAGCTAACGCTTTCTTCCAGTAATAACACATTCCATAATAACCTACCAGCCAGGACAAATCTTATACCAACGAATCTTATCAAATAGTCCGGGTAATCCCTTAGTCGGCTTTTACGACATCCACGGGAGGAGACGGAGGGGTCTATTCTCAGGCCGGACACACCACAGCAATTTCAAACTTTTAATCTTAACAAACCCTATAAAAAGATAACCAATATAACATACATTGTTGAGTTCCCATTTCTAGGAATTTTGAATAGCATCGACACCATTTTTTTTGGATACGCTTGTCTTTACATGTATTTTTTTTAATGTTATAGCTTGACAAACAGTCTTACGGCCTGCCTGATGGTAAGCGGTTACCGTCGCCTATTGATATCTGCAACACCAGAGATATTGCCAATGCGTTGCCTGCCCAGAAGGACTCTCTTTAATTTTTTTTTGATGCGGCTCATGTTTTGGTTTAGCGGAAACACTTTAGGAGGGAGCCCATTTCACAACTTGCACGTATGGGGGAGAAAAAATCTCGTAAAGCGAGCAGTACGAGACACCCACGTGTCGATGATGTGAGAATGAGCTCCCTTGCGTTTTCGAGAAGTGCGATGATAGAACCTGGAAGCGGGTATGAGATTGTACAGCTCCTTAGAGCACTCCCCATTATAGAGCTAATAGAACACACAGGGCGAGCCGATGATATTAATAATATTAATTATGAACGTTTAAATAGCCGAAGATTAATAGTTAATAAAGGAATATTAAGTTTTATACCTAGTATAAGATTATGATTATTTTTATTATTGTCGGTTTACTTGCAATACTACTATCATGATACAATACACATGCAAGTTATTTTTTTAACATAGATAGTCCTTCGATTGTCTGCGATCTCACCTGTTGTTAAGTGACGATGCGGCCGACAATGAAGCATGAAGGGCTAGATAGCACCTATTCACTCTAGCCTTAGAGAAACAGATTATAATAAAAAAAAAAAAAAAAAAACTGGACAACTTCACACAACATTATCTAGCCCCATGCTAAGCCAGAGCTTGTGTTATGGGTACTAGATAACTGATATACTTAATATAATACAATACATAGATAGATATTTTTGATTATACATAGAAAACACCCAGAACACCCTGAACAAATATCTGACGAACGCACAAATATATGTTCCGAGGCGGGAATCGAACCCGCAACCTCCTGCGTCGCAGGCAAACCATCGCCAGCCGCGCCACAGAGGTTGTTAGTATAGTTTTCAGGAAAGACAGACGACGGCAACTTGTTCCATTCCTTAGCTGTTCGCATTATAAAGGTAGAACCGAAACGCTTAGTGCGAATTGCGGGTATACTGATGAGGTAAGGATGGTACTGAGCGGTGTGCCTGCTTGTCGTATGATGAAAAGGAGATGGTGGGATCAGATCATGTAGCTCTTGGGCACATTTTCCGAAATGTAGCCTAACCTTTAACCTGTACATTATTTTAAGATGATAACAGACTTCACAAAAAATAAATATTAATAAATAAATAAAAATATCAATTTTTTTCATCAAAGTTACTTACACTAATAGGTATGTATTATTTACGTCCAAAGTTCAAAGCCGTTTAAAGGTAGGAAATTATCTCGTCTCGGTCTCGTATTTTTTTTTCCCCAGTAAATTTCAAACTTATAGATCGCGTTAGAAATACGATCCAAACACAAATAACCGATGTAGCTCAGAAAGCTGGAAATCTAAAGTGGGACTGTGCTGGACACGTTAGCCGCATGGAAAGAGGGTAGGGAGGCCTTTGCCCTGCAGTGGGAAACTTCCAGCATAACAAGAAAAATAAAATAAAAATAAATGTTTTTAGAAATCGGTTAGAAAGGTAAAAAAAATAGCCTACGTCGCATTTGTTCGCTAGGTCTTAGTTTGGGGCGAACCATTAGTTATACTTTTTTATCGCGCAAGTGAAGCCTCGGGCAGACACAAGAACAAAATAAATTCGTTTACAAAATGCACCTAACGTTGGCAAATGGGTGAACGAATAACACAGCGTTTATCTCTCCTAAAGTACCTACTTGTTTAACTTTTTACAAATTTATTCGTTCCACGACATGGTTTCACAAATTTTACTCCGTAAATTTGCTTTATTTTGTACTATCAAGTCTCTAGATAACGTCGTTAGAGTTAGTAGTCTGTGAAGATGGAACTTTGTTTTGCTTTTATGGAGTTTCGTATTTTAATATTAATAAGCTCCAACATCTAAAGAATAATTTTGTCAAAAATAGGTTTTTTATTTGACCTTATTTAATTTGGTCCACTTAGTTTTCAGTATAAACTCACACCGACTTACTTAACTTTTTCTTCATAAATACCTTTCATAAAGGCAATGTAATTAAAAGTATTTTTATTAGAGTTGCAACGAATATTCGGCAACTATTCGGTATACAGCCTATTCCGGCATTTTTTTAATATGTGGTATTTGGACGAATACCGTTTACCTAATAATAATACCTGATATGTTTTTTTTCACTTATTCACTACAACCTGCTATATAAATAAACAAGCGACTCGTCCCGGCTTCGCACGTGTAGTTTCAGGATGTTAAACAGCCCCTCCTACCCCTCCCCCCTGGTAGCCTATGTCACTCAGGGTGAATGTAGCTTTCCAATAGTGGAATAATTTTTAAAATCTGCACAGTAGTTTTTGAGTTTATTCATTATAAACATACACACACACAAAATTACAAATCATTCCTCTTTATAATATTAGTGTAGATTAGTATAGATACGTAAGTATTAATAATATTTAAAATTAATCAGAGGTAGATTAGGGTGAATAAAAACAAGTTTTTCTGCATTTATTCGGCCACCGAATGAACTCTATTTTGTATGTTACCTGTGCGTGACGAGCGCAAATTGCAGAAGGCGTCGACCGCTAACCGCGTGACAAACCACACATAAACATAGGGTTGACATAAGCACCCCTGGTTAAAAAAGACCGGAAGGTTGTATTTTTTATTACTTTCTAGCAACTTAATAAGATGCTCAAAAATAAGTAGAGTTTCGGATATTACGCGTATTGCCAGAATATTTATGGTACTAGTCTACATTGCCTGGTACTTTGCACGCGTGGTTTCAGGATACAACCTGTACTATTATTTATTCTGTGATATTACGCAGTCCCCCTTCACCCCCCCTGCCCTAACACCAATTCACTGTTCACTGCAACATTACTCACTAAATTCTGAAATCATTCTAAAGCTCCTTGATTGATTCCCACTGATGTCAATTTAGGACTGACTGCTTTTCGAGCGAGTTCCACTTTTAAACTGAGCAAAATAGACTTGAAATGTTGTACTTCAATCGGCCACTAAAGGCTATCGAAGATTCTTGGCTCAGGTACCTAGACATTCCAGAAAGTATATAAAATGTTCTGAATCCGTAGATTATTCCTGACTTTTCTAGAATGTTGAGTTATGACGGAACAAGCAGATGGCCCATCTGATGTGAAGCGGTAACCTCTGCCTTTAACAACACATTACCACATAGGTCAAGTCTACCTAGGACACATCCTATGTGGCATTGCACCGCGCCCGCCACCCTGAGACATAAAGATAAAAAGTCTCATCTGTAATTTCACCGGCACCCATATCCTTCAAACCGGAACACAGTAATGCGAGCGGACGAAATAGGGATGGAGGTAGTCCGGGGAAGTCCCCGGACGAACTCTTTCACAAAAAAGATCTACTACTACAAAATTGCATGTACAAAATTTTGTTAGTACATATTCGAATGATCCATAGACAGCTCAGGTATATGATATCAAGTCTCTGTTCAACGCATAGTGCAAGTACTCGACAACAGATGTCGCTAGCAATTCAATATTTCCAATAGCACGTTCATTCGTCAACAGAGGACGCTAAGAGGCTCTTATGCAGTACGATATCCGGTTGGCCCAAGATTATGTATTATTATCTAGGCTGATCAATTCTGGACCTACTCGTTCTAACAACTGCGTGGCAGGAGACGTTCCTGCCAAGCAGTTGTTTAAGACTGGGCCAACCCAGGCAGACATCTTCATACAAAAAAAACGCCACGAGCCGCTCGAAAAAGCGGGTTTTATTGAATATCTCGTGAAATATAGATACTTCTAAAAAACCCCTGAAGTGATCTCTCCGTTTTATTTTATTGATCCTATTTAAACAATTTTTCACCCAATAATATGTACCCTATTGCCAAACAATCGAATCTAACCAGGAGTTAGAGGTAACTTTGTGTTTTTTATATCAAGAAAATGTTGTCCTATCCTGTTTCTGTTCGGGTGATCCCTCGGTATTATATAATGTAGTATCCATGCATATTTTTAATTTGAATATTGTACTTGATTTAGTCAGTTAAAAATCTAATCTATGATTGACAATTTTGCGTTTTACCCCACCTTAAGGCGTCGATGGAAGCCAAATTATGTCACTATCAAACTCATTAAAAATAAGGTAAGTTAGAAAGTGACATAATAGCACTCGAGAAACGAAAAGTGAGCGAAAATCACCTTTTTTTTATACTACTTGAATGACGGTG
This sequence comes from Operophtera brumata, assembly GCA_932527175.1. NCBI lineage: Eukaryota > Metazoa > Arthropoda > Insecta > Lepidoptera > Geometridae > Operophtera > Operophtera brumata. The sequence continues at coordinate 2,191,751 of OW052226.1, forward strand.
CAAGCAGATGGCCCACCTGATGTTAAGCGGTAACCTCTGCCTATGAACAGTGCATTACCTCATAGGTCACGTCCACCTAGGACGCGCCCTATGTGGCATTTCACTGCGCCCGCCACCCTGAGACATAAAGATGAAAGTCTCATGTGCCTGTAATTTCACCGGCACCCTTACCCTTCAAACCGGAACACAGCAATGCGAGCACTACTGCTTTGCGGCAGAAATAGGTATGGTGGTAGTACTTCCACGGACGAACACAAAAAACTCTACTACTACTACCTTGTTTTTAATTTGTTTCGTTTCGTTTCGTATGAGGTAGTGCTGGCCTCTGTTTTTAATTTAAAAATAACTGGTAAAGTTTGTTTCAAAAATAAAAACCATGTCCTCTCAGCGTTGTGTTATTTAATATACTGAAGACAATAAAAACATCTTATGATTGACAGTTTAGGAGAAAAATAGTTGTAATTACGAAAACAGATGCTACTTTGAAAATTTATTTAAAAATTCAAGTTATGTATAAAAAAAAACAAGAGGACACGCTTTATTGATTTAGAGTAATTTAGACTGACATATTTAATTATCTTTGTTGATTTTTCGATAAATATCGTGGAGTGAAAAAAGGTATTATAACCTTAACCGCCATGATGCGCAAAAGTATCTTCTGTATGGCTCCTTTTATATTCAATAATTTACCTGAGTCACTGAGACAACTACCCTGTTCGTTGTTTCGGCGAAAGTTAAAAACTCTACTGACAAATAAATGTTATTACACTATAGAGGAATTTATGAGCGACAAAGTTATTACAATTTGAATTAGTTTATATTTTTGGATTTTGACATTTTAATAATTAATTAATTCTTGTTTTTTTTTTTATGATTGTATTGTTAATAAAAATATTACATGCCTCAGGTAGGAATACATTGATACTTATAATCATATTTGACATCTTTTATAACATGTATTTCAAGTAATAAAAATACTTTGACTTTGACTTTGACTTAAGACTGCGCCAACAACAGGCAGAAACTTTCATACTAAAAAAACGCCACGCGCCGCTCGAAAAAGCGGTTTTTATATCTCGTGAAATATAGACTTCTAAAAAACCCTTGAGGTGATCTCTCCGTTTTAAAAAAGGTTTTAATACCTTTTTTCTCTCAACGATATTTATCGAAAAATCTACAAAGAAGGTTTTAATGCACCGAATTTTATATCCGCAACGAAGTTATCCGACAGAGAACTAAGGTCATCGACATAGCTCAGAGAATTAGCAAGCTGAAATGGCAATGTGCTGGGAATATATGCCGAAGAACTGACAACCGCTGGTGTAAACGTGTTCTAGAGTGGAGACCACGTCTTGGTAAACGTAGTGTGGGGCGCCCCCTGGCAAGGTGAAGCGACAATCTGCGTAAGGCGGCTGCTAGAAAGTGGATGGGAACAGCTGAAAATCGGTGTAAATGGCGAGCATTGGGAGAGGCCTATGTCCAGCAGTGGGCTGATACAGGTTGATGATGTTGATTTTATATCCAGCCAGACCTTAAAATTCTTGAAAGCAACTATGAGGTGATTATGGTGCAATTATGTAGCCGGATCAATTTTAGCTCTTCTAGCAGTTCTTGCTGCACCCTAGTCATGTTCAGTGCAGGCATTCTGTTTGCACCGTATGTGGGCCACATCCGGCGGCGTAAACTTTTCTCAATATAGTGCTTATTGTGAGATATTTCTGTTCTGATTTCTGTTGTGTGCAATATCATAACGGGGTTCTTTCTAATGTCCAAAGTTGATGATAGTATTTTTCTTACAACTAATTAAAATGTCGGTTATTTACAGTGTTTTTTTTTGTGTAACATCTTGGCTGCAATCTGTGGGAGTGATTTCGTGAAAAGGGACGGAAGTGTGTAACAAAGTGCGCATTTTTCGGAGAGGTTGGTACTATCAGCTTGTTGCTTATTACCAAGGAATCCTGAATCAGCCCGATCGCCCGTCTTCGAGTTTGATTCGTTTGGTCGACAAGCAACACGGGCGGGGCGACCAACGCGCGCGATTTGAGCATGGGCTGAGTTAACTCGAGTTGCAAGAAACCGAGGCCTTAGTGTGGGCATACCAGTTAAAACGCGTTTACGCAACCACCGCGTTGGTTGAGTAAACGGCAAAATTAAGGTATACAACAAGTATACTTTACAACAATACGTGACGTGAACTGCCAAAAATGTCACTTACACTCGCAAAACACTCACACAAAATGATTCATTAACTCGCCGCTGTACATTTTTTCATACAAACTGCGCGTAAAACGCGGTCTTGGTAGAGTGCGTAAACTTGTAGCAAAAAGTCGCACTACGGCTACTGGACTCGAGCTTACAATTTGACTCGAGTAACTCGAGCTAAACAACTCAACTCACGCATCGCTACCGCCGCCCGTTTGGCCGGCTGACCAACCAAATCGAACTTGAAGACGGGCGATCATCGGGCTGATTCGGACTCTTCCATTCGACAGCCGAATAACAAGTTGTGATAGAGAGAAAGTTCATGCGTACTTATCGTCGATTTTATGTGTGTTAGAAAGGAACTCGATTTGACTCGTTCATTCATCAACTCAACGACTCATCGCTACAAAGAACACAGAGTCGAGTCACCTCGAATTGTGACTCGAGTCAATAGCCATATCAATCAGTTACTCGAGCTAGAAAAATATCAACTCGTCACATCGCTAATGGCCATGCTACATGAAGGAGAAGTATTTTAAATATTGAATGAATGAAAATACTTTATTTCACACCTTAAAAACTAGTTAAAATAAACGCACAACAATTAAACAAAAACTAAATTAAAGGAAATTGAAGAAAGTTTTACATAATAGAGACATTCCTTTATTTTTAAAAGTCAGTAATACTGCATTCAAGGATATTAAACAAGTAATTAATTTTGTAAAAATTAATAAACCCCCAACGCTGAACGGCTGAACCGATTTTGATCAAACAAAGCTAAGAACACTCACGACAAATACACCTTTCAAACAAAACAAAAAAAAACTAAATCGGTTCATCCGTTCGGGAGCTACGATGGGACAGACAGACACACACACACACACACATAGACACGTGAAACGTATAACACCCCTTAGTTTTTCGTCAGGGGTTAAAAAGACACGTTCCTAAGCCGGGACTTGAATCCTTCATATACAGAATCCTAAGAATCTAAAGGTGGCCTTTTAAAAAAAGGTGATACAAGAAATAACAGACTTACGTAAAAATGTTTATATACCCAAACAGATCCCCATAACAAAATATACCTACTTAACCTACCTATATGACACCTAAATCCCTCGTTAAGGGTATCCCGGATCTACACGGCATCACTTTGCGAGGTTTATTCGATGCTGGAGCTTTTAGACAAACGAACCGAATCCTGTTTACTTACTTCTTTTTGAAAAGTGTTGTAAAACAAAAAAATTTTTTTTTTTTTTACATTGATAGACCTTTGTTTGAAAATTTACTAAATAGACCGGGAACGGAGATGCCTTTGAAAAAGTTGGTTGTCTTTGTAAGAAACTTGAAAAAATACCTCATATTTATTTACTCGTAGTATCCTCCATCACCCTATAGAGACTTGACGCCCATTACCATCGCCATTCCTAGAAATGTATGACTTTCATTTTGAGCAAAAGTAATAAAAAACACTTTACTTTTTCGGTATAACAAACGAACTGCGAAGACTGAAATAATATACACAACTGCTTGTGTCACGATGAGAGACGTTAGGAAATTTAAATGCAATATAATTATTATAACACTCATTTATTAAAAATCTCGTAAAAAAAATATATTTTTCACTATAAAGGAATACTATCTACAAAAAATAAATGGTAAAAAACATTATAGTAAAAAATATAAATCAAAACGGGGAACCACCGACCGCGGAGCGAGGCCCAAACGGTCGGGGGCTAGGGCTGCAGAGAGAGGAACCTCCTGACTATACGTGCCGAGTCCAGGAGTACCGCCTTCTGAATCTGACCCTTGATCCAACTATTTAGCGAGAGCTTCTTAATTATTATTATTATTATATCATTTATTTCGGTTTCACACCATATTATGTTAGTAAAGAGTTGTTAGTAGACATTATCACATAGTATTTCTAAAATTAAAAAAAATATAATTATTAAATTAAATCAAAATTAAAATTAAATTATTAAAATTAAAATTAAATTAAAATTATTTGGCACACCACATTGAGTGGCATGGCAGCACATGCGTTTTGGTCCAGTGACTGAGAATCGGACCATCTACCCGCTCGGCCACTGTGCTCAGGAAGCTGTTGGCACTGCCGCGCACCCGCCACATCAGGGAGGCCACTCTCTTACGCATGATGGCGTGTATATAATGGTTTGCTTGTGAATACATAATTTGAATGTTGAAGAAATTAATGATTCATTCACTTAAGGTATTCTCGCTTCAGGCGCGTTTTTTTTTGTGTTTTTTACTCATTACAGCTCATAAACACTTCTTCAGATATCGAAAATTGATTTCGCGAGAACTAGGACACTTAACACACATGTTTTAATTGATAGTAATCTCATAAATATTATCAGTTTAGCTACGATCTCCATAAACACATTTTTACATTGTTTTTTTGGTTAGGGGGGGGGGGGGTATCGTAGCTGAACTGATGATATTTATGAGATACTATCAATTAAAACATATGTGTTAAGTTTCTTAGTTCTCGCGAAATCAACTTTCGTTATAATAATATGAAGAAGTGTTGATGAGATGATATCAATACGTGAGTGATCGCCAATACGGATTTCGCCGAAACCGGTCTACTGGGGACCTTCTTGTGTATGCCACGCACATTTGGAGCGAGGCCATCGAGAAATACGGTGAAGCACTAGCTGTTTCATTAGACGTCTCGAAGGCCTTTGATAGGGTTTGGCACGCTAGCCTTATTGGCAAGCTTCCTGCCTACGGACTGCCAGTTCAACTCTGCTCCTGGCTCGCAGACTTTCTGAGGGAAAGATCCATTCGAGTAGTTATTGACGGCTGCTCGTCGGATCAATTGGCTATTAACGCCGGGGTACCTCAGGGGTCAGTTCTATCTGCCACACTGTTTCTGTTGCACATTAACGATCTGCTAATGCCCGGTATCATTGGGTATGCAGACGACAGCACAGTTGTGGAGAGATATGTTTCTACTGCGCGAGCTAGGAAGAATGAAATTCAGGAGTTAAGAGATGAGATGCTGCAGCGTCTGAATTTGACTCTCAAGGCTGTATCCGACTGGGGTGATGCCAATCTAGTCAAGTTCAATGCCTCTAAAACGCAGGCTTGTCTCTTCTCGGCGAAAAAAAGTCCGTTTCTCCAAGTTCCTGTATTCCGCGATGTACCTGTAGCTATAGGAGATCACCTCGAGCTCTTAGGTGTTTCGCTCACGCCTACTCTCAACTTTGGCTCTTACATCGAGTCTAAGGCAAAAACAGCTGCCATGAAGCTAGGCATCCTGAATAAGGTAAAGCGTTACTTCACACCAGGACAGCTTCTCAGTTTGTATAAAGCACAAGTCCGGGCTGGTATGGAGTACTGCTGCCATGTTTGGGATGGTTCGGCCAAATACCAGCTTGCTGCCTTGGACTCGATCGAACGTAGAGCTTTCAGGCTTATAGGTGAGCAACATATGGCGGAGACTAAGTCTCAATCCAGAGTCTCGAGCACCGCCGTAAGGTTGCATGCCTTTCAATCTTCTATAGGTTACATTTCGGGGAATGCTCCCAGGAACTGCACGATCTGATCCCACCATCTCCTTTTCATCATAGGATGAGCAGGCGTACGGCTCAGTACCATCCTTACCTCATTAGTATACCTTCTATTCGCACAAAACGTTTCGGTTCTACCTTTATAATGCGAACTGCTAAGGAGTGGAATACACTGCCGTCGTCTGTCTTTCCTGAAAACTATAATCTGGGTCTCTTCAAGTCTAGAGTGAATAGGTGCCTTCTAGACCTTTGTGCTCCATCTTCGGCCACATCGTCACTTACCAACAGGTGAGATCGTGGTCAAACAAAGGTCTATCAATGTTAAAAAAAAAAAAAAAAAAAAAAATATCGGCAAAAAACACCAAAAATAATAATTTCGCGCCTCAAGCATAAGCATCCACCTTAAATGGTGATTCTGAGTACAGACTTAAACCTCTGGAAGGACTCTTCCCGCCATTTTCTAAAAGAGACGTTATATTATTTTGCTTTTTTATTATTTTTTTGCTTATTTGCATGTTTTTATTTTATTTCTTTTCCCAGTGTTTTCTTGAGTTATTTTGTGTTATTTTGGTGGCATTTTAACTAATGTAGCTCGTTTAAAAAGCACAAGTGTAGTGAAATGAAATGGAAGTGAATTGCGTGACTTTTGAAATTGGTGGAAATTGTCATGACTCGACTGTGACTTTGACGACTTGGAAGGAGTGTTACGTTGCAAAATATATTGAAAATACAATGTAGTGAAAATACACATTCTTACTTGAAAATGGCAAATGCACAAGCCGTGCGGCGCCAATTATAAAGAAAAAAAAAAAAAAAAAAACCTCACTAAATCTTAGAGTATTTATCTGGGAATAGAAAAACCTGACTTGTACAACCCAGTATCTTTTTAGCAATGTTATTTGATGCTAAAGCCTTTAGACAAACGAACCAAACCGTATTTATCCACTTTCGATCTTGCCTTCATGTTTTAATTCTTTAAAAAGTTTTGTAAAGCCTTACGAATAAACTTTCCAGTAAATTAAACAGACCGACTGTACCTTCGTGTTGTGAAACAGTTATATACTTTGAGCCCATACGATCTCATTAAGGCTATAATGTAACATTAAGTTCCTTATAAATAAAGTGATATTATGTGTATGTTAGTTTCTAAGATATATAATGTTGATAAGGGTATATAATGTTATAGCAGTCGATAAGCCATGTCAGAGGCCCTCGGGCGGCTTGACAAACTCAGACACCAGAGGCCAGCACTACTTCATACGAAACGAAACGGTAAGGGCTAAGGCAGTTTAGGTTAAGTACATTTCTCAGTAAGCCTGAAATAAAGTTTTTTTTTTTTATATCGAATGGGTGAATTTTAGCTAGAAAACAATAGCTGCAAAAAAGTGACAGTGACTCACTTGAACCCGGGGAGAGAGGAGGTATAGATTTCTGCCGCTCGGAAGTAACTGACGTAAGCGACAAATGATAAAACTTCGTTTTACTTCTAAAGTAGCCAATATAAAAATAAATCCTACTCCTTTAATCAAAGCAATGTAATTACCTGCTGAATTTACACTTCATATTTGCCCTATTCGAAGGAGAGACCTAACAGTGACAGTGTCGGTGACCTAACAGGGACCTAACAGGACCAATTAACAACAAACGTGATTTTTCCAAATGTAGGAAAACAATGTCCAAATGACCAAATGTTTCCAATGATGCAAGAGGTCAGTTTTTGGATGGTGACACCGATTGTTGCATGCAATTTTAATTTTTATTTCTTAACAAACGTGTTTTTTTGCCCTTTTTATAGATAATGGTACGGAAACCTTCGTGCGCGAGTCCGACTCACATTTGGGTGTTTTTTTTTTTTTGAGTTCTTTAATGTATCTATGATTGTTAATTCCTGTATTGGTAGCCTAACGGTTCAATAGTGCAACTCAGAATCCAACGATACCGGGTTCGATCCTAGGCTCCGCACCAATGACTTTTCTAAGTTATGTGCGGATTTCCATCGCCCTGTGCTTCGGAGGGCACGTTAAGCTGTCGGTCCCGGCTGTTATCGATTAATAGCAGTCGATAAGCCATGTCAGAGGCCCTCGAGCCGCTTGACAAACTCTGACACCAGAGGCCAGCACTTACCTCATACGAAAAGAAGAAGAATTCCTGTATGAACGAAACTTGATAAATCTTGAGCTGCCCATATCCCATTCCCATGGATTTCCATTACATATCATTTTCACGTATCGAAAAATATACCCTACATTTGGGGTTCATCAACGAGAGAGCCGGGAGAGTATTTCGGAGTTTACAAATTGATCTTGAATTATTAACAACTTATTTGAACCCGATCCTTCCAAGTAAAAAATGTTCCAACATCAGAAACACTTCAAAACTCCTTACCCGTAATGAGAATAGACTTTCCCCCACTTAGGGCACAGAATAAAAAGCAGTAGCTACCAAAGACATGTAGCAGTAACAAGTGGCCCAATTTTCTGGAAAAATGTCTTCGGTATCTTAAACCGGGGCAAAACGTGACGTTTGTGTCCCTTAGGGCCCATCGTGTGGGTCGATATCATTAATCAGAGGTTCTTACCTCATACCTTTTTGGGACATTGTGACCTAATACAGATTGATTATTTTTTCAACGGGTATGATCGATGGTTTGGGTTTGAAGGCACGCTTTTAAGAGCTTAAAATACATAAGTTTTTTGTGAAAAATATACGGGGGGTTATATGTTCGACGTGTCTGTGTGTGTGTCTGTGTGTTTGTGTCTGTATGTGTGTCTGTCTGTGTATGTGTCTGTGTGTGTGTCTGTGTGAGTGGCTGTGTGTGTGTCTGTCTGTGGCATCGTAGCTCCCGAACGTATGAACCGTTTTTTTTTGTTTGAAAGTTGAATTTATCGGAAGTTTTCTTAGCTATGTTTGATCAAAATCGGTTCAGCCGTTTCATTGCGTTAAGGTTTTTTTTATTTTTTACAACATTAATTACTTGTTCGATACAAGCTTTTATAAAATTAGTGATCGTAACCGTGTGCTGATCAAAATGAGCCTAAGCACGGCCAGTTCATTATTATCCATCAAAAAGTTCCACTGTCCACCTTCCGTCTCCATCATCAGATCAGCTTGCTGCCACCATTATATTGTATTGTCATCGGAAGTTGACAGGTACGCCAAATTTCAGCTCAATCGATGGAGGATAACTGCTATAAAATTCAGTTGCAAGATTCCACCCGGATTTCACCCAGACAAACATAATAACATTGCAATTTAAATAAAAGCTTGTAAAAACATGCAGTACCACAGATATAATAATACTATATAGCAGTACTAAAAAGTGTAGTAAATAGTTGTCGTTGAGAAAACTCAAGCTGGTGAAAAACTGTCCAACCAGCATTCCAAGAGGTTTGATAGAGGGCCAAATAGGGACCTGTATCTAGCCTGTATCTTGCCTTCTATATCTGCCCGTGATCCAGCCGTCCATCCTAGATACAGTACACATCTTCAGAAGGTTCTCTCTGCAGCCCGATTTCCGACAACTTGAGCCAAGCTTTGCGGTCGATGGTTCACAGTTTTAATTAAGTATTTTTCTTTTTACAATGTTTGTTATAGTTTTTTATGTAGTTATAGATAATATAATGCAAATAATAATAATAATAATAATGATGATAATATAGTTATATATTTTTACAAATGTTCTTCCCCCTTTACACTGAACGACCACTTGAGGCCAGTCATAAGTTCTCTAAGACGACCGTCGTTGGGTTACCGTGACAGATAAAACAATTAACTATTTTCTAAATATGTTTATACGTCAAAAATAAATATTATAATGGATTTGTCCAACTCTTACTACTAATAGGTCTACGTTAACAGAATGGACAAGAAATCAAAGTCAAAGTCAAAGTCAAAAAGTATTTTATTCATTGAAATCACATGGATCATTTTGAATCGTCTTAAAAAATAAATTTACATTTACTCTTGTTCCAACGCAACCAGACCTAGAAGAATCAGGCAACAAACACGGTCTATTTTTATTTGATGATCGTTCTTACTACTAGTTGGGGAGCGCCTGTGTGGTGCCTCGAGAACAAGTAGAAGCTGATTAAATATCCAAGTAGTTCTACTGCTCAGATGGCCGTCAATGTTCAGTTCAGTTCTTGAACAAGTGGCCCTTGCGGAACAGACCACAATTTGGCCGTCAGTGTGAAAACAGCCAAAACACGATAGGTACCGCCAAAAACTATGTTATTATGGAATTTCACATGTATTCTTTCTCTTCTTCTTATAATGGCTTCTAAGGAGTGCTCCAAACAAATTCGCCACAAAATAATATTTTTATAGTCAAGTCGTCGATAGTTTCCGTCAAGTCATAACCCAGTTTAAATAGTGGCAGAAAAACAGAGTTTTTACAAGAAAAAAAACACCATTTCGAAAAGACACGCAATACACTTAAATTTCACTACATCACACTGTGCCATTTATCTAAGTTACACCGGTTAAAATGAATACATAAATAATAAATAATGCTGGACAGTTCACACAACATTATCTAGCCCCAAGCTAAGCAGAGCTTGTGTTATGGGTACTAGATAACTGATATACTTAATATAATATATTACATACATATTTTTTTTTATTATACATAGAAAATACCCAGAAAAATGAAAACCACACACAGAAATGCCACTAAAATTACAAGAAATAACTCGAAAAAACACATTAACCCCCATTATCACATTACGGTCCCCAACGAATGACAGAAACATGTCTAAAATGCTGTCAAAGTCAAAGTGACAGCAAATATCAAATAATACTACAATAGCAATGATGTTTTCTTTGAATATAACGGTGTGAATGGCGCAAAGTAGGTTAACAAATCATTACGCGATACCAAACGTAGGTAAAGTTGTGCCTGACACACTATAGCTATAACACATCCTTCCGTGGGGTAACAAATTGCCATCCAGACTGTGAGCCTGTCATGCTGCTTAACCGTTATGAGCTGATATTTAGGTTGTGACCTGTTTTCAGATAACTACTTTACTAGTAGATTAACGAGAGTTTTTAATTGGACTTGAAGAATAAACTGCATAAAAAAATACTTTTCATCGTATCTATTCGAAAAGGACGACTTGGTTCGCCTTTAAGTGCACCCAACGGTGGTGTTTTCTATGAGAAACTTTTAGCGGGCAGTAATGAGTTTTGCGGCGCACTTATTAAGTTCCAAATTCAAAAAGTGCGCGTCAAAGATAATAGCGGCGCACTTTTTGAATTTGGAACCAGCGTCAAATAATTCGAACGCAAATATTGTTTGAATAATTACTGGCTAGAACAACGGCCCATAGTAGCGGCGACGGCTGAAAAAAAAAAATACACAAAATATACAAACAATAGCCCGCGTTTTCGTCAATTTTCACGGATTGTTAGAAATTCATGGTTTTGTTTTGTAAAATGAGTTCTTCAAGTGACAGTGAAAGTAAAAAATTAATACCTGAAAGTATTAGAACTAAAGCAAGAAATGTGATGGATATTCTATTACCTGCAAAATCCCGAGAGAAACATATGAAAGCCTAAGGTAGTTTTTAATATAAGTTTTTAGTTGTTTTATTATTAGATACTGTTTAATTTAATGTTTTATTAAATAATAATATTACAATAACATATGAGGCGCTTTTTATTTTCTCATAGTGGGTGATGAAAAGCAGAGTGTATCACTCGGGCGCAACATATATTTTTGGCTCGGGCGACGTACTTTGAATCCCTCGTACGTTCCCTCACTTCGCTCTAGATTCAAAAAAGCGCCCTCGCCTTAAAAATATTATGTCGCTCCCTTATGATACAATCTACTATTACTGCTCTAGTGCGGTAAAGTGTAAAAAAATAGCACGAAGGCGGTAAAATTAACTTTAAAGATATGTTTTCTGGTAAGTATACTTTTCGAGAAACTGTATTGAAAATTAATTTGGTGTTTTAATAAAAATAATAACTTTAATCTTAAATTATGATATCAGAGGCCCAATTCTACCATTTTTTTAAGAAAAACCATACTATTATACAATTAAATTACAATTGTCATAAAAAATGGTAGTCTTTATGATTTTACGAATGTTTACGAAGAAAGATTGTACGATTGTTTCTAAATGGTCACAATTATAATGCAACAGAAAAACCATTGAAGTTAGTAAAATACTAAAACTGTCAAAAGTGACAATTATGAGACAATTCATTAACAATTTCAATACAATTGGTTTAGTATAATTGGGCCCCTGACAGTTTACTAAACACTGGACAGTTTGATCTGGCTTATAAATTTTTTGTTGTTTTGTTTACAGTGAAACATGAAGCTTATTCCAAATTTAATTTGACTAATAGTTTAGATTAAGTTATTTTGTTAAACAAAGTTAGTTCCTAGTACAAAAAGAGGTACTGTCTAATATTAGTAGGTTAATTCCATACGTTTATTTTAGGCCAACGTATATTTAGCCAGGTTATTTCTAGAGGCTTGTGAGATTATAATATTAATGAAATTATACACCAGTATTTGTTTAGCAATTTAGCGAAGTTAGTTGGCAAGTCATAAATTGAAGCACTGTCTTATTTTAGTATGTTAAGTTCACACATTTATTTTGGGCTAACCTATGTGGCGATCCCTGTGGCGCGGCGGGCGAAGGTTGGCCTGCGACGCAGTAGGTTGCGGGTTCGATTCCCGACTCGGAACAAATATTTGTGCGATCGCAGATATTTGTTCAGAGTACCCATAACACAAGTTCTGCTTAGTTTGTGGCTAGATAATGCTGTGTGAACTGTCCAGCATTATTTATTTATTTTTTATTTATTTATTTATATTTAGCTTGATTTATTTTAGAGGGTTGTGAATATATGAGTAGAACAAATAGCAGTACCTATATACTCATATTCGTATTCCTTATTGCAACATTGATTGTACATATAGCATGTCTTATTATAATATCTAGTGTAGACCATTTTACATAGAGATGAGAAGCGTTACCTTGTTACCTTGTTACCGTAACGTATAGTATTATTTATCTGTGCCGTAACACAGATTTTTTTAACTAGCACGGAAGGCAAAGTTCTCTTGTTTCATATACTTACGAATCTTTGAAATTATTTCAAATGTTAATTATGACTTGTTTTACCTATTCTAAGTGTAATTATCTTATCTTTATCTTAATTATAATACAGTATAAGTGTCACAGATTGAAAGCGTTTTGGACATGCATTGTATAGTTATTTTAGTAAGATGTCTTTTTTTTGTTCTTTTTTTTAACTTTGATAGACCTTTGTGTGACCACGATCTCACCTGTTGGTAAGTGACGATGTGGCCGAAGATGAAGCACAAAGGTCTAGAAGGCACCTATTCACTCTAGCCTTGAAGAGACCCAGATTATAGTTTTCAGGAAAGACAGTAGTGTACTCCACTCTTTAGCAGTTCGCATTATAAAGGTAGAACTGAAACGATTAGTACGAATAGAGGGTAGGTACCTATACTAATGAGGAATGAAGATGGAGGAATATCAATAGAATTTCAATAATATTGACAATATATTTTTGCATTAGGTCTTCAATATACTCAATATATTATATTTGTTTATTTACGCTACAATGCGTAAAAATCAAATACATAATGCCATGCTTCTGCTAAAGACCCCCTCGGTGGCCTTATGACATTTTACGAATTGCGGTTGCGGGAATTCTGTGGATGAAGGTGGCTAAAGATCTTTAGTTGTGGGATTCTAATGATATTCCAGCAATTAACTTTTTTGGGCTGATGAAGATTATGATGATGAATTATAAGAAGATGCATTGAGGTTTTTTTTAATTTGGTTTGTTGTTCAGGTTCTTAAAATAAAGACAGTATAGCTACCCCTACAAAGGTCCACGAAATCGCTAACCCCGAAGGTTTTCAATCTAAAATTGGCGTTGTATAGGTCCTGCTGTATTTTAAGCTAGGGTCCGTGCCAATGCCACAAATGAAAAATAATTCAACGATGTTATTAATCAATAAAAATTATAGGTACCGATCATTAAGTGGGTTTAACTGGTATTTTAGAAAACCGACCCAAAAAGTCACAAAATAAATTATACAAGTATGTTTTGTTTTTTAATCGGTAATCGATAGAGAATTATGGTCTGGACGTCTCGATTTAGTTTTCAGGAGTCTATATACGCCCTGTAAAGTAGTAATTTTGATAATAAGTTATTACGATATTAGAACTGTTCGTAACATAAAGAATCGTTCTTAGAAACTATGAAAATTATAAACAAAATCCATAAAGTTATCAGTTCAGCGTCTGAAAGCGAAAACACCACAGGAATATACACTTAAAACTTTCAACCACAATAAATGCACATTTCAACCCTATACAAAATTGAAACTAACTGCTAAAACAATAGATTCTCTTTACCTGTGACATGCGATCCCTCCTTTTAAAAAGTTCAGCCTGTAAAAGTTACGACCACACGACTTGTTACTTCGCACTCACTTCACTATATGAATTCAGAATTCAGACCATAAAAATTTAAAAACTCTTTGCATAAATTTATTGTTACTATTCTGTTTTCAAATAACAGTTTATTTTTCTTTATTTAGACTATTCCTTTTTCCGAACTTGAACTTCGAACGGCCCGCAACTGGTGGGCGATCGGTTTGGCGCCCAAGAGTCTACTGACGGCTTGGGCTTGGCGTGTTCGCCCGCCCGCGACTAGCCGCGATAGTTTTTAGATTTTCTTTGTGTTTTATTTAATGACATTTCGCATATTACTAACGACTAAACGCATCATTACATAAATCCACTAAGATCGTTTTCAACATACTTGCGCATAAAATGGCTCTAATTTCACCGCAATTTGACACCTTTAATCAAACTGTGACTTTTCCATTGCAATTCACAAATGAGTTATAGAGACAGTTGAACATTTACACAGAGTGTGTATTTCTGTTTTACACCTGTGATCAAACTGTGACTTTTTTATTGCTATTATTCACATGTGAGTTATAGAGACAGTTGAACATTTACACAAAGTGTGTATTTTTGTTTTACACCTGTTATCAAACTGTGACTTCTTTCATTGCTATTTTTCACTAGTGAGTTATAGAGAAAGTTGAACATTTACACGGTGTGTATTTCTGTTTTTTTTTCTTCAGAAGTGTGTTGAAAAACGTCGCATAAGACACGTGTGTATTGATGATTACTGTCCTCGGCTCTCTCAACTAACGGCTCGGGTCTCAATGGCGCCTCAGTGGTAATCACCAACATTACACACTTGTACCATAATTAACTATTTATTTATTTCATTTTATTTTATTAATCCAGGATTTACAGTTATCTTATAGTTAGTTATAAGCTATACACTATATGCTATTCTGAAACCAATTTAACTCCACATTTTGTATACAGTTCGTTTAAAAAGAAGGTAGGTACGCATGCAAGGTCAATAAAAAAACAAAAATGGCAGGAAAGCCGGATAAGGTATATCAGTTACTTAGGTAAATTAAGTAAATTAAGTTAATTAAGTTAAGTACCTACATTACCGAAAGTACCGAAAAATAGTAGTAGTCGTTTTTTTACCGAAGTATGAAAAGAAAACTCAATCTCCATCAGTGATCCAATTACTTTCTGTATGCAAACTAATTCACGCCGAGTTCCCAAAGGCCCCATAACACGTTATCAACAAAGGCTTTATTGAATGTGAACATTTATTGAAAATGTACTGAATAACTTTGTAACTAAGTCTATGTTACCGTTTCTATACACTTCTCGCTCGGTGTTGCCGCCTGCGTTTGACGAGAGCATTAAGCGATGATTTGTTAAAACGGCCACATTTATGATATAAATTTATTGAACGTCATGTTCTATAAATAAGGCTTTTGTATGAAATGTCTTTTGTTGGGGACAAGTTGAGCTGAAGTGTGAAGTCTCAGTGGAAATTGTAGCAAAATTTACACTAATTATTTTCTCCTTCTCTTGTGATGTTATACAAAATATCACAAGAGAAGATAAAATAATACTGGACGACCTCTGTGGCGCGGCTGGCGATGGTTCGCCTGCGACGCAGGAGGTTGTGGGTTCGATTCCCGCCTCGGAACAAATATTTGTGCGTTCTGCAGATATTTGTTCACGGTGTTCTGGATATTTTCTATGTATAATAAAAAATATCTATCTATGTTATATATTATATTAAGTATATCAGTTATCTAGTACCCATAACACAAGCTCTGGCTTAGCTTGGGGCTAGATAATGTTGTGTGAACTTGTCCAGCATTATTCATTTATTTATTTAAATACAAATATATTTATTTTGTCTGAATTTTTGGTACAATGTTCTTTCTTGGTACCCTAAATTGGTTTGTGGGCCTACAAAGAACCTTTAATGTAGATAGATTAAACCAGTATAGTAAAGAGCCAAAAAAAACGTGGCGCGGGGATTTTAAAGTGGCTTAAACAGATTTGGTCTCGAAATTTTAAATGTGGGACAATTAAAAACTCGTAGTTAAAGTTTAGTGGTATACTAAATTGTTGGAAGTATTTTATGTGCGTTTAAAATCGTTTCCAAAACATCTTCTATCAGTTCTAAGTCTCATACAACCAGTATTTAAACTTCCGAAATCAATTATCAAAGGATTATTTTTAGCAGCTGTAGCCACAGAATAAAAGCTTAAAAGACAAATAAGAAAATGTTATAATGCAACACAGCATTCACATGTGAAGCAGCTTGCCAACGCCTCCCTTTTTTCTTTTTTTTACAACTTGCAATTATGGGTCAAGCAGATAGCCCACCTGATGTTAAGCGGTAACCTCTGCCTATGAACAGTGCATTACCTCATAGGTCTCGTCCACCTAGGACGCACCCTATGTAGCATTGCACTGCACCCGCCACCCTGAGACATAAAGATTAATCTCATGTGCCTGTAATTTCACCGGCACCCATACCTCTCAATCCGGTACATAGCAATGCGAGCGCTACTGCTTTGCGGCAGAAATAGTACTTCCCCGGACGAACTCTTTCACAAAAAAGCTCTACTACTACTCCCTACGATACGGCGATACGTCGAACATTACACAAACTGTACACAGCAAAACTGTTTGTCATTTGTTAATGACTTAATTAGAACTCACCGAAACAGAACGCAACTTTGCGCCGAGCACGGGGGCCACTTCTACTTTATTATTTTATAACCATACTGAAAGTTGAACGAATTAAGACTGTATTTTGAAACTGACTGAAAATTGGTATTCTACTCCCTTATAATAACATTTAGTCTATTTTAGATTCAAGGTCTATTAGGAGACTGTATATGTATATTTGGCAATAGTGAAAGCACAGATAAAATAACACTATACTAGTAGTGAAAGAGGCCTTTAGGACCATTCGGTTGACTTTGCAAAATGTTAAAATCCCAAAATGTATAATTTCCCACAATGTTGATATTTTTTTGTTTCGAAAAATGTTGAATTCTTAGAGTGTTGAATAATTATTTAAAAGTTGTATTCCCATAATGTCGACTTTTTCGGGATCACATAGTTTTATCAATCACTAAGGCGCTCAGAACTCGACACAATTTTGAACTCTCAGTTGCGGCAACCGGCAAATCGCAACTAGCTGTTTTTTTTGATGACAGCTGTCAAAATTGAAACAGAGCTAAACAGAAAAATTGTCACTTGAGTAAAATACCAATTGTTGTTGATTGTGTAAAAATTAATGACATCGCACAAGATCGAAGCATGATCTAAATTATATTTTTTGCATTTTTTTTAACCACCGACACAAAAACAGGGATGTTGTAAATTTGACCACTTGTGTGTGTATGTCTGTCTGTGGCACCGTTTAGCTCTTAAACGCGTGAACTGATTTGAATGCGTTTTTTTTTAATTTGAAAGCAGGTTTTCTAGCGATGGTTTTTAGACATGTTTCATCAAAATCGGTTCAGTCGTTTCATTACGTTGGGAGTTTTATTAATTTCTTCTTGTTTGTAAAAGAATTGTCGGATTCTCGTGGACCGCCGGTATATAAAGTGAATAAAGCCACAGAGCCTCTAACGTCGACATAAATGTTTAAAAACACAATAAGTAGCTTTACGAAGGGAACTCTTTGTGGGAATCCAATTATTTCCACAATGATCGATGTAGCAGTATTTCTATTGATGTGGAAAAATATGAGCATATTAAAAACAAACTGAATATCTGATAATATATTTTTGTAGATTATACGGACAAAAAAAGTTCAAAGTATTATCAATTTGAAGTGCTATGCTTGACTTATTGCTTAGACAAAACACAGTGTAACTATTCCAAGGATATATAAGTTTAAAAATAAAAAAACGTGTTTTTACCGACTTAAGGTGGATGCTCACGCTTGTTTCGCGAAATTCACAAAAAAAACACAGTTTAAATGTTTTTAGGGGTATGGTAGCTAAACTGATGATATTTATGAGATACTATCAATTAAAACATGTGTGTTAAGTCTCCTAGTTCTCGCGAAATCAACTTTCGCTATCCGAAGATGTGACAGTGAAGAGCTGTAATGGGCAAAAAAAAAAAAAAAAAATTGCACCGCAAGCGAGAGCCTTAAAGAAAAAGGAGACCATATTCATATTTAGGTTGTTTTTTTTTTTAAATACGGATATTTATTTCAAAAGTTCTAATAAATAAATCGCTATCATTGACAAGGCCACCCATTTGAATACGTCAAGGTGTTTTTTTTTAAGCCTTAAATAGGCTTGCTTTTGGCTACATCTCACCTGATGGGAAGCGACGATGAGGTCTATTTAAGCACGCTCGCCTAGAAGATGCCTATTCACTCTTTTGAAGATGCCCAAGTTGTATGATAAATTCAAATTCAAATTCATTTATTGCGTTATATGGGTTAGTAACGGGTGGTTAGTGCTACAGTTAAATGTTCAGCCATAATCGGCGTTTAACGCATGCAAAATATATATCAATATTTAAAATAATTATAAATTATAAATTAAAAATCACCCAAATAGGAACAATAGGTAGGTGACAAAACAGCCAGGCTTAAATGGGACTGGGCGGGGCACGTCAGTCGAATGCTTCCCAACAGGTGCTTTACAACATCAGCACATCCTGGTTACCTGAAAGACGGCGACCTTGGGGTCGGCCGAGAAAGCGTTGGCGGGACGATCTTGTAAATTTTGAGAAGGAGTGGTGGGAGACTGCCAAAGACAGGGTCAAATGGAGGAATTTGGGGGAGACCTTTGCCCAGCAGTGGGACAATATAGGTTAGGGAAAAAAAAAAAAGGAATAATCAAAAAAAGGGGAAAAAAAAGCCGGAAAAGAGTTCCAGGTATTTGCTGTCCGCATGATGAAAGAGCGTGTGACAATAATGCGATCATTAGCACACGAAACTAACTTAACTACTTTTCAACTAAGTTATTAGTACAATGCCCCTTAACAAAGCTATTCCAAGGTCAACCCCATTACCGCCCCATCTAAACTTCCCATATATTAACATACAAGTTGCCATGTCTCGAGTTAGGAATGGCCTATAAACGAGTGCGGTAAGCAATGCCCAGGGACTGAAACTTTTTTTATTATATTACTTGAATGACGGGACAAGCAGATGGCCCACCTGATGTTAAGCGGTAACCTCTGCCTATGAACAATGCATTATCATATAGGTCACGTCCACCTAGGACGCGCCCTATGTTGCATTGCACTGCGCCCGCCATCCTGATACATAAAGATGAAAAGTCTCATGTGCCTGTATGTTTACCGGCACCCATACCCTTCAAACTGGAACTCAGCAATGCAAGCAGTACTGTTTTGTGGCAGAAAAAGGCATTGCGACATACTTCCCCGGACGAACTTTTTCACTAAAAAGCTCTACTACTACTAAAAACTTGCTCTGTTTTTGGGACAACCTTTAAGATAGGTTCATATTGTTGTGTCGGGGTGTGTGGTGGCGCGCCGGAACGCACTCGGTTACGTTTATTACCTATACAAATACAAATACAAATGTTTTATTTACAAATAATAGTGGCTATTGATAATTAACAATGGGTACCGCACTAGGACAAGCCTGTATCGCGGATACCCGGACTAAGATTAACTAGAAAGTTTATTTATGCAGAAAAAACAATATGCGAGGCAAACATTGCAAAAACTAAATTTAAACAGTACTAGAATAAAAATGGGCGAGTGAAAAAAAAAGAAGATTAATTGCTTGTAAGGGTGAGTGTGAGAAGGTGTATAGGTGGGTGTGGGCGGGTGAGCGCGTGTGTGAGGCACTCCTGCTACCACCAGTCTCATAAGAGTCTGGGTATCTCACAGGAGTAGCCACCATGTGTATGTATTTGGGTGTGTATGTTGAGTGTCTATGAGTTTGTGAAAGTGTGGCTGTGTGGATGAGTGGATAAAACATGGTATAAATTATGTGATGGCAACCAAGAATGACTCTGTCTCGTCATAGTCAAGTGCGATCAGCCATTTCCTGATCCTTACTTTGGCACTGAATAACGAGCACGATTTAAGATCACACTTAATGAGCGCAAGCCTATAAATGAAAGGGGCGGCAAATAATCTAAAGCGTGTTGCAAATGCAGTTCTTACTTTAGGAACTCTGATTCTTTGCCGACGAGCATTTGGACATCTGGTCGTCGTTGCACATGCCCTATGATACCATAGTGCTGCTTTCTGAATATAAAGTTGACGAACTGTAAGTGTTTCGGATTCTTGGTGGAGAAATTTAGTCGAGTACCTGAAAGGTTTCCGAAACATCACCTTCAGGACGGACCTTTGTGCTCTTTCAAGTTTTATAAGAGAGGTCTTAGCCGCTCCGCCCCAGACCGTCAGACAATAACAAATAACAGATTGACAAAGAGACGTATAGACCATCTTAAGAACATCCCTGTCAGCTCCGTCGCGAAGTAATTTCATGATATGAATAAGCTTGCAGACCCGACCCAAAAGTGTTTTAATGTGTTGTCCAAAAGTCAGATTTTCGTCTAGTACAACTCCCAGATACTTGATATAATCTGCACGATCAATCATATTGCAGGAGCAGTTTGGTTTCTGTGATGTTCTTGAGTTACCACACTTGTGTTTTTTGATATTTAAAGAAACTGGCGGAGACGAGACTTTAGTAATGTGAAAGCAGAGGTATTTGGTTTTGTCTGCATTGAGCGTGAGCAAATTAGAATTCAACCATGTCGCAACCAATGACAGTCCCTCCTCTGCCTTTTTAAAGACTTCCTTCCAGGTTTCACCTTTGAAAAGAATGGCCGTGTCGTCAGCGTAACATACGATTTGATTGACCTATGACTAGATTCACATTAGTAGGTGGTTGTGTTGTGGCGCGTTCTATCGCGGTAACAGTCGGTTGACACTTGGTCGTGCCAGAGAGGTGGTGGGGGATCTGTCGCGCCACAACACGCCACACCAATGTGAATCTGTCATTACGACGCGTTACTATGAGGGATGCAGTTCATTCCGTTACTAGACATTGAATTTAATGGTTGGTTCTCTACTTTTTAGATATATCCGATGAATTTATCGAGTCAGTGCGGCAATGTAGAGTACGTACTCTATAAATGAAAACAATATAATGTTATAAATATAATACACGTATTTTCACCAGAACTCTAACACGATGAATGATCTGAAAATACGCCATATTGCGCCACAACACAACACATCAGTATGAACACTCCGCGACACAACAGAAGGCACCCCGACACAACAATATGAACCTAGGTTAACTTAACTACTTATCAACTGAGTTATTAATACAATGGGTCAACCATTAAGCTAGGTTCATATTGTTGTGTCGGGGTGTGTGGTGGCGCGCCAGAACGCACTCGGTTACGTTTATTACCTATAACTAGATTCACATTAGTAGGTTGTGTTGTGTTGTGGCGCGTTCTATCGCGGTAAAAGTCAGTCGACACTCGGTCGCGCCAGAGAGGTGGTGGGGGATATCGAGTCAGTACGGCAATATAGAGTAGGTACTCTATGACACTAAATGTAAAAAATATAATGAAATAAATATAAAACACGTATTTTCGGCACAACTCTCACACGATGAATGATCTGAAAATGCGCCATATTGCGCTACAACACAACACATCAGTATGAACACTCCGCGACACAACAGAAGGCGCCCCAACACAGTCCGACACAACAATATGAACCTAGCTTAACTTAACTACTTTTCAACTAAGTTATTAATACAATGGCCCCTTTAACAAAGCCATTCCAAGGTCAACCCCATTACCGCCCCATCTAAACTTCCCATACATTAACATACAAGTTGCCATGTCTCGAGTTGGGAATGGCCTATAAACGAATGCGGTAAGCGATGTCCTGGGACCGAAACGTGCCCTGTTTTTGGGACAATCTTTGAGGTTAGGGTTTTTTCACAAGCGTGATTTTATAATTCAACATAGTCAGCCTACATAAGTCCACTGCTGGACAAACCCACCCTTAATATGCCACGACGAACGGTCTTAAACTAGGGTATAACGCAAAATTACCAATCTTAGATTAGATTTTTACCCGACTAAATCAAGTACAATATTCAAGTTAAAAATATGCATGGATACTAAATTATAATATACCGAGAGATTACCTTCCAAAAATTTCTCGATAAAAAAAACACAAAGTAAGATTCGATTGTTGGCCAATATGGTGCAGATTATTGGGTCATCATTATTGGTTAATAAGATCAATACAATAAAGCGAAGGGATCACTTTTATGGGTTTTGTAAAATCATCTATATTTCAAGAGATATTCAATAAAAACCGCTTTTTCGAACGGCACGTAGCGTTTTTTTTGTATGAAGATTTCTGCCTGGCGTTGGCGCAGTCTTAAGAGACGTCTTATCCATCCGAGTTAGATAAAGATAGAGATAAAGATAAAGATAAAGATAAAGATAAAGATAAAGATATATTTATTTGCTTGAACATAATGTCATATGAAAGGTCTTAAAAATAAGTAGGTAATTTCCAATTATATTCTACCTTATGGATGGGGAAAATAAATTCGAAACATCGAGAAAATAACACCAATAAAAGAAAAAAAAGAAAAAACCATGCAATCAAATTCTCCTCAAATATTACAGGCACATATAGAGATATATAGAGCTATCGGTACTTAACCGACTTCAAAAAATAGGAGGAGGCTCCCAAATTAAAAAAAAAATTAAAAAAAAAAAAAAATCGTTTGTTTTTTTTTCAGCTGCAAGTCAAGCATGTGCATTCAGACAGTGCCATTTGGTGAAGTGGAACTGATAAAGAAGACAAAAGATGGCAAAAATCTTGTATTAGGGATAAATTCCTTGCTACAAAGACCGTTATTTTTTTCAAAAATAATTTTTGTTTCTCATTTTTAACCCCCGACGAAAAACGAAGGGGTGTTATAAATTTGACGTGTCTCTGAGTGTGTGTGTGTGTGTGTGTCTGTATGCTCCATCGTAGCTCCCGAACGGTTAAACTGATTTAGTTTCTTTTGTTTGTTTGAAAGGTGTATTTCTCGGGAGTGTTCTTAGTCTTGTTTTTTCAAAATCGGTTCAGCCGTTCAGAGATGGGTTTTTTTTTTAATTTTTATAAAATTAATTACTTATTATTTCTGTATATCGGCATGAACAAACCCTTATCGGGTAACTTTTTGCAGCCCATTCAACGCGACGCGCGCTCAGCGGATGTGAGATGACAGTGTATTGCCACTTGCCCATGCTATGTAGGTCAAGGCCTGAACTTTTATGGTGGATAAACTAATCGGATTATCGCTTCCATCTGGTAGTGATTTGGATCAGTTGAGCTACCTTTAGATCATTAGCAGCGGTCTTCAGGTAGAACAACTACTTCATATGTTACTGTTACTGTTAGGCTGAATCGACAAATTTTTAGGGTTCCGTAGCCAAATAGCAAAAAACTGAACTTTTATGGATTCGTCATGTCTGTCTGTCTGTTTGTCCGTCCGTATGTCACAGACACTTTTTACCAAACCTATAAGAGCTATATGCTGTTGAAACTTGGTAAGTAGATGTATTCTGTGAACCGCATTAAGATTTTCACACAAAAATAGAAAAAAAACAATAATTTGTTGGGGTTCCCCATACTTAGAACTGAAACTCATTTTTTTTTCAAACCCTTACGTGTAGGTTTCTTTGGATATGTTTTCAAAAATGATATTGAGGTTTTTAATATATTTTTTTTCTAAACTGAATAGTTTGCGCAAGAGCCACTTCCTAAGTGGTAAAATGTGTGTGTGTACCCCTCCGTAACTTCTAGAATAGGAGAATGATAAAACTAAAAAAATAAAATAATGTACATTACCATGTAAACTTCCAACGAAAATTGGTTTGATCGAGATCTAGTTAGTAGTTTTTTTTAGTACGTCATAAATCGTAAACCATCCGAGAACATTTATATTATGTTACTCGCTGCTACGGAACCCTTCATGGATGAGCCCGACACGCACTTGGCCGCTTTTTATTGTATAAAACAAATAAGCATACTAGCATACAACCCACCTGATGTAAAGTGGTCACCGTCGCTTATAGGCACCGGCAACACCGGGGGTATTGTCGATGCGTTGCCTACCCTGAAGGAATTTATGAACAATTTTCTTGAAGCGACACATGTCGTAACCAAGCGGAAAAACCTCAGATTGAAGCTTAAGCTCATAGTTTGTAGGGCGAAGGCCCATTGTTGGTCTAAAGCCTGCCCCCATTTCCACCAGTAACTACAAACCTGTGTTATTGCATGCCAATTTTAAAAATAAATATATTTTCTTTCTTTCTTTCTTTCTTTCTTTCTTTGTTAAAAGTATCCATTTCATCACACCATCTCCAGTTTCTTTTGTATTATTTATATTTTGTACATACTATGTATTAGTTGTATAATTATTCCAGTAAAAAATTTTTTTTATTGAATTATCCCGAAACCACAGACTATTATAATATTACTGATACGAAAGTGTTAGCGTAGGTACAGGTTTGTGGACCGAAACTCCTTTTTTTTAGTAGCAGTTTTGATGTAAAACATCTTTCCTCTCGCTTTCCTGCAATCTGTGGGAGTGATTTCGTGAAAAGGGACGGAAGTGTGTAAGGCGAAGCGCGTGTTTTTCAGCCGCAAACTACGTGGATTGAGGGACTGTAAATTGACTTGTATTTTTAATGGAAGAAAGCGTTAGCCGAGTCAGTCGTGGGAAGCAATGGCGGCGATGAGCTCACCACTTGTCAAGTCTTTATTCCACGATGGTTCAACCCACTGTGAAAAGAGGTCCATTGAGGGTCTGCCTATCCCTTCGGGGAAAAAGGCGTATGTCTATGTATGTATCTAAATTAACATCGGAACCCTACACTATTTGCGGTTCTAGAGGAGACGCTTTAGCCGGTTTATTTTACTATATTAAGAGACCTTAAAATAATTTTCAAGAATCTCGTACATTTTATGAACTTAAAATTCTACCAGAGTTCCTCTGAGACTACATTTCAGAGTGAGCACGTAATTAACAAGATCTCTAATTACTTTTCAGTCTACGTACGAAAATTAAACTTAAAAATCTGTTAGCAAAAAATTATTTGCAAACATTCCTTTCATGGAGCTCTCAAAATAGGCAACGACAAGTTACATAAGTGCTTGTGGAATAAGCTAGTTGAAATGGCAATGGGCAGACCATATAGCTAGCAGAACCGAAAACCGTTGGGGAGCAATAAAAGTTCACGAATGGCGACCACGAACTAAAGTCATTGGACATGGCCCACCGGATTGGCAAGCTGAAGTGGCAATGGGCTGGTCATATCTGCCGAAGAACCGACAACCGTTGGGGTAAGCGAGTTCTTGAGTAGAGACCGCGTCTTGGCAAACGTAGCGTGGGGCGCCCTCTGGCTAGGTGGAGCGATGACCTACGAAAGGTGGCGACAGAAAGTGGATGCGAAGAGCCGAACACCGGGCTCAGTGGCGCGTACTGGGAGAGGCCTATGTCCAGCAGAGGACTAGTGTGAGCTGATGATGATGACCACGAACTAGACGATGCAGTATAAGTAAGGCCGCCACTCGAAGAACCGACGATAGAAAGTCAGTGGATGGAGGCGGCTTAAGACATTTGCCGTAGCATTTACAGACTGAATGAATGGTAGGTTAATTATTATTCTACTAGCATTGGCCCGTGGCTCTGCCCGCGTTGAACCTATTTACTTAACGAATCTAAAACGAAATAAAAATCGATGTGTATGTATGTACATGATTTTATGGACTCCGAAACAGCTGGACCGATTTTGTTGAAATTTTCAGGCAATTTTCAGATTAGCGCAGATTAGATTAGGTTGATCCTGTGAAGTTTTAATGCTTCCCGTTTGAAGTATTAAGTTCGCCTTTGTACTTCTTTGTTTTATGTGCAATAAATAATCTTCTATCTATCTATCTATATAAGCTGGGACGGGTCACTAGTAGTATATAGTACATTTCTCTTAAAACTCACTAGATTGCAGTGAAAACTCCTTAAAAGAATCCCACTTATATCATAAATGTCAAAGTTACGATGGTTGGATTTTTGTTACTCAATTACACTGAAACTACTGAACCGATTTCGATAAAATTTAGTTCGCAGATAGATTATAAGCTGAATTGAGCTATAAGCTAATTTTTATGCTGGTAAAACGCGAGCGGATTCGCGGCCGCACACATATCTATATATATAAAACAAAGTCGTGTTATAACTTTTGAAACTATCATGGTTATGTACATAATTTTCACTAGAAACGGGATATTTACCAAAAAAACAATAAAACTATATAAAACTCAAAAATCATGGTAAATATCCCGTTTCTAGTGAAAATTAAAGTCGTGTTAGTTACACCACTCATAACTCAAGATCGGCTGGACCAATGTTAGTTAACTCTTTTATGGTGGATTCTTCTCCGCTCCGAATAGCAGAATATGTAATAAAATATCGGGGGAGGGGGCTGTTTTTCACCGGGGGCTACCGGGCGAGTCGCTAGTTAATAATAAATAGAGAATAGATAGAGAGTCCTATAATACCATACTGTTGAAGATCATTGATATTCTGTAAGAAGACGCTATCCTCCCATTAGCTACTCCATTAGCGGTAATAGGACCTGCAATGGCATTAAGACGGTCAAGTGCTTTTATATCGCCGATTTTAAGTACAGGCCCTCACCTTGTGCCCACTGAGATCCATAACAAGATACCATTATCAGTTGAAGAAAACATTAACGTGGGGTATAAGGCAAAATTACCAATCTTAGATTAGATTTTGAACTGACTAAATAAAGTACAAATAAAATTGTACCTTATTTAGTCAGTTGCCTGTACTGAAATTACAGGCACATGAGACTTTACATCTTTATGGCTCATGGTGGCGGGCGCAGTGTAATGCCACA
This sequence comes from Operophtera brumata, assembly GCA_932527175.1. Lineage (NCBI taxonomy): Eukaryota > Metazoa > Arthropoda > Insecta > Lepidoptera > Geometridae > Operophtera > Operophtera brumata. Next base: position 2,218,865 of record OW052226.1, read on the forward strand.
TAGGGCGCGTCCTAGGTGGACGTGACCTATGAGGTAATGCACTGTTCATAGGCAAAGGTTACCGCTTAACATCAGGTGGGACATCAGCTTGAAATGTCATTCAAGTAGCATAAAAAAAAAAAAAAAAACAATGTTCAAATTAAAAGTATGCATGAATACTACATTATAAAGCTAGGTTCATATTGTGTCGGGGTGTGTCGTGGCGCGCCAGGAACGGAATCGGTTACGTTGACGCGCCACAACACAACACGACGTACTAATGTGAATCTAAGTCATTAATAAACATAATGTTCTGGCGCGCCACGTCACACCCCGACACAATTCCTAAAGGGATCACTCTACCAGAAACACGACAGGAAAATATTTTCTCAAAAAAAAAAAAAAGTTTGTCTATTTCTTGCCTTGATTTGATTGTTTATTAAAATGGAGCATATTATTGGGTAAAAAATTATATAAATAAAATAAATATAACAAAGCCGAGGGTTTCCCTAGGGGATTTGTAAAATTCATTCAATAAAAAGCGCTTTTTCGAGCGGCGCGTTGCGTTTTTTTTGTTCGAAGACTTCTGTCTGGGGTTGGCGCAGTCTTAAGGAGTCAAACAATAATCGGTAGTATATCTTTATAGAAAACTGGGGGAGGCCTTTACCCAAGAGGGGTCCTAACTGATGGCAAAGAAAAAGAAAGTAAAAAAAAAAAAAAAAAACTTGTACGTTAATCATATATTTAGATTTTTTTTATTTTTATTTCCTTAATTTATTATAAAATGTAAAACTAGTTTAAGTTATGGAATAAACAGGGTTTTTTTATTTTTTTATTTTTTTATTTATATCTTTATAGATATAAAAGAAAGTCGTGTTAGTTACACCACTTATAACTCAAGAACGGGTGAACCGATTTGGCTGAAAATTGGTGGGGAGGTAGCTTAGAACCAGGAAATTCACATAGGGGGAGGGATATGAGGGGGGGGTTCACCGGGGGATACACGTGCGAAGCCGGGGCGATTCGCTAGTCATTTATAAATAACAGTGTAGGTATTTAAATAATGCCCGTTCTTAAAACTTTTATCCAAATTTATCACTTACAATTGAGTATGTGATTTATTAAATTAATTACAAGTACAGTGCGTGGTGCGACCGAGATTCGTACCGGCGTTAAGTTTCCGCAAAATCAGGTTTTGCTATCTCAAGTTGTTTTGATGAGCTTCCTTCCTTTTCTTCTTAAATGGCTTCTGAGGAGAGTTTTTTTTTTTTTTTTTAATATTGTGACCAACAAGCAGACGGCCCGCCTGATGTAAAGCAGTCACCGCCGCCTATGGACATCTGCAACACCCACGGTATTGCAAACGCGCTGCCTACCATTAAGAGCCCTATTGATATTTCTCTTGAATTTACCCATATTGTAGCCCTGTGGGAAGACATCCAACGGGAGCTCATTCCACGCCCTGCAGGTACGCGGGAGAAACGAGCGCGTGAAACGCACTGTGCGAGACCTCCACGCATCCAAAATGTGCGGGTGAGCTCGCTCACGATGGCGGGATGTGCGGTTATAAAAGTGCGAAGCTGGGATTAGCTCAAACAGCTCCTCAGAGCATTCCCCGTTAAAAATCTTATAAAAAACGCTAAGCGCGCCAATATCTCGGCGCACGCTCAACGGCTCTAGATCACTGGTAACTTTGGGCGCGTCGACAATCGTCGTACAGCTCTGCGTTGCAGGGAGTCCAGAGGTTGCAGTTGGTACTTCGGTGCACCATTCCAGATGTGAGAGCAGTACTCCAAGTGGGGCCAGACCTGCGCTTTGTAAAGCGTAAATCGTTGCTCCGGTGTGAAGTACCGCTTGGATCTGTTGAGTACACCGAGTTTTTTGGAGGCAAGAGCAGTTTTGCTCTCTAAATGACCCCTGAACTGTACTTCGCTCGAAATATCGACACCCAGGATAGAGAGACTCTTAGAAATGGGAAGGGTAATACCCTGAAATTGCGGGGCAACAACAAATGGTGCCTGTTGGGTTTTCAAGGCTGTTTGAAATGCAAACTCAATCCCACCAAAAAACGGAACGTCAAAACTGACGTTTAGTTCCTCATGCCTGCCGCCAACGGACGGAGGCAGGACTGTCTTCTAACTTGAGAGCTACTGCGCGTACGTGCTTATCAAAAATAAATCAAAAAACCCTTAAAAACTGTTCAAAAGTCAAAATATCGAACTGTGTTTGTGTCCTATTGCAATAGTGTGGTGTGAGACAGTTTTCCATCAAAATATCAAGGACTCCTACAGAAACCTGCGGCGGTGAGTTTTTTATGCTTTCGTGAAACAGCCGAAAAATAAGTATTTAGCTATCGATCACACATTTTGGTCATTCGAACCGGGATTATCCAGTTACGAAATCAATACAACTAAATATATATTCATTTACACGTATTTATTGGTATAATTCTTACTAACTTATCATTACGGCCACGGCCTGTAGGTAGGATTCATAAAATGAAATAACTTATATCTCAGTAAGTACACAAGATCCAAGTTCCAAACCTATTCAGAACTCAGTTTTATAAGTGCTAGTACCTAATCCAACGTTTATTTCAATTCAATACTCCATATTTCGAGTCTTCAATTTCACAATTTCTTTACGAAAAAGTTGCATTTATCGGCGAAGTTCGGCCGCCATTGTGTTTACCAAGTTTGCCTTGCATTATAATGCCTCCCAAGCAAGATGTCAAAGGTCAAGAGGATGAGTACGATGAGTTGGTACGACCACATATTGCTACGAAAGAAATGTGTTTTTTGAGATTGCAAGCTTTGTATAAGGTTTCTAAGAATGTTCGCGACCAACCCGAGTTGCTAAGCGAATTCAATGTCCGTTTTAGTGAATTGCCGATATGGCGGGAAAAGTTTGAGCAAAGTATTCTCAATATTACGACCCTAAAACAAACTTTTTATTCGGATTATGTTCCCTCGTACAAAGAGATCGAAAGTTTTGACGAAATTTACTATTTAATACGAGGTGTCTCGGCCAGTTTAAACATAGACGTGAAACCAAATAATACCGAATCAAAGTTACAATCACAGGGCAGCTGCGTAAAACCAAGGCTACCTAAATTGGAACTGTTTCCATTTGACAGTAAACTTGAAAACTGGCCTACGTTTCGTGATACCTTTTCTAGCTTGATTCACAATAACAAACAGATTGCGGATATTGAGAAATTTTACTATCTTTTATCGGCGGTAAGCGGGTCCGCACTGACGATTGTTAAGTCAATGCCAGTTACATCGGCTAACTATCAGATCGTTTGGAGCGCTTTGGTAAAACGGTATGATAATAAGCGAGCATTAGCGACTACCTATCTCGACAAGTTGTATAACTTCAAACCTTTGTTGAATGAGTCAGTCTCTGGACTTAATGGATTCTTACAGACATTTCAAGAAAACATTAAAGCGCTCCACCTGCTAGATATCAAAGATTTGTCCGGGTTTTTGTTGTTCTATGTCGCTTTGCGTAACCTTGACCCCGTAACTAGGCGAGAGTTGGAACGTGGATTGGGGCAAGATGAGCTACCTACTTATGACGAGTTGATAACTTTTATTGAAAAACATGTGCGCGCTCTCGAGATGTCAGAGTGTACGACTAATTCCACTACTACTAAAAGTGTACCGTACACTCGAAGTCAGTCAAAGGTCAACCAGCCTTCTGGTTCAAAATCAAATAATTCAAACTCACAGCGGCCAACCTTGTCGTCAGCTGTAGTCAATACAGACCAACCTGTAAAATCTAATAAATCCATGGAGTGCCTGTATTGCAAAAAGATGCATTCTATATATCGATGTATCGACTACACCGACCTGACGCCGGCACAACGTCTTGACAGAATTAAACAATTGAAGTTGTGTGAAAATTGTTTACGTGAACATTCTGTCAACGACTGCCCGTCCAAGGTACTTTGTACGATCTGCAAAAAGAAGCATCACCATACACTGCACATAGATTCTTTTGCAAATTCGAGTTCTAGTGCTATTGCATTGACGTGCTCAGCTAATTTGACAGTCTTGCTCGGCACCGCAGTTATACACGTCGCAGATTGTTGGGGCCAGTACCAAACCGTGCGTGCTATAATTGATAGCGGCGCTATGTCGAGCTACATAACTCAAGACTGCGCAAAACGTCTAGGGCTGACGCGACGTAAATGTAATTTTGAGCCCATCGGTTTAGGTGGCAATCCAGTGCGGGAGTTCGGTTTAACTACTTGCAATGTTAAGCCGCGACACCGCGCCGGTCCTATCTTGTCAACTGATGCGGTTATCGTTTCAAACATAGCAGGTAATTTACCTACAATGCCCCTCTCTGACAAGACTATTGTTGAGTTTCAACAGCTGATGTTGGCTGACCCAAACTACTATAAGCCCGCGCCCGTTGACCTATTGATAGCAGGTGACTTGTTTCCGTACATATATGATGGTGAAAAAATACTTCCGCGTCAAAGTGGCATGCCTGTTGCCATGAGCTCAGTATTTGGGTACGTCATTGTGGGTCAGACTGAAATCGGTCGTTCTGAGCATGGCGGCCCTAGCAAAATAGTAGTTAACACTGGTCAGGATGGTCCATTCTGTGGTTTTTCCATGCACCTCGACCAAATAATGCACTCCTTTTGGGAGATCGAAAATGTACCATCTGAGGTACGTCGTAGCCCGGACGATGAGTTAGCTGAGTGCCTATTTGCAAAGGAGCATCGACGTGACGATACGGGAAGGTATGTGGTCAAATATCCATTTCGACCATCGGTTGAACTCGGCGACTCGAGTCAAATGGCAACTCGTCGACTACTCAACTTAGAGTCGAAGTTAGAGCGGGAGCCCGAGTTAAAAATTCAATATCATAAATTCATGCGTGAATATGAGGACCTCGGTCATATGACTTGTCTTGGTGATGTCCAGAACGTGGATTCGAAATATATCATCCCGCATTTCTGCATCATCAAACCATCAAGTACCACAACGTCTCATCGTGTGGTGTTTGATGCTTCTGGGAAGACTTCAAACAATATGTCGCTCAACTCATTGGTGCTACCGGGTCCCAAACTGCAAGCTGATATAAATCAACTTTTAATCAACTTTCGACTTCATGAAATTTGCCTATCTGCCGACGTTTGCAAAATGTTCAGAATGATTTCTCTGGACCAGAGTCAACGACCGTATCAACATATTCTATGGCGTTACTCTCGGGATCAGCCTATTCAAAAATTCACTTTGAATACTTTGACGTATGGTGTAGCTAGCTGCCCATATCTGGCAATTAAAGTTTTGCACACTCTAGCGGATGATGAAGCGCACAAATTTCCAATAGCCGCTCCTATATTAAAGTCAGGATTTTTTATGGATGACCTGATATGGTCTGTGGCTTCCGTAGAAGATGCTCTTGAGCTTCAGAAAGAGCTCATAGAGTTGCTGAAGGCCGGTGGCTTCGTACTTCGCAAGTGGTCAAGCAACTGCCCACAGGTAGTGGAACATCTGGATGAGTCTCATCGCGAAACGCCAGTTGCATTCGACGATGACACGGAATTGTCCATCAAAGTGCTTGGTCTTCAGTGGTTGCCAACGTTTGATGCATTTTCCTTCGCTACTACTTCACCCAACCCTGTTATTTCCAAGAGAACTGTTCTGTCCCAAATAGGCCGTCAATTCGATCCACTGGGTTTCGTGGCTCCATGCGTGTTCTATGCCAAATGCATCATGCAAGAACTTTGGGCTCGTCAGTTGGACTGGGATCAACGTTTGCCGTCAGATCTCGAAATTCAGTGGCAGGCATATGTCAATGAACTCCCATTATTGTCAAACTTAAGACACGACCGCCATGTCAAGGTAGTGCGCCATACCTATTGTCAGATTCTAGGTTTCTGTGACGCCTCAACTCTTGGCTATGCGGCGGTTGTCTATCTCCGATCTAAAAACGCGGATGGTGAGACTAAAGTCAGTCTAGTCATTTCTAAATCTAAGGTCGCGCCCTTAAAGACTGTCACCATTCCCCGTCTCGAACTTATGGCTGCTCATTTGCTAGCGAAACTTGTCAAATACGTTCAATCAATTTTCCATAGTCGACTTGAAGTCGATGAAACTTTGTTGTTCACTGATTCATCCGTCGTGTTAGCCTGGCTCAATACTCCCAGCTACACGCTCAAAACATTTGTGTCAACTAGGGTGTCCAAAATCAATGACAGCGTGCCCAGTGAATGCTGGTATCATGTTAGCGGTGTGTCTAATCCAGCTGATGTCTGCTCTCGTGGCGCATTGCCATCCGTATTGTTAGCGACGCACGAATGGCTCAACGGACCTGACTGGCTCAACTTAGACCAGTCGCAGTGGCCAATCAAGACCATGGATGAATTCCGCGACTGCAATCCACCTGAACTCAAGTGTCCTAAGACAGTCCTCGTTTCGACTGAGACGGACTCGCCTGAGCTACTTAACCGTCTGACAGAAAAGTATTCAAGTTTCAATAAATTACTCAATGTCGTAGCTCGATGCTTTCAGTTCATCCATAATTGCAGATCAGCTGCTCATGAACGTAGGTCACTCTCGGTTGCTGACATCAGAAAGGCACATGACGTTTTATTAAAATCGGTCCAAAAACATCACTTTTCAAGTGACATAGGAATGTTATCAAAGGACGGTAAATGCAGTCAATCCTTGAGAAAGCTCAACCCCTTCATAGATTCCCACAGTTTCCTCAGGGTGGGGGGTCGACTTTCCCAATCGGATTTAACTTATGAAAAGAAGCATCCGATACTTCTTCCAAAGAAATGTAATTTCACCAATATCTTGATTGATTATTTCCACAAACTTCATTTGCATGTAGGTCCACGCACACTTCAAAGTTTAATCAATCAAAAATATTGGATAATTTCAGCACGCAGTGCCATTCGTTCACGTACAATCAAATGTATAGCTTGCTTTAGGACATCTCCTACAAATCGACAACCTATAATGGGCGAGCTGCCTAAGTTCCGCTCTCAAGATATAGATGTCTTCCACACTGTTGGTGTTGACATCGGCGGACCTTTTCCTACCAAGGAGTCAATTCGTAGAAATGCTCACGTGTCCAAATCTTATTTGTGCGTCTTTGTGTGTTGTGCCACACGAGCGGTACACTTAGAAGTCCTGTCTTCTCTGAGTACAGAGTGTTTTCTCGCATGTTTCGACCGTTTTACGGCACGAAGAGGTCTATGCCATTCCATTGTGTCCGATAATGGCACCAATTTTGTCTCAGCTGGTAAACAGCTGAAGGAAGTAACCGAATTTCTGAACACAGATTCGGACAACCTATTTAACGGGTTCGTCTTTCGCGGAGTGAAATGGAGACACAATCCGCCGACAGGAAGTAATTTCGGCGGCCTCTACGAATCTGTAATAAAATCCGCTAAACTCCACTTGAAACGTACCATTGGTACAAGAGCTCTATCGTTTGAGGAACTCGGGACACTCTTCTCGCGTGTTGAAGCTGTGCTCAACTCAAGGCCCCTCTGTGCTTTATCCAGCGATCCTAACGAGTTTGAGGTGCTGACTCCCTCTCATTTCCTCATAGGTAGAGAACTCTTATCGGTGCCAGAATACAATTTAACTGATATTTCCAGTTCTAGACTGAATCGGTGGCAGTCCGTTCAACAGATGTCGCAACAATTTTGGAAACTTTGGAGGCAAGATTACTTGCATACGTTGCAACAACGTCAAAAGTGGTTTGCCAACTGTCGTAATCTCAAAATCGGTGATCTTGTACTCATCAATTCTGATGCTGCCCCATCGCTAAAATGGGTTCTCGCTCGCGTTTCCAAATTGCACAGTGGCCCGGACGGCGTCGTACGAGTAATCAGTGTACGAACAGCGAAAAACCACGAGTTTACTCGTCCGGTCTCAAAAGTGAGTCCTCTTCCGTTGGATCAGGACTCGGACTAGTAATTTATATATTTACTCATTTTAGCAGTTATATGTATATCAACTTTTATTATGTATAACTCACAATTACACGTAGAATTTATTTTTTATATTATATTATACAGTCCACTAGCTACATTTATAAATATTTTCAACTTCCTTCAACACACATTTAACTACATAATTCAAGGTTCAACTAATTCAAGTTCCACTTGTCCTGGTCTCGTAATTGGGAAATCCTTGCGGATTTCGGTGGGGGGAATGTTGGGTTTTCAAGGCTGTTTGAAATGCAAACTCAATCCCACCAAAAAACGGAACGTCAAAACTGACGTTTAGTTCCTCATGCCTGCCGCCAACGGACGGAGGCAGGACTGTCTTCTAACTTGAGAGCTACTGCGCGTACGTGCTTATCAAAAATAAATCAAAAAACCCTTAAAAACTGTTCAAAAGTCAAAATATCGAACTGTGTTTGTGTCCTATTGCAATAGTGTGGTGTGAGACAGTTTTCCATCAAAATATCAAGGACTCCTACAGAAACCTGCGGCGGTGAGTTTTTTATGCTTTCGTGAAACAGCCGAAAAATAAGTATTTAGCTATCGATCACACAGTGCCTTTTTAGAGGTGAAGGCACAGACTTGGGTCTTGGTGGGGTTAAATTGGACCAAATTTAGTCGCCCCCATTCTGAGACGTTTGAGCCCATTTGAGTGAGCACTCAACTTCGGATACCAGCATGTCTCGGTGTGCATCCACCTCTGCTCGAGAGTCACTCGCACGGCCTGCATATCGAGCATCGCAAGTGCTGTCATCCGCATAGCAGTGCATGTTATTAATGTTCAGTAGGTCATTGATATGCAGGATGAACAACGTCGGCGAGAGCACAAAACCCTGTGGGACACCCGCATTGATAGCCACGACCTTGGAACACACCCCGTCGACAACGGCCTTAATTTTCCGTGCAGATAGAAATCCCAAGATCCATTTGCACAGTCCCTCTGGAAGGCCATAGGACGGTAGCTTCGAAAGCAAGGCCCTGTGCCAGACCCGGTCAAATGCTTTAGCGATATCGAGGCTGACAGCTAACGCTTCACCTCTGCTCTCAATTGCTTCAGACCACTGGTGTGTTAGGTTAACAATAAGATCACCAGCAGACCTGCCATAGCGAAAACCGTATTGGCGGTCACTGATCAACTGGTGCTCCTCCAGGTACCCAAGAAGCTGAGTATTTAACACTCGCTCCATCACCTTGGTAATCGATAAAAAGAAGTGAGGTAATCGCAATAGGCCTATAGTTTGCCGGGTCCGTTCGATCAACTTTTTTTGGAACAGGGTGAACCAAGGCAATCTTCCACGATGAAGGCACTATACCAGTGGAATAGGTTCCAAACAATTTCACCAATGTCAAGTGATATAATTATATTTTTATAGTCAAGTCGTCGAGAGTTACCGTCAAGTCATAGCCCAGTTTGGTGGCAGAAAAACCAAGTTTTTACAGAAAAAAACCACCATTTCTAAAAGACACGCAATACACTTAAATAACAATACATTACACTACATCACACATGTGATATTTATACAAGTTACACCGGATAAAATACCACCAAAATAACACGAAATAACTCAAAAAAAAACATTAAAATGTAATTAAATATAAATCACGACATGTTTTTCAAAAATGGCCGATTGAATCCTCTGTTGGAGAGCTGTGATTACCAAAAAACACAATCAAAATTGAATTTAGCGCCACAATCCAAACGTTCCAACTTTATGTATTTATTTCGTCCAACAATAACTCACAAATCGTTGAATCATTCGCCATGAAGTAAATCAAAATAAAATCAAATCAAATATCTTTATTTCAGGCTTATTGGAAAATGTACAACAACCTAAACAATAAGTTTTGTGATACCAATAACAACAGGGCTCCATGGAAGGAGTCTTGTGATGCAGAGGGCTTTATCGAGGTGATAAGGAAGAAACGGAAGCCCTCTAGCCGGAACCAGTGTGGTACTCATGTATCCAGTGAGCAGCACTTCCGAGCGGAGGTACCCACTACGCAGATCTACGTGTCCCGCGTCTACTTAGACGTGAAGGCCGCAGAGGTGGTGGAATACATCAGGAAGAAAGCCGGAGAGGGTTTGAGGGTCATGAAGTTGGACTCTCGTCATAATGTGGGCTTTAGCTCATTTATGGTGAGAGTCCCTACGGAAAATCTGAAGATCTTCTTGAGCCCTGACTTCTGACCGAAAGGGGTGAAAATCCGGCGGTTCAAGGGACGCCTGCCACGTGATCACCCGGGCCGCGACGCGTCGGCGATCACACGTGTGTTAGATTAAGTTATAAATATCTTGATATGTATGTTAGTTGTATTTTAAGGTATGTAATATATACTATATATGGGCTTTTGTCTAGGTACAATCAAGGTACAATGTACATTTTTCACTAATGCCTGAAATAAATGAATTGAAATGAATTGTTTTTTTTAAATACTATTTGAATGGCGGTACAAGCACATTTCCCACCTGATGTTAAGCGGTTACCTCTGCCTATGAACAGTGCATTACCTCATAGGTCACGTCCACCTAGGACGCGCCCTACGTGGCATTGCACTGCACCCGCCAGAGACATAAAGATGAAATGTCGCATGTGCCTGTAATTTCACCGGCGCCCTTACCCTTCAAACCGGGACACAGAAATGCGAGCACTACTGCTTTGCAGCAGAAATAGGTATGGTGGTAGTACATCCCCGGACGAAATCTTTCACAAAAAAAAACTTTCCAGCGTCATTTATTTATTTACAAACGCCTACCAACAATCCCCCCCCCCCCCCCCTAAATTAACAAGATAAAATTAATAAGAAACCTTGAAGTAGGCTTAAGGGCCTCCTAAGTAAATACAAGAAACCCTCGGGATAAAACCGCGTGCATTCGAAAAATGTGTACCATACTCTTGCAAATATTTGTCCAATTTTCATCCCATTACGGATGTAGAGTAAGCTCCGCTCCTGAAATATACCTGGATAGATACTTTAGTTAAGATTATAATGTTGCTGTGGTGTGTCCGACCTAAGAATAGACCCCTCCGTCTCCTCCCGTGGATGTCGTAAAAGCCGACTAAGGGATTACCCGGACTTGTTGATAAGATTCGTTGGTATAAGATTTGTCCTGGCTGGTAGCTTATTATGGAATGTGTTATTACTGGAAGAAAGCGTTAGCTGAGTCAGTCGTGGGAAGCAATGGCGGCGATGAGCTCACCACTTGTCATGTCTATGTTCCACGATGGTGCAACCCACTGTGAAAAGCGGCCTATTGTGGCTCTGCCTACCCCTTCGGGGAAAAAGGCGTGTGTCTATGTATGTATGTATAATGTAGCCAGCATCTCAGGTACGCTTTCGTCTGGTAGTGATTTAAATCAGTTGAGCTACCTTTAGATCGTTAGCAGCGGTCTTCAGGTAGCACAGCTGTTTCATTTAAAAAAAAACTACTTACCTATTGCTTTATTATTATTTCTGTAAAGATAAAAGATTAAGTTAATATAACTTAGTTTTTGAAAACGCGAAACCGTATCAAAAAAATTATTACCGAACTAGATAAAATATCAGTTTTCACTTTTCATGCTCTGAAAGTGTGTCGTTTTAGCTAAGCGTAGGCGTAGTGTATTATTTAGCCACTAGAGACTAACTAATACTTTAATAGTTCACCTAGACAAAAATAAAATGCTTTAGTCCCTAGGGCCAAATTAATTTTATTTTTAGTCTTTATTACGAAATTCCTACAAAACTAATGAATAAGGACTCGACTTTTCCATGTTCTATTTTTGAAATATTTTTATTTTAATTAATTTTAGAATATGGAACCGAAAGCGACCAGGAGGGCAATTCTCGTGCTTTAGATATTAAGTCGAATTCGACATATGTCGAAAAAAGATGGCGAATGTCGAATAAAATCTTAATTTGCTATTCTCGTGATGTCACAAATAGACATAAGTCGACCAATATCATTCAAATCGAATACGATTTGATGGTTATTGTGACATTTTCGTGAATGTTTTTGTAGACATTCATGCTTCGATATTTTCTCTAATTTAGAGATAATCTCTACAATCCGAGAATGGCCCTCCTGCACTGTTGCACCTGCATTTCTTAGCGATCGTTAGATGTATTATGTGACAGTGCGTAAATCAAAAATAACTTTGAAAAAAAGTTAGTATTGTCGAGAAATCTCTAGTTTTTTTTTTATATTTTTTTTATTTTTTTATATATACTACTTGAATGACTGAACAAGCAGATGGCCCACCTGATGTTAAGCGGTAACCTCTGCCTATGAAACGTGCAGTACCTCATAGGTCACGTCCACCTAGGACGCACCCTATGTGGCATTGCACTGCGCCCGCCACCCTGAGACATAAAGATGAAAAGTCTCATGTGCCTGTAATTTCACCGGCACCCTTACCCTTCAAACCGGAACACAGCAATGCGAGCACTACTGCTTTGCGGCAGAAATAGGTATGGTGGTAGTACTTCCCCGGACGAACTCATTCACAAAAAAGCTCTACTACTACTAAAATTTGTATTTAATTTTTGAAAAGTAGTTTTTTTTTTTTGTTATACTACTGGAATGACGGAGCAAGCAAATGGCCCACCTGATGTTAAGCGGTAACCTCTGCCTATGAACAGTGCATTATCACATAGGTCACGTCCACCTAGAACGCGCCCTATGTGGCATTGCACTGCGCCCGCCACCCTGAGACATAAAGATGAAAAGTCTCATGTGCCTGTAATTTCACCGGCACCCTTACCCTTCAAACCGGAACACAGCAATGCGAGCACTACTGCTTTGCGGCAGAAATAGGTATGGTGGTTGTACTTCCCCGGACGAACTCTTACACAAAAAAGCTCTACTACTACTAAACTACTACTAGTATGTTTAACTTGGGACTAAAACACATTCATACTCGATTGCTCGGCCTCTCCTCTGACACAAAGTGGGCACCAATAATTTTTGGACTTCCGTATAAGACTTCGCTGTCCATCCGTACGTCAGTCACCAGGCTGTATCTCATGAACCGTGATAGTTAGACAGTTGAGATTTTCACAGATGATTTATTTCTGTTGCCGCTATAACTGTAAATACTAAAAAACAAAATAAAATAAATATTTAAGGGGGCTCCTATACAACAAACCTGTTTTTTTGCTGTATTTATAGATGCGAGTCCGACTCATACTTGGCCGGTTTTTTAGACATGCCTGTTACTACCCCCAGTAATATAAATATAAATAAATATAAATATAAAATATAAATATATCCTCATGGATCTGCATACTGAGTAGAGATCTGAGGATCTACACCGTGTGGATGGAGGCGGCACAAAATTGTTCGAGCGTGGCATTATTTGCAGCCGATGCTTGATGATAATGACAATAACTCCATTAAGGCTAAAGTATCAAGCATAAGCCTTTATATTTATGTATCTTCAGCTAAAGCTACATTGCTACGTCGACGTAGACCCTCCGTAGACGCTCTACGTCGTAGAAGTAAGTCTACTCTACTAGAAGTATATTTCAGTCCAGTTGAAGGTTATAAATATAAGGTGCTTATACATAATTCTGAAAAAGATGATTTACGTAACTTTTTTTTTATACTACTGGAATGGCGGAGCAAGCAGATGGCCCACCTGATGTTAAGCGGTAACCTCTGCCTATGAACAGTGCATTACCTCATAGGTCACGTCCACCTAGGACGCGCCCTATGTGGCATTGCACTGCGCCCGCCACCCTGAGACATAAAGATGAAAAGTCTCATGTGCCTGTAATTTCACCGGCAATCTCACCCTTCAAACCGGAACACAACAATGCGAGCACTACTGCTTTGCGGCAGAAATAGGTACCTTCTTAATAACAGAATTCAACTGTTTTGATATATATTTTTGACTATAATATTTTATATATGTATATCCAGTATCTGGGTAGCCGGCCACAGAATAAGGATTTCAAATTTAAGGTGGGGTATAACGCAATATTACCAATCTTGGATCTGATTTTTAACAGACTAAATCAAGTACAATATTCAAGCTATAAATATGGCTGGTTACTACATTATAAATGTGAGGGATCACTGTACCAGAAACACAATAGGACAATATTTTTCATAGAAAAAAAAAGAAGCCAAGTGAGAGTCGGACTCTCCCATGAAGGGTTCCGTAGCAGCAAGTAACATAATATAAAAGTTCTTGTAGTTAGTTGTAACTTTGATCGATGTGTTAATAATAGTGTATTAAAAAAAACTACTTGCTAGATCTCATTCAAACCAATTTTCGTTGGACGTTTACATGGTAATGTACATCATATTTTTTTTTAGTTTTATCAATCTCTTATTTTAGAAGTTACGGGGGGGGACACATTTTTACACTTTGGAAGTGTCTCTCACGCAAACTATTCAGTTTAGAAAAAAAAAATATTAGAAACCTAAATATCATTTTTGAAGACCTATCCATAGATACCCCACACGTAAGGATCTGATAAAAAATATTTTTTTGCGTTTTAGTTCAAAGTATTTCTAGTATTTTTCTAACCCCATTTTTTATTGTTTTTTTCTATTTTTGGATGAAAATCTTAATGCGGCACACAGTATACATCTACTTACCAAGGTTCAACAGCATTGGTCTTATAGTTTCGGAATAAAGTGGCTGTGACATACACGGACAGACAGACAGACAAACATGACGAATCTATAAGGGTTCCTTGTCTTGTTGAATACGGAACCCTAAAAAACAAAGTTACGTCCATTTGTTGCCTAGATTAGATTGTTTATTAAAACGTTGTATATTATTATGTAAAATATTAAATAAATAAAATAAATACAACAAAGCCGAGGGTTTACTGTAGGGGTTTTGTAAAATTATCTATATTTTACGATATATTCAATAAAAAACACTTTTTCGAGCGGCGTGAGGCGTTTTTTTTTGTACGAAGATTTCTGCCTGGGGTTGGCGCAGTCTTAAAACTAGTATTTCTGCGTCCGACGCGCCGCGAGACGCCACGCCACACGCGACGCGCGACGCCCCGCGTCTCCTTAAATGAGGCCTAACGCAATAAACGCGGCGCGGGAGTGGCGCGGCAGAAAGCTCACTACGTGACTGTAGCTTGTGTAGTCGTGTCTCAAGATAGCGGGTAATATAATATTGTTTTTAGAAATGCTGATTTACAAAATTGAAAGGAAGAACGCGTACGTCCTCATTCAAGACCAAGTGTGACGTGTAGATGCCAATGCAGCCGTTCAAAACAAGACAAAGTTGAAAATAAGTGTGGGTAGAAAAATAAAGAAATGGTAACACAAGTGGTGCGAATAAATAGGTATGAATGCCAGAAATATAGAATAAACCAGAACCCGTGCCACGTTTTAAAACTGGCACCACGCAAAATAGTCTATAAGAATAGAAATATTAATATGAATAGAACGAGTTTTTTGTTTTTTAATTTATGTCTGTGGTTGGCCGTGTGTCTACTATTGTCGATGATTTTCTTGTGAATACGCCGCTGTGTTTCGTTCCCGCATGTAAAAATTGAGAGGCATAAAAATAATAAATAATATTTTTAAAAAAATTAAAAAACACGCTTTTATAGGTAACCGAACTAAAAAATAGAAAATAATTTTCAATTTCAAAGAGTTTATATTACAGTAGTAGAAGATCGAACAATCAATCAGTTTTTTTTTTTTTAAAAAGCGTGGGGTGCTTTATAATGAGAATGTAACAATCATTCTGTTGGCAACTATCTATGAGAGGAGAGTTATGAAAAGCGAGGAGAGTTATGAAATGCACCACACGCTTTTTAAAAAAAAAAAAAAACTGATTGATTGTTCGATCTTCTACTACTGTAATATAAAGTCTTTGAAACCGAAAATAATTTTCTATGTTTAAGTTCGGATAGCTATAAAAGCGTGTTTTTTTTTAAAATATTATTTGTTTTTCATTTTTTAGTTCGATTTATCTCTCTCTCTCTCTCTCTCTCTAACTCTAACTCTAACTCTATCTCTCTCTCTCTCTCTCTCTCTCTCTCTCTCTCTCTCTCTCTCTCTCTATGCAAAGTTTCAAACTAATCAGACTTCTGGAAATTGGTGAAAATTATGCTCAAAGATTCAGTTACATACATACATACATACATACATACATAGATACAACCCAAGCTAATAAAAGCGTGTTAAAAAGGAAAGAATCACATTTCATTTAAATATTACATATAAATATATTTTTGGTTTAAATAGTGAATTTTGTTTATCATTAAATTTTTGGAAACAACTCAAGCGTCTATTTTGTCATTGTTGCCAAAACACCAAAATATTAGCCCTACTAGTGGGAAGTATGATAGGCGCGGGGGAGGGATTGTGTTTTGGCGACACAGCGCTCCGTACTAATAGCATCGTACGCAGCTTCTGGTGTATTCTATATTCTAAGATGCCAGCATACATACATCAAATTATTTGTCTGTCTAAATACGAAAAGAAGTTGTAGATAGATATGCAATTTTAATTAAAATGGTTACCTAGATACTTTTATGGTAGGTAGATACCGTTTCGTTTCGTTTCGTATGAGGTAGTGCTGGCCTCTGGTGTCAGAGTTTGTCAAGCCGCCCGAGGGCCTCTGACATGGCTTATCGACTGCTATTAATCAATAACAGCCGGGACCGACAGCTTAACGTGCCCCCCGAAGCACAAAGCGATGGAAATTCGCACATAACTTAGAAAAGTCATTGGTGCGGAGCCTAGGATCGAACCCGGTATCGTTGGATTCTGAGTTGCACTATTGAACCGTCATCGATACCTAAAGTAGGAGACCAAAGTAGAATTGAATCTACAAAGAATCAAGTGATGTAAACTTAGCATAAACATGCGCTGTGCAATAATTAACACTATTGACGACCTCTGTGGCGCGGCGGTTGAAGCTTGGCCTGCAAAGCAGGAGGTTGCGGGTTCGATTCCCGCCTCGGATCAAATATTTGTGCGATCGCAGATATTTGTTCAGGGTGTTCTGGGTATTTTCTATGTATAATAAAAAATATCTAACTATGTAATATATTGTATTAAGTATATCAGTTATCTAGTACCCATAACACAAGCACTGCTTAGCTTGGGGCTAGATAATGTTGTGTGAACTATGCAGCATTATTTATTTATTTATTTGATTATCACGGTTTCGTGTCCGTAGTTAACTCGTCCGTAAATCTTGGTTAGTAGGCAGTAGATATAGATCTCCCCCAGATATATCATGATGAAGGTAGGTTAGGTAGGCTTTTTTGTACTTGAAATCAATCTTAAACCGTTGTCCTTCAATCGAGCTACTCGTTTCGTCTGTCCTTTGTTCTATGATTGATTTTGACTACTTTGCTGGACGTCCGGTTGGAACTGCAGGTTCTGATGAAGATGAGGAATTTTTGAGGTTTCAACTGTATAATAGGTACACACATAGGGTGCGTTCTAGGTGGACGTGACCTATGTGATAATGCACTGTTCATAGGCAGAGGGTACCGCTTAACATCAGGTGGGCCATCTGCTTGTTCCGTCATTCAAGGAGTAAAAAAAAAAAAAAACTTGCTGTATGTCTCGCCAAGTTCATCTCAAGGCCGCGACGCTGGATGTTATCGTGCGCGTATCAAGCGTGAGCAGAGCCTTGCTTGCGATGCGACACAATCAGAGAGAAGCTCTTTTAAGGCGACGGCCTGTCGGCTTTCAAGCTCTAATGCCAAATCTGCTGTACAGAACAGTAGTGCGCATTGCTGTGTTCCGGTTTGAAGGGTAAGGGTGCCGGTGAAATTACAGGCACATGAGACTTTTCATCTTTATGTCTCAGGGTGGCGGGGGCAGTGCAATGCCACATAGGTTGCGTCCTAGGTGGACGTGGTGGAGGTTACCGCTTAACATCAGGTGGGCCTCTTGCTTGACCCGTCAACCAAGTAGTATAAAAAAAAAAAAAAAAAAAAAAAAAAAAACAGAAGCTCTATACACGAATACTATGATTTACTATGATTGGTACAAATTTTGCAAATGCATTTTGAAACGTATCCTCCCAACCGATTTAGCCCAAATTTAGCATACCTACCCCTTTAGTTCTGTTGACAATACAATATGGTGACAACGAGCTGATATGATGATGGAGACGGAAGGACAGCGGAACTCCTCGATAGACAATAGTAGACTGGCCGTGTTTGTACTCATTGTGATTAGCACACGGTTCCGATGAATAATATTATTTAAAAAAAAAAAAAATTTGGAATAAATTTTTAGCTTCGAAGTCAGTGGTTTGTGGTCTTACCTGAAAATATTGTCGATTTTACGTAATCGTACTGTAGCGTGAAGTGACACTTTGTTAGTTTTGTTTTGATAGGAGTTACATCCATAACTAAAAAATATCGGAATGGACTGACCTGGCATTCCACTCGTCGGTTCCTCTTGGTAACAGGGGGCTTCCTACTGGATGTAACACACACTGCTAGACAATTTGATGTTTTTTTTTCTTTTGAAAATATTGCAGTTGAATATTGAATTGTTCGTAATTCAATTTTATGTGATAATCTCCATCTTGGTTTATGAATGTGTCGGTAAAGCAAACAGCCTTATGATTGGTCGGCGCGCGTTCGAGTTCCAAACCGAGCTGATTGAATGCAAGTTTAGCTAATTAGAGATGAAACTGTTTTGTGTGTGGTTTTGTGTGTGGTTTTGTGCAATCACACTTCGACCAAAATAAGCAATCAAGCGGTAAATTCAAACTTAATAATACGGTGGTGTACGGAGTGTTGTGGTGTGTCCGGCCTAAGAATAGACCCCTCCGTCTCCTCCCGTGGATGTCGTTAAAGCCGACTAAGGGATTACCCGGACTTGTTGATAAGATTCGTTGGTATAAGATTTATCCTGGCTGTTAGCTTATTATGGAATATGTTATTACTGGAAGAAAGCGTTAGCCGAGTCAGTCGTGGAAGGCCATGGCGGTGATGAGCTCACCACTTGGCACGTCTATATTCCACGATGGTGCAACCCACTGTGAAAAGAGGCCCATTATGACTCTGTCTACCCTTTTGGGGAAAAAGGCGTGTCTAATGTATTGATGTATGATACGGATCACATAATTTTTCCGTGAGGGGTACATTTAAGCTACAGAGCTTAGTTTTATCTCGACTCGCAGTTTAAGTAATTTCAACCGTACGCCTTTAGCAGATTTCTATTAAGACTGGTGTGACGTCACTCGTTGTATACGTGGGAAGATAAGGAGTTTTAAAAGTTAAAGGTTGCTTAAAATGTAAATAAAAGAAGGTTGTATTATAGCTCGACCTCATTAATCCCACTTATATTATAAATGCCAAAGTTGAGGTGTTTAGATTTTCTTTACTCAATCACGCACAAATGGCTCTTACGATTTCGATGAAATTTGCTACAGTGGAGGTTTTTGGAGGCAAAAATCAATTTAGATAGGACTCATCTCTAAGAAAATGCAATTTTCCACAAAAAATAACTAAAATACTTCGCTATTAATTTGCTAATCTGCGTCGTTAATACAGGCTGGCTATGAATAGTTTGTTATTCCTCGGCCGAGCGCCCGAATTTGAATTTCGAACAGGCTTATTCTGAATTCAAACAGACATTACTGGCTGAAGAGGAACATTAGAGATTGCAGGTGTATAATTCTCTTCCTGCCATTTTCGACAAGAGACGTACCTAGTCTACTATAATTAGTAGTAGTAGAGCTTTTTTGTGAAAGAGTTCGTCCGGGGAAGTACTACCACCATACTTATTTCTGCCGCAAAGCAATAGTGCTCGCATTGCTGTGTTCCGGTTTGAAGGGTAAGGGTGCCGGTGAAATTATAGGCACATGAGACTTTTCATCATTGTGTCTCAGGGTGGCGGGCGCAGTGCAATGCCACATAGGGCGCGTCCTAGGTGGACGTGACCTATGAGGTAATGCACAGTTCATAGGCAGAGGTCACCGCTTAACATCAGGTGGGCCACCTGCTTGTTCCGCCATTCAAGTAGTTTAAAAAATAAAGTAAACTATTATTTTAATTTACTGCCTTGTGTTTTTTTGAGTTATTTTGTGTTATATGAGTGGCACTTTAAACAATGTAGTAGCGATGGTAGCCTAACGGTTCAATAGTGCAACTCAGAATCCAACGATACTGGGTTCGATCCTAGGCTCCGCACCAATGACTTTTCTAAGTTATGTGCGGATTTCCATCGCTCTGTGCTTCGGAGGGCACGTTAAGCTGTCGGTCCCGGCTGTTATTGATTAATAGCAGTCGATAAGCCATGTCAGAAGCCCTCGGGCGGCTTGACAAACTCCGACACCAGAGGCCAGCACTACTCATACGAAACGAAAAGAACAATGTAGTTCGTCTATAGAGCACAAGTGTAGTGATATTTTTAAGGGATATATTTCCCTATGTGTAGGAGGTCAAATAATACGAGTCTTTACGTAACCGAATATATTCCGCGGTTATAATACTACACAATTTATCGATGTGAATGGCTGAAGGTGACTGAGGCTTGCTTGTGTGCGCCCACTCGTAATACAAAACTCCTGTCAGCATTTCTGTAGCGACGCACACTGCTACAGTAATCTCCACCTAACATTTTTTTTTTTTTAATTTCTTAAGTCCAGAACATAAAAGTCTTAACATAACATAACCTTCCTATTACAAAGTTATGAAAAGTAGTAAAATGCATACCACGCTTTTAAAAAAAAAAACTGATTTGATTGTTCGATCTTCTACTACTGTATTATAAACTCTTTGAAATTTAAATATATTTTCAATTTTTTAGTTCGGTTAGCTATAAAAGCTTGTTTTTTTATTTTTTTTAAAATATTATTTATTTGGCTTTATTTCTATGTGCTTAGTTGATACTCGTTGCAAAAATCTGACGTGAAGACCGCTAGTACTACTATGCGTGACCATAATAAGCACTAGTGACCTCGACTCACAACTTAATTTAAGTACCTACAAATATTGCTCATTTAACATAGGATAAATAACTAAATAATGCTGGACAGTTCACACAACATTATCTAGCCCAAAGCTAAGCAGAGCTTGTGTTATGGGTACTAGATAACTGATATCACACTATAATCACACTAATAATATTATAAAGGCGAAAGTTTGTGTGTGTGTGTGTGTGTGTGTGTAGTGTATTTGTTACTTCTTCACGCTAAAACGGCTGGACGGATTTGCATTAAATTTGGAATGGCGATAACTGGTACCGATATTCCCACAGAATCGAGACTTACGCGGGTGAAACCGCGGGGCGCTGCTAGTCCTTAATACAATACATTACATAGATAGATATTTTTTTATTATACATAGAAAATACCCAGAACACCCGGAACCTGATACTAGATAGATAGATAGAAAACTTTTTATTGTACTCACCTTAAAATTATAAAATAACCGCATACTTTTCAACAACAAACTAGTTCACAGTGGTACAATCGGCGGCCTTATCGCTATGAGTGATCTCTTCCAGGCAACCTTTGGACCTGATCTGCAGATCGTACAATATTTTTTCCGAGGCGGGAATGGAACCCGCAACCTCCTGCCTCGCAGGCGATCCTTCGCCCGCCGCGCCACAGAGTTCGACAAAATACGAGTAACGCAATCACATATAAATAATATCATCTATAGCCATATATTATATTACAGCGACTCGTACCGGCTTCGTAGGGGTAGTTTCAGGATGAAAAACAGGATAATGTAACTCAGGGTTTTTTTTTTTAATACTTTTTGAATGACTGAACAAGCAGATGGCCCACCTGATGTTAAGCGGTAACCTCTGCCTATGAACAGTGCATTACCTCATAGGTCATGTCCACCTAGGACGCACCCTATGTGGCATTGCACTGCGCCCAGCACCCTGAGACATAAAGATGAAAAGTCTCATGTGCCTGTAATTTCACCGGCACCCTTACCCTTCAAACCGGAACACAGCAATGCGAGCACTACTGCTTTGCGGCAGAAATAGAATTTGGTGGTAGTACTTCCCCGGACGAACTCTTTCACAAAAAAGCTCTACTACTACTAGTGAATGTAGCTTTGCAATGGTGAAAGAATTTTTGAAATCAGCACAGTAGTTTTTGAGTTTATTCATTATAAACATACACACACACAAATCTTTCCTCTTTATAATATTAAGTGTAGATGTAGATAATATGGTGTGGATCTATTTACACAAACCACAGCACGTTGAGCTTACCACCTCACTATAACCACATGTATAATGTGTGGACAGTCGGACACACATCATGTCTGTGGTTTCCCCCCTTCCCCCTACAATCCCGTGACAATCTAACGCCAAGTGGTTCTGACAATAAAGCCATCCGGTTTGTGGTTCGTTTCTATGATGACAAATTAATATCTGAAACGAGGCTTTATACTCATGTCGTACATCCTATATTAATATTAAACATGCAATATTTGCTGTGGTGTGTCCGACCTAAGAATATACCCCTCCGTCTCCTCCCGTGGATGTTGTAAACGCTGACTAAGGGATTACCCGGACTTGTTGATAAGATTTGTTGGTATAAGATTTGTCCTGGCTGCTAGCTTATATGGAATTTGTTTTTACTGGAAGAAAGCGTTAGCCGAGTCAGTCGTGGGAAGCAATGGCGTCAATGAGCTTACCACTTGTCACGTCTATTTTCCACGATGGTGCATTGCAACCCTATGTGAAAAGAAAGAAAGAAACATTTATTTATGACTATACAAACAAAGACACCTTGTAACTTCCCCCCCTTCCTTTTCACTACCCCCCTTTCTTACTCCACTTACTAATTTCTTAACCTCTCAACCCTCGCAACCCTAAACCCCAACAAACACTAGAAACTACTGAAACTGCTCTTAAACTTAACTCCCGTTTTCCAACTTTCTTAGTTACTTACATGAACGTATCTTTGATATGCTCATCATCTTTGTTATGGGTTTGTTTGATTCAATACTTAATTATTTTGGCCTTGGTGATCGTCTAGTTTTTAGTGGTAGGACCGTACGTTGTGTAATTGTAGTAATTCAGGTAATTTCAAGTTATTTATGTCAAGACCTAACAATACCTAATGAAACCTAACTAACCTTATCTAACGAATAATGAATAATATAGAAACTACTAAAATATAAATTCTATATTGATTAATTTTAAAATATAATTTGATTAACCTAGTTTATCCCGATGTTATTAATTTTAGATTTTATCCTAATCTATAACTACAGTTCAAAGACTTCCTCGCTATACTATACTTATAAAATTTCCTAACTTACCTAATATAATACCTATAAACAAATCTATTTGAAGACTTTATCCTAAAGTTCACTCAAACATAATTTAATTAGTATGAACGCATCACAGAGTCAAAAGAGATGTATTATCCTCATAACAACAATAGGTAATGATACTTCATAAACTATCATGATCAAAGCAAAGGACTTAGCTAAAGTTTGTTAGTCAGTCTGTATAGTCTTGTACTGGGACACTTTAAGGGCCGCACAATAAAATTGTGCGGGACAGTTCATCCGACCTCCCCTCAACTGTCTTTCCGAACCTCGCCATACATAAATATTATAAAATATAATGACGTTAAGGGACAAAGAAACATTCATACAGGAAAGTTATTATTCCAGAATGTTTGTATAAAAATGTATTTCAGGATTTAAAATTATATTTAATATAAAAGTCTTAATTTTGAGACTCGTATTAAAATATAGATCTTTATTGATCTTTATAGACTCATTTATGCTTTAAAAGAGGATTCACAAACTCTAATGGTCCTTGACACGCTCAACTTATAAATTCTTAGAGGCTAAAACCTCAGATAATGAAAGATTAAGTATATTTATAAATACCATTTAGTCAAGTGTCTAAGATTCAAACTTGACTTCAGACTCATTTGGTCATCAAGCATTTTAGCCTAAATATTTATTTATTAGATGGAAATAACGGTTATAACGGTATTCATAAAATATCTTGAATTAACCTAAACGAAAGTCTTACCTTAATACCTACAACAACTACGAATTCTCTTACTCGAACTACCTAAAGGTTTTATTGTTAATCTATTTTTATTCGAACTAGCAGTGAGGAGGGTAGCTCGCGATCTTCCATCAACTCTTCTAACCCCGGACTTGCCTTTACGAAAAGGCCCCTAAGTTCTAATAATAACCTAACATTCTACGGAATAAGAACTAGAACTACCTTGAAGTTAAATATTTTATTTTATATTTAAACGAACTAACAGTGAGGTGGGTTAACTCGCGATCATCCAACACTCTTCTAACCCGGACTTGCCTTCACGGAAAGGCCCCTAAGTTCTAATAATAACCCTAACATTCTACGGAATAAGAACTAGAACTACCTTGAAGTTAAATATTTTATTTTATTTTTAAACGAACTAACAGTGAGGTGGGTTAACTCGCGATCATCCAACACTCTTCTAACCCGGACTTGCCTTCACGGAAAGGCCCCTAAGTTCTAATAGTAACCTAACATTCTACGGAATAAGAACAAGAACTACCTTGAAGTTAAATATTTTATTTTATATTTAAACGAACTAACAGTGAGGTGGGTTAACTCGCGATCATCCAACACTCTTCTAACCCGGACTTGCCTTCACGAAAAGGCCCCTAAGCTCTAATAGTAACCTAACATTCTACGGAATAAGAACAAGAACTACCTTGAAGTTAAATATTTTATTTTATATTTAAACGAACTAACAGTGAGGTGGGTTAACTCGCGATCATCCAACACTCTTCTAACCCGGACTTGCCTTCACGGAAAGGCCCCTAAGTTCTAATAATAATCCTACATTCTACAAAGCCTAGTAGAAAATAATCTAAACTACAAATAAAGCTCGGTATAATAAAACTCTTCTGAATAATTTAAATAAATAAAATACAGTCAAAGTCTGTCTTTACCTTTACAAGAAACTAATTTCTGTTTTAAAGAATTCCCCAAATAAAGCCTTGGAACATAATAAAATAGCATAGGAAAGAATTATCAATATTTGATATAGCAGATTAGGGACTTCAAGTTCCTCCTTCTATTCTAGTCAGGATTCACTTAGCGCGGCTCTTGCTAGGCTGAGTATAATCATGAATATCAAAAACGATTTCTTTATAGCTTTTGGTAAAACCCCAGTTACCTATTTGTTTCAAACTTTATAATTTTGTCACAACAAAATAATCTAAAATCACAACTTTTACTTTTAACAAGTTTAGATTTACTAGCTTATTATTTCAAACAAGATAGTTTAAAAATGGAACTTCTGAATCCAATTCAAAATTCAAAACTATTCTTTGAATATAAATTATGATAGTAGATATCCTGGTTTGTTACATCAGGTCAGTGTCTCAAGAGTCACTCCCTTCTCTAGTAGAGATCATCTTCAGTACGGCTTTGCTTGACTGGAGTATAACCGTTAATAACAAAATTGAGTTCTCTTTCATCTCAATAGATATCACTATGTAAAATTTGTGAATTATTTCTCTCCAATTAAACACAGAAGTTCACTATTTCAAAATAAGTTGGATTTTAGATTTAATCGATAAGTAAGATCCACATTAAGCAATAGACTGCAAATATGAAAAGGAATTTCTATCAAGATATAAACCCTAACTAAAGGTTACGTGAAAACTAAGAACAAGTTTCTAGATTCAATTTATCAAAGAAAGGGTAAAAACTATTAAGTAAAATCATTAAAGTAATTAAACTGCTTTGAAAGACTTCTTTATTAATTCAGACGAAAACGCAAACGCAAACGTAAATGCAAACACAACACAAACGCAACATAGACGTCAACACAATCAAGCGTAACATAAACGCAAACGTAAGTGTCAATGCAAACATAACGCAACATAAACGTAGTCGAAACAATGAATGTAAACGCAAACGTAAACGCAAACGTAAATGTAAACATAACACAAACGCAACATAAACGTCAACGCAATCAAGCGAAACGTAAACGCAAACGTAAGCGTCAATGCAAACATAACGCAACATAAACGCAACGTAAACATAAAATATTTTAATTATTTTAATTACTTTAATTTAATTTATTTTATCTGTAAAGTACACACAAGCCATCAATTTAATCAATAAGACACAACATTACAAAAGTTATAAAAACAATTGACTTACCAATGATTCTCCCAGCTCCGACCTCTCTGGCTTCTCCAATCCAACTGCCTTTTTCACGTTAATTGTTCTCAATTTATACAAAAACTATCGGCGTTACTACCGGCGTCGCTACCGGCGTCACTACCGGCGTCGCTACCGGCGTCGCTACCGGCGTCACTACCGGCGTCGCTACCGGTGCTACTATCGATGTTACTATCGGCGTTACTACCGGCGTCGCTACCGGCGTCGCTACCGGCGTCGCTACCGGCGTCACTACCGGCGTCGCTACCGGCGTCGCTACCGGCGTCGCTACCGGCGTCACTACCGGCGTCGCTACCGGCGTCGCTACCGGCGTCGCTACCGGCGTCACTACCGGCGTCGCTACCGGCGTCGCTACCGGCGTCGCTACCGGCGTCACTACCGGCGTCGCTACCGGCGTCGCTACCGGCGTCGCTACCGGCGTCGCTACCGGTGCTACTATCGGTGTTATACGATTCCAACAGCAAAGGTCATTCACTCCACTCAATTTCTATTGTTTTATATGTCTCTTACAGACATTTCAAATTCTCCTAACTTCAAGCTCTTTAAATCGATTAAAATATTATGTGTTTCCGCGAAGCGGAACGATGTGGGTAGACCTCAGCAACAGAGCGATACTTAGTAGTAACATTAAGTATATAATTTGTATATATTGAATAATTTCATGTTGTTTATTTATTTTGTTATTCCTAGCATGTTTTACTTGCTAGATTTATTGTACTGTGCAACATTTTTAACCTTAAATATGTTTGTGAAGTAAACGAATCATCAGTCAGTACGTATGATTAGTTACAACCTTTGACCTTTGAGGTAATGCACTGTTCATAGGCAGAGGTTACCGCTTAACATGAGGTGGGCCTCTTGCTTGATCCGTCATCCAAGTAGTATAAGAAGAAAAGAAAAAAAAAAAGACACACTCCAACAAAACAAAAAAAAACAAACAAGAACTAAATAAAAACTAAAACAAAAACAAATTACACAGATAAAAATAAATAAGACAATTTGTGTGTGTGTGCCTGACGCAAGCAACAAAAGGGTCCTCAACTCAGCGTTTGCTGCCGCGAAGGCAACCCAGCGCTGATCTTCCGTTGAGGCCCAAAGTGAACCACGGATATCCGAAAAGAGGCTCTGCCTGCCCCTTCGGGGAAGAAGGCGTGTGCCTATGTATGTATGTATGTATTGGTTTATATAAAATATATATTTTGTGGTCACGGAAACGGCTCTAACGATTTCGATGGTTCTTAAGGTTTTTGGGAGGCGAAAAATACCACTGATTTTAGGTTTCGGCAGTATCTTTTGATTCCGTGCCACCAAAGGCACTTTTTTTATACTTTTTTTACTATGATAGACCTTTGTTTGACCACGATTACCACGATGGTAAGTGACGATGTGGCCGAAGATGAAGCACAAAGGTCTAGAAGGCACCTATTTACTCTGGCCTTGAAGAGACACAGATTATAGTTTTCAGAAAACACAGACGACGGTAGTGTATTCCACTCCTTAGCAGTTCGCATTATAAAGGTAGAACTGAAACGTTTAGTACGAATAGA
Organism: Operophtera brumata; assembly: GCA_932527175.1. Lineage (NCBI taxonomy): Eukaryota > Metazoa > Arthropoda > Insecta > Lepidoptera > Geometridae > Operophtera > Operophtera brumata. The sequence continues at coordinate 2,246,502 of OW052226.1, forward strand.
GGCTATACCTACTAATGAGGTCAGGAAGGTAACGAGCCGTGCGTCTTCTCGTCCTATAATGAAAAGGAGATGGTGTGATCAGATCGTGAAGTTCCTGGCAGCATTCCCCGAAATGTAACCTGTAGAAGATCGACATACCTACTCCGAATATCGGTGATACTGTCAGGGAGATAATTGTAGAATGTTGGTTCCATTACGTAAGACAATTTCAAAGACTTCGTTAAGACTGCGCCACAGCCAGGCAGAAATCTTAATACAAAAAAAACGCCACGCGCCGCTCGAAAAAGCGGTTTTTATCGAATATCTCGTGAATTATAGATAATTTTAAAAAACCCCGTGTACAATAAATCTACGTTTTATTGTATTTATCTTATTTGTCTAATTTTTGACCCAATAATCTGTATTATATTGACAAACAATCGAATCTAGCCAAAAGTTAGAAGTAACTTTGTGTTTTTTTTTTAACGAGAAAATGTTGTCCTATCGTGTTTCTGTCTGGGTGATCCCTCGGTATTATAATGTAGTATCCATGCATATTTTTAATTCGAATATTGTACTTGACTTAGTCAGTTCAAAATCTAATCTAAGATTGGTAATTTTGCGTTATATATTTATTATTATTAAGCCTTTATTTCAGATAATATTACATATTTATAAAATCATTAATTTACACTGCAACATCGACACCGTTATCTGTTTGCCTTTTTTTTAGGCAAAGGCCTCCTCCAACCTCTACCACTCTTCTCTATCTCTTGCTATCCTTGTCCATGTTTTTCCTGCAATGTCCTTTAGCTCATCCTCCCACCTTTTAAACTGCCCCCCTCTCTTTCGTTTGTTGTATTTCGGGAACCAACTGCGTTATATATAGCCCACCTTAAAGAATGTGTCTTTCATATAACGAGAATGTCGAGTAAATAATCTACTCGCAAGGAAATACCTTATTCCCCAATGTAATCAATCATTGAATGTAATCGTTATAAGCTAATGAATAAGACGTTTCTGAAAGGAGCTATTTATTATTAATAGCAGCGTCGTTAATTACAAATAAACTTAACGAGATCCCGCTTAATCTAAAATTGCCGAGTAAAAGGAGTAAGCTATAGAACTCGAACGAAAGCAAAGTATGTAAAACACAAGCTAATCATCAGCCTATAGAAGTCAACTGCAGGACCCACAGACCACTGTTTTTAGGATTCCGTACCTCAAAAGATAAAACGGAACCATTATAGGATCATTTTGTTGTTCGTCTGTCTGTCAAGACCCTTTTTCTCAGGAACGTGTGGATATCAAGCTGAAATTAATATCAAATACTCAAGTCTACTGTCCTTTAGAGCTGTGATAAAATCAAACTACTAAGCCAACGCAATCAAAAGATACAGCCGTTTCTACTGCATTTTTTTTGACACTCGCAAGGGAATCTAAACCATAAACTCAGAATCTTGAAATTTGGTACGAAGCAACGTCTTACAGCACAGATAAAGGAAAAATTGCGAAAAGCATAAATTTTTAGTAATATCATATATTACAAATATTTTTAATAATTTTAAACTTATTACCCCTTTCCTCATGATGATTTCATTTAGCTATAAAAATACCATTACTTTTACTTATATACCTACAGGTTTGTAAGGAACCCTCGGGGCACGAGTCCGACTCACACTTGGCCGGTTTTTTATCTAGTGAAATCATAAATTCAATACACTATTTGAATTACTAATTAGAAAAATTAATGTTAACATTACTGCTTACAAATTAAATTATGTTGCGAAATTCCCTTGCACACATCTTATTGAACTCTATCTCGTTTTAGATGTTGAAATTGCAGTAACTGTTGAATTTTAATGTCTTTGTATGAACTACGTGGTACCCGTTCATACACGTCCTCATTAAACGACTAGTAGGCTACATCAAACTTTTCATTATTTCTCTTAGAAAATTGCTCTGAATGTTACCGACAAAAACATGAACCGACATTTTACAAAGGAATTCATGTATATTTTTCGTTAAAATGTTTTTGAATAATATTGAATTAAATTGATTTCTAAGTAACTCCGGTATTTTAAAAAAAACACCGACTGGCTGTACTTAAAATTTGTGTATTTGTTCGTTTGTACATGTAAAGGTTAGTTTTTGCTCTGTAAATGTTTTTTTTTAATTGTTATCTAATTTTTCGTAACCAACCTCCCGCGTTGCAGACTTGCCTTAGTGGTGGGGACCAGTAGCAATCTGAGTAATATTCTTAGATTCTTGGATTTATATTAGAAGTCGCTGCCAACTGGTTGAATCAGCCGTTTAATTGGACGGCTAGCCATTTCCAGCCGCTTTATTTAAAGGCCATTTCATTTAATTATTTTTATGAACTCTGTTTTTCTTTCTAGAAAAACTTATGAAATAGTTTTAAAAAAAAACTAACAGTCTATCTGGCGACTTAAAATTGACAATAAAAATATCTCAAGGTCTCAAATTTTTATATATTTAAATATCACGTAATGTGCAGGAAAACTAAACTGATATTTCACTTTTTTGAAAATATCTGTCGCAGTAATAAATATTTTATGCCACATACAAGCATACATACAAAGATACGCGAAAACACATAGCCAAGCAGACCTGTCAGTCAGTCGGGAAAACACATATCTGGGAAACCTGTCAGTCAGTCGGGAAAACACATATCTGGGAGACCTGTCAGACAGTCGGGAAAACACATACCTGGGAGACCGTTTATCCGTGATGGGGACGGAGAAAGAATACTTTTTGCCCTCCGCTGCCAGGAAGCGTGTCGTAAGAGCCGACTAACCTAACCTGGTCACTCGCGGTGGTAGAGCCCCGCAAGGGGTTCGCCTGGTTTGCTACCACCCTCCCGCTAGAACGAGCCGCCAAATGCCGATAAGTTATAGTATTGGCGTGTTCCGGAACTAGTACGGGAGTGCCAGTCCCCGTCGGTAAAGAGCATTCCAGTCCATTACTGGGGGCCGTTAGCTTTAATTTTGGAGGCATATCTTATGGGTCGGGATGGAGGATTGGCGCGATGTCCAGGGAGACCCGGTGAAAGGGCTGTCCGCTGGCCGTCCGCGGGTCAGTAGGGGACCCGAACCTAGCGATTACTTTTCAAACTTCTGAGAAGTGTCAGTCAGTCGGGAAAACACTTACCTGGGAGACCTGTCAGTCAGTCGGGAAAACACATACCTGGGAGACCTGTCAGTAAGTTGGGACAACACATACCTGGGAGACCTGTCAGTCAGTCGGGACAACACATACCTGGGAGACCTGTCAGTCAGTCGGGAAAACACATACCTGGTAGACCTGTCAGTAAGTCGGGACAACACATACCTGGGAGACCTGTCAGTCAGTCGGGAAAACACTTACCTGGGAGACCTGTCAGTCAGTCAGGAAAACATACCTGGGAGACCTGTCAGTCAGTCGGGAAAACACATACCTAAGAGACCTGTCAGTCATTCAGGACAACACATACCTGGGAGACCTGTCAGTCAGTCGGGACAACTCATAACCGGGCAGAACTGTCAGTCAGTTGGGAAAAAACAATTATACGGCTCTCAAACCTTTTACATCTGCCTCTGAAGAGATGTTTCATAATTACTTAATTTGAATTGCAAGCGTAGTGCTCATTAAGCTTTGAAAACTCTGGAATTAACACTGAAAACTAGCATTACTGCTTCGTATTTGTCAAGTACTTTTAGGTTTAAATTTTTATTCAAGAGCTTCCTCGTTTCGACAACATTAACGTACCTACCTGATTTATCCACTCGTACATTATTTAATGTATGACACAGTAAGTACTAAACGTGCACTAATCATTATTTTTGAAAAAAACTGGTTACGAAGCTAGGAATTTATCCCCAATAGGTACAAGATAGATAAATAAATAAATAAATAATGCTGGACAGTTCACACAACATTATCTAGCCCCAAGCTAAGCAGAGCTTGTGTTATGGTTACTAGATAACTGATATACTTAATACAATATATTATATAAATAGATATTTTTTATTATACATATAAAATACCCAGAACACCCTGAACAAATATCTGCGATCGCACAAATATTTGTTCCGAGGCGGGAATCGAACCCGCAACCTCCTGCGTCACAGGCCAAGCTTCGCCCGCCGCGCCACAGAGGTCGTCGATTTTATAATATTAGTCTATTAAACACGGACAGTCTACTATTTATCCATCTAAGAGTGCCGTTGTTCATCTTCCGTCTCCATCATCAGATCAGCTCGCTGTAACCATCATATTGTATTGTCATCGGAACTTGACAGGTATGCCAAATTTCATATCAATATCGGAAAGTCACCCGTATCACCCGTGAAGAACATATCATTGAGTAGTTCCAATGGCCATCTCTGGTCTTCATCAGTTCCACTTCACCAATTGGCACTTTCTGAATGCACATGCTTGACTTGGTGCTGAAAACACCAAAATAGCTATCTCTTCTCAGTCGTTGCACTCTTAACAGAGCGGTCGTGGTTGTCATGTTGTACTATTATCAGGGGCTAATGTTGCTCGCCTCACGATATCTCGCCATTTATCCCTATTCGTGGACATCCTAGTGCATTCATACAGGTTGCCACCCGCTGCAAACTTGATCTGGTCGGTCCAACGCATGGGCGACCTTCCGCGCGGCCTGGTGCCTTCTACTTGTCCTTGTACGACAAGACGCTCAATGGAGTCAGTGTTCCGTCTCGAGACGTGTCCGAAAAACTTAATATCGCTATATGTTTGCCTATAATATTCGCGGAATAAAAATACACACGCATTGAGAACCTCATCCTTTTTTTTTTAAGTCTGTTAATATACATGAATTTTCCTTGGAATAGTTACACCGTGTTTTGTCACATAACATCGCATTTTAAACTGCTTGTATTGACAAGCCATACAAAAAAAAATACAAAACACGTAACACAGAATTTAATTAGCACGGAAGGCAAAGTTCTCTTATTTTCATATACTTACGAACATCTTTGATCATGTTTTGTTATACCTATTCTAAGTGAAATAAACTTATCTTATCTTATCTTATCTTAAAGATAATTCGCATTTTATAGTAGCATGGTCAGAGTTTGAATTGTATCCTCAAGTTTAGGGAAGGGGAATTGAGCACAATTTTAGCGACTTGTGTTAGCGAAAAATGGTATAGTATAATATATTCATCAAACTGATTCGATAATTAAAACATTATTAAACACATACAAACAGACAGATCGACGAACGCACGGCTAGATAAGTCACACCTTCGGCCAAAATAAAGAGTCTCGCCTTATTAGTTTAGTTTGAAATTAAATGAAACGGTTTATTCGCTTCAAACATGGTTAAAAAGTTCTTACAATTAATTATGTTCACATGTTTCACCAACATCGAGCAACGCAGGCCTCCGTACCGGACATCGAGCAACGCAGGCCTCCGTACCGGACATCGAGCAACGCAGGCCTCCGTACCGGACATCGAGCAACGCAGGCCTCCGTACCGGACATCGAGCAACGCAGGCCTCCGTACCGGACATCGAGCAACGCAGGCCTCCGTACCGGACATCGAGCAACGCAGGCCTTTCGATGTTCACCAAAAACACTGGCATGCAAATTTTAAAGTTCCTAATACCTAATTTTTTTAAATTCTAATTTCATCAATTGAATATTATTTAATTTCGTTTAACTACCTACGAAAAACCTTTTATTAAACGAAACCCTAAAAAGATCGTTTTTCCCAAAATTATATTGTGAATTTTCTCACAATATTTCTTAAAAATAATATGGTTTTACGACGGATTTTAGTTTTCTTTGCTCCAATTCACCAATTAATCTTTATTTCACCTCTGGAGCATTGACACAGGGTTGACAAACCGCTCTAATATTTCATCACGAAAGCTATTGCCCAATGTTGCCACTGAGCCTAGAACAATCCTGACACACTGAGCTCACAATTATTGAACAAACTTAGCTGTATCCGTCCGTATATTTTTAATTAGTCTGAACCCGCAGCTTCGCTTGCTTTAAAAAGCAGCTCAATCCAATCTCGAGCACCGCCGTAAAGTTGATTGCCTTTCGATCTTCTTTATGTTAGATTTTGCGGAATGTGCCCAGGAGCTATATGATCTGATCCCACCATCTCCTTTTCGTCATGTATTTATTTGTATAAATGGTACGGCCTGCCCCAAATACACTTATTAATTACACACTTATTTAAACAGAATAAATGATACGTTGATGGTTTGAATTGATACAGAGAAAAAAACAATCAAAAATAACAAATAAACAATACAATCAAAAAAACATTTCAGATCATAGGGAGCAGGCGCGCGACTCAGTACCGTCCTTTAATTTAATTTAACTACCTACGAAAAACTTTTTATTAAACGAAATCCTAAAAATATTGTGAACCCTAACCGACCTCTGTGGCGCGGCGGGCGAACGTTCGCCTGCAACGCAGGACGTTGCGAGTTCGATTCCCACCTCGGAACAAATATTTGATATTTGTTCAGTATTGTTGTTCTGAGTATTTTCTATTTATAATAAAAAATATCTATCTATGTAATATATTGTATTACAAGCAGCGCCCCGCAGTTTCACCCGCGTAAGTCGCGATTCCGTGAGAATATCGGGATAAAATATGCCTATGTGTTATTCCGGGAGTCCAGTGATCTCCATTCCAAATTTCATCAAAATCCATCCAGTAGTTTTTACGTGAACGAGTAACAAAGATACATCCATCCATACAAACTTTCACGTTTATAATATTAGTAGGATAGGATAGGAAGTATATCAATTGTCTAGTACCCATAACACAAGCTCTGCTTAGCTTGGGGCTAGATAATGTTGTGTGAACTGTTCAGAATTATTTTATTTATTTATTTATCCTTATATAAGTATACCCGCAAATCGTACTACACGTTTCGATGTTTCGGTTACACCATTATAATACGAAAACTGCTACGGAATGGATCTCGTTAGTATCGTCTGTCTTTCCTGCAAAACTGCATTATGGGTCTAAATAGGTGCCTTCTACCACTTAGGTCACTTACCAACAGGTGAGATCACGGTCAAACGAGGGACTGAAAATGTAAAAAATAAAAAATAAAATGGTTATTTAAAATGATGATCTCAATGTGTCTCTTAAAGCCCAGTATCGCTTGGCCATTTAAAATTAAAATGTGATCAATAAAGCAGACAAGCGTGACCGCTCGCGCCAAGTTCACTCTGCCGCCAAAAATATACAGACCTTTATTGAAATAGCCTTATAATAATATTTTACAACAGAATAATAATTATAAGATAATAGGAAAAATCAAGAAAAAGTTTATCTGGGCAACAAGTCCGGTCAGTTGTTTTAGCAAGAATTTCAATTTTATTTTGCTTAGTTAATTCTATTCACTTATTTATTCACAAGAAATATATTGCTGGTGTCTGTGAGAGAGGGTAGGTAGGTAGTTAAGGTGTATGGTCTCGCTTAGGGCTGGAAATTCAAATTTTTTGGTGATTTTTGCCCATTACAGCTCATCAACACTTCTTCAGATAACGAAAGTTGTTTTCGCAAGAACTAGGAAACTTAACACACATGTTTTAATTGATGGTATCTCATAAATATCATCAGTTTAGCTACGATACCCCTAACCCCCTACCTCTAAACAAAAAACACTTTAAAATGTGTTAGGGGTAAACTGATGCTATTTATGAGACACTATCAATTAAAACATCTGTGTTTAGTCTCCTAGTTCTCGCGAAATCAACTTTCGCTCTCTGAAAAAGTGTTGATGAGCTGTAATGGGCAAAAAACACCAAAAAATAATAATTTTGCGCAGCAAGCGTTAGCATTTTACTTTTATTGTTCTCGACAACATTATCAGCTTCACTGCTGGTAATCTGTGATACTTTTTAATCATCATCATTATCAGCCTACAGAAGTCCACTGCTGGACATATGCCTACCTTATAGAATGCCACTACCGTTCTGAGCCGCCTCCATCTACTGACTTCCTGCGATCTCTGATGATGTCATCCAGGTCGATTTCGGCCACGGCGACTGTTTATCTGCTTCAGACGGAAGAGCTTCGCTGGTGTACTCTTGTATGGCTTAGGTACCCTATTTTGTCTGTAAACGTGCGTTTGCAGTAGTTGCACGTGAGAGTATTATTTTCATAATGGTACACTATGTTAGAAGGCGGTCTACTTTTAAGATCGTCACGCTTTAAATCAAGATCGCGCCTTCTGTCATCTTCAAACGCTCAGACCTTCTGCTGTACCAGTCTCCTCCACTGTGGGCGCTTTTCTGCCATAGACTCTATATTGGGCAGTCCTCTAAGGAGCTGTTCAATCTCATACCTGCATCCAGGTTCTACCATCGCACTTCTCGAAAACGCAAGGGAGCTCATCCACACATCATCGACACGTGGGTATCTCGTACTGCTCGCTTTACGAGATCTTTTTTCCCCCATACGTACAAGTTGTGGAATGGGCTCCCTCCTGAGGTGTTTACGCTAAACTACAACATGAGCTGCTTCAAAAAAAAATGAAAAAAGAGCCCTTCAGGGCAGGCATCGCATTGGACCCAACCCCTCGTGTTGCAGATGTCAATAGGCGACGGTAACCGCTTACCATCAGGCGGGCCGTATGCCAGTTTGTCGAGCCATTACATTAAAAAAAGACTGCGCATGAGAGGGCTCAATGTTGCATTTCTTCATGTGTCTTTTCTGAACATCCTTGGATCCAAGGTATATTGACCACCGGGTTTACGTTTCCCTTTTTGTAGTTCAGAAAAGATAATGCGCTTCACCACTCTCTCGTCGGGCATCCTCAAGACGTGGCCACACCATCGCGTTGGCGCCGTATTAGATATGCCTCGATACCGCACACGCTGGCTCTTCGTAAAGGCGTATTGCGATCTCTATGTTATCGGTGGCCCATCGGGAATGATCTTGGTTCTTGTACGGATGTTCTCATTTCAGATTCTATCACGCTGTCTAACTCCGTGTAACGCTGTGTAACACTTCACAATCCTCCACGAACTCAACATTAAGACAAGACTTTCCTCCAAATATCTCTGCAGGGTCCTCGAGTTTTTCGGCTACGTTGCTAGGAAGGAAGGTGGCAATTTTGAAAAGCTGGTGGTCACTGGTAAAGTGGAAAAAAAAAGACCAAGGGTATGGAGCCCCATGCACTGGAGCGATCAAAATCGCTCCGCACTCGATTCCAGCGTGAGCGACGCCATAAGGATAGAAGCCAGTGGAGACAAATCATCAAGTCCAAGGTCCTACATAAAGGTCACGACCCTCAGCAGTGAGGTTACCGACGCAAGGAGGAGGAGGTGTAACTCCAAGCATAGCTCTCACAATAGCCCGCAGCACAACTTTGAGCTTTCGTATGCGTCCAATAGTTAGCGGCTACGTCTTAGTGCCGTAAGTTATCACGGAAATTATTTTGCATAGACCTACGAGAACACACAGTCGTGTATCAAAACAATGGCAAAGACCCAAGACACTATTTAAGTGTAAGTTTCACAAACAGTGGCTAGTTGATTATGCTGGTCGTTAGCGTGGCTTTACCCCATATATCGTGTAGAATCACCCCCCGGGGAGCGATATGTCAGACAAGTTCAGTGGTCACATTTTATCATAACAATTTAAACAGATTCGAAAGAGCTCGGTTCGGTAAGTTTGTTAGATTTTGTCAAGTACGGTGGCTTCGTAATTTGGCAGAATAGTAACATTTGAAACTATCATGGTAATTATAACGTTTCGGACTCTTCCCGCCATTTTCGAAAAGAGACGTTGTCTACTTTTATTTTATTTCTTTTCCTAGTGTTTTCTTGAGTTATTTTGTGTTATTTTGGTGGCATTTTAAGTAATGTAGCTCGTTTAAAAAGCACAAGTGTAGTGAAATGAAATGGAAGTGAATTGCGTGACTTTTGAAATTGGTGGAAATTGTCTACCAAAGTTTTAGTAAAATTGGCCACCGTTTTACTAAAACATGACTCGACTGTGACTTTGACGACTTGGAAGGAGTGTAACGTTGCAAAATATATTGAAAATACAATATAGTGAAAATACAGATACTTGAAAATGGCAAATGAACAAGCCGTGCGGCGCCAATTATAAAGGAAAAAAAAATAAAAAGATAACGTTTCTGCCTTGCCATGTAAGGGTGAATTTGGTGTGAAAGTGAATGAATGAATGAATGAAAATACTTTATTCTTTTTTTTTTTTTTTTTTTTTAACATTAATAGACCTTTGTTTGAGCACGATCTCACCTGTTGGTAAGTGACGATGCGGCCGAAGATGGAGCACAAAGGTCTAGAAGGCACCTATTCACTCTTGACTTGAAGAGACCCAGATTATAGTTCTTATTACTATTTATTACTTATTGCCGTCTACGGACTGACTCGACTTTTTTAGTGACTAGTCGTAGTGACGACAGCCCGCCCTAATGCCTTTTTAACACGCTTTTATTAGGTTGGGTTGTATCTATGTATGTATGTATGTATGTAACTGAATCTTTGAGCGTAATTTTCACCAATTTCCATAAGTCTGATTAATTTGAAACTTTGCATAGAGAGAGAGAAAGAGAGAGAGAGAGAGAGAGAGAGAGAGAGAGAGAGAGAGAGAGAGAGAGAGTTAGAGTTAGAGTTAGAGTTAGGGTTAGGGTTAGGGTTAGGGTTAGGGTTAGGGTTAGAGTTAGAGTTAGAGTTAGAGTAGCTAACCAAACTAAAAAATAGAAAATAATATTCAATTTCAAAGAGTTTATATTACAGTAGTAGAAGATCAAACAATCCACCAGTTTTTTTTTTTTAAGGCGTGGGTTGCATTTTACTACTTTTCATAACTCTCCTCTCATAGATAGTTGCCAACAGAATGATTGTTACATTTAATTTATCAAGCAACCCACGCTTTTAAAAAAGAAAAAAAAACTGATTGATTGTTCGATCTTCTACTACTGTAATATAAACTCTTTGAAATTGAATATTATTTTCTATTTTTTAGTTCGGTTAGCTATAAAAGCGTGTTTTTTTATTTTATTTTAAATATTATTTATTAACACGAATAGAAGTTAAGTATTCCGGGGCAATAACCTAAAGTTTTTTTTTGGATAACGGTGACCAAACAATAAGCACCAATATAAATCAGAAATCAGGCTCTGTGCCTTTGTCGCAAGCGCCACACTGTAGTTCGAACTAACTGGTTTTAAATGTAGAATTTGTAAAAGTCATAAATCTATGGACTTTCTTATATAAAAGACTAGCTGTAACCCGCGACTTCGTACGCGTAATATTGTTTTATCCATAACTCTGCGTAATAGCACAGACTAATTATGTTTTACACTGTGGTAATAGTATGTTCTAGTTGTTGTAGTAGTAGAATGTTTGGTTTTACACTTGTGGTATCCTACCTATGCTAATTGTAAGTTAGCGCGCCTCCCCCGAACGTATGCACATTGCCCGCAACCGTCACAAGAATAATTTATAAACCAGCATCCGATGGTCCGGTGCCCCTTTCCGCACCGCCAGCAAGGCTGCTCCACGCACTGCACATCGCCCACGGGCGCGGAAGGAGCGCGTGCTCCCGCTGCGCTGGCGCCGCTGCCGACCCCTACGCGGCCCGCGTGCGCTGCGCCTCGTCCAGCCCCCCCTCCCCCCTTCACCCCCCCAAATCAGGTGTCTTTGTGACTTGTTACTCTGATTTAATTGTAGTGAGCGCCATGAACTGTTCCACGCGTCGTGTTATCACTTTTTACTCGAAATATCGAATTGTTCGGTTTTACCGATCGGCATTTTATTCCGATGCACAAAAACACAATAAATAAGCAAGTGGTGGTATTTTTTCGCGGTGTATCTCGTCGCCAGTGGGATTTACAGGTAGGATACCACATTATTATTATTTTATTAAATTAAGGGGTCCCATTTTAACCTTGAGGTCCTGGAATATTTTAATCTCAACAACGACACCGTGACACGACCTTTGAAACGACACCATACTCAAGGTTTTCAATTTAGGGGTCCCATTTTAACCTTGAGGTCCGTAAAATATATCTCAACAACGACTCCGTCAAACGACATTTGAAACGACACCATACTTATGTTTTTCAATTTAGGGGTCACATTATAACGTTGAGGTTCTGAAAATATTTTAATCTCAACAACAACACGTGACACGACCTTTGAAACGACACCATACTCAAGTTTTTCAATTTAGGGGTCCCATTTTAACCTTGAGATCCTGAAAATATGTAATCTCAACAACGACACCGTCAAACGACCTTCTAAACGACACCATACTAAAATTTTTCAATTTAGGGGTCCTATTTTAACCTTTAGGTCCTGAAAATATTTTGATCTTAATGACTTCACCGTGAAACAAACTTTGAAATTGCCGAAATACGCTGAAATCTCGCTAAAACCTAAAGTGTATTTATTTACAAAGAAAATGTTCCCATGCTTGTTTCAGCAAAATTTCAGGTACTGCTGAAACTTATGTTGGCTATTTGTATTTAAGGAATTACCTTGTGAATTTTCTTGTTTCTACTACCAACGGTTTCCGAAATACGAAGCATTTTAGTTTTACATTAAAAGCCATTTTGGACCCCTTACAGGATGAATTTTCAAAAATCCTTTCTTAGTACACCCCTACACCCAAAAAGGAATACATCCTTCAAATTTCATGTGTCTAGGTCCAGCAGTTTAGACTGTGCGTTGCAAAACGCAAAGTGTATACGTTAAAAGCCCTTTTTGAACCCCTAAGAGGGTGAATTTTCCAAATTCCTTTCTAAGTACACCTTGACACCCTAAAAGGAATACACTGTCCAAATTTCAAGTCTCTACGATCAGCGGTTTAGGCTGTGCGTTGTAAAAACTAAAGTTTTTTTATTTTTTTCATAGAAAACGATCCCTTTCCATTTTTCAGGAAAATTTCAGGAATCGCTGAAACACGTGTTTATTTATTTTATTTGAGGAATCTCCATGTAAAATTTCAAGGTTCTACTGCTAACGGTTTCTGAAATACAGAGCTTTTTTGTTGTATATTAAAAGCCCATTTTGGACCCCTTAGAGCGGGAGTATCGGAAATTCCTTTCTTAGTGCACCCCTAGACCACATAAGGAATGTACCCTCCAAATTTCAGGTCTCTAGGACTTACGGTTTAGGCTGTGCGTTGATTGTCAGTCAGTCAGTCAGTCGGTCAGTCACGCAACGATTTTATATATTTTGATATCATATTTCATTGGTAAACAAAAAAAAACGGCCAAGTGTGAGTCAGACTCGCACACGTAGGGTTCCTCACCATTAACAACAAAAACGGCAAAAAAAACGGATTGTAATAAATTAATAAAATAAATAGAACGTAAAAAGTGGTCACCCATCTAAAAACTGACCCCGCAGATCATTGCTTAACCTACATTTTGAGAAATCACGTTTGTTGTCCGGCAGCCCCCTTAAACATTAATTCATTTTTTTTTTGTATTTGTCGTTATAGCGGCAACAGAAATACATCATCTGTGAAAATTTCAACCGTCTAACTATCACGGTTCATGAGATTCAGCCTCGTGACAGACGGACGGGCAGACAGACAGATGGACAGCCAAGCCTTAGTAAAAGGGTCCCGTTTTACCCTTTGGGTGCGGAACCCTAAAAATGGGCGGACCTAGTTTACAGTCATTGCTGCAAGCGAAAATGTTTTGAAACTGGTCAGGGACTTACGTTGTGATAGTACCTACATACTTTTCACCTTCCTTTTCACTATAAACCGGATATTCACCCGGTTGTTCTCACGTGATCATGGCGCATGCTACTGTGCTGAAATATCGGGACCAAACAAAACTCAATAATCATTGTGAATATCCCGTTTTTTGGTGAAAAGTATGGCAAAATAGTGTCCTAATATAGCACCAAAAGAGAGAGAGTAGTAGTAGAGCTTTTTTGTGAAAGAGTTCGTCCGGGGAAGTACTACCACCATACCTATTTCTGCCGTAAAGCAGTAGTGCTCGCATTGATGTGTTCTGGTTTGAAGGGTAAGGGTGCCGGTGAAATTACAGGCACATGAGACTTTCATCGTTATGTCTCAGGGTGGCGGGCGAAGTGCGATGCCACATAGGGCGCGTCCTAGGTGGACGTGACCTATGAGGTAATGCACTGTTCATAGGCAGAGGTTACCGCTTAACATCAGGTGGGCCATCTGCTTGTTCCGTCATTCCAGTAGTATAAAAAAAAAAAAAAACAACGTAAAAATACCTTCGGATACCCACGCCTGCGAATGTATACTACTTTCGTAGCTATGACTAGCTTGAAATGTTTGGATTATGTTCGGGTCAAATCTTGCACCTGAATTTTAAAACAGTTATCCTCAACCGATTGAGCTGAAATTTGGCATACCCGTCAATTTCCGGTGACAATTCATTATTATGGTGACAGCGAGCTGATGTGATGATGCTGACGGAAGGTTGACAACGGAACTCCACGATGGATAATAGTAGACTGGCCGTGTTTAGGCTCATTTTGATCAGCACACGTTTACTATCGTATTGAAAAATATATTTTTTACAAAAACTTATCTTACTTGCAATTTTTGTATGTATGTTTGGGGTATAGTATTATTTTATCTGTGGTTTAGGTCAAAACTTGCAACTGCATTTTAAAGCAGTGATCCTCATCCGATTGAGATGTAATTTTGTACACCTGTCATGTTTCGATGAAAATACATTATTTGGATGACAGCGAGCTGATCTGATGATGGAGACGGAAGGTGGACAATGGCTATTATGTACCATTGAATATTTTTAAACTCATGGAAATAGCGCAGCTTGTTTTAGAGAATATTTAATGCACGTAGTTAGTGTTAGTTATTATTGTATGTCTATCCTCGGTAGGTATTACCTACTTATTCTAAGCTTGGTTGTTTTTATTTTTTATTATTACATAATTGTGTGCATGCAACATCGCTTTGGATTTCTGTTATGTTGTTGTACTTGTTTCTTAATAAATAAATAAAGAAATTTATATGAGATTCAAAAAGAGCCCAAAACCTTTTAGTTCATGAGTAAATTTTTATCAGGTCAGTGGTCCGATCACTAATTACATAAAAGCTTGCTAGAAACAGATATTCTTCAACGAAAACTTATTGCTGATTAAATTTTCGTGGATTTGTAGGCACAAAAATAATTTAAGTGTAAATTACTTGATCAATTCCAAACCTTACTTGAATGATAGTTATTTTCTTAGAACGTCAAAGTTTGATTTTAGTCCTAAATCACTTTAAATATACAATAAATCAATCACCGTAACAGTTACAGATCCTTGCATCCATCTTGTTTTACACGTAAAGCCGGTTTCTGGTTGACTAACGGCACGAGCACGACGGGCATATATACATACATAGACACACGCCTTTTTCCCCGAAGTGGTAGGCAGAACCTCAATGGGCCTCTTTTCACTGTGGGTTGTACCATCGTGGAATATAGACGTGATAAGAATGGCGTCATTTCTATTTAATTGCATATTCATTTTTTTTTCATTGTGTTTTTCGAGTTATTTCGTGTAATTTTGATGGCATTTTAACCAAAGTAGATATCACATGTGTGATGTGTAAGTTAAGTGTATTGCGTGACTTTTCAAAATGGTACCGCGCCCCTCGCTTCCCTGCGCGGGGGAATGAGAAGGCACTTACCCGTGGACCGCCGTACATATCGGCACCACATTAATTTATTTTTAACTAGAATTTATCTGTTAATCAATAGAACTACAATATTAAACGTAGTTAAACGTAGTTGCAATACAAAAAGTTCTTTATATGAATCTTCAACAGACATAACAATGAAAAATATGCCTTCAAATAAAATAAACTTGTTTTTAGGGTTTCGTACCTCAAAAAGTAAAACGGAATCATTATAGGATCACTTTGTTGTCCGTCTATCTGTCAAGACCCTTTTCCACAAGAACGCGTGAAGGTATCAAGCTGAAATTCATACCAAATATACACATCTAATGTCCCTTGTACTTGTGAAAAAGTCAAACTTCTAAACCTACGCAATCAAAAGATACAGCCGTTTATGCTGCAAATTTTCAACACTCGCAAGGGAATCAAAACCTACAGGGTACTTTCCGTAAACTGAGAATCTTGAAATTTGGTACGTAGCAAAGTCTTATAGCACAAATAAAGGACAAACTACGAAATGCATAAATTTTAAGTTAGGTCATATAATAAAAATATTTTAAATAATTTTATACTTACTACCCCTTTCCTCATGATGATTTCATTTAGCAATAAAAGTACCATAACTTTTACTAATATAACTACAAGTTTGTACGGAACCCTCGGTGCGCGAGACCGACTCGCACTTGGTTGGTTTTGTTACGTAGTACGACGGCTGGTAAGTAAGCGCCCGCCGGTAGACAGCTCCCGGCAATCTGCCTTAAATTAGGTCTTACACAGACACTTTCATTAGTTAGTACAAATGTAATTATATTATAATTTAATTGGGCTAGACCGACTGTAATGGCATGAACTATTTACAAATATCCATTTAATTTATCAAGATAAATTATTTAGCAACATAAATTATATTATTTACAAGCTGATAGATGAATCGTGTATACTTAACTCAAGTTGATTCCATTCAAATTCGTTTATAATAATGTTTTAATTAATTTTATTTACAATATATACTATTTGACGACGGGTTCGATTTCGGCACTCGGAACAAATATTTGTGCGATCGCAGATATTTGTTCAGGGTGTTCTGGGTATTTTGTATGTATAATCCAAAAAAAATATCTATGTAATATGTTGTATTAAGTATATCAGTTATCTAGTACCCATAACACAAGCTCTGCTTAGCTTGGGGCTAGATAATGTTGTGTGAACTGTCCAGCATTATTTATTTATTTAATGACTTTACATCTATTTACTTATATAATTATAATATGTGCACTTACTGTAACCACAGAATAAATAATAGTACAACTAGGTATATTATAAAATTATTTGCAATCTGTACATGTCGCTATGGATCATATATTAACGCTATATTTTTTTGTTTAATTTGTAACTATACCCTGGTTCAGAATTCGAGATATTTTTTGTAAAAAACAAATGTCACGGTCAAAGTGACAAGCCAATAGTAAATTTTTTTTTTTGCTTGAATCATGTTTTACTAGTACTGACCCGCGGCTTTTCCTACGGTATTAAATTTAATTTAAAAAAAAATACCGTAGGAAAAGCCTACGGTATTAAATTTTTGTAATATCCGCCAGCGGGTTTGCTCGCGCGGTATGTGCCTTAAATTGGCGGCAAATCTACACAAACCCACTACCTGCCTGAGTTTATCTGACGAGTCAATGTGTAAACGGCAAAATGTTATATATAACTCTTACCTATTGATACAGTATGACCATTCTATTGTAAAACTGTGCTGAAAAGCACATTCGTATTCGGCAAATGAGGAGAAACGAATGAAATTAACAAAATGGGGACCGGCTTTCAAAACAAAGCCCATTGTTTAGAATCTCTGCAGTGTTCCAAGTATCATGAAATATTTTCTACTAACAAATATATTTTTGCTTGATAACTTTGTTAATAACCGAAATAACTCAAAAATATATACGACAAAATATTGATTACTTTATAGTTTATCAGATCTGAGTTAGAATAACATGCCTAGCCTGGTTATTGGCCTAATTTAATAAACTACCAAGAGCACCAATTTTTTTGCTATGGTATCCCCTTTGTTTACAAAAAATATCTCAAACTCTGAACCAGGGTATACTTTAATGTATGTCTACTTGACGTTCTTAAAATAATAAGTTTCTTTTTTTTTTTTTTCGATAAGCTTTTATAAAATTAGTAATCATAACCGTGTGCTGATCAAAATGAGCCTAAACTTGGCCAGTCTACTATTATCCCTCGAGAAGTTCCGTTGTCCACCTTCCATCTCCATCACCAGATCAGCTCGCTGTCACCATAATATTGCATTGTCATCGGAACTTGCCAGGTATGCAAAATATCATCTAAATCGGTTGAGGATAGCTGCTTTAAAATTCAGTTGTAAGATTCCACCCGGACAAATAAATTGCAAGTTAACTAAAAGCTTGAATAAAATAAAATCAGTAAGCATATATTTTTGTCAATTGTCATATAGTAGTTGTTGTTTAGTAGTAGTAGAGCTTTTTTGTGAAAGAGTTCGTCCGGGGAAGTACTACCACCATACCTCTTTCTGCCGCAAAGCAGTAGTGCTTGCATTGCTGTGTTCCGGTTTGAAGGGTAAGGGTGAAGGTGAAATTACAGGCACATGAGACTTTTCATCTTTATGTCTCAGGGTGGCGGGCGCAGTGCAATGCCACATAGGGCGCGTCCTAGGTGGACGTGACCTATGAGGTAATGCACTTTTCATAGGCAGTGGTTACCGCTTAACATCAGGTGGGCCATTTGCTTGTACCGTCATTCTAGTAGTATAAATATATATATATATATATATATATATATATATATATATATTGAACCCTTTACGGTAAATGTTGATCCAGTATGAAGTCTGAACAAATGTTGATCCACATATTTCTCATGTATACTTTACTCCCTATCGAGCTAACCGATATACTTTGATCTGACGTTATAGTGCGCGAGGAAACACTGGATCTGAATTGATTGGTTTTCAAGATACTCGTTTTCGAATCGTCCAACTACCGTTGATCCACTAACGGCCAAAAAAATTATACTGAAGCGTCATTTTTAGATCCATATCATATATAATTTATACGCGAAGTTGGCCTATATAAAGTTGATCTGGAGCCACAAATGCATTGTGGGTGCTAAAAGGCAAAGCGGCAACGTCGCATTTTGTGTGACAAGTACGAAACTTGATAAAAAGAGAATAATGCATAATGGATAATGGACGGACGGACATCAATCAACAAGCCGCGCGCGGGCCGTCTTTTTTCGTGTCTTACCTACCGACATATGTTTTAGTTTTAATTTGTTATGTTTGTTGATTGTGGTAAATAATTATTTAACTTAGTTCTTGCCCGAGAGGAATAGGTAAATAAGATGGGTTTTTAATTAAGTATTTAATAAAAGATATTTAATAAAATAGGGCCAATTGGAATTAAAGCACCATGTTCCGTAACAATCGCAAGGTAAAAAGCAAGGACTTTCACTGGTGGAGCCACGTAAGTTAATGGAGATACATAGGTATTGGACTAGTAAAATTCTGTACTTTGCGATTGTTACAGAACACGTTTTATTTTTATTTTTTTAACATTGATAGACCTTTAGTAGTAGTAGAGCTTTTTTGTGAAAGAGTTCGTCCGGGGAAGTACTACCACCATACCTATTTCTGCCGCAAAGCAGTAGTGCTCGCATTGCTGTGTTCCGGTTTGAAGGGTAAGGGTGCCGGTGAAATTACAGGCACATGGGACTTTTCATTTTTATGTCTCAGGGTGGCGGGCGCATTGCAATGCCACATAGGGTGCGTCCTAGGTGAACGTGTCCTATGAGGTAATGCACTGTTCATAGGCAGAGGTTACCGCTTAGCATCAGGTGGGCCATCTGCTTGTTCCGTCATTCATTAGTATAAAAAAAAAAAAAAAAAAAAAAAAAATACCTTTGTTTGACCACGATCTCACCTGTTGGTAAGTGTCGATGTGGCCGAAGATGGAGCACAAAGGTTTAGAAGGCACCTATTCACTCTAGCCTTGAAGAGACCCAGATTACGTTACGTTCATTGGAGTCACATGTTTTTTTAATAAATATTTTATTTGATCAACGTCTAGGCTCATTTGAGACCGAAAATACATTGTATCTTGATCCAGTTGGAGCCACATTTGTGTAAGGTATAAGGTTACCTACCTACTAATGTATGGTTTTTATTGTTTTTTACTTTTATTGATCCAATATATAGTACCTCCATTTAAAATACTCTTGTCACCTCATCAAATATGTGTTTTATTTTCGTAGAATAGCAAATAATTCCTATCAGCTTCTGCCCGTAACTCTCGCTTATAAGAAATAAGGGTGAGTGAAGGGTGGGTTTAAAGGATCTACGTGATATAATATGAAATGAGTAGACCAACCAGAGGGGAATAAACGTTCTCGAGAGGAAACCAAAAACCCGAAAAAAAGGGGAAGCTCATGGCATCACATATTATATTAACAAACTCGCAGGTAGTCGATGGATAAGGCAGCACAAGACCATTCGGCGTGGCATTCTATGGGGGGTGCCTGTGTCCAGCAGTGGAATTCTGCAGGCTGATGAAGATGATGAATTAAGTAATAATACTAACTAAGATGATATGAATGAAAGCCACTGTTGGGAATAAGTCTTTTCCATCTTATGCACTCCAAACTCCAACTCCCCCGGTGTAGTAACTTGTACTATTGGTATGGTGACTGGGTCTGACCGCTTCTGGTACATATCAAGCTAGGGTTCTACTGTGAATAAAGATGGCTGACGCTAGGGTAGTATTTTTCTACTGCAGTGTGCTCGGGTTAGTTAGGTATTTGAGGCTTAGTGTACGCATTCAGGCAAAATGACAACTTGCTTCAAATAGTTCTTATTGTTAGAGAGCTTTTATATGAAAATGTTTGCCTGGGGAAGTACTACCACGGTGCATTAAACCCTAGTCCTACCAAAATACATATTTCTGCCAAAAAACATTAGTGCTCTCATTGCTGTGTTTCGGTTGAAGGTGCCGGTGAAATTATAGGTACATGAGACTTTTCATCTTTATGTCTCAGGGAGGTGGGTGCCAAATAGGTAAATCCTAGGTAGTCGTAACCTGTGATTTAATGCATTGTTAAAAGCAGAGGTTACATAAACAGTGGGTCAAGAATGACCGGGTTAGCTGCTCCTAAATAAACCAATCACTTGCTATAGCTTCAATAACAAATTCTGATTTTGGGTGCAAATTGTAAATGTATCGTGTGACAAATCAAACAAAAGGTCTTGTTGCTTGTAATGTGGTGTTCAAATATATTACGTTATTATAAACTTCAACACAAAACGGCAGATCATACCGTTTCATTACATTAGGCTATTTCTATTCCTATTATGTTAGGTACCTATTTGAAAAATATCTACAAAATCCTACCTCAACTTAGTTAATGGAAATACGAGTACATATTGAACAAAAGTCATCAACTTGCCAATGTTACGTAACATGTTGATCCGATTCTAAAGAGTAAGTTTTAGGATACCGTACCTACCTCAAAAGTTACCAACGGAACCAATATAGGATCACTCTCATGTCTGTCTGGCTGTCTGTTTGTCCATCTTTCACAGCCTATTTTCTCTAAAAGCTCGAGATGAAAAAAGCTCGGTTCATATATTTCAGGCATGTACCACCTACCGTCGAACAGGGTTAGATTTATTGGTATTGAAATTCAATCGCATGTAACTTCTTTAGCTTTAAGATTCCGTAGCAAACGCAAGGTAAACGCCATGGACTTTTGGTGATCTAATTCGTATCTCCATAAGTTAATGTGGCTCCAACATGAAAAACGTGTTGAGCCTACACTATTGATACTTTTTGAAGTAAGGAACCCTAAAAATGGCCCATTTGAATTGGATCCACATGTTCCGTAGCAAACGCAAGGTAAATGGTATGGACTTTTGGTGATCTAATTCGTATCTCCATTAGTTAATGTGGCTCCAACATGATAAACGTGTAGGTTTACTTGGCACTGAAAAAACTCACCCAATTTCATGGTAATTTAATTAACTGTTCGTAAGTTATTCTAGGAAAGACATACCACAAAAAACTATTCATCCAAGATTAATCGGAGAACTCACTTCACTCGATCATTAAGTCTATTCAGTGTGAACTACATTTGTTAATGAAGATACATGTTGGATCAACCAAAGTAGGTAGGTACTACATCGCATGCGTGAAGTAGCGAAATGAACCAGTCATGTGTGTCTCCTCTTGAACCAAGGACAGTGTAAGGGTTCCGTAGTCAATTCACAATCCCATAGTAACCATAAAAGTATTCATCAAAGGCAGTTCAAGATATTTTTTTTAAAAACCACTTTGTTTGTTTTATGTAAAACTACAATAAAATTTGTCCTCAATTATAAAACCCAAGCTCAACGCCCAGATTCCTTCAGAGCCAGTTGCCATACCAATTAGTACAAATTACAACGGTGGCGTTCGCGTTAGCATAAAAAACCTATGCCCAAAAGTGGGTTTCAATCAGATCATTTTAGTTAGCCTGAGCTACTGGTGTCCCCCAGTTTTAATTTTACTTTGGCTACCCACCTCTATGTTTGATTTTATGTGTAGGTAATGTTTGTTGACGAAAGTAATTTTTTTTCCAAGTTTCGGTAGCCATGCAATAATTAAAATGGTTTTTGTGTCTGTATTTTATAGTTAATTTAAAAATGGCCCGTTTAAACTAAATTAACATGTTCCATAACATCGATCCCTTTACGGTAAATGTTGATCAGGCGCGACTTCACGCGAGCTCTTTGTTGATCCAAAAACACAAGTTGATCCGGGCGACTTTTGTTGATCCAATATGTATACTAAGCATAGAGATACCTACCTACGATGTGGGCGTGGATTGCCTACGTGACCAACGACCCGTGCGCCGAGCCAAGCTAAAGGAATAGTGCCGATCAGAGCTCACTTCTGCTCCAGCGCCAGAGATAGACGGACGTTGTACATTAGCATACCTACCTACATTAGTGTCAATTTTGATAATCATGTTCTTGTAAAATTATTTTGTTAAGAAATTCCTTTCGTTTTGATTTGTGCTTATTTTTTTAAGTAAATTACTCCTGTAGTTTATCATCGTATCTCCATTAACTAATGTGGCTTCTAGATGATTCACGATTTTTTAAATGAAATTGTTAATTTTTTTAATCTTTGATAGTCCTTTGTTTCACCACGATCTCACCTGTTGTTAAGTGACGATGTGGCCAAAGATGGAGCACAAAGGTCTAGAAGACACCTATTCACTCTAGCTTTGAAGATACCCAGATTATAGTTTTCAGGAAAGACAGACGACGGTAGTGTATTCCACTCCTTAGCAGTTTGCATTATAAAGGTAGAACTGAAACGTTTTGTGCGAATAGAAGGTATACTAATGAAGTAAAGATGGTACTGAGCCGTACGCCTGTTCGTCCTATGATGAAAAGGAGATGGTGGGATCAGATCGTGCAGTTCCTGGGAGCATTCCCCGAAATGTAACCTATAGAAGATCAAAAGGCATGCAACCTTACGGCGGTGCTCGAGACTCTGGATCTTAGTCTCCGCCATATGTTGCTCACCTATAAGCCTGGAAGCTCTACGTTCGATCGAGTCCAAGGCAGCAAGCTGGTGTTTTGCCGAACCATCCCAAACATGGCAGCAGTACTCCATACCAGCTCGGACTTGTGCTTTATATAAACTGAGAAGCTGTCCTGGTGCGAAGTAACGCTTTACCTTATTCAGGATGCCTAGCTTCATGGCAGCTGTGACTTAGACTCGATGTAGGAGCCAAAGTTGAGAGTAGGCGTGAGCGAAACACCTTAGAGCTCGAGGTGATCTCCTATAGCTACAGGTACATCTCGGAATACAGGAACTTGGAGAAACAGATATTTTATCGCCGAGAAGAGACAAACCTGCGTTTTAGAGGCGTTGAACTTGACTAGATTGGCATCGCCCCAGTCAGATACAGCCTTGAGAGTCAAATTCAGACGCTGCAGCATCTCATCTCTTAACTCCTGAATTTCATTCTGCCTAGCTCGCGCAGTGGAAACATACCTCTCCACAACTGTGCTGTCGTCTGCATACCCAATGATACCGGGCATTAGCAGATCATTAATGTGCAGCAAGAACAGTGTGGCAGATAGCACTGACCCCTGAGGTACCCCAGCGTTAATAGCCAATTGATCCGACGAGCAGCCGTCAATAACTACTCGAATGGATCTTTCCCTCAGAAAGTCTGCGAGCCAGGAGCAGAATTGAACTGGCAGTCCGTAGGCAGGAAGCTTGCCAATAAGGCTAGCGTGCTAAACCCTATCAAAGGTAATTGTATTGTTCTCGATTTGTAATCGAGAAAATTTATCTGATTCGTGTTTTAGGTGCTATAATGCCCATAGCAATATGATAAAGATTAACATGTAATTTTTTTACCGTCTTTTAGCTGAACGCTCTCACAAATATCAATGTTTTTCAGGTACCATTTAATGAACCAGGAATCACAGTTGTGACAATGTCATAGTACAAAATTAAGGATGATACATTCATCTTTAGAGATAGTGAATAAAAACTGGGGAGTTTCATACAAAATGTTCACATGAATATGTTTTAACCAACGCAAGAATAAATAAATAAATATATATGTAACTTATTAGAGGTAATAATATCAATGTCAATAAATGAAAGAACAAAGAGCAGATTCAGTTTTTAGGCTCTTTGTATAAAAATATTGTGATAATTACAAAAACATTTTATCGTTCCAAAATTTCCATACAAAATTTCCACGAGTCTGCCATTCTGCCGTCAAACGCCATATAGTTTTTATTGGACTGAAATAGGTATTCCAAATTTGAATTTGTATTATTTTGTGAGAGCGTCCTTAATACATGTAACTTGTCAAAGGATAAATAAAGAATAGAATTGAGTTGAGTTGTAGTATGTCCTATGTTCTATTGATACTTTTTGAAGTAAGGAACCCTAAAAATGGCCCATTTGAATTGGATACACATGTTCCGTAGCAAACGCAAGGTAAATGGTATGGACTTTTGGTGATCTAATTCGTATCTCCATTAGTTAATGTGGCTCCAACATGATAAACGTGTAGGTTCAATTGGCACTGAAAAAACTTACCCAATTTCATGGTAATTTAATTAACTGTTCGTAAGTTATTCTAGGAAAGATATATCACAAAAAACTATTCATCCAAGTTTAATCGGAGAACTCGCTTCACTCGATCTTTAAGTCTATTCAGTGTGAGCTACATTTGTTAATGAAGATACATGTTGGATCAACCAAAGTAGGTAGGTACTACATCGCATGCGTGAAGTAGCGAAATTAACCAGTCATGTGTGTCTCCTCTTGAACCAAGGACAGTGTAAGGGTTCCGTAGTCAATTCACAATCCCGTAGTTACCAGAAAAGTATTCATCACAAGGTGTTCAAGATATTTTTTAAGAAAACCACTTTGTTTTGTTGTATGTAAAACTACAATAAAATTTGTCCTCAATTATAAAACCCAAACTCAACGCCCAGATTATTTCAGAGCCAGTTGCCATACCAATTAGTACCTACAAATTACAACGGTGGCGTTTGCGTTTGTATAAAAAACCTAGGCCCAAAAGTGGAATTCATTCAGATCATCTTAGTTAGCCTGAGCTACTGGTCCCCCCCAGTTTTAATTTAACTTTGGCTACCCACGTCTATGTTTTATTTTATGTGATATGTTTGTTGACGAAAGTAATTTTGTTACCAAGTTTCAGTAGCCATGCAATAATTAAGATGGTTTTTGTCTCTGTATTTTATAATAAATTAAAAAATGGCCCATTTAAACCAAATTAACATATTCCATAACATCGATCCCTTACCGGTAAATGTTGATCTGGCGTGACTTCACCCGAGCACTTTGTTGATCCAAAAACAAGAATATGTTTTCATTATGCGATATTAACATGACAACCTCTTTTTTATCGTGGCATTAGACAGAAGAGGTGGAGGAGAACAACGTTTTCATAGACCACTTTTTTGTGAAACTCCGCTCCAGAATTTTTTGAAAGATAAAATTAAAATTGCTTTAACATATTAAAGGGTGGGAAGGGGTTGTTTGACACAAAAATAGTCTATACAAACGTTGTTTCCCCCTACTCCCTCTGTGTTATGCCGTGATAAGAAAGGGGGGTTATGTTGTCATCGTAAGCCTATCTAAGCCTATGTTATATCGGTGTCTCATACTTCAGAACGAGTGACAGTCCGACATGGATTTATAACATTAGAGAACAATGATCACCACGTGAGTTGCGAGCGAGCCGAAGGCGAGAGTGGCCCGGTAGGGCCCGCAGCAAACCTGAACCGACACCTGTACGCCAATACCCAATAACCTATGTAATATCGGTGTCACAACAAACACACTAACACACTCACACATAAACTTTCACCTTTATAATATTAGTGTGATGTTATTTAAAAATGGCTTATTGAAACCAAATTAACATGTTCCATAACATCGATCACTTTACGGTAAATGTTGATCAGGCGCGACTTCACGCGAGCACTTTGTTGATCCAAAAACACAAGTTGATCCAGGTGACTTTTGTTGATTCAATATGTATCTCCATTAACTAATGTGGCTTCTATATGATTCACGATTTTTTAAATGAAATTGATTACATTGGCTACCCACCTCTATGTTTGATTTTATGTGTTATGTTTGTTGACGAAAGTGATTTTGTAACAAAGTTTCAGTAGCCATGCAATAATTGAGATGTTTTTTGTCTGTGTATTTTATAGTAAATTAAAAAATGGCCCATTTAAACCAAATTAACATATTCCATAACATCGAACCCTTTACGGTAAATGTTGATCAGGCGCGACTCCACGCGAGCACTTTGTTGCTACAAAAACACAAGTTGATCCAGGTGACTTTTGTTGATCCAATATGTATCTCCAATAACTAATGTGGCTTCTATATGATTCACGATTTTTCAAATGAAATTGATTACATTGGCTACCCACCTCTATGTTTGATTTTATGTGTTATGTTTGTTGACGAAAGTGATTTTGTTGCAAAGTTTCAGTAGCCATGCAATAATTGAGATGGTTTTTGTCTCTGTATTTTTTAGTAAATTAAAAAAGGCCCATTTAAACCAAATTAACATATTCCATAACATCGATCTCTTTACGGTAAATGTTGATCAGGCGCGACTTCACGCGAGCACTTTGTTGATCCAAAAACACAAGTTGATCCAGGCGACTTTTGTCGATCCAATATGTATCTCCATTAACTAATGTAATGTGTGTGTGTGTTTTAGTAGTAGTAGAGCTTTTTTGTGAAGAGTTCGTCCGGGGAAGTACTACCACCATACCTATTTCTGCCGCAAAGCAGTAGTGCTCGCATTGCAGTGTTCCAGTTTGAAGGGTAAGGGTGCCGGTGAAGTTACAGGCACAAGAGACTTTTCATCTTTATGTCTCAGGGTGGCGGTTGCAGTGCAATACCACATAGGGTGCGTCCTAGGTGGACGTGACCTATGAGGTAATGCACTGTTCATAGGCAGAGGTTACTGCCTAACATCAGGTGGGCAATCAGCTTGTTTCGGCAATCGGTAGTATAAAAAAAAATGTGGATCTTAGATGTTTCACGATTTTTTAAATGAATTTGTTTACATTGGCTACCCACCTCTATGTTTGACTTTATGTGTTATGTTTGTTGACGAAAGTAATTTTGTTACAAAGTTTCGGTAGCCATGCAATAATTAAGATGGTTTTTGTCTCTGTATTTTATAATAAATTTAAAAATAGCCCATTTAAACGTAATTAACATATTCCATAACATCGATCCCTTCACGGTAAATGTTGATCTGGCGTGACTTCACGCGAGCACTTTGTTGATCCAAAAACACAAGTTGATCCAGGTGACTTTTGTTGATCCAATATGTATCTCCATTAACTAATGTGGCTTCTAGATGATTCACGATTTTTTAAATGAAATTGATTACAATGGCTACCTACCTCTATGTTTGATTTTATGTGTTATGTTTGGTGACGAAAGTGATTTAGTTACAAAGTTTCAGTAGCCATGCAATTTTTAAGATGGTTTTTGTCTCTGTATTTTATAGTAAATTAAAAAATGGCCCATTTAAACCAAATTAACATATTCCATAACATCGATCCCTTTACGGTAAATGTTGATCAGGCGCGACTTCACGCGAGCACTTTGTTGATCCAAAAACACAAGTTGATCCAGGTGACTTTTGTCGATCCAATATGTATCTCCATTAACTAATGTAATGTGTATGTGTTTTAGTAGTAGTAGAGCTTTTTTGTAAAAGAGTTCGTCCAAGGAAGTACTAGCACCATACCTATTTCTGCCGTAAAGCAGTAGTGCTCGCATTGCTGTGTTCCGGTTTGAAGGGTAAGGGTGCCGGTGAAATTAAAGGCACAAGAGATTTTTCATCTTTATGTCTCAGGGTGGCGGTCGCAGTGCAATACCACATAGGGTGTGTCCTAGGTGGAAGTGACCTATGAGGTAATGCACTGTTCATAGGCAGAGCTTACTGCTTAACATCAGGTGGGCAATCAGCTTGTTTCGGCAATCGGTAGTATAAAAAAAATGTGGAACTTAGATGTTTCACGATTTTTTAAATGAATTTGCTTACATTGGCTACCCACCCCTATGTTTGACTTTATGTGTTATGTTTGTTGACGAAAGTAATTTTGTTACAAAGTTTCGGTAGCTATGCAATAATTAAGATGGTTTTTGTCTCTGTATTCTAAAATAAATTTAAAAATGGCCCGTTTAAACCAAATTAACATATTCCATAACATCGATCCCTTTACGGTAAATGTTGATCTGGCGTGACTTCACGCGAGCACTTTGTTGATCCAAAAACACAAGTTGATCCAGGCTACTTTTGTAGATCCAATATGTATCTCCATTAACTAATGTAATGTGTGTGTATGTTTTAGTAGTAGTAGAGCTTTTTTGTGAAAGTGTTCGTCCGGGGAAGTACTACCACCATACCTATTTCTGCCGCAAAGCAGTAGTGCTCGCATTGCTGTGTTCCGGTTTGAAGGGTAAGGGTGCCGGTGAAGTTACAGGCACAAGAGACTTTTCATCTTTATGTCTCAGGGTGGCGGTCGCAGTGCAATACCACATAGGGTGCGTCCTAGGTGGACGTGACCTATGAGGTAATGCACTGTTCATAGGCAGAGGTTACTGCTTAACATCTGGTGGGCAATCAGCTTGTTTCGGCAATCGGTAGTATAAAAATAATGTGGATCTTAGATGATTCACGATTTTTTAAATGAAATTGATTACATTGGCTACCTACATCTATGTTTGATTTTATGTGTTATGTTTGGTGACGAAAGTGATTTAGTTACAAAGTTTCAGTAGCCATGCAATAATTAAGATGGTTTTTGTCTCTGTATTTTATAGTAAATTAAAAAATGGCCCATTTAAACCAAATTAACATATTCCATAACATCGATCCCTTTACGGTAAATGTTGATCAGGCGCGACTTCACGCGAGCACTTTGTTGATCCAAAAACACAAGTTGATCCAGGCGACTTTTGTCGATCCAATATGTATCTCCATTAACTAATGTAATGTGTATGTGTTTTAGTAGTAGTAGAGATTTTTTGTAAAAGAGTTCGTCCAAGGAAGTACTAGCACCATACCTATTTCTGCCGTAAAGCAGTAGTGCTCGCATTGCTGTGTTCCGGTTTGAAGGGTAAGGGTGCCGGTGAAATTAAAGGCACAAGAGATTTTTCATCTTTATGTCTCAGGGTGGCGGTCGCAGTGCAATACAACATAGGGTGTGTCCTAGGTGGACGTTACCTATGAGGTAATGCACTGTTCATAGGCAGAGGTTACTGCTTAACATCAGGTGGGCCATCTTGTTGTTTCGGCAATCGGTATTATAATAAATATATATGTGGATATTAGATGATTTACGATTTTTAAAATGAATTTGTTTACATTGGCTACCCACCTCTATGTTTGATTTTATGTGCTATGTTTGTTGACGAAAGTAATTTTGTTTCAAAGTTTCGGTAGCCATGCAATAGTTAAAATGTTTTTGTCTCTGTATTTTATAGTAAATTTAAAAATGGCCCATTTAAACCAAATTAACATGTTCCATAACATCGATCCCTTTACGGTCTAGGACTTCTAGGACGACCTCTGTGGCGCGGCGGGCGAAGGTTGGCCTGTGACGCAGGAGGTTGCGGGTTCGATTCCCGCCTCGGAACAAATATTTGTGCGATCGCAGATATTTGTTCAGGGTGTTCTGGGTTTTTTCTATGTATAATAAAAAAAAACGATGTAGTATATTGTATTAAATATATCAGTTATCTAGTACCCATAACACAAGCTCTGCTTAACTTGGGGCTAGATAATGTTGTGTGAACTGTCCAGCATTATTTATTATTATTATTTATTACGGTAATTGTTGATCAGGCGCGACTTCACGCGTACACTTTGTTGATCCAAAAAAACAAATTTATCCAGGCGACTTTTGTTGATCCAATATGTTGATCTATTAACTAATGTGGCTCCTAGATGATTCACGATTTTATAAATGAAATGGTACACATATCAATAATTACAAATACCTAAAGTATTAAAAACTTTGTATGGTCTGCCGTTTTATTTTGCAGGGTGTTTTTCTGTTTACGTCTGGACGTCTACCAGGTAGATAGATACAAAAACATAAAAACATGCAAATACTAAATATAATATAGCCTAGCTAGCAAGTTACTAAAATAAATCCTTAATTAGCTAAGGATGCGCGTAGGTACAAATAAGCACTATGCTAAATGGAGGCATGGCAATGTTTAAAAAGCAACTACCCCTAGCAACATGTGTAATGGCCCGAGAAGGCTGTAACTATTATAGATTTCAAATTGACCTAAACCCTAACCTAAACAAGATAACATTATCTAACCTTAGACCTTAACCTAGATTTAACCAGGGTTTGAAATTTATATTACAAATAATAACGACTCCTTTTTAAAAAAATAACCACTTTTCACCTTAAACAGGAATATTCTTTGAATTGAAAGCTAGAAATACTGAGTGCTATATCATTTCTGGATCTTCATCAAGTAGGAAAGTTAGTAAGTCCCTACGTTTTTTTTAAAAACAAAGTGAAATCAATCTCTTTGAAAAAATGAGCAAAACACATTACGTACAACTTGTCGGACTAAAACCCATTTAAATGATTTATTTGTAATAGCGCACCTAGAAAGGTTCAGAGCGGCAACGTCGCAGCCGTCATTAGCCAATCACAGAGTTTGCTGCAACCTGATTGGCCCATTTGAATCAGATCAACATATTACGTAATCACCGCAAGGTGGATTTGTATATTGGATCAACAAGTGGCTACGTGATTTCAGTGCCACATGATCGCACATGTTGATCCTGTTGGAGCCACATTAGTTAATGGAGATACATATTGGATCAACAAAAGTCACCTGGATCAACTTGTGTTTTTGGATCAACAAAGTGCTCGCGTGAAGTCGCGCCTGATCAACATTTACCGTAAAGGGATCTCTATATATATATATATATATATAAAAAAAAAAAACTGTCGTAAAATCTATGCATGTCTCGATTCTGTTTGAGATTAGTTAATTTTCACCCAAGCTAAGTGTTGGCTGGTGAAAATAGGTACATGTGTCATCATCAACATCATTATAAGCCTTTATTAGTCCTCTGCTCATCGAGGCCTCATAAAATGCTATGGGGGAATTACCATAATCACCACGCTTGGCAGGCGGATTGGTGATAGCATTAACTTTTAGTACTCGAGGGATACCGCTGCCCATCCCCCGGTGTAATCCCTTAGTCTTAACGACACCTACAATATTGCTGCAGGTACAATTAAGTTAAGTTGGGATACTATAATTTCACATCAAATGGAAAAGTCTGATTCTGTCAGCTGAGCAGTTTTGAATAAAATAATGATTTCCTCGTTTTTAGGGTTCCGTAAAAAAAAATACGGAACCCTTATGGATTCGTCATGTCTGTCTGTCTGTCCGAGTATGTCACAGCCACTTTTTTCCGAAACTATAAGAGCTATGCTGTTGAAACTTGGTAAGTAGATGTAATATGTGAACCGCAAAAAGATTTTTAAACAAAAAAAGAAAAAAAACAATAAATTGTTGGGGTTCCCCATACTTAGAACTGAAACTCAAAAAACTTTTTTTCATCATACCCATACGTGTGGGGTATCTATGGATAGGTCTTCAAAAATGATATTGAGGTTTCTAATATCATTTTTTTCTAAACTGAATAGTTTGCGCGAGGGACACTTCCAAATTGGTAAAAAGTGTGCCCCCCCCCCCCCCCCCCCGTAACTTCTAAAATAAGAGAATGATAAAACTAAAAAAAAATATATGATGTACATTACCATGTAAACTTTCACTCAAAATTGGTTTGAACGAGATCTAGTAAGTAGTTTTTTTTTAATACGTCATAAATCGTAATCCATCCAGGAACTTTTATATTATGTTACTTGCTGCTACGGAACCCTTCATGGGCGAGTCCTGCTCGCACTTGGCCGCTTTTTTTAATACTACTTGAATTGACGGGTCAAGCAGATGGCCTATCTGATGTTAAGTGGTACCCTCTGCCTATGAACGTGCATTACCTCACAGGTCACGCCCACCTAGGACGCACCCTATGTGGCATTGCACAGCGCCCGCCACCCTGAGACATAAAGATGGAAAGCCTCATGTGCCTGTAATTTCACCGGCAACCATACCCTTCAAACCGGAACACAGCAATGCGAGCACTACTGTTTTGCGGCAGAAATAGGTATGGTGGTAGTACTTCCCCAGACGAACTCTTTCACAGAGAAGCTCTACTACTACTAAAATAATCGTGTTTAGGTTAACTCGATACAGGCCTCGCCTGGTGAGGAAACCGATAGATATTACCACCTAGGATTAATTAGTTGTCTGCGAAATACTTGTGTCCAATTGATGTATACCTACCTCTTAACTGTGTTAAATTGTGAATATTGTTTGTTGGATGTAATGTATTTAGCTGTAATAAAATCTTCTTTTTTTTTTTTTTTCATTTTCACTCATTATTTATTCGTATGGTCTTGTACAATCGCACAAGAGACTATAATTATATTTTTAATTTCTTTATCCATTGGGTAGCGTCGTTTTGAAGGGCGAATAAGTCTACTGGGTTGCCTGGACACATAAAACGTTCCCCTGCCTTTTTTCAAGAAAATTGTAGGTACCACTGAAACACGTGTCTGTTAATTTTATTTGAGGAATCTTCTTGTAAAATTTCAACGTTCTACAACTAACGGCAAATACAGAGCATTTTTGTTTTACGTTAGAACTCCATTTTGAACCCCATTGCATGCGAATTTTCAAAATTCCTTTCTTAGTACAACCCTACGCATTAAGACAAATACATCCTTTAAATTTCAAGTTTCTACGACCAGCGGTTTAGGCTGTGCGTTGTCACTCGTTGAATCAGTCAGTGTCTTTTATGATGAGATTTTACAAATATAGAGTGAACCCACGGTTTTTTTGTATATATTTTATTTTTATAATTTTTTACCCAATAATATGCTCCATTTTAATAAACAATCGAATCTAAGCAAAAAATAGACATAATTTTGGAATTTTTATCAATCGAGAAAATATTGTCCTATCGTGTTTCTGTTTGAGTGATAATTATAATGTAGTATCCATGCATAGTTTTAATTTTAATATTGTACTTTATTTAGTCAGTTAAAAATCTAATCTAAGATTGGTAATTTTGCGTTATACCACACCTTAATTAAATAAAACTGGGGGGTCATCCACACTGAGTCGTCCGGTGGAGTTGTATCAGTGAGGTATATAGACAAAAGGGAGTTAAAACTTATTGCTTAACTCAACTAAGTACCTACGTCATAATTTTCTACAAAACTTTTGTAAGGCTGTTTCATATTTCAGAACTAAACCAAAGTTGGGAGAGACTTCTGGAAAACTAAAGTTTCTGCAGCTGGGAGACTTTATGGGTATTCTGTAAGTTGATAGTTTAGTTACCTACTTTACGAACAGTAACTTTAAGCATAGTCTATAAGCTTGGGAGTCCAGCATGTGGACAGGTAGATCGGCCGTTTTATAACACACTGCTTTTTAGGGTTCCGTAACAAAATTACAGAACCCTTATGGATTCGTCATGTCTGCCTGTCTGTCCATCCGTATGTCACAGCCACTTTTTCCGAAACTATAAGAACTATGCTGTTAGTTATATAAAATTATATTATAAGTTATATTATAGTTATAAAAAATATAAGTATTAGAAACCTCAATATCATTTTTGATGACCTACATAGAAACAAAACAAGAATGGATTTTATAAAAAAAAATTGTTTCAGTTCTATTTTTTTTTTTTTTTTTTTAACATTGATAGACCTTTGTTTGAGCACGGTCTCACCTGTTAGTAAGTGACGAGGTGGCCGAAGATGGAGCACAAAGGTCTAGAAGGCTCCTGGTAGCAAACTGCTCACATAGTATGCTTTTTTGGGTTTTGTACTCAAGATGTTCAACAAAACAGTTAGGATCACATTGTTGTCCATCTGTCTGTCTGTGTGCCTGTCGGTCTGTCTGTCTGTCAAGACAAAGTGTCTCAAAGAAAAGGTAAAAAAATAAAAAATATGGAAACTTGATACAAAATATATAAGAAAAGAAGAAGAGGAAGAAGATATATAAATCGTTATCATACAAATTGAGTAAATGGTTCCAAAGACATCTCCTAAGGATTCAGATATGCCCATAATGTCCAAGATAAAAAACCACTCTGTATATATCACTGATACTCGTATATTTCAACTTTCGAAGCAGCAAGGTCGTCGACAACGTTAGGAATAGATTTTCTGTTATATAATTCAGTCTGACTACCATAACTTATTGAAATTTTGTTTCCATTACCTTGTCAATAATGACAAGATTATGGTAAATGGTAAGAACACTCTTTACCTACGTGACGTCAGCCATAACCTGCCATCATTTGTATGATGATGTAATCCATTAGAACAATATTTTACCGTCACCTAAAAATAGATAGCTGAGGTTAAGGTAAATCCATTTGTAAGGGTAGATTCTCAGAGGAATATTATTATAGAAGGAGCGCTAGCAAAAGCAAGCAGTTTTTTGTTAAAAATTATCACTTTCAAACCAAGATTTTATAAAATCCTGTTTAGTAAGTGACGATGTGGCCGAAGATGGAGCACAAAGGTCTAGAAGGCACCTATTCACTCTAGCCTTGAAGAGACCCAGATTATAGTTTTCAGGAAAGACAGACGACAGTAGTGTATTCCACTCCTTAGCAGTTCGCATTATAAAGGTAGAACTGAAACGTTTAGTTCGAATACAGGGTATACTAATGAGGTAAGGATGGTACCAAGCCGTTGTTCTTTCTCTAGCTTGGTTAGTACAGGTGGTTCAGTTATATCGATGATCGAAATCGATATCGAAGAGATATCTTTAGTTTAGGATGACTGAGTCGTTTTCTGACGCAAATAATAATATCGATTTGTAAATGCGTACGCAAATTCGTGACTAGACAGAACTCCGTTTGCGAAAACTTCCTCAATATGAACACAACAAGGTTCAAGGTTTGCGGCAGGTATTAATGATGTAGTTATTTAAGTGATAGTAGAGCTTTTTGTGAAAGAGTTCGTCCGGGGACGTACTACCACCATTATTACTGCTGCATAGCAGTAGTGCTCGCATTGCTGTGCTCCGGTTTGAAGGGTATGTGCCGGTGAAATTACAGGCACATTAGACTCTTCATTTTTTAACCCCCGTCGCAAAAACGACGGTGTGTTATAAGTTTGACGTGTCTGTGTGTGTGTGGATGTGTGTATGTGTGTGTCTGTCTGTCCCATCGTAGCTCCCGAACGGATGAACCGATTTGTTTTTTGTTTTTTTGTTTGAAATGTGTGTTTGTCGGGAGTGTTCTTAGCTATGTTTAGTCAAAATCGGTTCAGCTGTTTCATTGCGTTGAGGTTTTTTAATTTTTACAAAATTAATTACTTGTATATGTCAGGGTGATGGGCGCAGTGCAATGGCATGTACGGTGGGTCCTAGGTGAACGTGACCTAGTATGAGATAATGCATGTGGATGTCGTAAAAGCCGACTAAGGGATTATCTGGACTTGTTGATAGGATTCGTTGGTATAGGATTTGTCCTGGCTGCTAGCTTATTAAGGAATGTGTTATTACTGTAAGAAATCGTTAGCCGAGTCAGTCGTGGTAGTATTTTGTCTATGACAAAGTTTCAAGTTACCAGGACGAGAGAAAAAAGGGACTGCTTATAATATATACCACTCAGCTTCACAAATCTTATCGACTTTCCTTTTTGTTGAAAATAATGAACATTTAGAATGTAATGAACCGCTCTATAATAGGGAAAAAGCTTAGATATTATTCTGATACGGGCCCTTATTACGTGAGGGTACGAACAGCGTATTGTAACAATACTCACGTTTTGTTTTTTTAAACACAAAGGCCTATTCTGCATCATAATAGGCGGTTTACACGTCACGGTAAAGAACTTGATATTGCGAGGAAATATCAAGAGACGGAAAAGCATCGGGCGCAACTTTTAATTGCGACTTTTAGTAAATGCTTTGTTTCGATTGAACAAATAGATATATGCAGATAAATATTAAACCAAATTGTGAAAAGCTCAGGCATGTATCTTAGTAGTACGGCGGGCGAAGGTTCACCTGCGACGCAGGAGGTTGCGGGTTCGATTCCTGCCTCGGAACAAATATTTGTACGATCTGCATTATTATTTATTCAGGGTATTCTGGATATTTTCTATGTTTAATAAAAAATATCTATATATGTAATATATTGTATTAAGTATATCAGTTATCTAGTACCCATAACACAAGCTCTGCTTAGCTTGGGGCTAATAATGTTGTTTAAACTGTCCAGCATTATTTATTTATTTAATTATGCATGGAAGTAGATTTTTACCTTGGCCTTGCCTGCCTATATTATACATGTCTATCTTCGCCTGAGAGTAATTAAGGAGACTGGGCTTACTGGTAAGAAATGCTCGAGACTTTCAGAGTGACCAAGTCATACGACTTATTTTCAGTGGTTTGTTCCGAAGCAAGATATAGAACAGCTCAAGTGCTGATACAAGTATCTGGATTCCACATGAGAGCACTTATGCTCTCCTATTAGAAAAGGTACAAAAGGCTTTTCTTTGGTACCTTACAACAACAACAACGTTTGATACAAACTAATTTCAGGATATTATCCTTAACAAGATGACCCGCTCGCCACTTCGTCCGCGCGTAGCCAGAAAACTTCCCTGGCGTGGCGTGCATACAACAACTTAAACATCAACAAGCACACCGTGAAACGACCTTTGAAACGATACCACACTCAAGTTTATCAATTTAGGGGAGTTAAGTGTATTTTGTACAAAGACAACGTTCCCATGCCTTTTTTCAGTAAAGTTTCAGGTACTGCTGAAACATATGTGTGCTATTTTTATTTAAGGAATATATCTGTGAATTTCAAGGTATCTACCATCAACGGTTTCCGAAATACGTAGCATTTTAGTTTTACATTAAAAGCCTTTTTGGACCCCTATGGGGGTAAATTTTCCAAATTCCTCTCTTACTACACTTTAACACCCTAAAAAAAATACACTCTCCAAATATCAAGTCTCTACGACCAGCGGTTTAGGCTGTGCGTTGTAAAAACCATTTTTTTTATTTTTTTTACATAGAAATCGTTCGCCTTCCGTTTTTCAGGAAAATTTCAGGTATCGCAGAAACATATGTTTGTTAATTTTATTCAAGAAATCTCCTTGTAAAATTGCAAGGTTCTACTATAAATGGTTTCCGAAAGACAGAGCCTTTTTGTTTTACGTTAGAACCCCATTTTGAACCCCTTAGCATGCGAATTTTCAAATTTAATTTCTAAGTACAACCCTACGCATTAAGGCAAACACACCCTCCGAATATCAAGTCTCGACGACCAGCGGTTTAGGCTGTGCGTTGTAACTCGTTCAGTCAGTCAGTCAGGACATTGCCTTTTATATTATCCTTAATTATGTACTCCACAAACATTATTTTACAGTGCCTCGGTTACAACTCTCTCAGGTGAGGTTTGGTGCAGTGAATAGATTAAAACACTCGCTGGAGAAACGGCTATATCTTCTCTGGTCTGCAACCCATCACGACTTAAAGTCGCGTCCAACACAATTTTCTTGATTTAAACACCGTTTAGCTTGAGCGTGCCAAAAATTCTTTTACCTGACGAATTTTCATGCGAACCTCGATTTTTCCTGAAAGCTTTTGTTCACCCGATTGGAGTTATTCAGCAGTTTTTCGTGATTTGGTGTAGCACGGAAACAGGTACAGAAATGAAATTGAAACTGCTTCAAGGTCAAACATATTGAATATGGTGACGTAGCAAGTTGTGTGCTATATATTGAGAAACTGCCCCTTATTCGCTATGACCACATCGACGGTACGGAGGCCTGCGTTGCTCGATGCTATGACCAAAATGCGCTATGGCATAGCAATTTCTAACTAGGTGTGTTTTTAAACCCCCGAAGCAAAAACGACGGGGTGTTATAAGAATGACGTGTATGTGTGTGTGTGTGTGTATGTGTGTGTGTCTGTCTGTGGCATCTTAGCTCCTGAACGGATGAACCGATTTAGTTTATTTTTTTGTTTGAAAGGTGAATTTGTCGGGTGTGTTCTTAGCTATGTTTGATCAAAATTGGTTCAGGCGTTTCATAGCGTTGAGGGTTTCTTTGATTTTTTTTAAAATAATTACTTGTTACAAGCTTTTATTTAACTTGCAATAAACGTATGTTTGTCCGGGTGGAATCTTGCAACTGAATTTTAAAGCAGTTATCCTCAACCGATTGAGATGACATTTTGCATACCGATGACCATGTAATATTATGGTGACAGCGAGCTGATCTGATGATGGAGACGGAATGTTGACATCGGAACTCCTAGAGGGATAATAGTAGACTGGCCATGTTTAGGCTCATTTTGATCAGCACACGGTTCCGATCAATAATTTTATAAAAGCTTGTATTTAAAAAAAAAAAACACAAAAAACTTATTTCTGTTACAACGTAAAAACGTATTGTTTGTGGAAATCCAATGTTTTGCAAATACCTATCAGATTACCTATCTGCGCGGAATCATCGTTTGGAATGCATCATGATGAAAAAAAACCACTCGAATTGAGAATAGAACAGATGTCTGTAAGAACTATAAGAAATAGGCCACTTTATTATTATGACTTTGTATAAAAGGTTTATCTTGTTTTGGCTCATCTGTAGTTTTTTTTTTAACTATAATTTCTATTTTAGTTTAGTACCTATCTGACAAAGCCCCTATACAGCTGCAACTAGTGATACCTAGTGGGTCCTAGTGGTGTTAGCTACCTGCCTAATTATATTTTTGGTGTATGTAATAGCAAATTGACGAAACTAAGTGTTCTCAAGGTACCTATGGTTTAAAAAAAAAAATTAGAAATGCAATCCTTGAGATTGGATTGAAGATGAATATGGCAAAGACCAAAGTAATGACCAACTGCAGTGAAGCTAAGGTCTATCAATGTAAAAAAAAAAAAGTATCGAATAGCAGTCAACGGTGAAGCGATGCACTATGTGCAAGATTATTTAGATTAGATTTAGTAGTAGTAGAGCTTTTTTGTGATAGAGTTCGTCCGGGGAAGTACTACCACCATACCTATTTCTGCCGCAAAACAGTGGTGCTCGCATTGCTGTGTTCCGGTTTGAAAGGTAAGGGTGCCGGTGAAATTACAGGCACATGAGACTTTTCATCTTTATGTCTCAGGGTGGCGGGCGCAGTGCAATGCCACATAGGTTGCGTCCTAGGTGAACGTGATCTATGAGGTAATGCACTGTTCATAGGCTGAGGTTACCGCTTAACATCAGGTGGGCCTCTTGCTTGATCCGTCATCCAAGTAGTATTAAAAAAAAAAAAAAAAAAAAAAACTACCTTTGCCAAATAGTTTCCCTCCAGGCAGGCAGGCAGGATAAAGAAATTTCGAGACGCACTGAGAACGCCTGGAGGAGCTATTGGTCGATGAAGGAGCTGATGAAGGGAAACCTTCCAATGGTACTAAAACGCAAACTAATGGACATGTGCATCCTTCCCGTCTTGACTTACGGATCATAAACTTTATCTTTGAAAAACATCCAGAAATCCAAACTCAAGGTTTGCCAATGGGCAATGGAGCGCTGTATTTTGGGCATTAAACTAACTGACCGCATCCGAAACACTATACTGCGCTCCAAAACCAAAGTTGCCGATGTAGGAGAGAAGGCCGCGAGGCTCAAGTAGATTTGCCGCATGCCCGACGAATTTTGGGCCAAAATCACCACGGCATGGAACCCTGATAAAGCCAGGCGGCATCGCGGCAGACCACGCAAGAGGTGGCGGGATGAACTGGACGCCTATGAGAGGGAATGGAAACGACACAAAACCGTAGATGGCGGAAGTGGGGGGAGGCCTTTGCCCAACAATGGGACAGTATTGGTCGGACAGTCTTCGGCCACATCGTCACTTTCCACCAGGTGAGATCGTGGTCAAACAAAGGTCTATCAAAGATAAAAAAAAAAAAAAAAGTATGGGCTAATAGTATTAGTAATAATAACTCGAATTGAGAACCTCTTCCTTTTTTTGATGTCTGTTAAATATATTCGATTGCAATCCCTAGCCACAAGACTCTCGTGACTAGAGACTGACCTAATTGGAAATGTAGGGTAGCTGGCAAATTCCTGTGTTTACACTTACTCATTGAAAGTAAACATTTTCAATTAACTTTTCACGGTAAAGGAAACAAATCCGATCGGGTTTAGGTACAACCCGATGTTTGGTTTGTAAAATTAATTAAATTTTCATTCAACTTTGAAATGTTTGGGATTTGTATAGTGAGCTTCGACCAGACTTTTATAAAATAACTAGCAACTCGCCCCGGCTTCGCACGGGTAGTGTCGTGAACCCCCCTCTATCCCGTCCCCCCTTCCCAACCCCCCATCTCTCCACACATCAGATACAAAAACCTGCTTAAGTTATTCCCCCTATGTTAAATCTTTTTACACCTTGGGTTACATTATTAATAATTATAAACATAATATAAAACTTAATTGAGGGCACAGTATGAGATACAGATAAACTAAAGATAAAATGTCCTACAATCGGCAGTCTTATCGCAGGCAGCGATTTCTTCCAGACAACCGTTTATATGCTAAACTTATATTAATATAAGTAACTAAACTAATAAGTAAGAATAAGTAACACCCCCCCCCGTAACTTCTAAAATAAGAGAAATATAAAACTAAAAAAAATATACAATGTACATTACCATGTAAACTTCCACTGAAGATTGGTTTGAAGGAGATCTAGTAAGTAGTTTTTTTTTTAATACACTATTATTAAAACATCGATCAAAGTTACAACAAACTACAAGAACTTTTATATTATGTTACTTGCTGCTACGGAACCCTTCATGGGCGATTCCGACTCGCACTTGGCCGCTTTTTTATGTAAGTAGATTGAAAAGTTAGTAAAAGAATACATACATACATAAAGAAACGCCTTTTCTTCCAAAAGGGGGTATCCAGAGACTCTTTCATAGTGGGTTGCACCAACATAGAATATAGGCGTGACAAGTGGTGAGCTCATCGCCACCATTGCTTCCCACGACTGACTCTGCTAACGCTTTCTTCCAGTAATAACACATTCCATAATAAGCTAGCAGCCAGGACAAATCTTATACCAACAAATCTTATCAACATGTCCGGCTAATCCCTTAGTCGACTTTTACGACATCCACGGGAGGAGACGGAGGAGTTTATTCTTAGGCCAGACACTGACATATTATTTTCGAATAAACCGTTGCTACAGTTGCAAAGGCAGTTGCAGTTGCACTGTATAGAAAATCAACGCAACTGTTTTTGAGTTTTCTCAAAACTTTACCATTTGATTTGGTATGTTACTTTGGGTAACGTATTTCTCATGAGAATTAGAATCGATTGAGGCCAACTTTAATTAATTAAACTTAAATTTATATTAACTTAAACTTTTTTTTTTTTAAACCGTTTATGTTTCTAAGTACAAATCTCTCTAACTACAACAGAAAGGTACTTATACTTACCCTGAGAGTCCCATAATCTTGCCACAGCCTGTATATTGATCATAATCAACGTCCTAACGATATTTACAAGATCTTATTATCCTTTCCACACCACCTGCTCGACAATGCCCAACTACATTTCATGCAATCTCAGCGTAAAGTAAAGTATTATCTCCCTAGGGATATAAAGTTGTATAAAAATCCCTAGGGAATAAAGTGATTTGAATTTGGAACGTCAAACTCGAGTGGAAACTCGTGGAAAACTATGTAAGTTAAAAAAAGCCCATATGACATTGTAAAGAGGTTTGTTAGAAAATCGAACTGGCCACCATAAACAGAACTCAAAAAAAAAGAAAAAGGTACGTTTACAAAGAGCACAGGCCAAGAGTGTACTACAAAGAATGTGAAACAAAAGACGGTGTTTGGTGCTGTGATTTTCAGTGAAATTTTCTTGTCTCGCAGAAGGTGTGAAAAGTAGAGTATGCTCCTCTGGAATAAAGCCTGTCTTTGTCTTGGGCAGCTTGAACCCTCGCTTCACTCAGGACTCTATATACCTCTATATTAACTCTTGAGTCCCTCGTTACGCTCAGGGTTCAATATGCCGCCCGCGATGTAAGACACTGCTTTATTCCCATAGTGCATAATCTACTTTTATCTTCAATATTATCTGTATTGAATAGTATATACTCCTATTGTCAATACTAACTATATAGGAAAAATGCATTTCTACAACGTACAAGCATCAGTTATAGTGTATTATAGTGTAATTATGTGTGTGTGTACGTTTCGGTTCTACCTTTATAATACGAACTGCTAAGGAGTGGAATACACTGCCGTCGTCTGTTTTTCCTGAAAACTATAATCTGGGTCTCTTCAAGGCTAGAGTGCATAGGTGCCTTCTAGACCTTTGTGCTCCATCTTCGGCCACATCGTCACTTACCAACAGGTTAGCGAGCGATGGTAGCCTAACGGTTCAATAGTGCAACTCAGAATCCAACGATACCGGGTTCGATCCTAGGCTCCGCACCAATGACTTTTCTAAGTTATGTGCGGATTTCCATCGCTCTGTGCTTCGGAGGGCACGTTAAGCTGTCGGTCCCGGCTGTTATTGATTCATAGCAGTCGATAAGCCATGTCAGAGGCCCTCGGGCGGCTTGACAAACTCCGACACCAGAGGCCAGCACTACCTCATACGAAACGAACGAACAGGTGAGATCGTGGCCAAACAAAGGTCTATTATTGTTAAAAAAAAAAACAATTGACTTTAATCTATTCTCTACGAGTGTAGGCTCAGCCCGTCAGCGGCTCAGCAGAGATTTTTTCGTATTTTAGTTTAGTTTGTAACCGTACCTTACTTAATTGTGTATTTAAGTATCTTCGTTACTGTTGGCTACTTTGTTCTATTATGCTCTCTACACGTAAAAACCTGTAATTGGCTTTTTGTTTTTAACTCTGTTTGATAATGCTTTCTATCATTAAGTTCGCCTTTGTACTTCTTTGTTTTATGTGCAATAAAGATTTTTCTATCTACCTATCTATCTATGCAGCTCGCGTGACGGTTGTGTTGCTCTGGTTACGAGTAATCCATTGAAAAAGGTTTCCAGGAAGGAAAATTGGAATCGATTTTACATGGCCGATAAAACGTCCACCATCTTTAAATTAAAAAATAGTAGAATTATGTATTTTGCGCATGTTCAGTGCCAACATTTCTGCATAATTAAAATTTTCGTCAGGCAACTTTGGTTGAAGTATTAATTGCCAAATGTAGAGTCGATAAATGCAATACAATACTGCGTCAATACAAGACGTCATTTCGAGGCCGCCATCTTGTTTTTTCTTTTGCTTTTATCTTTC
This sequence comes from Operophtera brumata, assembly GCA_932527175.1. Lineage (NCBI taxonomy): Eukaryota > Metazoa > Arthropoda > Insecta > Lepidoptera > Geometridae > Operophtera > Operophtera brumata. Next base: position 2,290,190 of record OW052226.1, read on the forward strand.
TTAAAAACCAATAGGATGAGCGTTCGAATGGATCCGATGGGTCACCGTTTCGAAGAACGGTTTTCGTCACGGCCGCCATTTTGGATTTTTCAAGATTTCATATTTTTCCTTGGTCCAATTGGAGAGCTGAACACATTCCTAGAACATGTCCCATCACTAAAACGACTCCTTCCGGGAGAACAACTATGTCAATGAGTCAGTGAGTCAGTCATCGTTATCCAGCTTTTTTATAATGTATTTATTGTATTTAGCTGTTGGTTTTCCTACTAAATAAATATAAGTGTTTAGTATTAGCTTAGTGAGTTTTACAAACACTAGTCGGCAGTCGATTATTTGGAACAAAGGCCACCATCTTTTTTTTTTTTTCCTTTAATCTTTCTAAAACACCAAAAGGCTGCGCCGTTTGAACGGATCCGATGGGTCACCGTTTCGAAGAACGGTTTCCGTCACGGCCCCCATCTTGGATTTTTCTAAATGTCAGACGTTTTCCCGGGTCCGATTGGAGAGCTGAACACATTCCTAGAACATGTCCCATCACTAAAACGACTCCTTCCGGGAGAACAACTATGTCAATGAGTCAGTGAGTCAGTCATCGTTATCCAGCTTTTTTATATGTATTTATAGATAGCTGTTGGTTTTCCTACAAAATAAATATAAGTAGTATTAGCTTAGTGGGCTTTACAAACACTAGTCGGCAGTCGATTATTTGGAACAAAGGCCTATTTTACCCCATCACTAGGCTAGAATAAATTAATTAAGCGCTGGCTGTATCGGGTCTCGGCTTAATGAACTAGTCTCATGTTTAGTAAATGAGCTCACTATTGTAGGGCGTAGCGAGTTTAAGGGATATAGCGTTTAAACTATGGAAGTGAAAACATGTCATGTTCTAGACCGATACGGTTTTAGGGTTTCGTAAGGTCCAAAAAGACCCCTATTGCCCTTACTCATCCGTCCGTCCGTTCTCAATGTATTTATCAACTCTTTAAGACTGCGCTAAACCTATGCAGAAATTTTCATACAAAAAACGTCTCGCGCAGCACGAAAAAGTGTTTTTTTTTATATCTCGTAAAATAAAGATAGTTTTACAAAACCCCTAGAGTAAACACTCGGCTTTGTTGTATTGACTATATTTCTCAATTTTTTTACCCAACAATATGCACCATTTTTATAAACAATCGAATAAAGGCAAAAAATTGACGTAACTGTTTTTTTTCTATCGAGAAAATATTATCATATCGTGTTACAGTGGTACAGTGATCCCTCGGATTTATTATCTAGTATCCATGCATATTTATAATTTGAATAGGTATTGTACTCGATTTAATCATTTAAAAATCAAATCTAAGATTGGTAATTTTGCGTCATACCTTAAGAGTCTCCGTGAAGTCATAACCTAGTTTAAAAGGTGGCAGACCAAGTTTTTGTTGGACAAAAACCACCAAACCTAAAAGACACGCACTACATATTTAACTACGCCATACATGTGCTCTTTATCTAAGTTACACCGGTTAAAATGCCACAAAAATTATCTCTCATGAAGAGAGATTTCATTTCATTTCATTTTTATTCACAAACAATTCAAAATCGTTCCGGAAATTAGGAACAATTTAAAAAAATAATAATTACACAAGATCATTAAAACGCGTTTACAAAAATTCATAATGTCAGAAGAAACAAAATAATATAATAAACCCTATTTAAAATTATCACATGTTAAGAATTCGTCAACTGAGTAGAAACACCCTTTCAACAGTAGCTTTGTAAGACTTACTTTAAATACGTCAACACTATCAATAACTTCAGCTTCTTAGTTTATATGAAGCACAAGTCCGGGCTGGTATGGAGTACTGCTGCCATGTTTGGGATGGTTCGGCCAAATACCAGCTTGCTGCCTTGGACTCGATCGAACGTAGAGCTTTCAGGCTCATAGGTGTGCAACATATGGCGGAGACTAAGATCCAGAGTCTCGAGCACCGCCGTAAGGTTGCATGCCTTTCAATCTTCTATAGGTTACATTTCGGGGAATGCTCCCAGGAACTGCACGATCTGATCCCACCATCTCCTTTTCATCATAGGACGAGCAGGCGTACGGCTCAGTACCATCCTTACCTCATTGGTATACCTTCTATTCGCACAAAACGTTTCGGTTCTACCTTTATAATGCGAACTGCTAAGGAGTGGAACACACTGCCGTCGTCTGTCTTTCCTGAAAACTATAATCTGGGTCTCTTCAAGTCAAGAGTGAATAGGTGCCTTCTAGACCTTTGTGCTCCATCTTCGGCCGCATCGTCACTTACCAACAGGTGAGATCGTGGTCAAACAAAGGTCTATTAATGTTAAAAAAAAAAAAAAAAAAAAAAAAAAAAAACTTTCAACTCTTTAGGAAGTATGTTAAAAAGTTTTACAGCTTGATACCGGGAGCCATGCTTTACATGCTTTACATGCCTTACGCCTCAATACCCTCGAAGAAACACGCATTCGCGGTGAACTCATAGAGGCATAAACTCCTGACCTGCCAGACCTACATGACATCTTTGTGAAGAAAGAAAGATCACCTCGTGGCCACCAATTTAAACTGGCTCGAGATCCAACGCACTTGTTGTACATCACTTCTTCAGTAACAGAGTGGTCCACAAATGGAACATACCACCAGAAGGTGTGCTTCTGCCTCGTCTGTAAATGCATTCAAAAACAAGCTCGACAACTGGCTACGAAAGGACAATACAGAACTTAAAAAAGCGGCCAAGTGCGAGTCGGACTCGCCCATGAAGGGTTCCGTAGTAGCAAGTAACATAATATAAAAGTTCTTGGATGGCTTACGATTTATGACGTATTAAAAAAAACTACTTCCTAGATCTCATTCGAACCTATTTTCGTTGTAAGTTTACATGGTAATTGTACATAATATTTTTTTTTAGTTTTATCATTCTCTTATTTTAGAAGTTATGGGGGGGGGACGACACTTTTTACCACTTTGGAAGTGTCTCTCGCGCAAACTATACAGTTTAGAAAAAAATTAAACTGGATATTAGATATTGGATATATGGATATTAGAAACCTCAATATCATTTTTGAAGACCTATCCATAGACGTATGGGTTTTTTTTTTTTAGATTCATTTCTAAGTATGGAGAACCCCAAAAATAAAAAACTACTTACTAGATCTCGTTCAAACCAATTTTCAGTGGAAGTTTACATGGTAATGTACATCATATATTTTTTTTAGTTTTATCATACTCTTATTTTAGAAGTTACACACTTTTTACCACTTTGGAAGTGTCTCTCGCGCAAACTATTCAGTTTAGAAAAAAATGGTATTAGAAACCTCAACATCATTTTTGAAGACCTATCCATAGATACCCCACAGGTACAGGTTTGATAAAAAAGAAATTTAGTTTAGTTCTAAGTATAGGGAATCATTGGAAACAGAATTTAAAACAAAGAGGGACCGTACAGCAAAACTTATCCGGGACACTAAGAATTCCTACTATTACAAAGAGTTTACAAAATGTATTAATAAACCAAAACACATGTGGAACCTGATCAATAAATTAGTAAATAACAAAGGTAAAGAAAGCTGTGCACCTCCAAAACTTATGGTAGATTCCAAACTAATAACAAACAGTTGCGATATCTGCGAAGTATTTAATCAATACTTTTCCACAATAGGACCCCTACTAGCAGAGCAAATTCCCATGCGTTTTCACGAAAACTTTAATGTAGCCCTACCACACACTACCAATGCCTCTGAATTATCTACCCTTGGCCCATGTAGCGCTGATGAAATTAACAAAATTATTGATCATCTAGATTCTAATTCTAGTTCAGGTCTAGATGAAATAAATACTAAGGTAATCAAATGTTTAAAAACCTCAATAATAAATAGCTTAACTAATTGCATTAATAAACTTTTACTAGATGGCAACTTTCCAGATACTTTAAAAATTTCAAAAGTAACTCCTATTTTCAAATCAGGCCCAAAAACAGATCCTGGAAATTACAGACCAATTTCAGTTCTACCCATTCTATCAAAAGTGCTCGAAAAAATACTGTATAAACGACTAGAAACGTACTTAAAATCAATTAATTTTATTTATGAAAAGCAATATGGATTTAGACCTAAAAGCAACACCCTCTCAGCCACCATTGACCTAGTAACGAAGATAAAATCAAACATAGATAATAGAAAAATTGTGCTCGGCGTATTTATCGATCTAAAAAAAGCCTTCGACACCGTAAGCCACAGATTGTTAATAAAAAAACTAGAAACAATAGGTATCAAAGGCATTGCCCTGAAAATGTTCAAATCATATTTAGCAAACAGAGTGCAGGTAGTTAAAATTGGTGATGCTCAAAGTGAAACAGCACCCATAACATGTGGTGTCCCTCAAGGTTCCATATTAGGACCACTGCTCTTTTTAATTTACATTAATAATATCAACGAAATAGGTTTGATTGGTCACGTAACGTTATACGCAGATGACACGTGTTTGTTTTACTTTGGGTCAGCAATAAATGACATAATACCGCAAGCTCAGTCAGATCTGAACACTCTCTTCTCTTGGTTCCAGCACAACCTATTGACAATAAATATATCAAAGACATGTTACACCATCTTTAGAGCAAAAAATAAAATAATTGCACCATACAACCCAATCAAAATCAATAATGTACTTTTACAAGAAAAATGTTACGAAAAATACCTTGGTTTAAGATTGGATAGCGGCTTGACATGGAACATGCAGATTGAACACATCAAAAATAAACTTTCGTCACTAACTGGGTCACTTCGTAATATCGTTAGTTGTATTCCACGCCGAGTACGCTATACTATCTATAACTCCCTAATAAAACCACACCTGATGTATTTAATTGAAGTATGGGGCAGTGCTGTCAAAACTAAATTAGCTGGACTTCAAATAATTCAAAACAAAATTATTAAATTATTATTCCACTATCCATACTTAACACCAACCGTTCAAATATATGAACAAACTAAATTAATGAACATCAAACAATTATATATATACAGCACATGCATACTTGTTCGTAAAATTTTAAAAGGCTCTCTCCATACTAGCCTATCATTCATAACAACGCGACAAATATCCAAGCAAAATACTCGTCGCGCCAGCTTTCTGGTTTTACCCAAGACGCGAACGAACTACGGTAAAAAAATTTTTACTTTTGAAGGTGCACAGCTTTATAACCAACTACCGTCAGATATTAAAAATGTAAACTCATTCAATGCATTTAAAACAAAACTTACGCAGTACGTTGTAGATACCTACTTTTAAAGATCGTACCTACTTATGATCATGCATATGCATTGAATGAGCGCCTACCTAGTTTTCTACAAATAATGTACAATATTACCAATTTACTTACTCGAACGACCTACTTATATGTTTAATGTACTACTTATAGATAAATGTTTTTCTCATGTAAGTGACATAATGTCTTTTTGAGAATAAATTTCTTTAAACCGAACCCCAAAAATAATTGTTTTATTTTTATTTTTGTGTAAAAATATTAATGCGGTTCACAGAATACATCTACCTACCAAGTTTCAACAGTATAGCTCTTATAGTTTCGGGGAAAAAAGGCTGTGACATACACGGACAGACAGACAGACAGACAGACAGACAGACATGACGATTCCATAAGGGTTCCTTGTCTTTGACTACGGAACCCTAAAAAGTGACCTAACTTAGACATTCCACACTGTTTTGATGTAGACATATCAGCGAAAGCTGCTCGTCTATAAATATACTAGCTGACCCGCTCGCGACTTCGTCGACGCGTAGACTTTCATACAAACTTTAACACCCTTTTTCAACCCCTTAGGGAGCGAATTTTCAAAAATCGTTTCTAAGTGCGCGCCTACACCCCTTAATAAATGCTTGTGCCAAATTTCAGACCTCTCGGCCCAGTAGTTTCCGAGCTTTCGTGATGAGTGGTCAGTGAGTGAGTGGACTTCTCTTTTATATATATAGATAAATAAAATTAACGAAATAACTCGAAAAAACACATTAAAATTTAATTATATAAAAATTACGTTTATTTCTAAAATGCCAGATTGAGTCCTGTCTTCGTGTTATTATTCCATTAGTCCACACATTAGTGGGCGATAGGCTTTCAACCTGTCACGTATCACATCATAAATCCGAAAAGTGAGCCCGATATGACATGTGTGTCCAACCTATCATGTTTTGACTAAGTAATACCTAAGTTATTACACCTATAGATCTGAGGATTTCTATGATGGAATAATAAGACGCAGAGAAGAGCAAATAAGCCAATAAGCTTCATTTTAAGCAAAATTTACAACATTTAAGTCAGCGAAACAAAAATTATGTTAGTCTTCATAATATTTCCAAGGGCATACAATAGTGCAACTCATAGAATCCAACGATACCGGGTTCGATCCTAGGCTCCACACCAATGACTTTTCTAAGTTATGTGCGGATTTCCATCGCTCTGTGCTTCGGAGGGCACGTTAAGCTGTCGGTCCCGGCTGTTATTGATTAATAGCAGTCGATAAGCCATGTCAGAGGCCCTCGGGCGGCTTGACAAACTCCGACACCAGAGGCCAGCACTACCTCAAACGAAACGAAACGAAACGAGGGCATACAAGAGTCGAAACAACAGATTCAATAAATTTTCTCGATAACAAATGGTAAACCTACATTTAAAATGAGTTTCAAACGTGAATATCTATAAATTTAAAATCAATAATTACGCAGCAAAATATTGTTTGAAGTGATTTCCGCTCACTCTTTGTTTTACAAGCGCTATTCTGTGACTTTCTAACGTATAGTTCCACCATTTTATCTACCAGTGACATAATTTTTCTGATAATTCAGCGCCATAATTCATGTTTTTTTTTTACTTTTATTGTGTTTTTATTTTATCCAATTTATGATAGATTTTCATGTAAAAAGTCGTGCTTAGCCAACCCAATGAGTAAAGAGCCATTTAGACGGGGAAAGTTTCTCGTCTCGAAGATACGATTATCGAAGGAATATAAAACATTTTTTTCGTCTAAACAATCGCTCTCCTCGCTCGTTGCCTTGGGCGACAATTGCTTTGCAATGGAATAATATTATGTCCGTGTAAACAGAATTTCAAAGCAATAATCGTATTTTGAGATTTTATGCCAGTTGCTACCATGAGTGCAAATATTGACTTCGCATATTTTTAATCTTTGCAGTGATTTCCTTAGGGCCAAATTCCTTAATACCCAATTTTTTAGCAAAATCATTCAGGGCTGCATTTCTTGCATCACGGTGTTTATAATTGTCATTCTCCATGTTCCACAAACACTCGTAACTTCTATACAGTTCAATAAACTTAATATTGTCAGCAGAACCGAATTTAAAAGATTTTTTTTTAGTAGTAGTAGAGCTTTTTTGTGAAAGAGTTCGTCCGGGGAAGTACTACCACCATACCTATTTCTGCCGCAAAGCAGTAGTGCTTGCATTGCTGTGTTCCGGTTTGAAGGGTAAGGGTGCCGGTGAAATTACAGGCACATGAGACTTTTCATCTATGTCTCAGGATGGCGGGCGCAGTGCAATGCCACATAGGGCGCGGCCTAGGTGGACGTGACCTATGTGAGAATGCACTGTTCATAGGCAGAGGTTACCGCTTAACATCAGGTGGGCCATCTGATTGTTCAGTCATTCAAGTAGCATAAAAAAAAACAAAAAAAAAATTGTCATTTTTACGAACAATATACTAGTAATCACTTAAAACTCGACTGACAAATCTCGCACTAAAAACGATTCAAACTGATTTGTACGATACTCGTATCAACTTGAAAATATGTCACAAGAGATCGTGTTTATACAAGCCGAGACTCTCATAAGCTAGAATCTGCTTACTATACTTTTGTTGTGTAAACAAACATAGGGAACTATCGCCTAGCGATAAGTCATATGCGAATCTCGTATGACATAATCGTAGGCGAGATTTTAGTTCTTGCCTGTATTTAAACATTTTGATACGATTGTGTTATGGCGATTATTTCTTGTGATAGTAGCGTATGGTTTCTCGTAAGGAAACGTACGAGAAACTCTCCCCGTCTGAATGGGCCTTAAATCCTTCGTCAACTGTCCAAGCAGAAACTCGTCCTATGTTGGACCAGTCGATAAGTCAGATAATAAAAAAGCTATCTCGCGTCCCGTTGGTAAATCATCCCAGGTTAAGACTTGCAAAAGTACTTAATCTGGATGGAATAATGTGCTTAAGTGTCATTGCGCAGGTATCAACTTAGCATGATAATGAGACGAACTCAAATACTTTAATCTGAAGCCCAATTCTCTTATTTATTTTAACGGCACACTGCAAGTTGACCGAATCAAGACTGTATTGTGAATTGACTGAAATATTGGTATTCTGCTCCCTCATAACAACAGTATTATCTACTTTCAATTCTTGCGACCATATATTAGAGTAGGTTAGTGCTATATAATAATTGTAAAGAGTGAAAGAGAGAATTCTCAGAACTTTGAAACATTCAAGTTACAGTCACATTTCGATATAATCACATTCCGCGTTGTATTGTCAGGTGAGCAGAATACAATTTTTGACGTTTGTGACATCGACACTAGATCGTAACATGATCCGAACTTTAATTTGTCTATATTTTATTACGAGAATTGGGCTTCTGAGTTGTAATTGTGATACTAATCCCAGATTTTCCAGGTCTGTGTACAGACTTGGAAAATCCGTCTCCATCATTTAGTAGTAGTAGAGCTTTTTTATGAAAGAGTTCGTCCGGGGAAGTACTACCACCATGCCTATTTCTGTCGCAAAGCAGTACTGCTTGCATTGCTGTGTTCCGGTTTGAGGGGTATGTGGGTGCTGGTGAAATTACAGGCACATGAGACTTTTCATCTTTATGTTTCAGGGTGGCGGGCGCAGTGCAATACCACATAGGGCGCGTCCTAGGTGGACATAACCTATGTGAGAATGCACTGTTCATAGATAGAGATTACCGCTTAACATCAGGTGGGCCATATGCTTGTTCCGTCAACCAAGTAATATAAAAAAAAAACAGAAGAACAAGGGTTTTTATCAGAAACAAGGAATAAGTTTTTTTTTAAATATATATTTCAATACAAGCTTTTATAAAATTAGTGATCGTAACCGTGTGCTGATCACGTTGAGCCTAAACACGGTCAGTCTACTATTATCCATCGAGGAGTTCCGTTGTCCACCTTCCGTCTCCATCATCAGATCAGCTCGCTGTCACCATCATATTGTATTGTCATCGGAACTTGACAGGTATGCCAAATTTCGGCTCAATAAAAAGAGGATAACTGCTTTAAAATTCAGTTGCAAGATTCCACCCGGACATTGCAAGTTAAATAAAGCCACGTAGCCATGTAGTTAAGTTAATCTTGTAATAAAGCAATTTTGACCACTGTGGCTCGGCAGGCATGAAGACAGCTAAGATGTGTTATGTGGGTTCGATTCCCACTAAGGGACAAAATGTCTGCATGATCTGCAGACGTTCGTTCGGAGTCTGGGTGTAGTGGTACCATGGTAAACGTAGTAGACACAGAATATCCTATTGTGGAACAGGACTATTTATGAGACTGTTGCTTCTTATTACATACATACATACATACTTTCAATACACCTGGAATATAAACGTGACAAGTGGTGAGCTCATCGCCGCCATTGCTTCCCACGACTGACTCGCCTAACGCTTTCTAACGATATCTATCTATGTAATATATTGTATTAAGTATATCAGTTAGCTAGTACCCATAATACAAGCTCTGCTTAGCTTGGGGCTAATGTTGTGTGAACTGTCCAGCATTTTTTTTTTTTTTATTATTATTTTCTTCCATTAATAACAATAATTCATTTTTTCTTCTTTTCTTTGTCTCTGAAACGTGTTGCTCTTACTAAACTATAACAAGTTAAAAAAATCTATAAATATAAAAGAAAGTCATGTTAGTTACACATAGGGGGAAGGGGGTTGGAGGGATCTATATTTCACACGGGGCTACCCGCGCGAAGCCGGGGCGACTCGCTAGTAAAAAATAAAAAACAAATCATACTCAAAATAGGTACAGCCATCTATCTTCAAGTCTGCAGTCACGAACAATGCATACCAGATACCAGTTCGATAAAAGAAAACCAATTTGGGAAAGTTGGAAGACGCGCAAAGAAAATTCTTATTGTTTGTGAGAATTTTCCAGCGAAAATGCATTTGCTTTCTGAGAACAACAGTTGAACAGAAAATTCATTTTCTCGATAAAGAAACTAAGTGAATAGCTATAACTAGTAACCGCCCGCGGTTCCGCTTGCGTTGTACCGGGATAAAAAACGGCCAAGTGCGAGTCAGACTTGCGCACGAAGGGTTCCGTAGCATCTACATCTACACTATCTACACTAATATTATAAAGAGGAAATATTTGTATTTTTGTGTGTGTGTATGTTTGTAATGAATAAACTCAAAAACTACTTTGCTGATTTCAAAAAATATTTCACTATTGGAAAGCTACATACACCCTGAGTGACATAGGCTACCACGTGGGCATCGGAGGGGGGGGGGCTGAAACTACCAGTGCGAAGCCGGGACGAGTCGCTAGTTATCTATAAAACCGTAAAAAACCCGTTTGTTGTATGGGAGCCCCCTTAACTATTTATTTTATTCTGTTTTTTAGCACCTATTGTTTGTAATAGCAGCAACAGAAATACAGCATCAGTAAAAATATCAACTGTCTCACTATCACGTTTCATGAGATACACATGGACAGATAGACGGATGGATAGAGCCTCAATGGTCCTCTTTTCACTGTGGGTTGCACCATCGTAGAATATAGACGTGACAAGTGGTGAGCTCATCGCCGCCATTGCTTCCCACGACTGACTCTTCTAACGCTTTCTTCCAGTATTAACACATTCCATAATAAGCTAGCAGCCAGGACAACTCTTATACCAACGAATCTTATCAACAAGTCCGGGTAATCCCGTGGTGTTTCCGGCCTAAGAATAGACCCCTCCGTCTCCTCCCGTGGATGTCGTAAAAGAACCAAATAAATAGGTACAATAAAATGATAACACTTCATATAATCAAACAGCATTAATTACCGTCCCAGATGTGCAAATCTCAGTCGAGTGCACGGCACGGTGCAACTACATTAAATTTAATATACGTACACTGCTCCACGGCACTATTACAGTGCAACAAGAAACAGCTTGAACTATTCAAACTATACCGATATATGTAAAATGAAAAATGAAATGAAAAACATTTATTTGGCACAAACAAACAAAACAAACAGAACAAACAGAATGCTAGGAAACAGTAGGACAAAAAACAGAAAAATAAATAAAAAATAACAACCTAAAACATACAAAAACAGATACAAAAACATAATTTAGACACTTAAGTTATAAATAAAATTAAATCAAAAATTAAATTTAAAAAAAAAGAATGAAAAACAATGTTTATTTTATTTTTATATGTATTCCAAAAGCACCTCTATCTTCCCTTTCGCTAGCCTCAAAAATTTGCTAATAGATAATTCCAAGACAACTAGATATTTTTTATGGCATTGCTCTAGTTTGTACGTACAGAAAGTTTTTTTTGTTAATTCAGTTCAATTCAATTCATTTATTTCAGGCAACAGTGAAAAATGTACATTGTACCAAGACACAGGCCCATAGTTAGTTGGCTCCCTCAGTTAGTGCAATGCGAAAGCTACTTGCCGTCTGCGAGTCGTATGTGGCCTCTCATGGGCTTGTATATAATGTCAAAAAGTCGGAGTTAATGGTCTTTGGAGCGGGTACCAAATGCCCCACTTTTGTTCCTCCTGTTACTCTTTCCGGTATTCCCCTTAAGAGGGTTTCACAATTTAAATACCTCGGGCATTTGGTAACCGAGAACCTGAAAGACGACGCCGATATGGAGCGGGAACGCAGAGCACTCTCAGTCAGAGCCAATATGCTGGACCCAGATTCGCACGATGTACAGACGCTGTAAAAATTACACTTTTTAAGGCGTACTGTACATCCATGTACTCCGCGAGTCTGTGGTTTCAGCATACTCAAAAGGCTTACAATGCTCTGCGGGTCCAATTCAATAACGCTTTCAGGACGCTGTTGAAGCTTCCGCGCTTCTGTAGTGCTTCAGACATGTTCGCCGATGCGCGCACAGACACGTTCGACGCCATCTGGCGGAAAAAACGGCCTCACTACTAAGCAGAGTGCGCGTGAGAAACAACAGAATCCTGAAAGAAATTGCAAACAATTATGCATGTCTTCTGGTATGGAAACTGTCCCAGAGGACGAAATCTGTGTTAGTTATTAATTACTAACCCCTAATCTTAAGCTTACTAACACTATGGACTATGTTGTCTGAATAAAAAAATCTTTATTTTTTATTTATTTTTTATTTATGAACAGTGCATTACCTCATAGTTTACGCACCTAGGTTGCGCTCTATGTGGCATTGCACTGCACCCGCCACCCTGAGACATAAAGATGAAAAGTCTCATGTGCCTGTAATTTCACTGGCACCCTTAGGGTGCCTTCACATTAGATCGCCAGTAGTGCGGCAGCAGCGTGGCAGCATGAAAAATCGTGTCGCGCTGCTCTTTTTAGTATAGAAGTAGCAGCGCGACCGCACTACCGGTGACCTTATGTGAAGGCACCCTTAACCTTCAAACCGGAACACAGCAATGCGAGCACTACAGTTCACGTATGTATGTTTGTCCGAGGATAAGATCTAAAACCAGACAATTAAACTACAGTATAAGAGACATCACTGGGACCAGCTGTTTGTTTTAGACTGCCGCAGTCCTACTTTGCAGATCTAAAGGAATTATTTTAATAGTTCATCAGCAACTTCGCGAGTACTTGAGAAATGCAACAAGCTTTTTTATCAGTTTTTGTGTTATATTTTAAGGTCCAAGTCATAAACTGACCAGGCCGTACACAAAGTAACATTCTACTAGCGATGTCGCTTGTAGAATGCCAACCATGTATGTAGCCAACCATGTATGAGGTTGACGTAAGATATCGAAATATCACGTGATCAATTGTATTGTATTAAGGTACAGTTACACATGCTAGTTATTAGCATGCTTTTTAGTATGCGCATTAGCATACTTGTTTCGAGCATGCTCAGCACTTGTCAACATTTGCTAGATATAAGCATGCTAGTTTTAAGTATGCTCCTGAAAGAGCATGCTCAAAGCAAACACTCCGGTACACATGCCATTTTATAGCATGCTTTCTGTCAGTTCAAACAAAACCATGGACAATCAAACAGCCATTCGTATGGAGAAAGTCAAAGCAGGATCGTCCATGTTTGTTAATATATCTTGATATGCATTATTTCTTGCAATATTGTTTTTGTGTTCTGGTATGCGCGGATTCCATAAGCATTCATTGTTCCGATATAAAATCACAAATTTCAACGATTTTTCATCGCCCCAGCGAGACATTTTCAGCGCGAAATTGTGCACGCGCATCTGCTGCTAACGACTGATCGATACTAGCATGCTCAATAAGCAAACCTATTCACACACGCTATAAGCACGCCCACTTCCACTCGCGCTGCAGGTAGCATGCCCAAAAATCGCACGACCGTCGATTTTTGAGCAAGCTCGAAACTAGCATGCTCATTATTAACAATGTTTCGACACACGTACCACTCAGTAGCAATTGCTCAAAAGTAGCATGCTTTCGTGCTAATAACTAGCATGTGTAACTGTACCTTTACGACTGTAGAAATGGAATCGCTTAGAAGCGAATGGCACTGGCTAGGCCGGCAGATGTTACTAGATACCGCCGAGCCAAGATTCTTTTTTTTAGCTACTTGAGTGACGTAACAAGCAGATGGCCCACCTGATGTTAACCGCATTACCACGGTCACGTCCACCTAGGACGCGCCCTATGTGGCATTGCACTGCACCCGCCACACTGAGACATAAAGATGAAAGTCTCATATGCCTGTAATTTTAAACCGGAACACAGCAATACTGCTTTGCGGCAGAAATAGGTAGTAATTCCCCGGACGAACCCTTTCACAAAAAATCTCTACTACTACTACTAAAATTAATTCTATAATTAGTGTGACGATGATTACGCCACTAAGAAGTGATCGCAAAACTTTTGCCTGATCAAAAGCTCAAATTTGGGCAGCAGGCAACGAAGGGAATACCTAATACTCTATGTTTCACAACCCATTGTACTGTACAAATTTTTTATGCTTATGTTGTGATATTTTTCTTGTGTACAATAAAGTGTTCATCTATCTATCTATCTATTTATCTACGTGATGTATTTCAGAATAAATATATATCCATAGAAGAACTAAGACCTCAGAGCTAGCAAGTTCAGGTGGCTATGGGCAGGCCCATAGACCTATAATTACACTAGATAATGCAAGTGCGCCTACTTTGACTGTCACTGTCTGACCGACGTAGGTGCAACGCACTTATTAGCAAATTTCAAATCAGTTCGCTCTCGGCCGTCTTCGCGATAGCACGTCAGATGTTAATACAAAAATGCCTGATTGCGCCATAGCGAACTGTAAACATTCTTCAAAATCAGCTAGTCGTGCGAATGGAGTTATTTCGTAATATAGTAGGTACAAGAAGAAATTTTAAAAAACCCCAACAAAAAAAAACTGTTTAACCGATTTTGATGAAATATGTTTTAGAACTATCGCTAGAAAAAGTAATTTCAAATTTAAAAGCCGCATTCATGTCAGTTCACCCGTTTAAGAGCTACGGTACCACAGACAGACAGACACACACAAATAGCGGTAAAACTTATAACACCCCCCTTTTTGCGTCAGGTTTTAAAAATAAAACAGCACGCTTTGTTTCATACTTTACGTATTTGCGGTGTCTATCTTGATATATGGTCTGTGGGCTCGCAGAACTGACAAGTATGACACTGTTTCATCTACACACCGTTCACCGTAAGTTGGCACCTGCCATGGAGTATTTACAGGTGCCATCTTACGGTGAACGAGCCGGACCGTTCATCGTAAGTTGGCACCTGCCATGGAGTATTTACAGAACCAATCTTACGGTGAACGAGCCGGACCGTTCACCGTAAGTTGGCACCTGCCATGAAGTATTTAAAGGTGTCAACCTTACGGTGAACGAGCCGGACCATTCACCGTAAGTTGGAACCTGCCATGGAGTATTTACAGGTGCCATCTTACGGTGAACGAGCCGGACCGTTCACCTTAAGTTGGCAGCTGCCATGGAGTATTTACAGGTGTCAACCTTACGGCGAACGAGCCGGACCATTAACCGTAAGTTGGCACCTGCTATGGAGTATTTACAGGTGCCATCTTACGGTGAACGAGCCGGACCGTTCACCTTAAGTTGGCAGCTGCCATGGAGTATTTACAGGTGCCAACCTTACGGCGAACGAGCCGGACCATTAATCGTAAGTTGGCACCTGCTATGGAGTATTTACAGGTGCCATCTTACGGTGAACGAGTCGGACCGTTCACCGTAAGTTGGCAGCTGCCATGGAGTATTTACAGGTGCCATCTTACGGTGAACGAGCCGGACCGTTCACCGTAAGTTGGCAGCTGCCATGGAGTATTTACAGGTGCCATCTTACGGTGAACGAGCCGGACCGTTCACCGTAAGTTGGCACCTGCTATGGAGTATTTACAGGTGCCATCTTACGGTGAACGAGCCGGACCGTTCACCGTAAGTTGACAGCTGCCATGAAGTATTTACAGGTGCCATCTTACGGTGAACGAGCCGGACCGTTCACCGTAAGTTGGCAGCTGCCATGGAGTATTTACAGGTGCCATCTTACGGTAAACGAGCCGAACCGTTCACCGTAAGTTGGCACCTGCTATGGAGTATTTACAGGTGCCATCTTACGGTGAAAGAGCTTTAGTTCGTGGTTCTTTTCTTTATTTCTGCGTTCTCATTTATTTTCGCAATGAGTTTTCTCCTCAGACCAAAGTAGTCCACAGCTTAAATTTGTTGGGTCCTAGTGCTCCATAAACAGATTGCTTTAGTAGAACCAGGTGTTAAAACTTCGAGTTTCAACTTCAAATCCTTTGCAAGTTTGTTTCGGTTTGTGAATTAATTCACAGCAGGTTTATTATTACTCTCGCAAATAAGTTTTTAATTAAGAAATGGTAAGTGACATAACTTATAAACTTGATATTTTGAGTTCGCATTCCGGACAGCAGTATGAACAGATTGATAATGCCTATAATGATTATGAAAGCTGACAAGTTCTAAACACCCCGACCCCCTTCTTTTTTTTTTAATACTACTTTTTTGACGGAACAAGCATCTGCTACTTACCCTACATTATGGAAAGTTTCTCGTGTCACCCCTATACCAAAGGGAGGCTCTTCGTCAGAGGTTGAAAATTATAGGCCAATAGCGGTTCTGTCTGCCTTCGGCAAGGTTTTTGAATCCATACTCAACCGATATATCACCAGGCAAGTGCAAACCCAGCTAGCCGAGAGCCAGCATGGCTTTAGAGCCGGCAAGTCCACAACCACGAACCACGTAAACTTTGTGGACTACGCGGTGGTGGAGATGGATCGGAAAAAGCAAGTCGACACGGCTTACTTTGACTTTAAAAAAGCTTTCGATCGTGTCCAAAATGATGTCCTTTTGAGGAAGTTCTCTGCTATTGGGTTTACTCCCAAGCTCCTTCAGTTATTTGTTAGTTACTTTTCTGACCGCGTTCAGTATGTGCAGCTCTCTGGGTTCCATTCTAAACCCTATGCAACTTGTTCCGGTGTTAGCCAAGGTAGCACACTGGGACCCACTCAGTTTCTCATCATGATAAATGACCTGCCGAAGGTTGTCAGAACAGCGGAGTGTCTCATGTTTGCTGATGATCTGAAGCTATTCCTGGGAGTAAGTAGCACGATTGACTGTGAGGCACTGCAGAGGGACATCGACAGTGTGGTACACTGGGGAGAATGTAATCACCTAGAATTTAACAGTTCGAAGTGTAAAACTATCTCATTCACCCGGTCAAGCGCTCCTCTCCAGTACAATTACCACATATCTGGCGTTCCTCTGGAGCGCGTCACGGAAATTCGTGACTTGGGGTTGATTTTGGATGTAAAACTAACCTTTAATCCGCATATCCTGGATGTATGTAACAGAGCTTTTAAATCCTTGGGATTCGTTACGCGACAAACAGCTAGGTTCCATGATAGGAATGCCATTATAACTCTCTACTACGCGTTCGTGAGGAGTAAATTAGAGTATAGCTCTCTCGTATGGGACCCACACGAACAAAAATATACAATTATGCTAGAACGCGTACAAAGGAAATTTGCACGTTATCTTTTTAAAAAAATGCATGGATTCTATCCTTATTTATATCCGTCTTTGTTCGTCGCCGGAATGGTAGGCATCAACACCCTGGAGTTGAGACGCAAGTGTGCATTGTTGATGCACTATTATCTGCTGCTCAACAACAGGATTGATAACCCGACCGCGCTGGCTCGCTGCTCGTTGTCTGCGCCGGACCAGCGGCTGCGTGCACCGCGCCTGTTTGCGACCCCGTTGGTTCGAACGCAAACCACTCGGTATGCTCCTACAGCTCATGCTCTAAATTTGCTCAACGCCCTGGTTGCTCAGAAACCAGAAACCGATGTATTTTTTTCAAATTTTAATGTTTTCTTAAATTCTTCTATTAGTTTTCTAAGTTAAGTAGTTTTTAATATTTGTACCTATTGTTTGGCTTTCTGCGCGCGTTGGTGTATACTGTAAGTGCAGTAAGCAGTTGAATTTAAATAAAATAAAAATAAAATAAATAAAATCTGATGTTAAGCGGTAACCTCTGCCTATGAATAGTGCATTACCTCATAGGTCACGTCCACCTATGAAACACCCTATGTGGCATTGCACTGCGCCCGCCACCCTGAGACATAAAGATGAAAAGTCTCATGTGCCTGTTATTTCACCGGCACCCTTCAAACCGGAACACAGCAATGCGAGCACTACTGCTTTGCGGCAGAAATAGGTATTGTGGTAGTACTACCCCGGACGAACTCTTTCACAAAAAAGCTCTACTACTACTAAAACTACTAGGTAATACTAGGTACTCTACTAGTTTGAGACTGTATCTCGTCGGGCAGTGTGCCTCTCACTCGGTGCAAAGAAAATAAAGGTTTTAGGTATGTTATGAGTACCTATACTAATACCTGACTAGTAGGTAGACACTATTATTTCTTTATATTTTGACCTCTGTGGCGCGGCAGGCGATGGTTCGCCTGCGACGCAGGAGGTTGCGGGTTCGATTCCCGCCTCGGAACAAATATTTGTGCGGTCTGCAGATATTTGTTCAGGGTGTTGTGGGTATTTTCTATGTATAATAAAACATATCTATCTAATTATTGTATTGTATTAAGTATATCAGTTATCTAGTACCCATAACACAAGCTCTGCTTAGCTTGGGGCTAGATAATGTTGTGTGAACTGTCCAGCGTTATTTATTATTTATTTATTGATATTATTTTGAAAGAGGAGAAAAATATTTCACCATTTTTCTCCCTTCTTTTTCCTTGATTTTCTCGGAAACAAGATGCAGCGTTAATAATTATAATGAAAAGCAAGAAATGTGGTTCCTTTGCATCGCGTTAGATACACTTTTCAGTATAATTTTATTTTTACGAGGTTTCATTAAGAAAGCAGTCTGTACAGTAGGTATACCTACTAGATGAACCAAAGATACAAAGAAATTTTAATTAAGCATGAAATCCTCTTTCATCATTGTCTTGCACTTTTCCCAGTTTATTTGGGGTCGGCGCAGTACGTCTGTTTCTTCCACTCTCCCCTGTCAGCCGTCACCTCATCATTCACTCCCTTCTCATTCATATCATCTCTCACGCAATCCATCCATCTTTTCTTAGGTCTTCCTCTTCCTTTCCATCCACTAACATTCATATTCATAACTTTCTTAGTTACATGCGTTTCATCCCTCCTCATAACATGTCCATACCAAGCTAAATGATTTCCTTTCAACTTTTCTGTCACTGGTGCAATTTTCAAACTTCCTCTTATACAGGGTGTAACATAATATCCCTATAAGCCCAGGGAGGGGGTATTCTACACATCATGGCGAATAACGTTAGTTCTACGACTTTTTAAATTTCGATGTTTTTCATTCATGAAGTGCGTCGTAAAAATCCTGAAATTCCTCTACGAATTCATGAAATTCCTCCAGAAAATGTACCTAACAGAACATGAGGCAGCCCCACGCAAGGTACCCTAGCGTACCGTAACGTCCTCATGTTTTTTTTTCGTACGTTTTTGGAGGAATTTCAGGATTCTTACAAGGCATTTCATGAATGAAAAACTTCGAAATTTAATAAGTAGTAAATTTAAAGTTATTCGTACTGATGTGTATAATACGGCGGGCCCCGAATTCGGCGACGAATTCCCCGGGCTTATAGGGATATTATGTTACACCCTGTATACTTATTCCTTATTTCTAAGACTTTATTCTTGATGTACTCCGCCACCTCTGCGGCCTTCACGCTGCATGCTGGACTATCGTTTCACTGTGTGTCCTGGGCCCTAAGTTAAACCTCGTTAGTTGAATAACAACGTTGAATCTTAAAGAATATCAAGGTTGAACTAAAGCCATTAGTAAAATATGCCAACAAAATGTCGCCAGCTCATAAAGGCTGCCATTAAAAAACAACAAGTGAACCGTAAAAGTAAAATGGCCGACTCGAAGATGAGTCGCGATTTCATTGTGCGCTAATTGTGGGGACACAAAATACGGCCCATCATCATTAGCGTGTAGAAGTGGTGAAAGAACTTTGCTAAAAAGCGTATTTTGGAAACAGCTAAAACCCGTAAATAAGTAAACATTTAAAAAAAAAAATACAATAGAGGAAAAACATTAGATAATAGGAATTCTTGCCAATTCATTCCAATTTATTCCAATTCTTGCCTATTAAGGTGACAGCCAACGCTTGCGGTGCGAGATTATTATTTTTTGGTGTTTTTTGCCCATTACAGCTCATCAACACTTCTTCAGATAGCAAAAGTTGAATCTCGCGCCTCAAGCGTGAGCTTCCACCTTAATTTAGCCACGACCATCCTGAAACTACCCGTGCGAAGTCAGGGCGAGGCGCTAGTATAGAAGTATTTGCAAACCACATGAATACGATATATAATAAATAAATAATAAATAATGTTGGACAGTTCACACAAGTTTATCTAGCCCCAAGTTAAGCAGAGCTTGTGTTATGAGTACTAGATAACTGATATGCTTGATACAATATATTATATTATATTAGATAGATATTTTTTATTATACATATAAAATACCCAGAACACCCTGAACAAATATCTACGATCGCAAAAAAAAATATTCCGAGGCGGGAATCGAACCCGCAACCTCCTGCATCACAGGCCAAGCTTTGCCCGCCGCGCCACAGAGGTCGTCGTATATTATTTTAAAACATTTTACAGTTTAAGAAAATAAGCTAAGTACTGTGTATCCAAATGACATAACAGAAATATAACTTTTGAAACTATCATGGTTATGTACATAATTTTCACTAGAAACGGAATATTTACCATGATTTTTGAGAAAGAGGGTAGATCGATATATCTGCCAATAACATCTACTCGCAAAGACTTTAGTCAGTTCTCCCGTGATCATGGCGCATGCAACTGTGCCGAAATATCGGGAACATATAAAACTCAAAAACCATGGTAAATATCCCGTTTCTAGTGAAAATTATATAACAGAAATAGCCAAGCAAATAAGAAATCGAACATATTCCGCAATAGGACATAATATTTATTACTTTCAATACAAATAGAATAGGTTATGTTTTGCAAATCCTTTTTTTCAACCGTATATCGACATGTATGCTGAGCCGGTCATTGAATTTATAATAATGCTAGCGTACAGAAACGTAACTCATATGTCTTTTATTTAATTCTACTTGGGATGACGGGTCAAGCAGATGGCCTACCTGTTGTTAAGCGGTACCCTCTGCCTATGAACAGTGCATTACCCACCTAGGACGCACTCTATGTGGCATTGCACTGCGCCCGCCCTGAGACATAAAGATGAAAAGTCTCTGTGCCTGTAATTTCACCGGCACCCTTACCCTTCAAACCGGAACACAGCAATGCGAGCACTACTGCTTTGCGGCAGAAATAGGTATGGTGGTATTACTTCCCCGGACGAACTCTTTCACAAAGAAGCTCTACTACTACTGTTAATTAATTCTGCTGATACAATAACTACGAAGTTCCATACAAACTGCAGAGTGAGCTAGGACGAAGTTTTTATTGAGTTTCATTCATTAAAAAAAATATAATAAATAATGCTGGACAGTTTTACACAACATTATCTAGCCCCAAGCTAAGCAGAGCTTGTGTTATGGGTACTAGATAAATGATATACTTAATACAATATAATACACAGATAGATATTTTTTATTATACATAGAAAAATTCATTGTGGTCTTTTTTTTTTTTTTTTTTGTAATTGGCGCCGCTTGGCTTGTGCATTTGCCATTTTCAAGTAAGTATCTGTATTTTCACTATATTGTATTTTCAATACATTTTGCAACGCTACACTCCTTCCAAGTCGTCAAAGTCACAGTCGAGTCATGTTTTAGTAAAACGGTGGCCAATTTTACTAAAACTTTGGTAGACAATTTCCACCAATTTCAAAAGTCACGCAATTCACTTCCATTTAATTTCACTACACTTGTGCTTTTTAAACGAGCTACATTAGTTAAAATACCACCAAAATAACACAAAATAACTCAAGAAAACACTAGGAAAAGAAATAAAATAAAAGTAGACAACGTCTCTTTTCGAAAGTGGCGGGAAGAGTCCCATTGTGGTCTCACTGATTATATTTTGATGTCATATTATTGCAGCTAAATCCATTTCTTGGATTTAACTGCAAAATTATAAGCCCCAGTAGCAGTGCATCCCGTCACTTTTTCATAGAAAAATGTATGGAGAAATTATAGTGTATTTTATACTATTATTTATAATAGACTGTTTTTTAAGTGTTATTTATTTGGGCACAAGACAATAAGCTAGACGTATTAGAGGAAGATACATACAGACATAGACACACGCTTTTTTCCCCAAAGGGTAGGCAGAGCCTCAAGTCTCTTTTCACTTGTATATTAGAGGAATATAAAAGCGACTATTTGCTATTATTTGCATTTCAAGACTCCATTTTTCGTAATTTTTAGCGAATGTTGCGATGGTAAAAACGTATTAATGCGTTTTTTTTTATGAAACTGACTAGTTTTTATTAGCTATCTCGTAAGACGAATATATTATCAATAATTTTCTACCATAATATCATCATAATGTGATTCCTGGTTCATTATTATCGTAGCTGAATGACTTGCTGAGACTAAGACTGCTGAGCTGAGGATTTTTGTTACATATACACAAACATTTTTCCCCGAGAGGGTAGGCAGAGCCTTAATGGGCCTCTTTTCACAGTGGGTTGCACCATCGTGGAATAGAGACGTAACGAGTGGTGAGCTCATCGCCGTCATTGCTTTCCAATTTTTGTTAATACGTCCTTAATAACGAAAAACGTGTATGCAAACAGACTGCACTGAAATATTCGCCACCCTCAACCATGGAAACGAGACGCGACATTATAAGGGCGGAGTTTCACTTCTATTATAGTATTCACTATTAGGGATAAACTGAGACCGAGGCAATCTCGACCTGTCATAACTTTGTCGAGATGGGAAGGGTCGGGCTTCGACAATTTGATTGTGTAAAGCTGTTGCTTGCTAATATTGGATCGCTAAGTGCCAGGATTTAGACTAGCATGGGAGGTTCTGTATTTTGCATGAAACAAACGACTAATTTTGGTTATAAAAAGCAATTTATTTTGTAAAAAATTAAAAAAACCCCCTTCGCAATGAAACTGCTGAACCGATTTTGTTCAAACATAGCTAAGAATACTCCTGAAAAATTCAACTAACAAACAAAAAAAAATCGAAATCGGTTCATCCGTTTATCAGCAATTCTAGCTATTATTTTGTATAGTTTAATATTGTTTATATCGGTGTTGTTAATAATAAAAACTATTCTTATTCTATTCCAATTGACCTCTGTGGCGTGGCGGGCGAAGGATCGCGTGCGACGCAGGAGGTTGCGGGTCCGATTCCTGCCTCGGAATAATAATTTGTACGATCTGCAGATATTTATAAATAAATAATAAATAAATAATGCTGGAGAGTTCACACAACATTATCTAGCCCCAAGCTAAGCAGAGCTTGTGTTATGGATGCTAGATAACTGATATACTTAATGTGATGACTTACTTGAGCCCTGACTTCTGGCCGAAAGGGGTGAAGTTCCGGCGGTTCAAGGGACGCCTGTCACGTGATCCCCGGGCCGCGACGCGTCGACGATCACACGTGTGTTAGATTAAGTAATAAATAAAGTGTTTTTTATGTGTATGTTAGTTTCTAAGGTATTTATGTTGATATGGGCTTACTGTTTAGGTTTAGTGCATTTCTCAGTAAGCCTGAAAGTTTTTTTTTTTTTTTTTTTTTTATATGTTTAATACAATATATTACATAGATAGATATTCTTTATTTTCTATAGAAATTACCCAGAACACGCTGAAAAAATATCTGCAATCGCACAAATATTTGTTCCGAGGCGGGAATCGAACCCGCAACCTCTTGCGTCGCAGGCCAAGCTTCGCCCGCCGCGCCACAGAGGTATGTTGAAACTCTCATGGTTATGTACGTACTTTTCACTAGAAACGGGATAATAACCATGATTTTTGTGTTTTTGAAACCTATGGTAGTGGTTTCGTTCGCGTTCGTAATAAAAGAGTATTAAACTATATTTTATTAGGCATTATTTTTATTTTTTTCCATTTACTTGTTTACTAAATACTATTTTATACAATATGTTAAGTTTTCAATAGTATTATTTGTTACAGTTCGCTTGTTTACAACTATATGCCGCCACTAGAGAGCTGATACAGTTTACTATTTTGTAACTAGATGTCGCCACCAGACAAGTTAGAACGCGCTATCGATGCGTTTTGATGAAGCATCGGAATCATAGCCATTGGCATGGCAGGTATTCTGTCGTAGAACGTCGAAGTATAAGCATCTAATATTGTAAAATGTACCAATTGTTGTACCATTTTGTTACTTGAGTTACACCTAGTACCTTCATATCTGTTTCTTCTTAGTGTGTTCTGTGTTTCTGTGTAGCTCTTGTATACAAATAAATATATATTCTTTCTTCTTTCTTTCTTCTTTAAAACCACAGAATATATAATTGTGATAAAAGTAATGCTGTATTTATTATTGCATTCCCGCCATTCCTGAGGTTATAGACAGTTTCTTAATATATTTAAGTGAATTTGTAATTCTTATGAGAAATATAAATACAAATAAATTTATTTCGTCAGAATTTTAGGTAGGTAAGGTACAAGACAGGTAAATAAAATACACAGTGGACAGTGACGGAACAAGCAGATGGCCCACCTGATGTTTAGCGGTAACTTCTGCCTATGAACAGTGCATTACCTCATAGGTCACGGCCACCTAGGACGCGCCCTATGTGGCATTGAACTGCGCCCGCCACCGTGAGACATAAAGATGAAAAGTCTCATGTGCCTGTCATTTCACCGGCACCCTTACCCTTTAAACAGGAACACAGCAATGCGAGCACTACTGCTTTGAGGCAGAAATAGGTATGGTGGTAGTACTTCCCCGGACAAACTCTTTCACAAAAAAGCTTAGGTACTACTTAAAATAAATAGGTAAATATCTTTAACCGTAAAAAGAGGGTAGATCGAAATATCTGCCAATAACATCTACTCGCAAAGACTTTAGTTAGTTCTCCCGTGATCATGGCGCATGCAACTGTGCCGAAATATCGGGAACAAACAAAACGCAAAAATCATGGTAAATATCCCGTTTTTAGTGAAAAGTATGTTCCCGTAGTCTCGACAAAAGGTGACCGGATGAATACAATGGTGAGTTTAGGTGATAAGAGTCCAGAATAACTGTAACACCTGTGGCAGAAGGGTACAAAAAAAACCGGCCAAGTGCGAGTTGGATTCGCGCACGAAGGGTTCCGTACCCATTATCTATGAAAACGGCAAAAACATCAAGTTTCTAAAAATATACAAATAAAAATTGCACGCAAAAAGTGGTCACCCATCCAAAAACTGACCTCGCAGATCATTGCTTAAGCTACATTTGGAAAAATCAAGTTTTTTGTATGGGAGCCCCCTTAAATATTTATTTTATTCTATTTTTTAGTATTTTTTGTTATAGCAGCAACAGAAATACATCATCTGTAAAAATTTCAACTGTTATCACGGTTTATGAGATACAGCCTAGTGGCACCATTATCTATAAAAACTGCAAAAAAAAACATGTTTTTTGTATGGGAGCCCCCTTAAATATTTATTATATTCTGCTTTTTAGGATTTATTGTTATAGCGGCAACAGAAATACATCATCAGTGAAAACAACTGTCTAACTATCACGGTTCGTGAGATACAGCCTGGTGACAGACGTTCGGACAGCCGAGCCTTAGTAATAGGATCCCATTTTACCCTTTGAGTACGGAACCCCAAAAATTATGGTATTATTTATATGTATTTTACAGATTACATTTTATGATACAGATGCATTTAGAAAGGATGGATGATAGTAGATTGACGAAACGGGTACATAAGACGTGCGTTAATGGGACAGTGGGAAGGGGAAGACCTCGGCGAACGTATTCAAACCAGATCGGAGACGTTCTGGAAAAAGGCCAGGTCAAGAGTACCCTTAACCGACGAGCATGTATGAAGAATGTGATGAGAGTGAATGAAGCAAAAGAGGTGTATCAGGATCGTAGCAAGTGGAAATCCGTGGTCTCTGCCTACCCCTCCGGGAAACAGGCGTGAGTTTATGTATGTGTGTATATTTTACAGAATAAATTTCGGAGAGTGCATAGGAACTACACGACCTTATTCCACCATCTCCTTATTCCACCTGACAACTAGTAGGTACGGGGAGGTGCCACCCAATATGAGTATGATATATATTCCACCCTTGCGCACCAGGCGATTCCAATCTACCTTAGTGGTATCAATCAATCAATCTAGCGGACACCCCGGCTATGTATCCATACAAACGCTCGTACGTAGCTTATACGTGATTATGACGTTGTATTTTCCTTTAGATGTTTTGGACAAATATAAAAAATAAAAAGATAAAAGATCTTAGGGACGCTTCCGTCTGGTAGTGATTTGGATCAGTTGAGCTACCTTTAGATCGCTTGCAGCGGTCTTCAGGTAGCACAACTGTTTCATATGTATTTTGTACATACCTTGTATTATTCTTTCTGTAAATAAATGTATATATTATTAATTTTATAGCAAGGTATGTACAAAATACATATGAAACAGTTGTGCTACCTGAAGACCGCTACAAGCGATCTAAAGGTAGCTCAACTGATCCAAATCACTACCAGACGGAAGCGTCCCTAAGATGCTGGCTGCATTGCCACGCTGAATGGCAATACTAATGCGTTGAGCCAGATAAGAGCCAGCTCTCGGGTCACGCGTCGCTTCGACCAGATGCCCTGAAAGAATTTTGAAAACGCGATGGGCCCCGGAACCCCACGGACCCAGTATTATTAATTGTAAAAGGAAATAAAACTTTACTTAATCTAGGAACTCCATGTTAGGTATGCAGATTATAACTGACAAACATTTTGTTACAAAATAGTAAGGCCTTATCAAAAAAAGAGCGATGGTAGCCTAACGGTTCAATAGTGCAACTCAGAATCCAACGATACCGGGTTCGATCCTAGGCTCCGCACCAATGACTTTTCTAAGTTATGTGCGGATTTCCATCGCTCCGTACTTCGGAGGGCACGTTAAGCTGTCGGTCCCGGCTGTTATTGACTAATAGCAGTCGATAAGCCATGTCAGAGGCCCTCGGGCGGCTTGACAAACTCTGACACCAGAGGCCAGCACTACCTCATACGAAACGACGACATCAAAAACACGTAGGTACGACCTGGAACAAAGATTCGCTAGTAAGCAGCAGAATCTTCCGAATTACAACCAAGTTCACACCACACTTTCAAATATTGCATTTCACAAACCAACAAGATTTGATGTGGTTTTAAGGTGAGCGTTCCCGCATGGGCGCGTTTTTTTTTGTGTTTTTTGCTCATTACCGCTCATGAACACTTCTTCAGATAGCATAAGTTGTTTTTGCGAGAACAATGAGACTTAACACACATGTTTTAATTCGTCGTCGTTTCGTATGAGGTAGTGCTGGCCTCTGGTGTCAGAGTTTGTCAAGCCGCCCGAGGGCCTCTGACATGGCTTATCGACTGCTATTAATCAATAACAGCCGGGACCGACAGCTTAACGTGCCCTCCGAAGCACAGAGCGATGGAAATCCACACATAACTTAGAAAAGTCATTGGTGCGGAGCCTAGGATCGAACCCGGTATCGTTGGATTCTGAGTTGCACTATTGAACCGTTAGGCTACTATCGCTTTAATTGTTGTTTTGCTTATTTTAATTGATAGTAGGTATATCATACGAGTAAATATCATCAGTTTAGCTACGATACCCCATACGATAACACATTTTTACAGTGTTTATGTGTTTTGTTTAGGGGGTCGTAGCTAAACTGATGATATTTATGAGATACTATCAATTAAAACATGTGTGTTTAGTCATGTGTGTTTAGTCTCTTAATTCTTGTGAAATCAACTTTCGCTGTCTGAAGAGGTGTTGATGAGATGTAGTGGGCAAAAAACACCAAAAAATAAAAATTTCGCGCCGCAAGCGAGAACATCCAAGACAAGATTGAACCGCATTAAAACTTGTCAATGCGGTAATATTATCTAGTGAGATGAAGGTAAAAAGCTTGTCCATCATCTATAAAAAAATAATAGTTTAAAAAAACTAAAAAAAAACACGCTTTTATAGCTAACCGAACTAAAAAATAGAAAATAATTTTCAATTTCAAAGAGTTTATATTACAGTAGTAGAAGATCGAACAATCAATCAATTTTTATTAAAAAAAAAATAAGAAGCGTGGGTTGCATTTTACTACTTTTCATTAGATAGTGGCCAACAGAATTATTGTTATATTAACTTCATCAAGCACCCAACGCTACCAAAAAAAAAAAAAAAAAAAAACTGGTTGATTGTTCGATCTTCTACTAATGTAATATAAACTCTTTGGAATTTCAAATTATTTTCTATTTTTTAGTTCGGTTAGCTATAACGATGACGACCTCTGTGGCGCGGCTGGCGATGGTTCGCCTGCTACGCAGGAGGTTGCGGGTTCGATTCCCGCCTCGGAACAAATATTTGTGCGTTCTGCAGATATTTGTTCAGGGTGTTCTGGGTGTTTTCTATGCATAATAAAAAATATCTATCTATGTATTGTATTATATTAAGTATATCAGTTATCTAGTACCCATAACACAAGCTCTGGCTTAGCTTGGGGCTAGATAATGTTGTGTGAACTTGTCCAGAATTATTTATTTATTATTTATTATATTTATAAAACCGTGTTTTTTTAATTTTTTTTAAATGTTATTTATTTTTCATTTTTTAGTTCGTTTTATCTCTCTCTCTCTCTCTCTCTCTCTCTCTCTCTCTCTCTCTCTCTCTCTAACTCTTACTCTAACTCTAACTCTAACTCTAACTCTAACTCTAACTTTCTCTCTCTCTCTCTCTCTCTCTATGCAAAGTTTCAAATTAATCAGACTTCTGGAAATTGGTGAAAATTATGCTCAAAGATTCAGTTACATACATACATACATAGATACAACCCAAGCTAATAAAAGCGTATTAAAAACAGATTTCCCCACCTAAAATAAAGGGAGTGTTCCAGTAGAACCGTTGGCAACATTATCGACAATCCTCTCCAGCCTCAAAGCTATTTTTAACGACATCGACACCGAATCGGAACTTAATCCGAGTTTTACTTTGATTATTTAATTAGGAGAATAGATCTTTACTTAGCTAAAATAACAATAAACAGAAAATGTGCGCGATAGGTAATCTTATTGCTTATAGCAATTTCTACCAAACACCTTAAAGACATTGGTACTTACAGAAAAAAAAAGTTCTACCTTGGAATAGCTTTCATGGGGATAGGTGGGGTATAACGCAAAATTACCAATCTTAGATTAGATTTTTAAAGGACTAAATCAAGTACATTATTGAAATTAAAAATATGTATGGATACTACATTATAATACCGAGGGATCACCCAGACAGAAACATGAATAGACAAAATTTTCTCGATAAAAAAAAAACAAACGAAGTTACCTCTAACTCTTGTCTAGATTCGATTGTTTGTCAATATGGTACAGATTATCAATATGGTACAGATTATTGGGTCAAAAATGGAATAAATAAAATCAATACAATAAAATAGAGGGTTCATCCACGGGGTTTTTTAAAATTATCCATATTTCACGAGATATTCAATAAAAACCGCTTTTTCGAGCGGCGCGTGGCGTTTTTTTGTAAGAAAATTTCTTGCCTTAGGAAAAAATCTTAAATCAGCGCAGTCTTATATCAGTCACGCGAAGGTACCTTACTTTCTACAACATTGGCGATGGTTCGCCTGCGACGCAGGAGGTTGCGGGTTCGATTCCCGCCTCGGAACAAATATTTGTCCGTTCTGCAGATATTTGTTCAGGGTGTTCTGGGTGTTTTCTATGTATAATAAAAAATATCTATCTATGTATTGTATTATATTAAGTATATCAGTTATCTAGTACCCATAACACAAGCTCTGGCTTAGCTTGGGGCTAGATAATGTTGTGTGAACTTGTCCAGCATTATTTATTTATTTATTTTATTGATCCAATAACTCCATAATTTATCTACGTGTAGGTTTATGTAACACGTACATACATGAAAACTTTACCCAAACGACTAACCCGCTTACGATAACCAAAGTTTCGTCAAAGGCAATCCAAGTTATTGCCTTAGGTTATTACTTATAGAATAGAATAGAATAGAAATAATTTATTTTGAACAGCAGCATACACACAGTCAAAAAAATAAAATATTTGTTGCTGTGTGTATTAGTGCGGCCAAAAAAGGTCCGTGCTCAGCATAATGCTGCAGTGAACTGCAACGCTGATTTTCAGCACGGACCTCGGTTGACGCACGGACTTATCAATCTAAGCTTGCAAAAATACATTTGATGAAAAGATACGTGCCTTTTGTGAAATATGTCTGGAATTGGATATCTTTACGACTTGTTTAATCTGCAGTCAACACTTAAATTATAAAGAGGATTATTTGTATGTTTGTGTATGTGTGTATGTTTGTAATTAATAAACTCAAAAGAATGTGCCGATTTCAAAAATTCTTTATTCTTTATAAGGTAATAGTTGTAATAAGTCCAAATTTAGTAGTAGTAGAGCTTTTTTGTGAAAGAGTTCGTCCGGGGAAGTACCACCATACCTATTTCTGCCGCAAAGCAGTAGAGCTCGCATTGCTGTGTTCCGGTTTGAAGGTAAGGGTGCCGGTGAAATGACACATGAGACTTTTCATCTTTATGTCTCAGGGTGGCGGGCGCAGTGCAATGCCACATAGGGCGCGTCCTACGTGGACGTTACCTATGAGGTTATGCACTGTTCATAGGCAGAGGTTACCGCTTAACATCAGGTGGGCCATCTGCTACGGATCAAGTAATTCAAGTAGTATTAAAAAAAAAAAACTTTAACGGTTTGTTTTATCTACACTACAATAATATTATAAAGAGGAAAGATTTGTATTTTTATGTGTGTGTGTGTGTTTGTAAAGAATAAACTCAAAAACTAAAAAGCCGATTTCAAAAATTATTTATTCTTTATAAGATAATTAGGTGTTATAGATAGATACTTTATTGTACACCTTAATAGCTAATAATACAAACAAAAAGAAACAAACTTAACTATATAATTAAACGTACAATGGGCGGTCTTATCGCTTAGCAGCGATTTCTTCCAGACAACCTTAAGTAAAAGTTACCTTGTTATAAGTCCAATGGAATTACAAAGATTTTATTTATTTAACCCGCGACGCAAAAGCGATGGTTGTTATAAGTTAGAACTGTGTGTGTGTTTGTGTGTGTGTGTCTGTCTGTGGCATCGTAGCTCTCGAACGGATGATCCGATTTAGTTTTTTTTTGTTTGAAATGAGAATTTGTTGGGATTGTTCTTAGCTATGTTTGATCAATAACAGTTCAGCCGTTTCAATGCGTTGAGGGTTTTTTTAATTTTACAAAATTAATTACTAGTCTTAGAAGTAATTTGAATATTTTGCAAGCAAAATGTGATTTAAGATGCTGGCTGCATTGCATTGCAATGATAGCTCAACTGTTTCAATTGTATTTTTTAATTTTGTACATACCTACCTCCTTGTATTAGTTGTATTATTCTAACTGTAAATAAATGTCCTATAAGCAACATTTTATAAGTAACAGCTAATTAATTTAGTAAAAATTAAAAAACCCTCAACGCAATGAAGCTGCTTTACCCATTTTTATCAAACATAGCTAAGAAAACTCCCGACTAATTCACCTTTTAAAAAAAACAAAAAAAAAACGGTTCATTCGTTCGGGAGCTACGATGCCACAGACAGAGACACACACACACACAGACAGACACACACACAGACACACACACAGAGACGTCGAACTTATAACACCCCGTCTTTATTGCGACGGGGGTTAAAAAATTAAGGTGGCTGGTCAGATTGTGTATATAATAAGAGTGACTATAACATCTGCTATAATATCTGCTGGTACTGCTGCCATGTTTGGGATGGCTCGGCCAAACACCAGCTTGCTGCCTTGGACTCGATCGAACGTAGAGCTTTCAGGCTTATAGGTGAGCAACATATGGCGGAGACTAAGATCCAGAGTCTCGAGCACCGCCGTAAGGTTGCATGCCTTGCGATCTTCTATAGGTTACATTTCGGTGAATGCTCCCAGGAACTGCACGATCTGATCCCACCATCTCCTTTTCATCATAGGACGAGCAGGCGTACGACTCAGTACCATCCTTACCTCATTGGTATACCTTCTATTCGCACAAAACGTTTCAGTTCTACCTTTATAATGCGAACTGCTAAGGAGTGGAATACACTACCGTCATCTGTCTTTCCTGAAAACTATAATCGGGGTCTCTTCAAGTCAAGAGTGAATAGGTGCCTTCTAGACCTTTGTGCTTCATCTTCGGCCACATCGTCACTTACCAACAAGTGAGATCGTGGTCAAACAAAGGTCTATCAATGTTAAAAAAAAAAAAAAAAAAAAAAAAAAAAACTGTCAGTAATGTGCGCTCGTCTTGTCAGAGACACTGCCATAACCCACATCTTGTCCTCATAAAAATATATGATAACGTTATTATAGTATTTATAAAGATCAACCATTTTTACAAGCTTTTTAGTAAACTTGCAATGTATGTCCGCGGGTGGAATCTTGCAACTGAATTTTAAAGCAGTTATCCTCAACCGATTGAGCTGTAATTTGGCATACCTGTCAAGTTCCGATGACAATACAAATGATGGTGACAGCGAGCTGATCTGATGATGGAGACGGAAGGTGGACAACGGAACTACTCGATGGATAATAGTAGACTGGCCGTGTTTAGGCCCATTTTGCGTAGGCGCACACGGTTACGAACATTAATTTTATAAAAGCTTGTATTGAAAAAGTATTTCTCAAAAAAAAACTTATCTTATAATGCTTTTATATAGTTTTTTTTAAACACTACCTATACCATCATCATCCAACCTATTGCAGTCCACTGTTCGGCATGAGAAGAAACTTGAGAGTTTCAATGTTGTCAGGAACTGAAATTTTCCTACACACAGACAGCATAGATAAGCTGACTCCTTTTCTCAAAAAGGAGTCAGCTTATCTATGCTGTTCCTCCATGAGAAACAAAGTACACAGTAAATAGCTTCTCTGTTCCCGAAGTTCAAAGACGAATACATTTTTAAACTCAGTGATCATGAATAATGTAGCTCTAATCTCAGATAGCTTTAACTTTGTTTAGAAGCTTGTGACTTCGTTCGGTAACTTTTAATCTATAATAGAAATGAGTTGGTAATTAATTCCAACTAACGACTCTGCTCTAGGGATGGGCACCAGAGTACCTGGGAAGTCGATATCGATACTTGTTTCTTACGTTTAAATTAAACCAGGGTTTCGATATTTTAATATCATTGAGCCAGGGACTATTTATCACTCAAATTACCGTTAATCATAGATTTCCAAATGTTCGTATTTAAATAGCTCGGTGACTAAGTTAGGCTATGTTTTAAGTAGTAGTAGAGCTTTTTTGTGAAACAGTTCGTCCGAGGAAGCAGTTCTGTAAAGTTTAAATAGTTTATTTTGCTGTAACAGATAGGTAAAATGTAGGTATAGTATATACATTGTAACTAAACTAAAGTACCTATACATTTAACTAGACAACAAAATTAATACCATTAAAGCATTATAAGTACCAACTACCGTTTTTCGTTTTTCGTATGAGGTAGTGCTGGCCTCTGGTGTCGGAGTTTGTCAAGCCGCCCGAGGGCCTCTGACATGGCTTATCGACTGCTATTAATCAATAACAGCCGGGACCGACAGCTTAACGTGCCCTCCGAAGCACAGAGCGACGGAAATCCGCACATAACTTAGAAAAGTCATTAGTGCGGAGCCTAGGATCGAACCCGGTGTCGTTGGATTCTGAGTTGCACTATTGAACCGTTAGACTACCATCTTACCTATATCTGCCGTAAAGCATTAGTGCTCGTATTGCTGTGTTCCGGGTTGATGGCTATGGTAAAATTACAGGCACATGAGACTTCAGCTTTATGTCTCAGGATGGGGGGCGCAGTGCAATGCCACATAGGGTGCGTCCTAGGTGGTCGTTAAAGGCAGAGGTTACAGCTTAACATCAGGTGAGCCACCTTCTTTTTATAGTCATGAAATAAAAAAACTCTTACTGAGTTAAATTACTATCGTCATCATCATTAGCTTGTAGAACTCCACTGCTAGACATAGACCTACCTATAGAATGCCCCGACGAATAATAGTAACAATAATGCTGGACTGTTCAACACAACATTATCTAGCCCCAAGCTAAGCAGAGCTTGTGTTATGGGTACTAGATAACTGATATAATTAATACAATATATTACATAGATATATGCTTTTTATTATACATAGAAAATACCCAGAACACCCTAAACAAATATCTGGGATCGCACAAATATTTGTTCCGAGGCGGGAAACGAACCTGCAACCTCCTGCGGCGCAGGCCAACCTTCGCCCGTCGCGCCACAGAGGTCGTCCGGTTTTGATCCATACCATCCACCGACTTCCTGCGACATATAAAAATATGTACTTCGTCTATCGGGAGGGGGGCTCATCACGTCGCGCGTTATCACGTGGTTTCCACTCGAGAATCTTTATGTCCCGATTCGTGGTGTGTCCGGCCTAAGAATAGACCCCCCCAACTCCTCCCGTGGATGTCGTAAAAGCCGACTAAGGGATTACCCGGACTTGTGATAAGATTCTTTGGTATAAGATTTCTCCTGGCTAGCTTAAGAATGTGTTATTACTGGAAGAAAGCGTGAGTGATTCAGTTGTGGACGCAAAGGTGGCGATGAGCTCACCACTCGTCACGTCTATATTCTACGATGGTGCAACCCACTGTGAAAAGAGGCCCATTGAGGCTCTGCCTACCCCTTCTGGGAAAGAGGCGTGTGTCTATGTATGTATGTTGTCAGTTCTGCGCGCTATATCTATGGCCAATTCCACTTCAACTTGCTTATTTTGTGGGCTATGTCAGTGATCATGCATCATGAATACATTTCTTAATAAAAAAATACTACATCTAAATAAATTAAGGTGTTTGCTTTCGCTAGTGGCGCGAAATTTAATTTTTTCGGGTTTTTTGCTCATCACAGCTCATCTACACTTCTTCAGATAGCGAAAACTATGTTGCCGGTAATTATATGACCTAACACACAAGTTTTAATTTATATTACATAAATATCATTAGTTTAGCTACGATTGTGCTTCAATGGTAATTACAGTGTTTTTGTTTCAAGCACATTCATACCCAAACTAAAGATATTTATGTGATACTATAAATTAAAACTTGTGTGTTAGGTCATATAATTACCGGCAACATAGTTTTTGCTATCTGAAGAAGTGTTAATAAGCTGTGATGAGCAAAAAACCCGAAAAAAATTGAATTTCGCGCCACTAGCGAAAGCAACCACCTTAAATAATGAGCCTTCAACGTAAGCTAACTAAAAATATGAGCAAAAAATCCTAAAACGAAACAAAATCGATATTGGACCATCTCACAAGAACATCACTATTCACTTAGATTAAATGTCAAGGAGGGAAGTTCGCGCACGAAGTTCGAAACACAAAGCTTCCCGATTGCAAACGACAACCTGCAAATACAATACTCTCGAATTCGGTCAGTTATTCGATTTTCAACTTACGTTACTCGAAATTTGAAGTAGTTCTGTAATTGGACAGTTTGAGGAGCATTGAGGGCTTTTGACATCGATAAGTGATTTTGTCGACAAGATTTTGAGGTTGTCTACAACACTTATTTACTTTCTAGCAAGTGTGCAAAGCCGTAGTGTTTCCGGCCTTAAAATAGACTCCTCTGTCTCCTCCCGTGGATATCGTAAAAGCCAACTAAAGGATTATGCCAGGGGATGGGCAAACGCATCCACTTGAGTAGTTAAAACTGACAATGCGATTACCAATGCCTGCGTGGTTAAATATGGCAAACCCCCATTACATGTTATGGAGGATGCCTCGTGCAGTGGTGGACTCCTTACCGGATGTTGATGACGACTTACCAAACAAATTCAGATTATAGGAAAGGGTCCTCAGAATGAGGGGTTTTCACGGGCGTTTCACATCATGCTCAGTCTTGAAAATAGATGGCTCTGTACTTAACTGCCAAAAAAAAGTGAAATGTGTCAACGTCAACAACGTAGTGATATATTTTCGTGGAATTTTGTTACTATCACACAAAAGCACAGACAATGATTGATGAATAAATTTTGACAACCATAGTTGAGTCAGCGCCATCTATCGAGCCAAATCGATCAATTTTTTTTTATTCGGAAATGTAAAGCCCTTATTCTAGTAGAACATAATAAAAATTAACCCACAGGAATACATGTGAAACAAATAGCATTAAAAGTTAACTGTACAAATATTGCAATTTTGCAAATTAAAAGTAATAGTTTTGTTTGGAACTGAATTTTTGTGTTAGTGACTTGAATTTGTTTCAACTTGTTTCGTCCTTAACTCATTTCTTCTTCTTCTTTAATTTGTGGCTTCTGTACTTCACTTCTTAGTTTATGTCATCTGTGGCTAGTTGTTGTCATGATAGATTCATAAACCTTATACTTATACAGTGCCATCTTACGGTGAACGAGCCGGACCGTTCACCGTAAGTTGGCACCTGCCATGGAGTATTTACAGTTGCCATCTTACGGTAAATGAGCCGGACCGTTCACCGTAAGTTGGCACCTGCCATGGAGTATTTACAGGTGCCACCTTACGGTGAACGAGCCGGACCGTTCACCGTAAGTTGGCACCTGCCATGGAGTATTTACAGGTGCCATCTTACGGCGAACGAGCCGGACCGTTCACCGTAAGTTGGCACCTGCCATGGAGTATTTACAGGTGCCATCTTACGGCGAACGAGCCGGACCGTTCACCGTAAGTTGGCACCTGCCATGGAGTATTTACAGGTGCCATCTTACGGTAAACGAGCTGTGGACCCAGCACTGTTCTCGGCAATTTTTTTTTTAATTACTTGTCTCTTTGTCTCACGCTCGCAGTAATATCGAACTTTGCACACTGTCTTTCAAAATGCTGAGGTGAAAAAATCCTTTTCATAATCTATTCAAGCCAATAAAAACGTCGACAGTAAAAATAAATTCTCGTAAAAGTAGTTTTAATCACAATGTAATTATAACCATTTCACCGGGTCATTGTGTTCATTTTACTATGACAAATGAGTCGGCTAATATGGAATCGTTTCCTGAATAATTCTTGCGTACAATAGCCCTGCCTTTAGCCACAGATTACAAAATAGTACTGACGCACCGAAGCGCCACTACAGCCCACACGAAACCGGACATGACAAGTTTACATACATACATACATAGATCCACGCCTTTTACCCCGAAAGGGTAGGCCTCTGCCTACCCTTTCGGAGTAAAAGGCTCTCCTCAAATTGGCCTCTTTTCACTGTGGGTTGCACCATCGTTGGAAATAGACGGGACAAGTGGTAGGCTCAGCGCCGCCATTGCTTCCCACGACTGACTCTGCTAACGCTTTCTTCCATTAATACAACATTCCTTAAATAAGCTAGCAGCCAGGACAAATCTTACAAACAAGTCCGGGTAATCACTTAGTCGGCAGTTACGACATCCACGGGAGGAGATGGAGGGGTCTATTCTCGGGCCGGACATAAAATAAAAATAAACACCTTACTTTTTTCGGAGTTCTAACACAAGTTTTCCTAAACCTAAACAAGTAATTAATTTAGTAAAAATAAAAAAAAACCCCCAAGGCAATGAAACGGCTGAACCGATTTTGATCAAACATAGCTAAGAACACTCCCGACAAATACACCTTTCAAACAAAAAAAAAACGAAATCAGTTCATCCGTTCGGGAGCTACGATGGGCCAGACAGACACACACAGACACGTCATACTTATAACACCCCTTCGTTTTTATGTCGGGGTTTAGTAAAAAAGGAATTGAAATTGGAGCACCCGTTACAAAAAAAACAAATACTCTGAAGTCAGCGCGGTAAGGCTCATTTTACGATGTCACCTAATTTGAAGTGAAACGCGACTGCGTGACTTGCTGTTTTCTAATGTAGGTGACGGACTTGCCTTCAGGGGTGTCCCCGTTGGCGAGAGTTGTATTATGGTACAATATGTACATAATTATGTACTTTTACAAATGTATTTTTTATGTACGTAAAATTTACCATTGTGTGAAGTCGTGGTGTGTCCGGCCTATGAATAGACCCCTCCGTCTCCTCCCGTGGATGTCATAAAAACCGACTAAGGGATTACCCGGACTTGTTGATAAGATTCGTTGGTATAAGATTTGTCATGGCTGCTAGCTGGCAGCGCGCCTTTTGCATGCAGAAGCGAGCCGTCAGAGCGATAGTCCACATACCACAGGTGACCTCCGCGAGACCTTACTTCAAAGAGCTAGAAATATTAACGCTCCCATCCATCGTCATATATCAGGTTGCGGTATACGTTCGGACCAACCTCAGGTCGTTCAGTAGGTACAGAGATTGGCATTCGCACAATACCCGACGAGCTGATAGGCTTGCCACCGTGTCCCGCACTCTGGCTAAGTCAGGTAAGCTAACTCACGTAATGGGGCCGACAGTATACAATAGGCTACCTAGTAGTGCTACTGAGGCAGTTAGTCTTAACGCGTTTAAATATAAACTGAAACACTGGCTCATAAGCAACACCTTCTACAGTTATGAGGAGTTCATTGACATAACTTAATAACTTTCTGACATAAACTTATTGTAATTTACTATTTTAGTGTTCACGTAATTTTGAGATTTAATTTATAATAATGCGATTTTAATGATTATTTTGTTAATGTGTAATGACTGATAATTTAATATTATTGTTATTTAATTGTTCTAATATTGTTCTATTTTTTGTATTATTTGTATTATTTACTCATTGTTATTTATATTGTAATCTATACTGCAGTATAGTTAATATATGAATGTGTACGTGTAATACTCTTACCAAATAAATGATTATTGATTATTGATTATTATTATAGCTTCTTATGGAATGTGTTATTACTGGAAGAAAGCGTTAGCCGAGTCAGTCGTGGGAAGCAATAGCGGCAATGAGCTCACCACTTGTCATGTCTATATATCACGATGGTGCAACCCACTGTGAAAAGAGGCCCATTCAGGCTCTGCCTACCCCTTCGGGGATAAAGGTTTCATTTATTTTTGACCTGGGTTCAGTGGCGGATTTGCCCTAAGGCCCAGTAGGCCCGGGCCTAGGGTGGCCAAATATAAGGGATGGCCAATCTTGGGAAAAAAACCACTAATGATAAAAATAAATAGTGCCTTTCCGTGGGTATCATAGTCTTGTGATTAAAACCTCTAATAAATAAATATTAAACAAAAAAACTCAAAAATACCTAAATATTCTCTAAATTCTCGCGCATTTCGATAAAAGTTGGCAATAAAGTAAATTCATTATAAAGTCTATTAAGACGGGTGCTGAGAAAGGGGCGGCCAAGACTGCAAATCCGCCACTGCCTGGGTTAGCGGTTGCTCACCTCCTTTCATTCTTTTCTTTCTAGGTATTTTTGGTGAATCTTGGCCTCTGAGATGTGAGTTCAAGAACCACTATGCGTCTAGTTAAGACTATCCAAAGAGCCATAATTCAAAGTTCTCAGACGTACTTAACTCTACAAGGGTTTTGTTGAAAGTAATTTAATAGTTTGCAATAATCTTTATGTTCTTTCTGTGAATTATTGCCAACTTGAAAAATATTTTATCAAAAACTTAGTTGGAAATTTATTGAGTGTAAACCCTGAAGCGATCCATTAGTAGAGTTTTTGAGAAACAATAGAAGTCACTAGCTATCCATTATTCACCCATTAATGGTGAACCATGATGGTTCGCCTGCGACGCAGGAGGTTGCGGGTTCAATTCCCGCCTCAGAACAAATATTTGTGCCACCTGCAGATATTTGTTCAGGAAGTTCTGGGTATTTTCTATGTACAATAAAAAAAAAAAAAGTTATGTATTGTATTAAGTTTATCAGTTATCTAGTACCCATAACACAAGCTCTGCTTAGCTTGGGGCTGGATAATGTTGTGTGAACTGTCCAGCATTATTTATTTATTTATTTATTAATGTTTTTTTTTATCTGTCAAAATTCCTACCAAATATATCAATATTGGTCTAGTTAGGTTTCCGTACCTCAAAAGGTAAAACGGAACCATTATACGATCACTTTATTGTCCGTCTGTCTGTCAAGACCCTTTTTCTCAGAAACGCGTGGTGGTATCAAACTGAAATTCATATCAAATACTCAGGCTCCCTTGGAGCTGTGAAAAAATCAAACTTCTAAGCCAACGCAATCAAAAGATACAGCCGTTTATGCTGCAAATTTTCGACACTCGCAAGGGAATCAAAACGGGTACTTCCCGTGAACTCAGAATCTTGAAATTTGGTAAGAAGCAACGTCTTATAGCACAGATAAAGGAAAAATAAATTATATACTTACATCATTATAATAAAAAATATTTTTAATCATTTTAACCTTACTACCCCTTTCCTCATGATGATTTCATTTAGCAATAACAATACCATAACTTTTACTTATATACCTACAGGTTTGTACGGAACCCTCGGAGCGCGAGTCCGACTCCCACTTGGCCGAGTTTTTTTTTTGTCGGCTCTATAATCACAGCACAGATAATATAACCATACATATACCAGTACTCACCAGCAAGAAATATATGTTTTGTCGATTTGACTATTGTATTGTGTACCCAAGCTGTGTGTATTTGCTGTTCAAAATGAACTCATCATCATCATGATCCACAGCCTGACTTCACCCACTGCTGAGTATAGGCCTCTCTTTGCCTGTGCCATTCCTCACGGTCTCGTGCCAGCCTCATCCAGGCTCGGCCGCGACGCATGCGATATCGTCTGCCCATCTAGCTACTGGACGACCAACGTTTCTGTATCCAGATCTTGGGCTCCATTCAGTTAGCGCCTTACTCCACCTATCGTCTCCTCGTCTTGCCAGGTGTCCTGCCCAACTCCATTTTAGTTCCGTTATACGATTCCCAACATTATTTAAGCTTCGTTCGACTTCGTATCTCGACGTTGGGAACACGGTCTATAAGCTTGATGCCGAGCATGGCGCGTTCAAAAATAAACGATTTCTATTGTATTCACAGAAAGAATAATACAAGCTATGTACAAAATACATATGAAACAGTTGTGCTACCTGAAGACCGCTGCAAGCGATCTAAAGGTAGATCAACTGATCCAAATCACTACCAGACGGAAGCGTCCCTAAGATGCTGGCTGCATTGCCACTCTGAATGGCAATACTAATGTGTTGAGCCAGATAAGAGCCAGCTCTCGGGTCACGTGTCGCTTCGACCAGATGCCCTATTCTATTCTATTCAGTCTTTTCAGCGTGAAAGCAAGACTATTGTTTCTATGCCGCCCTGAATGATATCTTCAACGAGTGTATACCTAAAAAGCGGATAAGAAAGGTAAACTCCAGGCATAGTTACCCAAGATGGTATACGGTAGAGATCATTCGGGAAATCCAACACAAGGCGAGGCTGCATAATTTGTACAAGGCGAAAGGGTCCAAGGTGAACTACCAGGCTTTTTCAGAAAGTCGAGCGAGGGTCAAGGAAATGATAATCACAGAGCATAAACGTCATCAGGAGCGTGTGCAGAGCCGATTAGTGGAGGACCCGAAGACATTCTGGGAGTAAGTTAGAGAAAAACGGGGTGCAGTGAACCGAAAAAAGATTACTAAAGATGGGAATACTCTGCCGGAGTCCGAATGTGCACAGGAATTTGCCAACTATTTTCTTTCGGTTTACGGCACCTCTGCGGCAGTCCTGGACGTGAACGAGGCCGAGGCGTCGAGCCGCGCCTGCAGTGCGCGCGTTCACGTGGCGCGCCTAACGGAGGCAGAGGTACTGGCGGCACTCACACGCCTTAAGCCGAAGCAGTCTGCAGGCCCGGACGGGATTCCCGTGTTTGTTGTGCGGGACTGTCGAAGGATTCTCGCGGAGCCTCTGAGGCACATA
Organism: Operophtera brumata; assembly: GCA_932527175.1. Taxonomy (NCBI): domain Eukaryota; kingdom Metazoa; phylum Arthropoda; class Insecta; order Lepidoptera; family Geometridae; genus Operophtera; species Operophtera brumata. Next base: position 2,332,104 of record OW052226.1, read on the forward strand.
TTTAATCTTTGCCTAGAGGGGTCACATTTCCCTGAACGATGGAGGGTTACCAGAGTAATTCCCATACCTAAAGGCGGAGGCGGCTCAGAGGTTAGCGAGTTCAGACCCGTTGCAATTTTATCAACACCGGCAAAGGTGTTCGAGTCGACAGTGCAGCGCAGCATTCAGCAGCAGATATCGGCTAGTCTCTCGGATGCGCAGCACGGCTTCAGATCAGCACGACCAGCAACCTCCTTAATTTGATGTCCTGCATACTCCCGAACGTCGACGCGGGGGTTCAAGTCGACGTCGCCTACTTTGATTTCAAAAAAGCTTTTGATCTGGTCGATAATGACATCCTATTGACTAAACTGGTGACGATCGGCTGCACCCCCAAACTGCTGCAGTTCTTCGCGAGCTACATGAAGAACAGGCAGCAGTATGTGGAGTATGCGGGTTGCAAATCAGCACCTTATTTCACGAAAACGGGGGTTAGCCAGGGCAGCAACTTAGGATCGCTTGAATTTATCGTTATGATCAACTATCTGCCCGAGGTTGTTACCGAGGCCAAATGTCTTCTGTTCGCAGATGATCTCAAGTTGATCTTGCCGATCAACGAAGAAAGAGACTGCGTACGTCTTCAACAAGACGTAGATAAAGTGGTGGAGTGGAGCCACAGAAACAAGCTGCAGTTCAATGTGAACAAGTGTTCCATTATAACATTTAGTAGGGCAACTGCCCCACTCCACTACAACTACCAAATAGAAGAAGCGCAGTTGAAGCGGGTGGAATCGGTGAGGGATCTTGGGGTTGGTCTGGATACGGAGTTGAGGTTTAGAGCCCATGTTGTGAGCGTTTGTAAAAAGGCGTACAGAATCTTAGGATTTATTTTACGCAGAGCAAAATATTTCTCAAACATTAGGGCTCTAACAGCAATGTATGATTCCCTGGCCAGAAGCCAGATGGAAAGCGCAGCTTCTGTATGGGCTCCTCATGAAGCTAAATATAGTCTCATGATGGAGCGCATACAGAACAAGTTCACCCGATACCTGTATTGGAAGAGGTATGGCGTCTACACTTTCTATCCCTTGATGTATCCAACCTTATTCGTTTTGGGTATGGTTGGATACAACAAGTTGGAAATTAGGAGGGACATGGCGCTTGCGCGGTATGTGGTGCTGGTGTTCCGGGGTATGATATCCAATCCAGCAATCCTGGAGATGATGAGACTGTGCGTACCGGACGAGTACGTAAGGCGGCGCAGACGACCGCCACTGCTCGTAGTGCCTCGTGGAAGGACTAACCTGATGAGCAAAGCACCGCTAACGCGCACCATACGAAGCCTTAATGACATAGCGGCTAGTGTGGATATATTCCACTGCTCACAGACTGAATTCGCAGGGGCTATATACAATTTAATTTGTGCTATTGTAAATAATATGCAACTTATTTTATTTTATTGTACCTGTTGACATGGATATTTGAATCTAATTATTTAATTATTATATTTTATTGAATTGTTTAATTTGTGTAATGAGTAATTATATATATATTTGTTTTAGTTTAATGTGTACAATTTGCATAGCTTAGTAATGTATTGCATCTTTTTGACTCATGTTTTTTTAATTTTTGCTGACTACTCTGTTGTATTAGGTTATACCTGTAAGAATGGATGTAATGTTTTTAAATAAATACAAATACAAATAAATAAAAACTAACAAACAAAACTAGTCCGGCATCCTGCTGCTTACCTGGTTTCGGTATTAGATAAATTCCGGTTTTCCGGATATCCAGTATCCGGTAACTGGTCTACTTTTGCAGCCTGTGCTACCTGCCTGGTATATACTCGTACCTATTGGATACATTTCGTAATAGACCTGGATAATAATTACGATAGCTGGCACCCTCCATTTTACACATCTAGGGATTGTTTTTCCAGATAAAAAGCGTCCTATATAGCTCAATCCAGATGTACTCTTCTTGGTTTTAGTAGTAGTAGAGCTTTTTTTGTGAAAGAGTTTGTCCAGAGAAGTACTACCACCATAACTATTTCTGCGGCATAGCAGTAGTGCTCGCATTGCTGTGTTCCGGCTTGAAGGGTGGCGCCGGTGAAATTACAGGCACATGAGACTTTCATCTTTATGTCTCAGGGTGGCGGGCGCAATGCAATGCTACATAGAGCGCGTCCTAGGTGGACGAGACCTATGAGGTAATGCACTGTTCATAGGTAGAGGGTACCACTTAACATCAGGTGGGCCATCTGCTTGTTCCGTCATTCAAATAGTATAACAAGTAATTCATTTTGTAAAAATTTCTTAAACCCTGATTGCAATAAAACGGCTGAAGCTATTTTGATCAAACATAGCTAAGAACACTCCCGACAAATTTAACATTCAAACAAAAAAAAAACTAAATCGGTTCATCCATTCTGTAGCTACGATGCCGCAGACAGACACACACACACACACACACACACACACACACAAACACTCACACACTCAGACACGTAAAACTTATAACACCCCGTCACACCCGTAACACCCCCCAAAATAAAATAAAAGTAGACGATATCTCTTTTGTAAAATTGCCGAAAGCCATTTAAATATTGAGATGCATTAATTTATCTCTTATCCTACTGCATAAATGAATGCCAGAACTATATTATCACAAAAGCACCAACATTCAAGGAGGAAATGCTTCATTTCAATACCAATTTAGAGTTTACAGCCCGGAATTTGCATTTCTGGTGTTGGTTTGCGAAACAGACTTGCGTTTCACTAATGAACGAATAGCTTCATAGAATTTTGAAAATATCTGAAGAAACTTGACTAGGTGAAACTTTTACAGATTAATTATTGTATTGTCCCTGTGCAAATAATATGAATGCAAAATAACGGCCAATTGCGGAAGTTCCGTACCATTATCGATAAAAACTGCAAAAAAAACACGTTTGTTGTATGGGAGCCCCCTTAAATATTTATTTTATTCTGTTTTTTTAATAAAATATTATAAATAAAATAAATTAGAATCAGACTTCTAATTTAGGACCTTAATGAAAGGAACACTACATTTTCGGGTCCAACTTATTTCTCAAACAAATATCACTACAATTTTAAATAAGTTAGAAATGTATTTGTTGATATAGCGGCAACAGAAATACATCATCTGTGAAAATTTCAACTGTCTAACTATCACGGTTCAAGAGATACAGCCTGGTGACAGATGGACAGACAGACAGACTGGCAGACAGACAGATAGATAGACAGACAGACAGACAGACAGACGGACAGGCGAGCCTTAGTAATAGGGTCCCGTTTTACCCATTTGGTACTGAACCCTAAAAATCAAAGAGTACAAAGGGCTATGGAGCGTGCCATGCTTGGAATATCTTTACTGGATCGTGTCCGCAATACGGAAATCCGAAGGAGGACAAAAGTTGCAGATATTGGAGACCGTACTGCGAGACTAAAGTGGCGCTGGGCAGGACACTTGGCCAGATTTGGTGACGGCAGGTGGTGTAAGGCCTTGAGCGAGTGGTGGCCGAGAGGGAGCACTAGAGGCCGTGGCAGACCATCAGCCAGGTGGGCGGATGGTATAGAGGCCGTAGAGGGAAAGACCTGGTAGCGAATCGCACAGAACCGTTTGGAGTGGCGTTTGAGGGAGGAGGCAGTGGGCTATTATTTGAGCTGCCAATGATGATGATGAGGACAAAGAGTTCCAACCAAGGAATAAAACCCATAGCGTGTACTCTATACTGGCGACATCTTGTCTTGAGTTGATGAAACTTTCGCATACTCCACGTCATAATACCACCAACTCGTACCACCAGTGGTACGACGGTAAGAAGGAATGTAACATCCTCCTCGTTCTTTCCCGTTTATTTGAATTCACTACTGTCTCTAATAAAAATAATTTTGATTGAATAAACAATTGAACTCCTACTTTTGGTATAAATTAAAGTCATTTACACCAAAAATTCTCTCGGATATGTGATGAATACATTTCGAGTTCTTGAGGGACTGTGACTTTACTTCGAAACCCTACACTTTGAGTGGTTCAAAACGCATATACACTATGCATATTGTACTAATTATTTTTCATTCAATACCGAAACAAAACCTGCTGTCAGCAATCGATATAACCAAAGGCATGATAATAAAGTATGAGAGATAGTCAATCGTTTCCAATAAAAAGGTCTGCTAGGATTATGGAAATCGTAACCTGAATATCGGAGCGCTTGTTTTTATATTATATTGGATATTGGATAATAAGTTGATGTTATTATTTCCTCTGTATCGTCCGAAAGTGCTTTATAGATAGGTACCTACGGAGATACGCATATCTCCGTTTTTTTTTAACCCCCGACGCAAAAACTATGGGGTGTTATAAGTTTGACGTGTCTGTGTGTGTGTGTGTGTGTATGTCTGTCTGTCGCATCGTAGCTCCCGAACGGATGAACCGTTTTTTTTTTTTTTTTTTTTGTTTGAATTGTGTTTTTTTCGGGAGTTTTCTTAACTATGTTTGATCAAAATCAGTTCAGCCGTTTCATTGCGTTGAGAGTTTTTTAATTTTCACAAAATTAATTATTTGTTATATACAACTTGGTATGACGGATCAAGCAGATGGCCCACCTGATGTTAAGCGGTACTTATCCTCTGCCTATAAACAGTGCATTACCTCACAGGTCACGTCCACCTAGGACGCATCCTATGTGGCAATGCACTGCGCCCGCCACCCTGAGACATAAATATGAAAAGTCTGATGTGCCTGTAATTTCACCGGCTTTTACGACATCCATGGGAGGAGACAGAGGGGTCTATTCTTAGGCCGGACACACCACGGCGAGTTCTGATACTGATATTAGATATTAGATATTTATTTATTAACCATCTCGTTACATTTCATAACATTGGCATGTCAAATTGGTACATTTTAATTTTAATACTATTTAAATAACAATATAAAAATATAATATGCACAATTTAGTACATACAGAAAATACAGAGCAATATAAAACAGCATAACTTAAAAATAAAATGTAAGATAGTTAGGTTCGTCAGCAGACACGTCACTAAACGTCAAGCAAATCAGAAAATGAACAACTCATGTACTCATCAATATGGTAATATGGATTACATTCAAAAAATATTTTTAGTTTATGTTTGAATTGGATTAGAGGCACTACTAATACACTACCCACTAACACACCAACGAAGCTAAATAAGGTTTTTTTTTTAATTAACTACTTTTTTAGAACCGTCTTAAAGTGTAAAATAATTTACCTTGTGAGATTGTAAATGAAAAACACTTTTGTGTAAATTGGAAAAATAAATGAAATTTTCCATCTTACTGAAAGTTGCGCATTTCGAATAAAATCGAGTCATCCCCGACAATCGAGGCACGGGGCAAACGGGTTGACAGCCAGGGACGGATCAAGGGGAACAAAGCCGAGGCAGATAGCAGCAAAGCCTAAATAAACTAACTGCAATTATTATCTTGGGGCATTCTAATAAAATAAACCCCATAGAAAATCTGTGTCTTGAGAAATTATTGTTTATATTGTAGTCTATTTCTTCTACAAATTAATTAAAGCAAGGGTTTTTAAGACATGCATAAACCGATTTTATATCAGTTAGCGTCCGTAGATGCCTTTAAGTAAGTGTGGACCTAATGCATTTTCCAAACATTAAATAAAAATATATAATGCTAGACACAATTCACGTAATATTATCTAGCCCCAAGCTAAGCAGATTTTGTGTTATAGGTACTAGATAACTGATTACTTAATACAATATACTACATAGATATATATTTTTTATTATACATAGAACATACCCAAAACACTCTGAACAAATCGTACAAATATTTGTTCCAAGGCGGGAATCGAACCTGCAACCTCCTGCGTCGCAGGCGAAACTTCGCCCGCAGTGCCACAGGGGTCGTCAATTAAATGGGCGAAGATTATTTTACACTATTTAACTCGGGGTGGCGGGCGCAGTGCAAGGTGAGCGTCCTAGGTGGACGTGACGTGACCTATGACGTAATGCATTATCAATGATGTTATAGCTTAACATCAGGTGACCCACCTGCTTGTTCCATAATTCAAGCAGATACAAAAACTCAGAAGTCACGTTAAGTCATAAGACCAATTACAGGCACATGAGACTTTCATCTATATGTCTAAGGGTGGCGGGCGCTATGCAATGCCACATAGGGCGCGTCCCAGGTGGACGTGACCTATGAGGTAATGCACTGTTCATAGGCAGAGGTTACCGCTTAACATCAGGACATCTGCTTGTTCCGTCAATCAAGTAGAATAAAAAAAAAAAAAAAAACAACCCAACCAAGGCCAACCCCTGAAACATGTTCTGAGTCCGGTCCTGGCACTATCGGCGAGTAATTAAAACTAGCTGCTGCCGTCTAGACAATTTCCTGCCAGCTGAAATTACTATGCCATCGAATTTCGCTGAAGATATTGAAAGCCTGAAAGTTGGCTGGTTTATAGCTACGTTGCAGGTACGTGCTATATACATACATATATACATAAACTCACGCGTTTTTCCCGGAGGAGTAGGCAGAGACCACAGATTTCCACTTGCTACGATCCTGACACACCTCTTTTGCTTCATTCACTCTCATCACATTCTTCATACATGCTCGTCGGTTAAGGGTACTCATGACCTGGCCTTTTTCCAGAACGTCTCCGATCTGGTCTAAATACGTTCGCCGAGGTCTTCCCCTTCCCACTGTCCCATTCACGCTCGTCTTATGTAACTGTTTCGTCAATCTACTATCGTCCATCCTTTCTAAATGCCCAAACCATCTAAGCATACCTTTCTCAATCCTAGTCACTACGTCTTCTTTAATTTCACAACATGCTATATGGCAGATGGTATTCTAAGTACAAGGTAAGTTGGTAAGTATTATTAAATATCTATGTAGAAATACGCCTCTTTCCCCAATGGAGTAGGCAGAGCTAAAGGGCCCTTTCACTGTGGGTCACAATCGCAAGAATATTAGACGTGACAAGTGATGAGCTCATCGCCCCCATTCGCCTTTAATCGTTGATGTACCTACAATAATCCTCAGAAGATGGTCGAGATGCGAACTGCTAAGGATTGGAATACACTACTGTCGTCTGTCTTTCCTAAAAACTATAATCTGGGTCTCCTCAAGGCTAGAGTGAATAGGTGCCTTCTAGACCTTTGTGCTCCATCTTCGGCCACATCGTCACTTACCAACAGGTGAGATCGTGGTCAAATAAATGTCTATCAATGTTAAAAAAAAAACGAAGATTTTACTGCCGCTCTTCCCGGCACCGTGACAAAGCTCATCCACGCATCCACATCATAGATCCCTGGGTTTCTCGTACGACTCGTTTCTAGAGATCATTTCTTCCCCATACCTACAAACTATGGAATGAGCTTCCATCTGAAGTTTTCGCGCTTGGTTACGACATGTGTCGCTTCAAGAAAAATGTTTATAAATTCCTTCAGGGTAGGCAGCGCATCGACAATGTCCCCGGTGTTGCTAGTGTCTATAAGCGACGGTTACCACTTAACATCAGGTGTGCCGTAAGTTAGTTTAAAGTATTCAAAAAAAACAGTAACAGCTCAAGTACATTGCCTTGAGGTACACCTAGGATAATCTCTTGGAAATCTTGGCTACAAACAAATATTTTTTTGTAATATCTTGAACTAACCTCTACAAGGCACTTATACGAGTATGTAAATATCTCTATTACCGTAAATTGATAATAATAAGAGTAACAAACAATATTTTTAAGATGAAAAGAAATGTTTTTTTTTTTTTATACTACTTGGATGACGGATCAAGCAAGAGGCCCTCCTGATGTTAAGCGGTAACCTCTGCCTATGAACAGTGCATTACCTCATAGATCACGTCCACCTAGGACGCGCTCTATGTGGCATTGCACTGCGCCCGCCACCCTGAGACATAAAGATGAAAAGTCTCATGTGCCTGTAATTTCACCGGCACCCTTACCCTTAAAACCGGAACACAGCAATGCGAGCACTACTGCTTTGCGGCATAAATAGGTATGGTGGTAGTACTTCCCCGGACGAACTCTTTCACAAAAAAGCTCTACTACTACTTAAATCCATTTATTTGACTACACACACACACACACATTTGAGAGGGCATGGTTGATTCGTATAGGATTATTTTATCTGTGGTCGATTCACATTTTCGATTACGCTGCAAATATCCAATTTGATACTTCCGAAAAGTACTTGCATCCCAATAATTCCGAAAAGTACTTGCATCCCAATAATTCCGAAAAGTACTTGCATCCCAATAATTCCGAAAAGTACTTGCATCCCCAATAATTCCGAAAAGTACTTGCATCCCAATAATTCCGAAAAGTACTTGCATCCCAATAATCCCGAAAAGTACTTGCATCCCAATAATTACGAAAAGTACTTGCATCCCAATAATTCCGAAAAGTACTTGCATCCCAATAATTCCGAAAAGTACTTGCATCCCAATATTTCCGAACATTACTTGCAGGCGACCACGCTGCTAGTATTCGATAGTCCCAATATTGAATAGTTCCAATAATATTTTGATACGAACAACACACCTTCAGAGTAAACTCGATTGATCGTCGACGTTTGGCGGCGAACCGCAACATCAAACAAATTGAATTTCATATGAGAACATGTCTCTATTGAGTTGTACGACTTATAGGTAACCGATGTTATACTGATTGTGTAGGTTTGTCTCTTATTCAATGAACGGATCATTTTTGTACCTTTGACGAAACTGCTAAGTTTTATTTTGGGGCGGAATGAGATGAAGTAGTAGAGCTTTTTTGTGAAAGAGTTCGTCCGGGGAAGTACTACCACCATACCTATTTCTGCCGCAAAGCAGTAGTGCTCGCATTGCTATGTTTCGGTTTGAAGGGTAAGGGTGCCGGTGAAATTACAGGCACATGAGACTTTTCATCTTTATGCCTCAGGGTGGCGGGCGCAGTGCAATGCCACATAGGGCGCGTCCTATAGGTGGACATGACCTATGATGTAATGCACTGTACATAGGCAGAGGTTACCGCTTAACATCAGGTGGGCCATCAGCTTGTTCAGTCATTAAAGTAGTATAAAAAAAAAAAAAAAAAAAAAAGATGAGAGGAGCTACAATTGTTAAAACAAAACCCTCAACGCATAATGAAACGGCCGAACCGATTTTCATGAAACATAGCCAAGAACACTCACGACAAATTCACCTTACAAACAAAAGAAATACTAAATCGGTTCATCTGGTCAGGAGCTACAATTCCACAGACAGATACACACCACACACACACACACACAGATGTCAAACTTATAACACCCCGTCGTTTTTGCGTCAGGGGTTAAAAAGACAGTGCACTAAAAACTATTTAATAAAACCATCGTTACACAAAAACAAAGCAATGCACTAAAATAAACATTAAAACCATATAAAAACTATAACTAAAAGTACGTGTGTGTTGCAGCATCACAAATGGGTCATAGCTCAGCGAATTAACTTGCTCAAAGAGCAAACACTGATTTTCAGCTAGCACCCTCGAGGTGACAAGTCGAGACAAACGCTCCTCATGTACATGATAGACCCTCGATTGACCGCGGTCTCACCTGTTGGTAAGCGATGATGCAGCCGACGTTGGAGCACGAAGGTCTAGAAAGCACCTATTCACTATTACCTTAAGAGACCCTTATTATAGTTTTCAGGAAAAATAGACGACGGCAAACTTGTTCCATTCCTTAGCAGTTCGCATTACAAAGGTGGAACCGAAACGCTTAGTGCGAATTACGGGTATACTGATGAGGTAAGGATGGTACTGAGCCGTGCGCCTGCTTGTCGTGTGATGACAAGGAGATGGTGGGATCAGATCATGTAGCTCCTGGGCACATTCCCCGAAATTAAACCTATAAAAGATCGAAAGGCATGCGACTTTACAGCGGTGCTCGAGACTATGGATGATGAGAAGAGAGATATGAGAAGACCTAAAACTGGGCTCAGTGGCGGTTATTGGGAGAGTGGCAAATAATGGACAAAGGGGTTGGATCAATTCGGTACACTCTATTGTAATGCAGTTTTTTGAAATATAATTATAATTCGTACACTAAATACCAGGACATTCAAAGAAAAAGTCTTATGAATTTATTAATATATCTGTACATAAATAACAATAAGTTTTTAAAAAAAATATATTTTTCAATACAAGCTTTTATAAAATTAGCGATCGTAACCGTGTGCTGATCAAAATGAGCCTAAACACGGCCAGTCTACTATTATCCATCGAGGAGTTCCGTTGTCCACTTTCCGTCTCCATCATCAGATTAACTCGCTGTCACCATAATATTGCATTGTCATCGGAACTGGACAGGTTTGCAAAACATCATCTCAACCGTTTGAGGAAAACTGCTTTCAAATTCAGTTGCAAGAATCCACCCGGAGCATTGCAAGTTAAATAAAAGCTTGTAAAAGTACATTATTTCCACCAAGCTTTAGCGGAAACTAAAAAGCTCGAATTAAAAAAATCCAACCAAAAATCACGAAAGTGATTTTAGAGAAATAAGTGAACAGTGTAGTGAAGTAGGTACAGTAGGTACAGTCGTATTGAAGAGCGAGTTATTTATTTTGGATAATTTTATTAAAAGTTTAATTTTGGTTTCGGTGTGATTATTTTATCCCAAACTCTAGCTCATAACGATATTGATGCACTAATTATGTACTTACTTGGTCTACCTACACGAAATGGTATTTATGAAAACGCACCACCAAAAATTACTAAATTCGAAAACTATAAGTTTTGTGGTAAAGGCGAGCTGTCTACTGCACTTACCATCAACGAGTTATGGCTGGTTTACACGGGCTTAGTAGCTAAGTATTTGTGTTTTGATTAATGTAAATACCTTCACTAGCTTTGTAATTAACCTGTGATGCATGCTCACCGCTTAACCATATTTAAGTTATCATAAATTATCTTATTAGTGAAATTTTTGTTATATCTTAAGACAATAAAGATTCTATAAACCGAAGTGCTTGTACTTGTCACAACACTAAGCCCCATTATGACAAGTAAGAAGTTACCGTTTACACGTCGGAGCTAGTAGAAGGTATTAGTGACCAGACATTCGAAATGGAAATGACAGAAATTAATAAAATTAGATAATGAATGAAATTACAGGCACATGAGACTTTTCATCTTTATGTCTCAGGGTGGCGGGCGCAGTGCAATGTCACAAAGGGCGCGCCCTAGGTAGACGTGACCTATGAGGTAATGCACTGTTCATAGGCAGAGGTTATCGCCTAACATCAGGTGGGTCATCTGCTTGATCCGTCATTCTAGTAGTATAAAAAAAATGGAACGAAGCCCTCGGTTTTTACGCAGTGTGTTTAAACTTGTCACTAACTAACTTGTCGAGCTGTTTACACAAGGTCAGCAAGCGGCAACACGCGGTCAGGTATCGACTTGTTGCTTAGTAAATAGGATCGACTTCTATTCACTTGCACTATTCACAAACACTAGTACAGACACATGTCTCGCCTTTTCAACTCATCCAATCTCCTTAAAATGATGGCGCGTAGAAAGCTTCATCTTGCTGTTCTTCTGTTTGGGGTGATCACCAAGAAATATCCTAAATACCTATATGATAAGTTTGAGTAGGCGCGGGCTCGATCCAGGTACCCGAGCAGAGCATGCACCTTTGTGTTTGCGACACCGACGCACAAGTCTATGGCGTTCCGCGGTTCTTTCAGATTCGCTGACTCTCGGTGCTGGAACGATCTTCCCCAACCAGTACGTGCTCTGAAAATAGTTAATGTTTTCAGAAAAAAGCTTCTATCAGAGCAGTTGTGCCAATCTTAAAATGCCTGCAGATTTCGCACCTACTTACTTACCTTCGAAGTACGCACATCACGGCTGGGAGGGCTGCTTGTTCTTCCATCCAGTTCATCATCATTAATTAGATATTATATTCTTTGATTCAGTTCACTCATGTCTGGCCTGCCTGACTCCTTGTCTCGTGCATCTGAATTCAGCAAGTACTTCTTCTTTTTTGTGCAATTTATCACTTTAAACTACCTAACCTAGCTCTTCTAAAAACATGTTTGTTGCACTAAACTGAAGTAACTAAACTAACTTAACTTTGGTGCAGCTTATCCTGAGACAGGGACATATTTAACGCCAAACAACACACTTCAATGCCAATATACTTTCTACTGCCGGTTTTTATTTTTATTTCATTTTATGTTTTGTTTTCTTGTGTTATGTTTATGTGTGTGTGTTGTGTCCTCTTGGGGAAAAATAAATAAATTTTATTTCTTTCTTTCTAATACTAAGCACTAATCTCACAGTTTACACATGGGACTTAGTATTAGTGACAAGTACTAAGCACTTAGCTACTAAGCCCGTGTAAACCATCCATTAGTATTCATTCATTCGTTTCATTAAAAAGTCAAGAAAAGAGCATTTATAAAAAGATTTCCACTAATAGGTAAGTACTTTAACGTAATGAAATGGAAGTATTTCAGACGAAATTCTTAAAGTCACTTAGGTACATCATGATCCTTAATAGACCTGAAGGTGAGTATACACTAGAGCATTTTCCCGAGCATTTCCATGTAATGCAACGTTCCTGCGAATGTTACAATACAGGTAAAAGCTCAGTTTCCCGAGCATTTCCATGTAATGCAACGTTCCTGCGAATGTTACAATACAGGTAAAAGCTCAGTTCCCGAGCATTTCCATGTAATGTAACGTTCCTGTGAATGTTACAATACAGGTAAAAGCTCAGTTTCTCGAGCACTTCCATGTAATGCAACGTTCCTGCGAATGGTACAATACAGGTAAAAGCTCAGTTTCCCGAACATTTCCATGTAATGCAACGTTCCTGCGAATGTTACAATACAGGTAAAAGCTCAGTTCCCGAGCATTTTCATGTAATGTAACGTACCTGCGAATGGTACAATACAGGTAAAAGCTCAGTTTCCCGAGCGTTACCATGTAATGTAACGTTCCTGCGAATGCTTGGCGTTCTGTTCGGCGTAATGCTCACAGCGAGTGTACATTTACCCCTAACATTTAGCCCTTCTCCCATTACGATACGCACAGGCGATTCAAGTATCCTGAAGGTGAAGGTATCCTGCAAGTCTCGGAGACTAGTCAGGCTAGTGTGCAAGCCTGCATTCAAACGTATGTGAGATACTTGGCGGCGACTAGTCTCCGAGACTTGCAGGATACTTGAATCTCCTGTGCGAATCGTAATGGGAGAAGGGCCTAAGTTGTACCTTGAGTTCACTCGTTGCACTTGAACAACGGACCGCGTGCGTCGTTTGCCCCTCTCCCTCCGCGACCCCCGCGCATCGCCCGCGCTCGTGCAATGGCTCGACGAAATGTTACACCAACACGCTCGTTGGTTTGTACAATTAGGGCTTTTAATTTTCTAATAAATTAAAAAGTAGTTCTGTTGGGCTCGATCGATGGCGCTGACTCAAATGTGCTTGTCAAAATTAACAAATGCATTGTCTGAGTTTTTGTGTGATAGTAACAAAAACCACGAAAATATATCACTACGTTGGTCACTTTGACATTTATCTTTATTTTGAAAGTTAAGTACAGAGCTGGCGCCATCTATTTTCAAGGGTTTAAGCATGATGTGAAACGGCCGAGAAAACCCCTCATTATGTTGTAACAAAACAACAAAACGTCTCGACGTCTGGTTCGTGAAGATGATTCACTATTAAGAGCTGCTCGTTGTTCTGATACAAGTAAATGCTCTAATCTATGCTCACTTTAAGAGGTTTTAAGGGCTTACACTCGATAAGATTACCTAATTGAAGGGCCGAACAAAGGTTGTTAAGACTTTCAGGTCGAAGGTCCACAGGGTTCCGGAGCTTTTTACCTTCATCAGATTGTACGTGGATTGTACTGTAGGAATGAGTACCTACATCAGAGTTTTTTTAGTGGTAGTAGAGCTTTTTTGTGAGAGAGTTCGTCCGATGAAGTACTACCACCGTACCTATTTCTGTCGCAAAGCAGTAGTGCTCGCATTGCTGTGTTTAGGTTCAAAGGTTTTTTTTAATACAACATGGAATGACGGAAAAAGCTGATGACCCACCCGATGATAAGCGGTAACCTCTGCCTATGAATAGTGCATTATCACATAGGTCACGTCCACCTAGTGGCGCCCTATGTGGCATTAAGTGGTTGGTGTGGCATGGTTTTTAAGGTATTTATGTTGCTATGGGCTTATTGTTTAGGTTTTTGTACATTTTCCAATAAGCCTGAAATAAAGATATTTGATTTTTGATTTTTGATTGCCCGGCGCCCACCACTCTGAGGCACAGAGATGAAAAGTCTCGTGTGCCTGTAATTTCACCGGCACCCACACCTTTCAAACCGGAACACAGCAATGCGAGCACTACTGCTTTGCGGCAGAAATAGTCTGGTTGTAATACCTCCCTGGACGAACCCCTTCAGAAAAAAGCTCTACTACTACTAAATGGGTCAGGGTAAGGGTTAGGGTGCCGGTGAAATTACAGGCACATGAGACTTTTCATTTTTATGTCTCAGGGTGGTAGGCGCAGTGCAATGCCACACAGGGTGCGTCATAGGTGGACGTGACCTATGAGGTAATGCACTGTTCATAGGCAGAGGTTACCGCTTAACATCAGGTGGGCCATTTGCTTGTTCCGTCATTCAAGTAGTATTAAAAAAAAACAAAAAAAAAAAAACTCCGGCTTCGCAAGCGATCGTTCGCCCGCCCCGCCACAGAGGTCGTGTCTGTTAATACTGTTAATAATGCTAGTTTCTAGCCTACAGCACAGAATACAGTTTAATTGTGTACTATTAAACTCAAAGTTACACTAAGTTACATGTTCAAAGTTAGCCATGTAGGTAGGTACTTCAGTACCTCAAGACTCGACATGACGGGCTATGGAAGGCATCAGCGAAAAGTTTAATGAATTAACTGTCAAAACTCTGCCACAGACAGCGATCGAAGTTTATGGATGATTAGGGTATTGCGCATAGACTAAGGCGTTGTACATACATACATACATACATACATGCATACATACACTCACGCCTGTTTCCCAGAGGGGTAGGCAGAGACCACGGATTTCCACTTTCTACGATCCTGACACACCTGTGTTACTTAATTCATCACATTCTTCATACATGCTCGTCGGTTAAGGTTACTCTTGACCTGGCCTTTCTCCAGAACGTGTCCTGGTCTGAATACGTTCGCCGAGGTCTTCCCCTTCCCACTATCGTCTTATGAACCCGTTTCGTCAAGGCTTTGTTACACAATCATTATGTTAAGTTCTAAAATTCAAAGTTAAGAAAATTCTTTATTGCACAGGACAAAAAAGGAGTACATAGGCGAACTTAATGCTAATTAGCATTTTCTTCCAGCTAACCTTTGATGATCTATTTCTGTTGCCGCTTTATCAACAAATACTAAAAAACGGAATAAAATAAATATTTAAGGGGGCTCCGATACATTAAACGTGTTTTTTTGCCGTTTTTATAGATAATGGTACGTAACCCTTCATGCGCGAGTCTGACTCGCACTTGGCCGGTTTTATTTGTATTTTAGTTATAAGTACTTTATTTAATATTGTATGTCTGAAATGAGCAGACTGTTTGTACTATACAAAAAAAACCTATTATCCTGTTGGAACAGTTTGAAAAAAAGACTATTCTAATCTTCGACCAAAGTAAAATAAATGGACTGGCCTTACCCATACAAAACGTCCGTGAAAAATAAGACAATTCGGTTTTAGGGTACGGTCAACAAATAAACTATCTATCTATCTATCTATCTATCCAGCCACTGCTGAGTAAAGGCCTCTTCTCTATAGCGCCACTCCTGGCGGTCTTGTAAATAAACTAGGTGAAATTAAATTATTGAACTTCTTAAAAACTGTATTTTTTTAATACTTAATACTTTAACAGATGCAATGTGTTTACTAAAGTTATTTCAGTAGGTTTATAGTACAAAAAATCGCCGAAAAAAATGCAATTATTGAATGAAACTTTTACAAAAATACATGGTTCCCTTCTGTTTTATGTAGTTACTTATCTATTTTTCAGCTCTCAAACATACACAATATAAATCAATAGAAAAGCAAGTCCACCTAAGGTCTTCAGCTCAATCAATTTGTAAAAAATATATTTTTCATCACTCAATAAACTAAGAAAATATCATAAAAATCGTACGGAAACATAAATGTATAAAAATTCCAGTATATAAGAAACTGCAGAGTGCAGTTTTAAGAATTTTGCGCAATGAGTTTTTTTATACTACTTGGAATGACAGATCAAGAAGATGACCCACCTGATGTTAAGTGGTACCCTCTGCATATGAACAGTGCATTACCTCAGGTCACGTCCACCTAGGACGCGCCCTATGTGGCATTCCACTGCGCCCGCCACCCTGAAACATAAAGATGAAAAGTCCCATGTGGCCGTAATTTCATCGGCACCCTTACCCTTCAAACCGGAACACAGCAATGCGAGCACTACTGCTTTGCGGCAGAAACAGGTATGGTGGTAGTACTTCCCCGGACGAACTCTTTTACAAAAAAGCTCTACTACTACTAAAAGTTTTTTGGCGTATAGAATTCATTGTGTAGAAAATGATCAGAGCAAATACGGGAAAATGTATTCCACTTCCAAAAGTCGCCTGTTCTTGCTCGTCTTATGACTTCTATCCATTTTTGTTTACCTTAGATTTTTTTTGGAAAGCTATAAGGTTAATTAACATGCCATTACATATTATATGCAATTACCTAAAGCGACGTGCTTAGCAATGTTTTGACGTAAATAATGCAAATTACAATTCTAAATCAATACGATACCCCTTAGGCATCAGATTTTTTTGCAGTCTGTACCGGACCATCCGTCATGCGTGAAGTCTTGTCAAATATTTCGTCGCTGTAGTTGGAAAACTAAATAAGTAATAACAACAACAAAACCAACATCGCGAGAAAAACGCGATTTACTGTTTTATTGCGTCAAAAATGGCAATAGCTTTTTTATCGTAACTAATTTTTCAGTCCGTGTTTTGATATGTTATAGATTGGTACTGTATCTATTTTCGAATTTAATGATAATACATTTTAGTTCTTTTGATTAAGAGAAAAAAATAAAAAAACGACTATGTATTTTTCCCTCGCCAAAGTTTTGAATAATTGAAATGATCTATTATTTACTTATTTGAATATGACAATCCTATCCATGGGTATAGATTTATATAATATTAAAATACATTTTAAAATAAAACCAACTAATAATCATTTCTTTTTATCAAGACTGAATATTAGAAAACTACTGAAACACCTACATTATTTTAGCAGACTTATAAATTCAAAGTAAGTGACATAACAAACTTATCATACGACTAATGCTTATAAAATCAACAAAATGAAAAAAAATTGTGGAACACAATAATTCTAAGTATCAAAAAGAAAAAGGTATGTCGACTAAAATTAAAACTATCTACGAGTATAAACTTGCGTCTGTTAACTTTCATTCAGAGTGGGGAACATTGAGATAATGTCCTGGGGCGTAGTCCTCCTTGTCGCTCGTCCTCTAGTGCAAGACGTGTCCATCGACATGTATGGGCCATAATAACCATCATAACCATGCAATAAAGTCGATTTCGCAAAATGTGTTACTTATGTAGTTTTCCTACCACACGACGATTTATAAGTTTTTTATCAATTGATGAAAATTATATTACAAAACCTTTACTTACGAATGAAATGCGATGCCTGAAGCTTTATTTGTATTTCTTGTATTGTTTGCACTTGCAGAAAAGCACAGGAAGGCATTGTATTACCAAGGTATCTAATTTTGGTATTTTTCAGCATAGCTGTCACTCGTTGCCGTGACAAAGACTGACTGAAGCGAAGTATACTAGCTAGGTCTGTTTAGAAGCTTCAAAACTATCGTTCCCTAAGGCCCGTCCATTCATTTTATTTACGTCGATGATTCTAATAGTAATCCTTAAAAAAAAACATCAAAATTTGTATAGCCGTTACGGCCTAATTGAGTACCAATCATCTAAATATCTTTTCTTTTTTTATAAATAGTCAAATAACCTCGTCCGAAATTTTGGTAACTTGCGAACAATTTCAAAAATCCATCTGCCATTTCGTTACTTTTGCGATTTCATAAATTAATTTAAACTTGGGTCAAATCTGAGAAATGTGGCTACCTTGATTATCATGAAACCGGCGTAATTAATGAACTTTTAACCAAGTTAAGGGCGGACACAGACGGTGCGGTGCGATTTTGTGGTGAGCATTTCCGTAGAGAGTCCCTTAGAGAGAAAATTTGTACGCTATCGCGAAAAGGATATCTGGGTGAATCAATTCATCATGAAGAAGAAGAATATACAGGGTGTAACATAATATCCCTATAAGCCCGGGGAGGGGGTATTCTACACATCATGGCGAATAACTTTAGTTCTAGGACTTTGTAATACTCGAAGTTTTTAATTCATGAAATGCCTTGTAAAAATCCTGAAATTCCGCGATAAATTTCTGAAACTCCTCCAGAAATATACCTAGCATACCGTGAGGCAGCCCTACGTAAGGTACCATAGCGTACCGTAACATCATCATGCTGTGTTAGGAATATTTCTTGAAGAATTTCAGGATGTTTACGTGACATTTCATGAACTGCGAAAATTAAAAAGCCATAGAACTAAAGTTATTCGCCTTGATGTGTAAAATACCCCCTCCCAGGGCTTATAGGGATATTATGTTACACCCTGTATATTTATTTGTATACATGAGCTACACATAAACACGTATTAAACTAAGAAGAAACAGATATGAAGGTACGAGGTGTAACTCAAGCAACAAAATGGCTCTGCCTCAGCATGAGTTGGTTGACAGCAAGCTAGCAACGAACGCTGGTCTTCCGGCAGAACCACTTGATGGCGTTACGGCTAACCTCTCGACAGCGACTATACAACAACACACTAACATAAAGAAAACCATATGAACAGCTAATAAGGAGACTTCCTAGTGTCATTCAATCATTATTAATCTCTCGCTAGATGGCGTTGGCAACAGCTTTGGTAATAGTAAATATTTAAAAATACGTTACTATCACAAAGATATTAATTATTACAAAATTTTACAGGTATTTTTTTTAAACTATTTAAGTTGGCTGAACGATGATCAACACTGACAAGATGAAATTTTAAAAAAGCGGCCATTTGCGAGCCGGACTCTCCCATGAAGGGTTCCGTAGCTGCAAGTAACATAATATAAAAGTACTTGGATGGTTTACGATTTATGACGTATTAAAAAAAAGCTACTGACTAGATCTCGTTCAAACCAATTTTCGGTGGAATTTTACATGGTACATCATATATTTTTTTTAGTTTTATAGGAAACCCGTAACTTCAACTGTAATGATAAAAAATTCTCTTTTTTTAGAAGTTACGGGGGGGGGGGGGGCACACATTTTACCACTTTGAAAGTGTTACTCGCGCAAACTATTCAGTTTTGATAAAAAAAAATTGTAACCTCAATACATTTTTGAAGACCTATCCATAGATACCCCAGAAGTAAGGGTTTGATGAAAAAAAAAACGAGTTTCAGTTTTAAGTATGGGGAACTCCAAAAATTTTTGGTGTTTTTTTCCTATTTTGTGTTAAAATCTTAATGCGGTTCACAGAATACATCTACATACCAAGTTTCAACAGCTCTTATAGTTTCGGAAAAAAGTGTCTGTGACATACACGGACAGACAGACAGACAGACAGACATGACGAATCCATAAGGGTTCCGTTTTTTGCCATTTGGCTACGGAACCCTAAAAAAGTATATAGGTAAATACCAATAGTTACGCGAGCGCCATCTCTTGACGATGAAAGAACTAAACTGATAATGACACTTGGAGAACTCCTCACTCTTTAATGAAATCATGTAACATGGATGAAAAAAAAAAAAATACAGCCAAAAGAAAGTATCAGGGCTATTGAGAATTATACTAAACCTAAACAATAAGCCCAAGTAAACATAAATACCTTAGAAAATGTACAACACAACATGAGGACGTTACTGTACGTTAAGGTACCTTACCTAGGGCTGCCTCATGTGGTGTTAGGCAAATTACTGGAGGAACTTCAGGAATTTCTCGAGGACTTTCAGGATTTTTACAAAACATTTCATGAATAAAAAACATCGAAATTTAAAAAGTCGTAGAACTAAAGTTATTCTTCATGATGTGTAGAACACCCCCTCCCCGGGTTTATAGGGATATTATGTTACACAAAAACACTTTATTTATAACATAATCTAAACACACGTGTGATCGCCGACGCATCGCGGCCCGGGGGATCACGTGATAGACGGCCCTTGAACCGCCGGAACTTTACCCCGTTCGGCCAGAAGTCAGAGCTCAAGTAGGTCTTTAGACTTACCGTAGAGACCCTCACCATATATGAGCTAAAGCTCACATTATGACGAGAGTCCAACTTCATGACCCTCAATCCCACTCCGGCTCTCTTCCTTCCACTTCGGCCTTCACGTCGAAGTATTGCGTGTCTTTTCGAAATGGTGGTTTTCTTCTGTAAAAACTTGGTTTTTCTGCCACCATTTAAACTGGGTTATGACTTGACGGAGACTCTTAATGACTTTTTTTTTTTTATTAGTTTACTTGTGTAAACAAACAGTAACACAATATATTTCACTAAAACATGTTTTGTTTATTAAATTAAGAAACAAAAATCAAAGTGAGACCAACACCATTTACCACAGATTACTACAAAATATAAAAGTAGGTTAATGGGATGTCGGTAGCTTATTTTAAAATCTCATGAATCATATTCTTAAATGAGCTAGGACGACTTATAACTATAAAAAATATAATTATATCATTTGACATTGGCGAAATTGTTTGGAGCAATCCTTAGAAGCCATTTTTTTTTTTTTATACTACTTGTATGACGGAACAATCAAGAGTCCCACCTGATGTTAAGCGGTAACCTCTGCCTATGAACAGTGCATTACCTCATAGGTCACGTCCACCTCGGACGCACCCTATGTGGCATTGCACTGCGTCCGCCACCCTGAGACATAAAGATGAAAAGTCTCATGTGCCTGTAATTTCACCGGCACCCTTACCCTTCAAACCGGAACACAGCAATGCGAGCACTACTGCTTTGCGGCAGAAATAGGTATGGTGGTAGTACTTCCCCGGACGAACACTTTCACAAAAAAGCTCTACTACTACAAAAATACTACATTATAAGAAGAGATGGAGAAAAATATATGGTATTTTAAGGACTAGATCCGATATCCGTCATCCGATATATATCTGATGACAGCACCATACAAATAGTTGTACGACTATCCGGACCGTATTTTCACGGATTCGGATCGGACGGAAACTATGGAATGAGCTTCCATCTGAGGTTTTCCCGCTTGGTTACGACATGTGTCGCTTCAAGAAAAATCAAATCAAATATATTGTACTAAGTATATCAGTTGTCTAGTACCCATAACCACAAGCTCTGCTTAGCTTTGGGCAAGATAATGTTGTGTGAACTGTCCAGCATTATTTATTTATTATTATTATTTTATTATCTTTATTTCAGGCTTATTGGAAAATGTACAAAAACCTAAAAAATAAGCCCAAAGCAACATAAATACCTTAAAAACTAACATACATATAAAAAACACTTTTAGACTAGACTATCATTTAGACACGTGTAGGCGTATGACGCATCTGTGCGGTGTCTCGTGTCAGGCGTCCGAAGAACCTCCTGAACTTGACACCTTTCGGCCAGAACTCTCCATTTATGAAGGTCGATAGACGGTCAGTCGGCACCCTCACCATAAAGGAAATAAAATTTACATCATGGCGAGACTCCAACTGCTCGACCCTCATGGTTAGCCCTTTCCTCTGCTTGAGGTACTCCACCACCGCTTCGGGCTTTATAATCATGGTAGGCAGTGCATCGATAATACCCCCGGTGTTGCCGGTGTCTATAAGCGACGGTGACCACTTTACATCAGTTGTGCCATATGCTTGTTGGCCTATTCGTTTCATTAACAAGTAATAAATTTTGTACAAATTTAAAAAACCCCTTAACGCATGGAAACGGCTGAACCGATTTTGATCAAACATAGCTATGAACACTCCCGACAAATTCACCTTTCAAACAAAAAAAAACTAAATCTATTCATCCGCTCAGGAGCTACGATGCCACAGACAGACACACACACACACATACAGACAAGTCAATCTCATAAAAAACCGTCGTTTTTGCGTCGGGGGTTAAAAAAACGTAGAGTGTAACTGCGTTGCTTGTAAACCCCTCCTTACCGTTACGGTTATTCTCTATCTGATCTGTTACTCGTCAAATAATTTCAACTTGTTACTTCCAAGGTACTTTTGTTATCTTAATTATAATCATCCCGGTTTCACGGTCGCGGAAATTTGATACTTTGAATCATCCGAACAAAATTACCTTTTAAAACTTTGCTTTCGACCACCTCTTTGTAATGAGTAGAAAATACGGTCCAATAACAATTACTTAGTTAAAAGTTTCGTACTAGATGGCGCAGCTAAAAGTAACCAATGAGGACATTTCATTAACGAATTTAAAAAAAAAGTAGTTCCATTTGGCTCTATTGATGGCGCTGACTCAAGTATACTTGTCAAAATAACAAATGCATTGTCTGTGCTTTTGTGTGAATACATGAATGTAGTAGTACATGGATTGAGTGCTAAAATAGCATAGAGTGTTCCTTCTTACTCCTATCCTAGAAGATAGCTTGCTATCCTATGTTAGAGAGAAACAAATATATTGTCACACGACAGTCGTTTTTTCCGTTCCGTACCTTGAATTTTGGTATCATGCATATACATCTCCCTAGATTGTTACCATGAATGTACTAGTAATTTGACGTCTGGCCTGGTACGACTACCACAAATAAGAACAGATAGATTTATGCTTGTCTCATTCCAACACATGAATTCATTCATATAAAAGAATGAGACTGGTATAATCGCTAACGTTTCGTTTTTAGCCTTAGTTCCATGCCTTTAGTCCATATTCCTAGAGTATAGTATTATATTACCTGTGGTAGAACGTAGTATTGAATGAGGTTAGTAGATAAGTAGTATTGAAGCGTTTTGAGATAATATCTCAAAATCTTTTTTCATAAACAGCGAATGATGAAGATAATATCTTAGAGATAATCCCTGTTTATGAAAAAGTTGGCTTCAACGAGGAATGCAGTCTTATATTTAAGCAGACACGAACATTTCGCCTATGTACATTGTTTTTTTTTTTTTTTTTTTTTTTTTTTATGCTACTTGGATGACGGTACAAGCAAGAGGCCCACCTGATGTTAAGCGGTAACCTCTGCCTATGAACAGTGCATTACCTTATAGGTCACGTCCACCTAGGACGCACCCTATGTGGCATTGCACTGCGCCCGCCACCCTGAGACATAAAGATGAAAAGTCTCATGTGCCTGTCATTTCACCGGCACCCTTACCCTTCAAACCGGAACACAGCAATGCGAGCACTACTGCTTTGCGGCAGAAATAGGTATGGTGGTAGTACTTCCCCGGACGAACTCTTTCACAAAAAAGCTCTACTACTACTAACTACTTCTACTTTGTGTTGCGCAATAAAGAATATTATATCTATCTATCAAAATAAGTTTATTTTGGAGGTACACGCGAAGAAATACTCAAGTTTTTAGTTCAGGTAGTCGTTTTTTAGGGTTCCGTACCCAAAGGGTAAAATGGGGCCCTATTACTAAGGCACGGCTGTCTGTCTGCCTGTCTATCCGTCTGGCACCAGGCTGTATCTCATGAACAGTGATAGTTAGAAAGTTGTAATTTTCACAGTTGATGCCGCTATAACAACAAATACTAAAAAATATAATAAAATAAATATTTAAGGGGGCTCCCATACAAAAAAAAAGTTTTTCTTTTTTGCCGTTTTTAGATACTGGTTTTACCATACTGTATCTCATGAACCGTGATAGTTAGACAGTTAAAATTTTCACAGATTATGTAGGTATTTATGTTGCCGCTATAACAACAAATACAAAAAAATAGAATAAGTACAATAATTATTTAAGGGGGCTCCTATACAACAAACGTAATTTTTCCAAATCTAGGCTACAATAATCTGCGTGGTCAGTTTTTGGATGGGTGACCGCTTTTTGCGTGCAATTTTTTTATATTTCTTTTACATACGTGTTTTTTTGCCGTTTTTATAGAACCTTCGTGCGCGAGTCCGTCTCGCACTCGGCTGGATTTATATTAATAGCTTGTTTTGAATTATATTTTAGCTAATCTATAAATAGATATAGTAATACAAGGTAAAACATTAACAACACAGTTAGGTACAGTAAATAACGGTGAGGGGGGATAGCTAAACGTGTTTTTACTTATTTTTCCCACGCTATAGCCTAAGTCCTATAATGTAATCTGTGTTTTTCTCACTTAAGCTATTGTTTTTCTCGGCAATGATTATTTCTCACTAATTATGACGCAATTGCTTTTTTTATACCTTATTGTTTAGATTTAATTTTTAATGTATAATGGCAGACCTACAGTCTGATTTATAAATCGGAAAATGGTTAGCTGGTTTTCATCACAGAAAATAGTACTAAATAATAAGCGGACAAGTGCCAGTCACTCGTGCTCTGAAGATTTCGCTTTATTACCTATGTATTAAACCTATATAGTATAATGTGCCTAGATATTACATCCGAGTTTCAACGATATTTTAATAATCTCGATGGCAAAAATATATATCCCGGCAAAGCAGTAGTGATCTCCTCGATGGTTAATATTACACTTAAGAATAAAAAGTAAAGTATGTACACATCGGTATATATTTTCATAAATAATCAAAAGATTACAAAAAAAAACACATTTTTTTTATTTTGGATTGACCGTGTTTAGGCTCATTTTTATCAGCTCACGGTTCTACTTCCTAATTTCATCACCATTATCAGTTGGACGTAATCTTCATAAAAGTTACTAAAATAAATAAATAAAAACATCTAACTAAATAAATACGACACAGAAATTAAAAAGGTCAACATATCAACGATTAGATGCGAAGATGCTGGTTCGAGCCTCACTGTTTTTTTTTGGTCAAATATCAAATTGTGATTTATTTAAGACACCCTGTATCCATCATTGTATTTCAAGATGGAGGTATGACGTAAATTGAGAAGATCTATTTTTATGCTTGCTTTGTTAGGGTTCCGTAACGTCAGGTATGTATGTCTGTCTGTCCGTGTATGTCACAGCCACTTTTTTACGAAACTTTAAGAGATATGCTGTTGAAACTTGGTAAGTAGATGTATTCTGTGAACCGCATTAAGATTTTCATACAAAAACAGAAAAAACAAAAAAATTGGGGTTCCCCATACATAGAACTGAAACTCAAAAAATATTTTTTCATCAAACCCATATCCCATCTATGGATAGGTCTTCAAAAATGATATTGATGTTTTTAAAATCATTATTTTCTAAACTGAATAGTTTGCGCGAGATACACTTCCAAAGTGGTAAAAAGTGTGTGTCCCCCCCGTAACTTCCAAAATAAGAGAATGATAAAACTAAAAAAAAATATGATGTACTCTACCATGTAAACTTTCAACGAAAATTGGTTTGAACGAGATCTAATAAGTAGTTTTTTTTTAATACGTCATAAATCGTAATCCTTCCAAGAACTTTTATATTATGTTACTTGCTGCTACGGAACCCTTCATGGGCGAGTCCGACTCGCACTTGGCCACTTTTTTTATTTTTATCCAACAATTAGAAACTTCCCTTATTATAATAGTGTCTTCCTAAGTGTGTGTTCTTCTTCACTTTTGCTTAGCTGCTACAAATAAGGTAGGGTTTTTTTTTTTTTTTTAAATTGATAGACCTTTGTTTGACCACGATCTCACCTGTTGGTAAGTGACGATGTGGCCGAAGATGGAGCACAAAGGTCTAGAAGGCACCTATTCACTCTAGACTTGAAGAGACCCCAATTATAGTTTTCAGGAAAGACAGACGACGGTAGACGGACGACGGATTACTTATATTACCTGCTCGACAATGTCCAATTACATAATCATGTAACCTCAACGTATAGTAAAGCATTATCTCTTAAGGGATATAAAGTTATAGAATTGAAACTATCGTGGTTGGGATATTAAAAGATAAACGGCTAATTAACACTATTTTTCGTCACTTTGCTGACGTTTCGAGACTGAGTTCAGAAGCCTCTTCATCATGAGCACCGCCCGCGACCGCGTTCGACGGTGGACTGGCGATTACCAAATAAGTTAACATAAATAAAAAATAAAAATAAATGAAAAATAAGGATATAAAGTTGTAGTAAACTCCCTAGGGAATAAAGTGATTTTAATTTGGAACGTCAAATTCAAGTTGGAACTCGTGGAAAAATCTAAGTAAAAAAATTCCCATATAAAGTAAAGTAAAGTAATCGTTTATTATCTTAAGCAGTGTATACGTGGAACATTTCTTGACAGTTAAATGTGTATTGTAACAAAAAAAAAAAAAATTAAATGACCATAGGTTAGGCTCTATTCCCCACACTAGGTCTTTAAAGCCCTAAGCATATGGACTAAAGGCATGGAACTAAGGCTTAAAACTAAACGTTAGCGATTATACCAGTCTCATTCTTTTATATGATTGAATTCATGTGTTGGAATGAGACAAGCATAAATCTAACTGTTCTTATTTGTGGTAGTCGTACCAGGCCAAATGTCAAATTACTAGTACATTCATGGTAACAATCTAGGGAGATGTATATGCATTATACCAAAATTCAGGGTACGGAACGGAAAGACGACTGTCGTGTGACAATATATTTGTTTCTCTCTAACATAGGATAGCAAGCTATCTTCTAGGATAGGAGTAAGAAGGAACACTCTATGCTATTTTTAGCACTCACTCCATTACTATTATACCTCCATGGTAAAGCCTGTAAGGTGGGGTCATATGGCATTGTAAAGTGGTTTGTTCGAAAATCGAACTGGCCACCATAAGCAGAACTCAATTTCAAAGAATGTTAAACAAAAGACTGTGTCTGGTGCTCTGATTTTCAGTGAATTTTTATTGTCTCGCAGAAGGTGAGCTTTTTTGAGAAAGAGTTCGTCCGGGGAAGTACTACCACCATACCTATTTCTGCCGCAAAGCAGTAGTGCTCGCATTGCTGTGTTCCGGTTTGAAGGGTAACGGTGCCGGTGAAATTACAGGCACATGAGACTTTTCATCTTTATGTCTCAGGGTGGCGGGCGCAGTGCAATGCCGCATGGGTTGCGTCCTAGGTGGACGTGATCTGTGAGGTGGTGCACTGTTCATAGGCAGAGGTTACCGCTTAACATCGGGTGGGCCTCTTGCTTGATCCGTCATCCAGGTAGTATAAAAAAAGGTGTCAAAAGTAGAGTATGCTTCTCTGGAATAAAACCTGTCTTCGTCTTGGGCAGCTTGAACCCCTCGCTTCACTCGGGACTCTATATAACTCCCTCGCTAAGAGTCCCTCGTTACGTGCAGGGTTCAATATACCGCCCGCAACGTAAGACACTGCTTTATTCCCTCAGTGCATAATCTACTATTATATTATAGAGCAACTCCTGTGAAGATAAAGTTCCTATCTCCCAACCTTAGAGCATTGCAGCCTCAGAACCGGAGTAGTCCTAAGCTAAACAGAGCTTGTGTTATGGGTACACGAGACTTTTCATCTTTGTTTCTGTATGGTGGGCGCGTTGCAATGCCAAATAGGATGAGTCCTAGGTGGAAGTGACCTAAGAGGTTATACATTGTTAAAGTCAGAGGTTACCGCTTAACATCAGGTGGTCTAATTGCTTGAAACGTCGTCAAAGCAGATAAAAAAAACACTTTTTCAAATTTAATTTCAAATTCAAAATCTTTATTTCAGAATTATTGAGAATTGCACTACACTCAAACTATAAGCCCATATCAACATAAATACCTTAGAAACTAATAAACATATAAAAAACACATTATTTTTACTTAATCTAACACTGATCGCCAACGCGTCGCGGCCCGGGGGTTCACGTGACAGGCGGCCCTTGAGCCGCCGGAACTTCCTCCCTTTCGGCCAGAAGTTAGGGCTCAAGTAGGTCTTCACACTATTTTTTGCCTCTGGAGAATAAACGGGACTAGTTGCGCATTTATAAAAAAAAAACTGGACAGTTCGCACAACATTATCTAGCCCCAAGCTAAGCAGAGCTTGTGTTATGGGTTCTAGATAATTGATATACTTCATACAATACATTACATAGATAGATATTTTTTATAATTAAAATACTCTGGGTATTTTATTTTACACCCTGAACAAAGCATAGCAATCATTTTAGCATATCCGCGATCGCACAAATGTTTGTTCCGAGGCGGGAATCGAACCCACAACCTCCTACGTCGCAGGCCAACCTTCGCCCGCCGCGCCACAGAGGTCGCCAAAACAACAACAACATTTATACAACTGTATACAGTTGTATAAATATTATTGTTGTATTATAATGTTATGTTGTATAATAATTGTATGTTAATGTTATATAACACCATTTATACAACTGTATACAATTGTATAAATGTTGTTGTTGTATAATAATGTTATGTTGTATAATAATTGTATGTTAATGTTATACCACCATACCTATTTCTGCCGCAAAGCAGTAGTGCTCGCATTGCTGTGTTCCGGTTTGAAGGGTAAGGGTGCCGGTGAAATGACAGGCACATGAGACTTTTCATCTTTATGTCTCAGGGTGGCGGGCGCAGTGCAATGCCACATAGGGTGCGTCCTAGGTGGACGTGACCTTTGAGGTAATGCACTGTTCATAGGCAGAGGTAACCGCTTAACATCACGTGGGCTTCATGCTTGTTCCGTCATCCAAGTAGTATAAAAAAAAAAAAAAAAAAAAAAAAATATAACAACATTTATACAACTGTATGCAGTTGTACAAATGTTGTTGTTGTTTTGTAAAAAAAATTGTTTCTTTTTTCAGTTGACTAATAAAAATATAGCGTCATGATACCGCTATGGCTGTTTGCAACATTATGCTGCGCCTATTTCTACTACAAGAAACACAGGAATTTTATCAATTTGCCGCATGTATATCCCGGGGCTTTGCCGATAATTGGACGGACACACTTGCTGGTTGGGGATACCACTCGTAAGATCATTATTATTTTGCATACCTACTTCAGCTTTAAAACGAAATAAGCAATGTACTAGATATACTAATATAATCGCGCACTCTAACTCGCACTCTCGCTGCGCTCAACGCTCTTCTGCATGCCAACCCAGACAATGATTTGTTTGCGGATGGATGGAAGAAGATCCTCATGGTTTCGTTTCGTTTCGTATGAGGTAGTTTTGTACAAATCTGTATCTTCAATAAATATATCTAGGTTTGTGGAGAAACAAAATGTTATTTTTTTTACCACTAAATTCAGTATAAGAGTTCAAAAATCAGCTTATTTGCACAATTTTAACCTGAAATTTGGATGTTCATAATGTACTTATAAACTGTATAAGTAAAAAAAAGACGGCCGAGGGATCATGTTATGAAGATTCTAAATGACAAATATTTTTGTCACAAACGAGGAAGGTTTTCTCAAAAACACCTACATGCTGGAACAAGTTTTATGAATATTTTGCGCATTTATTGCCGTTTCGCAAGTAAGTAGCGGAATTTTTCGAATTCCAAGGGATCTGGCACTGGCTCTCATTTTTGACTGTGCCTCTCTTTCAAACATTAAATTGGACGAACCTACAAGATTTTATTTCAATTTTGGAAAGGCCCCTTGGTCCCTGCGGTAGTAGTGAGCCATCATACCGAGACCAAGTCAAGTCGCCAAGGGGTACGCATCAAAATGCATAAATTCAAAATACATACGTTTAGAATATATAGTTCTAAATCCATTAATATAAAAAAACTAATGGTCTTCTTCTTCTTTCGTGTCGATGGTTCTCTGTCAAATTATTTTGTAGCAGTACTCTGCCACGGCTATGGCATTATCAGTGGCTTTGTAAAGGTCTTTCAGTGTGCAGGTGTGAGGGCACTGCGTGCACGAGAGTAGGTGCAGCATTGTTTGTGGTGAGACTCCGCAATTACACATTGTCTCATTTGTGTATCCCCACTTGCTCAGATTGTACTTGAAGCGGCCAAACTGGGTACAAAATCGGTTGAGTGATTTCCAAGTTGACCAAGGTAGAAGTCGGCCTGTTGGAAACTCTTCTGCAGGTACAACATATTCTGGTGAAGGAGGAGAAGAATGTAATGGGGAAAATTAAATAAATTGTAGACCTTGTTTTTTTATTTATAATGGTCAAAATTCCCAAAGCCATCATCTCAAACAAATATGCATATAAATTTAAATGTGACCCAAAAATTTCGTTCCAGCGGGACTTGAACCCGCAACCTCGCCTGTGATCGGCGATGCCTTTACCAATTCGGCCATAGACCGAGCTACGACGCTGGAGACGAAATTTGTGGGCACTATCAACTAGGCTATAGCGCCGATGGGAGCCATCTACAGGTGTTTCATTTGAAAACCTTCTGTTCAATCTACGAAATTAGTTCGAACCATTGACAAGAGATGACACCACTGCTATTTCATCAAAGTTTATTATTTTCCAAGTGTATACAACACCTTATGGATAACATTAAATTTAAATATGACCCAAAAACACACAGGCGAGGTTTCGGGTTCGAGTTTCACTGGAACGGAATTTTTGGGTCACATTTAAATTTAATGTTATCCATAAAGTGTGGTTTACACTTGAAAAATAATAAAAATTAAATATGCATGTGTTTAAAGTTTGTACAGGGGCCATCAAATTTACACTTTTTATGTATTTCAAACATTATAACATCGATCACGGTACGGAGGCGTGCAATGCTCTAAACAGTATAAGTACGCGTCGACAATTAGTTGTTATTGATAATTTTTTTGTATTTTTTTAGATTTATGGGACCTGCTACAGTTAATAACAAAGTACAGCAATGAAAATTCCGGAGTCGCTCTACTACTGATAGGAGGCGAAAAATACTATTGTAAGTTCCAATAACTTCTTTCTCTTCTACTACCAACTACCTCAGATTGTTTGCTGAAAAGATCTTATGAGATTACATATACTTTTTTTTTCTTTATAATTGGCATCGCACAGCTTGTGCATTTGCCATTTTCAAGTATAATTTTCGTCTTCTTAGCTTAGGTAATGGCTTCTGTGCATTATTTGCAACAATTTAGCCAATGTCAAGTGATTTATTTATTATAGTTTTATAGTCAAGTCGTCAAGAGTCTCCGTCAAGTCCTAACCCAGTTTAAACGGTGGCAGAAAAACTGAATTTTTACAGCAAAAAATATCACCATTTCGAAAAGACTCGCAATACTGTTAAATTTCACTACATCACACATGTGCCATTTATCCAAGTTTCGCCAGTTAAAATGCCACTAAAATTACACGAAATAACTCGAAAAAACACATTAAAATGTAATAAAATAAACATGACGACGTTTCTTTCAAATATGGCAGATTTCCAATCCCCCAAGTACAATTTTACTATTGTATTTTGCAACTTTACAATCCTTCCAAGTCGTCAAGTAACAGTCAAGTCGTGTTTTACCTAAATGGTGGCATTTTTACAAAAACTTTAGCATATAATTTCCACCAATTTGAAAAGTCACGCAATACACTTCCATTTCATTTCACTACACTTGTGCTCTATTATAGACGAGCTACATAGGTTAAATGCCAACAAAACCATTCCAGTGGGACTCGAACCCGCAACCTCGCCTGTGTGTTTTTGGGTTATATTTAAATTTAATGTTATCCATAAAGTGTTGTATACACTTGGAAAATAATAAACTTTGATAAAATTGCAGTGGTGTCATCTCTTGTCAATGGTTCGAACTAATTTCGTACTTTGAACAGAAGGTTTTCAAATGAAACACCTGTAGATGGCTCCCATCGGCGCTATAGCCGAGTTGATAGTGCCCACAAAATAACACAAAATAACTCCAAAAAAAACGAGGAAATGAAATACCTAAAGTTAAAATAGACGAAGTCTTTTTTCGAAAATGGCGGGAAGAGTCCCTGCATTCCCTTTTCATACTTACTCAGACGATGTACTTTTAAGGGTTCAGGAAACCTTGTAAGACCATCTTACTTATGAATCTCCTTTGCTGACATGGCCGCAAGCCGCTTAATTTAAAAAAGAATGCTATAAAAGGAGTCTGTCTATGCTATTTTAAACAATATTCTAAAATGGATCCTTTTCATTTTTTGTTTGTGTTTGAGCGAGGTCGTTTATAGAGCATTGCAGGCCTCCGTGTTGTGAGTATTTGTGTTAATTTGCATAAAATCTTCTTTTTTTTATACTACTTGGTTTGGCGGATCAAGCAGATGGCCCACCTGATATTAACTAGTACCCTCTGCCCATGAACAGTGCATTACCTCATAGGTCACGTCCATCTAAGACGCACCCTATGTGGCATTGCACTGCGCCCGCCACCCTGAGATATAAAGATGAAAAGTCTCATGTGCCTATAATTTCGCCGGCACCCTTACCCTTCAAACCGGAGCACAGCAATGCAAGCACTACTGCACATGTGTGTGGGTTGCGTCGTCCTCGGAATATATACATTAACAATTAACTTCAAAGTTTAAAACCTACAGTTTTTTTTTATTTGTGAAAAATATATTTCTCAATAAAAGCTTTTATTTATCAAAATGAGCCTAAACACGACCAGTCTACTATCCATCGAGGAGTTCCGTTGTCCACCTTCCGTCTCCATCATCAGATCAGCTCGCTGTCACCATAATATTGCATTGTCATCGGGACTTGACATAGGTTTGCAAAATATAATTTCAATCGGTTGAGGATAACTGCTTTAAAATTCAGTTGCAAGATTCCACCCGGACATACATTGCAAGTTAAATAAAAGCTTGTAATGATGGCTTTAATAAGCACTTACATACTCTATACTTTCAGTTGTAACGGACCCGACAGATTTTTCTACAGTTTCAAATTCCTGCTTGCAAAAACACTACGCCTACGACTACATGAAGCCATGGGTAGGAGATGGACTCATAAGTGGAAATGGTAAGTCATTTAAACCACAGGTGAGCTAGTTCGGCCTGTGATGTTTGAAATATCGTCTGCCCATTGCTGCACGACCAACGTGTAAGCACATACAACAGACATGAAATCAGTCATTGCACTGTCTCATTCAATTCAATTCAATTCAATAATATTTATTTCAAGCTTATTGGGAAATGTACAAAATCTAAACAATAAGCCCATAGCAACATAAATACCTTAAAAACTAACGTATATATAAAAAAACACTTTATTCTACTTTAATGCGCACGTGTACGACGTATGTCGCAACTGCGCGGTGTCTCGTGTCAGGCGTCCGAAGAACCTCCTGAACTTGACACCTTTCGGCCAGAACTCTCCATTCATGAAGGTCGATAGACGGTCAGTCGGCACCCTCACCATAAAGGAAATAATTGCTTTTTTAACTGAAGGTATCTCATAAATATCATCAGTTTAGCTATGATACCCCTCCCCTAAACACATTTTTACAGTGTTTTTTTTTGTTTATGGGTATCGTAGCTAAACTGATGATATTTATGCGATACTATCAATTAAAACATGTATGTTAAGTCTCCTAGTTCTCGCCAACTCAACTTTCGCTATGTGAAGAAGTGTTGATGAGCTGTAATGGGCAAAAAATACAAAAAAATAACGCGCCGCAAGCGTGAGCATTCACCTTAATCATAAAAAAGTGCATCTTATAGTTATTCAGAAAGCGCTTAAAAAGTACTATTTCGTATTTTTAGAATGGGAAATTGCGTTTATTCCATCCAGTCCTACCAGTAGTTCGATA
Source organism: Operophtera brumata (assembly GCA_932527175.1). Classification (NCBI taxonomy): domain Eukaryota; kingdom Metazoa; phylum Arthropoda; class Insecta; order Lepidoptera; family Geometridae; genus Operophtera; species Operophtera brumata. The sequence goes on from OW052226.1 coordinate 2,366,041, forward strand.
GTCGAACTGTTTGGATGTTTTTTTTCCAAATTGTTATACTGACGGATCGAACTATTTGGAAACATGGATTTTATTCCAAATAGATTTACTAACTCCAAAGTACAGTCATCGATTTACGATGTGCAAGATGTCGCATCAGCTGGCCAAAAGTGGAAAAACTAAATTGTGTCCGCTTTATTTTTTTTGGGCATATTTTCCACGAACTGTTTCAGAACAATAACAAACAACACAAACACTTTACGTAAATCATACAAAATTATTAAATTACCAAGGTTATATTTGTAATATTTATAATAATATTAACCCTGCTATAACCTACTATAAAGCCTGTGGTTGTTATACTATCAGTATTTAATTTAGAAACATTTGGGAGAAAGACACTACTAGACACTACTACACACTTTTATCTCAAAATTTCTAAATAATGTCCTACAGAGATGTCGCCATTGAAAAGCATCATTTGGGTATTTTGTATATGCTGATCCTTCAGAATGCTCTCTCTTGTTCGGCTTTTAAATGTGGCCACTTCATTTTGAATTTGTGTTCGTAAAACACTATACAAAGCGGCATCATCTTTAAAAACTTTTAATATTTTCAATAAAGTGGCATTCTCCCTTCTACATTAATTGTTAATTTTCACATGCCAACCTTCTATAAAGTTGTTTGTACGATGCAATTCACCGAAGACACACCAGGATAAAAGGGACAATTTCCTTTCAAGATACGAATGCATTTGAAGTACCATTTCTGACTGTACCATTATAATCTTAGTAAATCTATTTGGAATAAAATCCATGTTTCCAAATAGTTCGATCCGTCAGTATAACAATTTGGAAAAAAAACATCCAAACAGTACGACTATCGAACTACTGGTAGGACTGGATGGAATAAACCGGAAATTGTTAAGAGGACCCGCTTCAAGCACAACATTACAGCTATCTGTATCTATTAATGTTAGTAAAGCAAGCATTTTGTTAACAGATTTGAACGTCTGGAGACGTCACAAAAAGTTGCTCCAGCCAGCGTTTAGTCAACAAGTGACGGACGGTTTCCTGCCTATATTCAACCACCAGTCTAGAAAGCTAGTCCACGACTTCTCAACTGAATTGGGGCACGGGCTGTTTCACCATTCAAACTATATAGAGCAACGAGGCATGGAGGCTATATGTGGTAAGTAACCATCAAAACAATCATCATCATTCATCATCATCAACCTACTGCAGTCCACTGCTGGACATAGGTCTCTCCCATGGCGCGCCACTGAGCCCGGTCTGAGGCTCTTCTTATCCAGTTTCTGCCAGCCACCCCGCGCAAGTCGTTGCTCCACCTAGCCAGAGGGTGTCCTACACTACGTTTCCCAAGACGTCGTACGTTTGACGTGTTCACTCAAGAACTCGTTTACTCTACCAGTTATCGGTTCTTATATATATGTTCTTTATTTCAGGCAAAAAAAAACCCATAAATTACAAAAAGTAACAGTCAAATTAAAATTAAAATAGGTACACATAAACAAAATAAAATAAAAACGAATACAATATAATAATATATAATATATAATATAATCTTATGCAGACATGACCGGCCCACTGCCATTTCAACTTGCTAATTATCCTCTGGTTTTTTTTTAATACTTCTTGAATGACTGAACAAGCAGATGACCCACTTGATGTTAAGCGGTAACCTCTGCCTATGAACAGTGCATTACCTCATAGGTCACGTCCACCTAGGACGGAACATGACTTGACTGTGACTTTGACGACTTGGAAGGATTGTAGTGTGGGTGTGTGTATATGTGTGTCTCGTGTGTGTACCACTCTCTCTGTTCTGCCTTTGTGTTATTTTGATGCGGACATACATATTTTCAGAAACATCTTTCGCTGTGAGAGAATGTACCGAGTTCAACGGAAGGGTTTACTCTGAGAAAGTAGGAGTGATCCTCTCGACAGTCACGGAGAGGTGTCAGAAGCTCTGGATACAGAACGAGTTTATGTTCAGTTTGTTGGGATACAAGAAGAGACAGGACGAGGCTATAAATTACATAAATAGCGTTTATGATGTGGTAAGTATTGGTGTGTTCTGCCTAAGAATATCCCTTCGTCTCGTCCCGTGGATGTAATAAAAGCCGACTAAGGGATTGGCTGAAACTATAGCTTCAAGCGCGTTGAAATCTTTTGTACGGAATTATTATTTTCACAAACAAAAAATATTTTGTTTGACGTCAATATGGTGGATTACATACTCTTTGTAATAAGTAGAAGGTATTTGAGGAGTTTTCAATATCAGCCCCTTATTCGCTATGACCAAACGTGTCCAGCATTATTTATTTATTTATAGAACGCATTGTGACGTCACGTTATTGACAAGGAATCTCCTATGGTCATAGCGAACAAGGGTCCCGGTTTCCGCTACTTTTTATTTTATGATGGTATATTATATTGAGTTTTGAAAGCCTGAACCGCTAAACATATTATATTTCACAGGTTCTAAAAAATAAAAAACTGGACATCGAAAATGAACTAATTAAAGGTAAAAACATATTATAATCAAATTTATTTATTTTAAGTAATGGGAGCCTTTTTCCTATAGTAGAAAAATTGACTGAAAACATACATACATACATACATACATACAAAGACACACGCCTTTTTCCCCACAAGGCTACCCTTCGGGGAAAAAGGCGTGTGTCTATGTATGTATGAATGTATTTGTTTGGTGGTGGTTATCTGCCTCAATAGACCTCTTTTCACCGTGAGTTACGCCATCATGGGAAATAGACGTGACAAGTGGTGAGGTCATCGCCGCTATTGCTTCTCACGACTGACTCTGCTAATGCTATCTTCCAGTAATAATACATTCCTTAAATAAGCTAGCCAGGACAAATCTTATACCAACGAATCGTATAAACAAGTCCGGGTAAAATAAATAATTAAGTAATAATCAAATCACATTACACTATTCTATAAATTTAAAATGACTATGTCAGTTTGTGACCTTTTAACGACCAAACGGCTGAACAGATATCCATGAAATTTAAACAATGTGTAACCTAATAGAAGTGCCGAGGTGTGTCCAGCCTAAGAAAAGACCCCTCCGTCTCCTCCTGTGGATGTCGTTAAAGCCGACTAAGGGATTACCCTTACTTGTTGATAAGATTTGTCCTGACTGCTAGCTTATTATGGAATGTGTTATTACTGGAAGAAAGCGTTAGCCGAGTCAGTCGTGGGAAGCAATGGTGGCGATGAGCTCACCACTTGTCACATCTATATTCCACGATGATGCAACTTACTCTAAAAAGAGGCCCATTTAGGCTCTGTCTACCCCTTCGGGGAAATGGCATGTGTCTATGTATGTATGTATGTATGTAATAATGTGTAACCTGGTAACATATCCTACCTAATACCTACCGAACATAATGATTCTTATATCTATTTTGTTCTGAAATCGTACAGAGGCTTGTATCACATAAGTTTTAGTAAAAAATATATTTTTCAATACAAGCTTTCATAAAATTAGTGATCGTAACCGTGTGCTGATCAAAATGAGCCTAAACACGGCCAGCCTACTATTATCCATCGAGGAGTTCCAAAACAAAGTTCTGTTGTCCACCTTCCGTCTCCATCATCAGAACAGCTCGTTGTCACCATCATATCAACATATGGCGGAGACTAAGATCCAGAGTCTCGAGCACCGCCGTAAGGTTGCATGCCTTGCGATCTTCTATAGGTTACATTTCGGTGAATGCTCCCAGGAACTGCACGATCTGATCCCACCATCTCCTTTTCATCATAGGTCGAGCAGGCGTACGGCTCAGTACCATCCTTACCTCATTGGTATACCTTCTATTCGCACAAAACGTTTCAGTTCTACCTTTATAATGCGAACTGCTAAGGAGTGGAATACACTAGCGTCGTCTGTCTTTCCTGAAAACTATAATCTGGGTCTCTTCAAGTCAGGAGTGAATAGGTGCCTTCTAGACCTTTGTGCTTCATCTTCGGCCACATCGTCACTTACCAACAGGTGAGATCGTGGTCAAACAAAGGTCAATGTTAAAAAAAAAAAAAAAAAAAAATATTGTATTGTCATCGGAACTTGACAGGTATGACAAATTTCATCTCAATCGGTTGAGGGTAATTGCTTTAATATTCAGTTGCAAGATTCCACCCGGACAAACTTATTCCACTATTACAGACATACATTGCAAGTTAGTATAAAGCTTGTAAAATGGTCACAAGTAGTTACAAAATGGCTCAGTAAAAATATTTTGATGAAAGGTATCTGCATCCCTATATTTTTGTACTAGCATTTGCCTGCGGCTCCACCTGCATTAAAACTAGTATAAGTGCAAACATTAGTGCTCACTCGCATTGCTATTGCGTTTTGAAGGGTGTGGAAGCCGATTAAATCACAGGCATATGACACTTTTTATCTTAATCTCTCTGAGTGACTGGCGCAGTGCAATAACGTAGGACGTCAGGTGAACGTGAAGTAATTAATACTTATTATTAAGCAGGAGTATGCCGCAAAAAACTTAATCTTATATTTGATTTTTAACAGTCCAAATCGAGTGCAATATTCACATTAAAAATATGCATTGATAATACATTATAATTCCGATGACTCGCTGTACCAGAAACAAGATACGACAATATTTTCTCGATAGAAAAAAAAAACAAAGTTTAGTACGTATTTTTTTTGCCTAGATTTGATTGTTTATTAAAATGGTCCATATTATTCGGTAAAAAATTTAGATAAATAAAATCAATACAACAAAGCCTTGTTGCACTATTTATAACTCAAGAACGGCTGAACCGATCTGGCTGAAAATTGGTGGAGAGGTAGCTTAGAACCAGGAGACGAACATGCGGGAGAAGGAATAGGAGGAGAGGGCTGTTTTTTCATAATTAAACTACCCGTGCAAAGCTGGGGCGAGTTGCTACTTATCTATATTTTACGTGATATTCAATAAAAACCGCTGATCCAAGCGGCGCGAGACATTTTTTTGGATTAATATTTCTGCCTTGCGTTGGCACATTGTTAAGGGCCGAAACACATAACCGCGTTGCGGCGCCGCGCCGTTAAAATCGGCAGATTGCGTTGCAGCGTTGCGGCGTCGCAAAAAAGAGCGTTACTATAGGGTAACCAGTTCCTCGTAATTTTAAAGTGTGGATAGACGTCTGTCTGCCATGGATTGTGATAAACTTATTGCTAATTTGTTATTAGGACGACATTACTCTATTTTAAATAAACGACAAAAAAGGTACTGGATACATCCATTTAATAAGGCTATGAATCCCGATGGCGAGTACTTTTCTCGAAAATACGAAGCATTAAAGATAGATGAAAAACAAATTTTCGCTATTTTTTGCAAGAGTATTAAAAACAAACTGCATCATTGTCAACAAGTATGACGTCATAACGATGGAATTCGCGTCGCGGTGTGCAGCGCGAATTCCAGCGGTGGACGACACTGCCGATTTTAGCGGCGCGGCGCCGCAACGCGGTTATGTGACAATGATGCAGTTTGTTTTTAATACTCTTGCAAAAAACAGCGAAAATTTGTTTTTCATCTATCTTTAATGCTTCGTATTTTCGAGAAAAGTACTCGCCATCGGGATTCATAGCCTTATTAAATGGATGTATCCAGTACCTTTTTTGTCGTTTATTTAAAATAGAGTAATGTCGTCTTAATAACAAATTAGCAATAAGTTTATCACAATCCATGGCAGACAGACGTCTATCCACACTTTAAAATTACGAGGAACTGGTTACCCTACAGTAACGCTCTTTTTTGCGACGCCGCAACGCTGCAACGCAATCTGCCGATTTTAGCGGCGCGGCGCCGCAACGCGGTTATGTGTTTCGGCCCTTTGTGTGACATTATGGAATTAAATTAAAACAAACTTTCAGATATGAAACCCAAAACCTTTATCGACATAATACTTAAACTGGGAGAAGACGGAAAAATTACAGACAAAGAAATATGGGAGGAGATGAACACGATTATAGCAGCAGGCTACGAGACAGTATCCAGTTCTCTGGTGTTCACACTTATTCTACTGGGATCTTACCCAATAATTCAGGAGAAACTTTGGAAAGAGTAAGTTTATAATACAGTACTACCCAAGTATTTTTTTTTGTTTTTTATATGTATTCGCAATCAGTTGGTGGACTATAGGCGGAGGAGTGGATGGTGTCTTGTCGTTTGGGTTCCGGACTCATCAGACCTTCTTCCCTTATTATAGTAGGTTGTCCAGAATATGGCTTCTCTTCAACCTCTTTGTGTCGCTTGGGTTTTCAACTAACGCTCTTGCCAACGGATTAGAGTGTGTTTTTAGGCGGTCCAATAACTGTTTCCTCGGAGTTTAATTTCCTGGTCAACTGTGGGGAGTTCTAGGTACTCGTGGATCTTATGTTGGTTGTGAACCATGGTGCATTAACTAGGGCGTGTAAGATTTTATTTCGAGCACGTTGGATGATTGCGCGGTTGGATTTGCTGGTTGTGCTCCATATTTGTATCCCATACGTCCACACTGGTTTGAGGATGCTGCTATATACTAGCCTCTTCTTAAATAGAGTAAGTATATGGCTTACCGATGTACCTGCGCAGAAGATGAATTTTTAATCGCGGGAATTTTCCTGTACCGCTATTGGTCGGCAGCTCACCGACGCGAAGTGTAATGCGGAGCCACAGGCAAAACTAATTTCAGATGGCGCCACCATCGCTGGTGCTGTATGGGTGCTGTTTATTTACAGATCCACCAACTTATCTGTAGAATGAAATGTATGTAGTTTTCTATCATCTAAAATTAGTTCGAAACATTGACAAGAGATGACACCACTGCTATATCATCATAGTTTAATATTTTTGGGTTACATTTAAATTTAATGTTATCCATAAAGTGAGGTTTACACTTGAAAAATAATAAACTATGAAGATATAGCAGTGGTGTCATCTCTTCTCAGTGTTTCGAACTAATTTCGGACTTTGAACAGAAGGTTTCTAATGAAACACCTGTAGATGGCTCCCATCGGCGCTATAGCCGACCGATATATAATTGACGACCTCTGTGGCGCGGCGGGCGAAGCTTGGCCTGCGACGCAGGAGGTTGCGGGTTCGATTCCCGCCTCGGAACAAATATTGGTGCGATCGCAGATATTTGTTCAGGGTGTTCTGGGTATTTTCTATGTATAATAAAAAAATATCTATCTATGTAATATATTGTACTAAGTATATCAGTTATCTAGTACCCATAACACAAGCTCTGCTTAGCTTGGGGCTAGATAATGTTGTGTGAACTGTCCAGTATATTTTTTTTTTTTTATTTTTTTTATTATTTATAGCCGAGTTGATAGTGCCCACAAATTTCGTCTTCAGCGTCATAGTGTTCTATGGCCGAACTAGTAAAGGCATTGCCGATCACAGGCAAGGTTGCGGGTTCGAGTCCCGCCGGAACGGAATTTTTGGGTTACATCTAAATTTTATGTTATCCATAAAGTGTGGTTTACACTTGAAAAATAATAAACTACGACAATATTTCTTGAGTGCTACGGCGTAGCACTATAATGTTTCCGTGCTACGGAAGTCTTCCAGTGCGCTACGTTAAACACACTCTTCCGTACCTACCCGCATGTGATTGACTGATGTATTTTTGTCTTCAGGCTGAAAGAAGTCTTTGGCGACTCAACAAGGGACGTGGAAAAGACAGATTTAGTTAAACTAGTCTATCTGGAAGCCGTGATCAAGGAGGCAGCACGATTCATCACGGTTACACCGGCTCTGTTGAGACATGTTGATAAGGACGTGAAACTCAGTAAGTGTTAACCTCTCACAGGGTTTCAACTATTATGAATCCTGCAACTAGTAACTGTCCTGTGCTAGTCCTGCTTTAGTAGTAGTAGAGCTTTTTTGTGAAAGAGTTCGTCCGGGGAAGTACTACCACCATACCTATTTCTGCCGCAAAGCAGTAGTGCTCGCAGTGCTGTGTTCCGGTTTGAAGGGTAAGGGTGCCAGTGAAATTACAGGCACATGAGTCTTTTCATCAATGTCTCAGGATGGCGGGCGCAGTGCAATGCCATTTAGGGTGCGTCCTAGGTGGACGTGACCTAAGAGGTAATGCACTGTTCATAGGCAGAGGTTACCGCTTAACATCAGGTGGGCCCCCTGCTTGTTCCATAATCCAAGTAGTAAAAAAAAAAAAAAAAAAACTAAACATACTTCGATCTTATCCTCGCATCGAGACTGCGTTTTCCCGCTTGATTACGACATGTGTCGCTTCAAGAAAAATGTTCATAAATTCCTTCAGGATAGGCAGCGCGTCGACAATACCCCCGGTGTTGCCGGTGTCTATAAGCGACGGTGATCACTTTACATCAGGTTACCCATAAGCTAGTTAGCCTATTAGTTTCATTAAAATTAAAAAAGAAAAAAAAATGCTGGGAAATTCTGGAGGAAAAACGCTAAGGCTCGATGTACATTGCTTAAAAACTTACGCTTAATCCCGAGTACCTACTTATGACATGTTTCTGAATTTTACTTGTAATTAAATAATTAAATAATGCTGACCGTTCACACACATTATCTAGCCCCAAGCTAAGCAGAGCTTGTGTTATGGGTACTAGATAACTGATATACTTAATTCAATATATTACGTAGATAGATATTTTATATTATACATTGAAAATACCCAGAACACCCTGAACAAATATCTGCAGACCGCACAAATATTTATTCCAAGGCGGGAATCGAACCGCAACCTCCTATGTTGCAGGCGAATAATCACCCGCCGCGCCACAGAAGTCGTCTAACTCGTCTAGAATATTAGCCAGAGCATTTTTTTTTAGCTACCTACTTGAATGACGTAACAAGCAGATGGCCCACCTGATGTTAAGCGGTAACCTCTTTTTTTAACAATGCATTAGGTACCTCATAGGTCACGTCCACCTAGGACGCACCCTATGTGGCATTGCAATGCGCCCGGCACCCTGAGACAAAGATGAAAAGTCTCATGTGCCTGTAATTTGGCCCACACAGAAGGAAATCCAACTTAAAAGCCTTAGATAGCCAGTCTAAAGTAAGACGTTAGAGAGAAACAGCAAAAGTTCATAAGACTCTCTCCTATCTCTTCTCCTTAACGACAAATTCTTAAAGGAGTTTACAGTTCTTAAAGGAGTTTACAATTATTAAAGGAGTTTACAATTCTTAAAGGAGTTTACAATTCTTAAAGGAGTTTACAATTCTTAAAGGAGTTTACAATTCTTAAAGGAGTTTACAATTCTTAAAGGAGTTTACAATACTTAAAGTCCCGCTGGAATGGAATGTTTGGGCTACATTTATATTTAATTTTATCCATAAACTGTGGTTTACACTTGAAAAATAATAAACTATGATGAAGTAGCAGTGGTGCCATCTCTTGTCAATGGTTCGAACTAATTTCGGACATTGAACATGGTTTTCCATTCACCGAGGGATTCGCTTTACGCGAACAATCACCGACAGGGCCGCGGTAGAATCCAACCGGGACCCCGTGACCCTGCCAAGTGTTAGTGCATCTCTAAACCACTCGTCAGATGGTGAGTGCTTTGATGATGTACTGGCATTAAGGTGAAGGAAGGAATATCGATGGGTTTTTAGTCGGTATGCCATTGGGTGCTAGCCAACGGAGAGCCCGACAGACCCCCTAGCTCTCCCCAAGCTGATAGACCTGAGTAATGCATATTCCCATCGTAAAAATAATAAAAAATAATAAGTACCATTTTTTCCAAATGAAACACCTGTAAAAGATTACTTTTATTTTATTTTATTTCCTTGTGTTTCTTGAGTTATTTTGTGTATTTTTAACGGCATTTTAACTAAAGTACCTCGTATTTAGAGCACAAGTGTAGTGAAATGAAATGGAAGTGTATTGCGTGAGTTTTCAAATTGGTGGAAATGGTCTACCAAAGTTTTTTGTAAAACGGCCACCAGTTTACTAAAACCTTTTTTTTATCCTAAGAATGACGGAACAAGCAGATGGCCCACCTGATGATAAGCGGTAACCTCTGCCTATGAACAGTGCATTTTCACATTGGTCACGTCCACCTAGGATGCGCCCTATGTGACATTGCACTGCGCCCGACAGACACCCTGAGACATAGATGAAAAGTCTCAGAAACAGGCATTGTGTTAGTACCTCCCTGGACGAATCCCTTCACAAAGAAGCTCTACTACTACTAAATGGGTAAGGGTAAGGGTATGGGTGCCGGTGAAATTACAGGCACATGAGACTTGTCATCTTTATGTCTCAGGGTGGCGGGCGCAGTGCAATGCCACATAGGGTGCGTCCTAGGTGGACGTGACCTATGAGGTAATGCGTTGTTATAGGCAGTGGTTACCGCTATGATCGTGTTATGATCCGTCATTAACGAAGTTACAAAACAAAGTTGCGCCAGTGACGGTATAGTTAAGGTGGAAGACCTTGCTTCAGGCGCGAAATTCAATTTTTTTGATGTTTTTTGCCCATTACAGCTCATCAACACTTCTTCTGATAGCGAAAGTTGAGTTCGCGAGAACTAAGAGACTTAACACACTTGTTTTAATTGATGCTATCTCATAAATATCATCAGTTTAGCTATGATACCCCTCCCCTAAACACATTTTTACAGTGTTTTTTTTTGTTTAGGGTTATCGTAGCTAAACTGATGATATTTATGAGTTGCTATCAATTCAAACATGTGTGTAAAACATATCTCCTAGTTCTCGCGAACTCTACTTTCGCTATTTGAAAAAGTGTTAATGAGCTGTAATGGGCAAAAAACACCAAACAAATTGAATTTCGCGCCGCAAGCGTGAGCATCCACCTTAACTTGTTTTTAACCCACGCCCGACGCAAAAACGACGGGGTGTTATACGTTTAACGTGTCTGTGTGTTTATCTGTGTGTGTGTCTGTATGTGGCATCGTAGCTCCCGAGTTTTTTTTTTAAAGGTGAATTATTCGGGAGTGTTGTTAGCTATGTTTGATCAAAATCGGTTCAGCAGTTTCATTGCGTTGAGGGTTTTTTTTTTAAATTTGTACTAAATTAATTACTTTTACAGGTAACGTTACCCTGTCAGCTGGCAGTCACTGCGTACTCCTCGTGTCTGGTCTCCACAGACATCCAATATGGGGAGATGATGTCAACGAGTTCAAGCCTGAGAGATGGCTAGATCCTGAGGCTATGGCTGATCCCAATTCTGCATTGAACACGGCATTCGGTGTGTTTGGATCGGGCAAGCGGTTTTGTATGGGTAAGTAGAATGTTATTTACTACAGAAATACAGAAATACAATTTATACGTAAAACCAATTTACATGTAAAAAAAAACCTATAAAATAAAAATCCCAATTATAAAGCATAGTAACAGTAGTGCTTGCATTGCTGTGTTCCGGTTTGAAGGGTAAGGGTGCCGGTGAAATTACAGGCACATGAGACTTTTCATCTTTATGTCTCAGGGTGGCAGGCGCAGTGCAATGCCACATAGGGTGCGTGCTAGGTGGACGTGACCTATGAGGTAATGCACTGTTCATAGGCAGACGATACCGCTTAACATCAGGTGGGCCATCTGCTAGTTCCGTCATTCTAGTAGTATAAATATATAGTAATATGTTAGTAGTATATATATATATATATATATATATAAAGTCCAGGTAGGTACAAGACAAAACAATTACCTACACTAACATAGACTACACAGTAACCTTGTTTCGAGTAGTTCGCTCACATAATAGAAATTCTACTCGATAAGCCAACGTTTCAGACGGAACTTAAAACTTTGTTGTCACATGCGTCCTAGGTGCATGTGACCTATGAGGTAATGCACTGTTCACAGGCAGAGGATACCGCTTAACATCAGATGGGGCATCAGCTCGTTCCATCATTCTAGTAGTAAAAAAAAAACATTGATTCTCTTACATCAATGAGAATTCAAATATACACATGCGTCCTAGGTGCATGTGACCTATGAGGTAATGCACTGTTCATAGGCAGAGGTTACCGCTTAACATCAGATGGGGCATCAGCTCGTTCCATCATTCTAGTAGTAAAAAAAAAACATTGATTCTCTTACATCAATGAGAATTCAAATATCAGTATCCTACAATAGATACAACTATAGTGACATTTTAACGCCAGGCAGAAACTCACACAGCAAGAAAAAGTATTTTTTAGGGTTCCGTATCCTAAGGTTAATACGGGACCCTATTACTAAGAGTCCGCTGTCCGTCCATCTGTCTGTCTGTCTGTCTGTCTGTTACCAGGCTGTATCTCATCAACCGTGATAGTTAGACAGTTTAAGTTTTCACAGATGATGTATTTTGTTTGCCACTATAAGAACAAATACTAAAAAAAATAATAAAATAAATATTTAAGGGGCTCCCATACAACAAAAGTGATTTTTTACTCGTTTTTGCTCGATATTGATAACGGCAACAGGTAGACGCTTGAAATATTCACAGAATATTAAGTTACTAATCTAGTTATATAATCACTTTAGAAATTTAAAAATAAATAATTGAATTAAAATAAAACAAATATTTAAGGGGGGCCCCCATACAACAAACGTGTTTTTTTGCCGTTTTTATAGATGGTACCTACGGAACCCTTCGTGCGCGGATCCTACTCGCACTTGGCCGGTTTTTATTGGACGTCTCGTAAAATATAGATAATTTTACGAAACCCCTAGAGTAAACCCTCGGCTTCATTGTATTGATGTTATTCATCTAACTTTCAAACCCCGACGCAAAAACGACGGGGTGTTATAAGTTTGACGTGTCTGAGTGTGTGTATGTGTGTCTCTCTGTCGCATCGTAGCTCCCGAAAGGATAAACCGATTTTTGTTTGAAAGTTTAATTTGTCGGGAGTGTTCTTATTTTATTTTATTTTATTTTATTTATTACACTAAATCCACAGCTCTTAAATAATAATTACTTAGTCTAATACATAATTCTTAAAGCCAATAACGGATTTACATTTTTAAAGTTTTACTATAAAACTGTCACTAGATGTATAGGTAGTATTACTGTGTAGGTAGTATTACGGATTTACATTTTTTAAGTTTTACTATAAAACTGTCACTAGATGTATAGAATAACTGTGTAGGTAGTATTACGGATTTACATTTTTTAAGTTTTACTATAAAACTGTCACTAGATGTATAGAATAACTGTGTAGGTAGTATTACGGATTTACATTTTTTAAGTTTTACTATAAAACTGTCACTAGATGTATAGAATAACTGTGTAGGTAGTATTACGGATTTTCATTTTTTAAGTTTTACTATAAAACTGTCACTAGATGTATAGAATAACTGTGTAGGTAGTATTACGGATTTACATTTTTTAAGTTTTACTATAAAACTGTCACTAGATGTATAGAATAACTGTGTAGGTAGTATTACGGATTTACATTTTTTAAGTTTTACTATAAAACTGTCACTAGATGTATAGAATAACTGTGTAGGTAGTATTACGGATTTACATTTTTTAAGTTTTACTATAAAACTGTCACTAGATGTATAGAATAACTGTGTAGGTAGTATTACGGATTTACATTTTTTAAGTTTTACTATAAAACTGTCACTAGATGTATAGAATAACTGTGTAGGTAGTATTACGGATTTACATTTTTTAAGTTTTACTATAAAACTGTCACTAGATGTATAGAATAACTGTGTACGTAGTATTAATAACAATGTCAATGACAATGTAAGAAAAACAACTGTGAAACTAATAGAAAGGCATGTGTGTGGTGTGTTTAAGTGGGTGTGAAAGTGTGGGTGTGTTTGTGAGGGTGTATTATGTGAAGTGTATAGGTGCGTGTGAGAATGATTAAACCTGTGTGATAAATATATTAAATATAAATAAATAGATGAGATAATAAAATATAAATAAATTACTTTAAAAATGTGTATTGCCGTTGGGTTTTCTCCGAAAGCACCAGTCTCTTAAGAGCCTGGGTAACACAAAAAGAAAAAAATGTTCTTAGCTATGTTTGATCAAAATCGGTTGAGCTGTTTCATTGCGTTGAGGTTTTTTTTAATTTTTATAAATTTAATTACTTTTTGACCAAATAATATGGACCGCATTGAGAAACAATCATATTTGAAGTAGGTATCTAACTTAAATTTTTTTATTTAGAAAATATTGTTATTCGTCCTTGGGGGAATTTCTAGTTCCCCGAGAACCTACAAAGAACCAGTGTGGTGAAAGAACTCTGCGTGAGCTTTGCCTGTGAAGTAATATTAAGGTCATCATCATCATCATGGTTGGATACAACAAGCTGGAAGTTAGGAGGGACATGTCATTGGCTCTGCACGTGCTAAGGATATTCCGGGGCTTCATTGTAAATCCAGGCATATTGGAGATAGTGGGACTGTGCGTGCCCGACGAGTACGTTCAGAGGAGGAGGCGGCCAAGTCTATTCGCGGTGCCTCGCGGAAGGACTCAGCTGTGGAAAAAAGCGCCTCTGACGCGCACCATGCACACGCTCAATCTGGTGGCGGAAAAAAATTACGTTTTCCACTGTTCATTGAACGAATTCGCAAAGGAAACATTGTATTTTTTATGTTATTGCTAATAGGATTATTAATGTTTATTTATAATGCATAGTTAATAAGTTGACTGCGCTATTGAATTAGGTATAACCTGTAATGATAGTTGTTAATAGAAATAAATAATAATAATAATCTTCAGCCCACACTAGTCCACTGCTGGACATAGGCCTCTCCCAATACGCGCCACTGAGCCCGGTGTTCGGCTCTTCTCATCCACTTTCTGCCGCCGCCTCTCGTAGGTCATCGCTCCACCTAGCCAATACCTAGCTTAATATTAAGGTAATGATACCATTTTGTTATTTCCAGGTAAATCATACGCAATGATGCTGATGAAGACTATACTAGCTCACGTGTTACGTCACTACCGAGTTTCTTCTGACGTCACGAAGCTGAAACTCAGGATAGCTGGTCTGCTTAAGCCGCAGTCTGGACACTTGATCAGTGTGGAAAGAAGAAACGGTGTTTTTCATGAAATAAAATGATTTCCAATAGATTTACCAACCCATAAAATATTTTGTTCTGCGCCCACCCTCTCTTATCTGTGCACGCTCAAATAGAAGCGCTTTTCATATTAAGCGGCTGTTACACAAGGAGAGTTTCTCGCACGCGAGCGGCGATTTCTTCTAGGAAATAATACGTTTTTCGCCGCTCGCGTGCGAGAAACTCTCCTTGTGTAAAGCGTCTGTTACACAAGGAGAGTTTTTCAAAAGCGAGCAGCGATTGTTTCTTAAAAATAATACGTTTTTCACCGCTCGCGTGCGAGAAACTCTCCTTGTGTAAAGCGTCTGTTACACAAGGAGAGTTTCTCGCACGCGAGCAGCGATTGCTTCTAGGAAATAATACGTTTTTCGCCGCTCGCGTGCGAGACACTCTCCTTGTGTAAAGCGTCCGTTACACAAGGAGAGTTTCTCGCACGCCAGTGGCGATTTCTTCTAGGAAATAATACGTTTTTCACCGCTCGCGTGCGAGAAACTCTCCTTATGTAAAGCGTCTGTTATACAAGGAGAGTTTCTCTCACGCAAGCGGCGACTTCTTCTTGGAAATAATACGTTTTTCGCCGCTCGCGTGCGAGAAACTCTCCTTGTGTAAAGCGTCTGTTACACAAGGAGAGTTTCTCGCACGCGAGCGGCGATTTCTTCTAGGAAATAATACGTTTGTCCCCGCTCGCGTGCGAGAAACTCCTTGTGTAACAGCGGCTTCACAGCTGCTTCAGTTTGGTGATCTCTTTATGTCATCATCAGACTACAGAAGTCCACTGCTGGACATAGGCATCCCCTACAGAATGCCACGACGAATGGTCATGAGCTGCCTTCATCCACCGCCTTCCTACAATATTTGGAAACCATGTTATAGGAACCGAACCCGTTATATAGTAGTAGTACCTAGAGCTTTTTTGTGAGAGTTGGTTTGGGGAAGCACAACCACCGCCGCAAAGCAGTAGTGCTCGCATAGCTATGTTCCGGTTTGAAGGTGCCGGTGAAATTGTAGGCACATGAGACTTTCATCTATGTGTCAGGGTGGCGGGCGCGATACAATGCCACATAGAGTGCGTCCTAGGTGGACGTGACCTATGAGGTAATGCACTGTTCATAGGCAGAGGGTACCGCTTAACATCAGGTGGGTAATCTGCTAGATCAGGAATACCAAGTTGTAAAAAAAAACGGACTTTGTTGTATGGTTGATTAGTCCTGGCAGAATGTGTTATTACCGGAAGAAAGCGTTAGCAGAGTCAGTCATGGGAAGCAATGGCGACGATGAGCTCAGTACTTGTCACGTCCATATTCCCATGACGTTGCAACACAGTGAAAAGATGTCCATTGAGTCTCTGCCTACCCTTTCGATGTAGCTTTTGCCGCCCAAAAATAAATCGATTGACACCTCATTCATTAAAAACGGATGAGTAGAAGGCGGAACATACGTAAATAACATGAAACCAATTTTGAAAAATTAAAAAAAACTCCATCGCAATGAAACGGCTGAACCGATTTTGATCAAACAAAGCTAAGAACACTCCCGACAAATACATCTTTCAAACAAAAAAAACGAAATCGGTTTATCCGTTCGGGAACTACGATGGACAGACAGACACACACACACACACACACACAGAGACACGGCAAACTTATAACACCCCTTCGTTTTTCGTCGGGGGTTAAAAACATATATAAAAACAACCCTTCGTTTTGGTTTTGCCGTCATAATCATCATCATTGGCAGCTCTAATAATATCCCACTGCTGGGTATAAGCCTCCTCCTCCAAACGGTTCTGTGCGATTCGTATCCAGGTCTCTCCCTCTACGGCCTCTATATCATCCGCCCACCTGACTGATGGTCTGCCACGGCCTCTAGTGCTCCCTCTCGGCCACCACTCGGGCCTTACACCACCTGCCGTCACCAAATCTGGCCAAGTGTTCTGCCCAGCGCCACTTTAGTCTCGCAATACGGTCTCCAATATCTGCCACTATTGTCGTCCTTCGTATTTCCGTGTTGCGGACACGGCCCAGTAAAGATATTCCAAGCACGCTCCACATTCCGGACCCATTTCGTATACCATGTCGTCTATGGTCGTATATATGCCAAAAACGTTTTTTAAACTTTATATTAAACGAAAAAATCCAACTACAATATAGAAGTGTGTTTTTGGACGAATCTACCTAGAAATTTAACAGGTTTAAATTGGTCATGTTTTCGTCTAACATGTAAATATATATACGTGTATTTTACATATAAATAAAAAAAACAAAAAAATAATAATTGATAGATAGAGATAGAAAATACTTTATTGCACACCATAATACAAAACAAATACGTTTCCTTGATATTTTTTAACTAAACTAAAATTTAACCAATCGTTTATTTATTTATATTTATAACTGGCCTGAGCCTTTTAACACAGAATAAATAATGATACAAATACTTTTACACTAATTAATTACACACTTAAGAATTTATACAGATAAAACACAGCTACAGATATAAAAATACAATCAAAAACTTGCTTTATTAGTAGAAAAAGTAAAACATTAAATAAAATGAGAAACACCGAAAAGAATAATAATAACTATCATTAATAAGAAAAGGAAAAGGTGGATTTTTTGGTGGTCTTTCTGCCACCATTTAAACTGGGTTGTGACTTGACGGAGACTCTTGACGACTTGAATATCATCGAGCAACGCAGGCCTCCGTACCTCGATGCTTGAATATAATAAATATTGTGAGGGCTTTTCATTAACGAATAAAAAAAGTGGTTCGATTGGGCTCGATAGATGGCGCTGACTCAAATATACTTGTCAAAATAACAAATGCATTGTATTGCTTTTGTGTGAATATCACGAAAATATTTCACTACGTTGTTGACGTTGACATTTCACTTTATTTTGACAGAGCTACTTTAGCTTGTACAGAGCTGGCGCCATCTATTTTCAAGGCTATAAACATGATGTGAAACGGCCGTGTAAACACCTCATTATATTACTCACTTGACATTGGCGAAATTGTTTGGAGCACTCCTCAGAAGCCATTATAAGAAGAGAAGAAGAAAGCAAGCAATACATAAATGTCAAAATGTCAAACATTCAAATTCAAAAGTGTAGTGTAATGAAATGGAAGTGAATTACGTGACTTTTCAAATTGGTGGAAATTGTCTACCAAAACTTTTAGTAAAACATCCACCGTTTTACTGCCCAGACGAGCGTCTGGTCGAAGCGACGCGTGACCCGGGACCTGGCTCTTATCTGGCTCAACGGATTAGTACTGCCATTCAGCGTGGCATTGCAGCCAGCATCTTAGGGACGCTTCCGTCTGGTAGTGATTTGGATCAGTTGAGCTACCTTTAGATCTTTAGCAGTGGTCTTGAGGTAGGTAGCACAACTGTTTCATATGTATTTTTTTAATTTTGTACATACCTACCTACCTGTATGTGTAGATAGATAGGTAGATAGATAGGTAGATACGTTTATTAATAAAAAGGCTCATTACATATTTAATTGTTTTCTTGTAACCGCGTAAACCAAGGTAGGTTTGTGATGGTTACTCACATTCGCTTACTCACACTATTAACTAACTTAATTTAAAAGATACATAAATAACACCTCTTACCAATTTTAGCAACATGTAGGTAACAACAGCAGCTAATATTAGTGTGGTTTTACAGTGACGCTTACGGTCCGCGCGGGTGGTAAGCTCGGCCCGTAACGTAAGAAAGGCACGCGCGCGCGACTGCCATATTACAAAAAACTAAATTAGTCTTGGCACAGATAAAATAATATTATACTAGTACATGGACTTTTGTATACTAAGTCCATGTACTTGTGTCTTGATTTAAACCAGAACCCTGTCTCTGTTTGTCACATGGATGTATATTAGTATGTATTGAGTGCTAAAATAGCATAGAGTGTTCCTTCTTACTCCTATCCTACAATATAGCTTGCTATCCTATGTTAGAGAGAAACAAATATACATATTTTCACACGACAGTCGTTTTTCCGTTCCGTACCCTGAATATTGGCACCATGCATATACATCTTCCTAGATTGTTACCATGAATGTAGTAGTAATTTGACATTTGACCTGGTACGAGTTACACAAATAAAAACAGATAGATATATGCTTGTCTCATTCCAACACATTAATGCATTCATATAAAAGAATGAGACTGGTATAATCGATACCGTTTCGTTTTTAGCCTTAGTTCCATGCCTTTAGTCCATCTTCCTAGGGAACGACTCGGTACGAGTTACACAAATAAAAACAGATACATATATGCTTATCTCATTCCAACACATGAATTCATTCATATAAAAGAATGAGACTGGTATAATTGATACTGGTTTGTTTTTAGCCTTACTTCCATGCTTTAGTTCTTCTTCTGAGGTTTGTCACGAAAAAGAGATAGTTATATTGATACCATTGTACATTTTAACATTAAGGCGATTTGTCTTGTAGGACGTTTTGACATGTGTACAGCCAAGTCCCGTAACGGTGATATACAAATTTAATACAAAAGCAGATGGTTTATTTTCCGAAGTCAAAGAAAAAGGTTCTTCTTAGCTTGGGTAATAGCTTCTGTGCATTATTTGCAACAATTTAGCCAATGTCAAGTGATATAATTATTATAGTTTTATAGTCAAGTCGTCAAGAGTCTCCGTCAAGTCCTAACCCAGTTTAAATGGTGGCAGTAAAACTGAGTTTTTACAGGAAAAAAACCACCATTTCGAAAACACTCGCAATACACTTAAACTAATTTTAGTGGCATTTTAACCGGTGTAACTTGGATAAATGGCACATGTGTGATGTAGTGAAGTTTAAGAAAAAGGGTTCTCGAGTTCGATAGTCCAATGTTATGTCAAAGCCTCGGACTAGAGTCCGCGCCAGGACTGAAGTCCGACGGCCTTTTGAGGAACTAATGGATAACAGAGGTAGATTTTCGCTTTTGCATTTTTGCGCATAGAAACTAGCGCTCCAGTCACCGGACTTCAGTTGTGGTGCGGACTCTGGTTTTTCTCAAACCAGGCAGCCTATTTTAACAATGGTCTACAAATTGACAGTTGATTCCTTGTTGGAGGATTGAATTTCGTCGTGCCGAACAAGACCCGTCAGTTTGACATGTCGGAAATATGTGTAGTAGTGCGGGTTTTTTTTTTTGAAAACAAACCATCTGTTTGTTGTTTTTATAACTTTAATACCGTGACAAACCTAAACCACGTAGTTCAGGTTTAAACCAGGACCTATTTAGTTTTGTGACTTCTATTTAAACTGAGTTTTAACCTCAGTTTTATTAATAGAAGTCTTTGGTTAAGCAGTCTTATCCAAGCCAGCCAGAAATCTTCGTACAAAAAAAACGCCACGCGCCGCTCTAAAAAGCTGTTTTTATTGAATATCTCGTGAAATATGGTTAATTTAAAAAAAAACCCCGTGGGTGAACCCTCCGTTTTATTGTATTGATTTTATTTATCCAATTTTTGACCCAATAATCTGTGTCATATTGACAAACAATCGAATCTAGCCAAAAGTTAGAGGTAACTTTGTGTTTATTTTTTTTATCGAGAATTTTTGTCCTTTCGTTTTTCTGTCTCGGTATTATACTGTAGAATTCATGCATATTTTTAATTTGAATATTGTACTTGATTTAGTCAGTTAAAAATCTAATCTAATCCCCCCCCCCCCCCCACACCTTAAACTATGTAACGATCCAACAGACGCAAAGCTCTTGCCCCGCGACGCTTACCAACCGCGCTGGCAAAAGCGTCACTGTAAAACCACACTTAGTTGTGTTATTCTTTCAGTAAATAAATGTATTTTGTCTCTGCATTGTGATTATAAAATATCATTATCCCAAATTAACAACAAAGGAGGAGGGCATTTCATTTCGTGTTAGTGTTAGTTATTATTGTATGTCTATCCTCGGTAGGTATTACCTACTTATTCTAAGCTTGGTTGTTTTTATTTTTTATTTTTATATAATTGTGTGCAACATCGCTTTGGATTTCTGTTATGGTGTTGTACATGTTTCTTAATAAATAAATAAATAATAAATAAATAATAAATTTCATTTATTTAATCCTTTAACAAAATATATTGTGTGCGGAACTAATTAATTGATCTTAAATCTAAAAACCAAAATATTCATACTATTCATAAATAATAAATTAACCTACACTACAAACACAAAAATTACATTATACAAAAATTTAAAATAATTAACATGTCAATAAGTTTAAAATCTAAAGTCAAATCCAATAAAATTAAGAAAACAATAAAAAAAAACACAAAGCAACACTGGAGGTACAACTAAAATTTGATTTAATACAAAACTTATAATAATTGTGATGTCCCTAAATTAAAATTTATAATTCATCAATAGAATAGAGGCACCTGTCCAGAAGGAAACTCTTTAATTTGTTTTTTAAACTAGTTTTCTTTTGAATGAGACATTTGATGTCCAGTGGCAGTTTATTAAAAATGAATACAGCTTGATACCTCGTAGTGTTTAACTATGTTGACTGAAGGATTGATTTTATTCTTAATGTTTTTATTTCTACTATCAACACGTAAACTATATTCATCTGGAGTCTCAAACTCATACAAGTAACCGCAACCGCTGACCCAGGTTAAAAATAAATATACCAGGGACCATTCATGGAAGTAATTAAGTACGTTCTAATTGTTAATTTTTGTCAAATTTTTCTAAAGAACATGTATATTTTTATAAGTTGGG
The DNA here is from genome assembly GCA_932527175.1 of Operophtera brumata. Classification (NCBI taxonomy): domain Eukaryota; kingdom Metazoa; phylum Arthropoda; class Insecta; order Lepidoptera; family Geometridae; genus Operophtera; species Operophtera brumata. The sequence goes on from OW052226.1 coordinate 2,387,823, forward strand.
AAGCAAATGTTATATTTCTAATCTAAATAATTATATAATCAACTCATTTGCGAGAAACAAAACGCAACAATCTTCATTTTGACGACCTCTGTGGCGCGGCTGGCGATGGTTCGCCTGCGTCGCAGGAGGTTGCGGGTTCGATTCCCGCCTCGGAACAAATAATTTGTGCGATCTGCAGATATTTGTTCCGGGTGTTCTGGGTGTTTTCTATGTATAATAAAAAATATCTATTTATGTAATGTATTGTATTATGTATATCAGTTACCTAGTACCCATAACACAAGCTCTGGCTTAGCTTGGGGCTAGATAATGTTGTGTGAACTTGTCCAGCATTATTTATTTATTTATTTCTTTCTTTCTTTCCCACAACTTCCCACAACAACAATATCATCAATAACCAAAAGTATCTCAACTGTACGTTTCGTTAGTCAACAAAAGTTGAGTTAAATAATTTATGGGGATACTTTTCACTAGAAACGGGATATTTATCATGATTTTTGAGTTTTGAATGTACGAATGGTACAAGAGGCAATTGAGATTACTAAGTACAAAAATTTCAATAGAAAAGATGGTTTTCAATTATCTGGAGTATGGAAGCTTGTGGTGAGAATGTGTAAGAATCAAAAAAGTGTGGTACCTGCTACGCGTCCGGATACCGTTAGTGTTGTGTGTCGAGTTGGGGTGAAATGTGACAATGAAACCGATGGTAGTGGTATCGTTCGTTATAAAAAAGTGAGGAAGAGGGTAGATCGATATATCTGCCAATAACATCTACTCGCAAAGACTTTAGTTAGTTCTCCCGTGATCATGGCGCATGCAACTGTGCCGAAATATCGGGAACATTCAAAACTCAAAAATCATGGTAAATATCCCGTTTCTAGTGAAAAGTATGTACATTACCACTTCGACCAACGTAAAATAAACTTTGGTCGAAGTATAACCATGATAGTTTCAAAAGTTATAATATATGGAGAGTTGCCCATGTTCTTTATTTGCATGGAGTGGGCAGCGGGCCTAGTGATATAGTTGCCCATGTTCTTTATTTGCATGGAGTGGGCAGCGGGCCTAGTGATATAGTTGCCCATGTTCTTTATTTGCATGGAGTGGGCAGCGGGCCTAGTGATATAGTTGCCCATGTTCTTTATTTGCATGGAGTGGGCAGCGGGCCTAGTGATATAGTTATCTTAACTCCTAAGCTCTAAAGTAATATGGTGTCCTGAGATGGGCTTCAATAGAGGATCCACTTTAAGTCTGAGCTGCGTGACGTCAGAGGATACCCAGTAGTGACGTAGGACGTGGGCTAGTGACGTCTTCATAGACATCATCGCGTAGTTTTTACCTGAAAATAAAATAAAAATGTTCTGATAAAAACTGTGAAAGTTTTGATGTTTTTTTATAAATAAATAATAGTATAAATAATAATGCTGGACAGTTCACACAACATTATCTAGCCCCAAGCTAAGCAGAGCTTGTGTCATGGGTACTAGATAACTGATATAGGTTTTTTTTAAAATTATAAATACAAATACGCAGAACACCATGCACAAATATCTGCAGATCGTACAAATATTTGTTCCGAGGCGGGAATCGAACCTGCAACCTCCTGCGTTGCTGGGGAACTTCGCCCGCCGCGCCACAGTCACGGTCTTCAACTATCACCGTAAAGGCTGATTTAATTTTTATGTGGTTGTAGGTAGATAGATTATGGAACCCAATCAATACCGCGCCAAAAGACGATTTCGTAGAGCTTTATTATGAAAGAGTTCGTCCGGGGAAGAACTACCACCATACTTGTTTCTGCCGAAAAGCAGTAGTACTCGCATTGCTGTGTTCCGGTTTGAGGGGTATGGTTGCCGGTGAAACTACAGGCACATGCTCCGACCAATCACTGGGTCCAGCCATCTCTCAGCCTGTTGTATATACGACTCACCCATACAAAGCCTCTCAGCCTGTTGTATATGTGACTCACTCATACAAAGCCTCTTGCCGACCCCGAACCCAGTGAACGCGGCGTGTATGGCCGCGCGCGGATCTATCAACGCTGCGGGGTCCAGCCATCTCTCAGCCTGTTGTATATGTGACTCACCAATACAAAGCCTCTTGCCGACTCCAACCCCAGTGAACGCGGCGTGTATGGCCGCGCGCGGATCTATCAACGCTGCGGGGTCCAGCCATCTCTCAGCCTGTTGTATATGTGACTCACCCATACCAAGCCTCTTGCCGACCCCGAACCCAGTGAACGCGGCGTGTATGGCCGCGCGCGGATCTATCAACGCTGCGGGGTCCAGCCATCTCTCAGCCTGTTGTATATGTGACTCACCCATACCAAGCCTCTTGCCGACCCCGAACCCAGTGAACGCGGCGTGTATGGCCGCGCGCGGATCTATCAACGCCACGGGGTCCAGCCATCTCTCAGCCTGTTGTATATGTGACTCACCAATACAAAGCCTCTTGCCGACTCCAACCCCAGTGAACGCGGCGTGTATGGCCGCGCACGGATCTATCAACGCCGCGGGGTCCAGCCATCTCTCAGCCTGTTGTATATGTGACTCACTCATACAAAGCCTCTTGCCGACCCCGAACCCAGTGAACGCGGCGTGTATGGCCGCGCGCGGATCTATCAACGCTGCGGGGTCCAGCCATCTCTCAGCCTGTTGTATATGTGACTCACCCATACCAAGCCTCTTGCCGACCCCGAACCCAGTGAACGCGGCGTGTATGGCCGCGCGCGGATCTATCAACGCCGCGGGGTCCAGCCATCTCTCAGCCTGTTGTATATGTGACTCACCAATACAAAGCCTCTTGCCGACTCCAACCCCAGTGAACGCGGCGTGTATGGCCGCGCACGGATCTATCAACGCCGCGGGGTCCAGCCATCTCTCAGTCTGTTGTATATGTGACTCACCCATACAAAGCCTCTTGCCGACCCCGAACCCAGTGAACGCGGCGTGTATGGCCGCGCGCGGATCTGTCAACGCCGCGGGGTCCTGCCATCTCTCAGGTCTGAACTCTTCGACGTCTGCGCCCCACGTCTGATGGCGGTGGATGCTGCAGTTGAAGAGGAGACAGTTGCTGCCAGCTGGTAGTGTGTACTTTTCTGACAAGATAAATAAGGCATCTCACTCAATGATAACATCATGGTAGACCAATACTGGACTGTATTTTTTTTATAGTTGGCGTCTTACCGCTTTCGCATTTGCTATTGTTGAGGGGTTTTCACGGACGTTTTAAATCATGCGCTAATAGATGGCGCTGCTTTGAACCTAGCTTCCAAAATAAAGCGAAATGTCAAAGTCAACAACGTAGTGATATATTTTCGTGGTATTTTGTTACTATCACACAAAAGCACAGACAATGCATTTGTTAATTTTGACAAGCATACTTGAGTAAGCGCCATCTATCGAGCCAAATTGAACTACTTTTTTTTCGACATTGGAAAGCCCTTATTTGCAACGTTACACTCCTTCCAAGTTCCAAACCGTCAAAGTCAAAGTCACAGTCAAGTCAGTCAAGTTTGGTAGACAATTTCCACCAATTTGAAAATTCATGCAATTTACTTTCATTTCATTTACTACACTTGTTCTCTTTGAGGTGGTTGCTTTTACATACTAATGTATTTTACCAAATATGGGCGAACAGAGTATAATTTTACACTGAAATGACTGTTGTTGGCTTTTATATTGGTCATTATTTGGTTGAAGAAAACTGTGGATTTGAAAGCGATTTTTTTATAGCGAAAGTGACATCGAAATTAAGTCCATACAAGTCATTTCGATGTTCATCCTTAGAGTCAGGGTGGTCCCGGACTGTGAGGTTTCAGAGGAACTTCCTCCCGCGAACGCTCAGGTTGTGGAATGATCTCCCTGCTGAGGTTTTCCCAAGCGTTTACAGTATAGGGTTCTTCAAAAGGGGTGTTTGTAAATGTTTAAAGGGTCGGCAACGCGCGTGTGATGCCTCTGGTATTGCAGGCGTCCATAGGCTGCGGTAACAGCTTACCAACAGGTGGGCTGTATGCTTGTTTGCTATCTTGATAGTACTTACCTATAAAAAAACATCATCATCATTGGCAGCTCAAATAATAGCCCACTGCTGGGTATAAGCCTCCTCCCTCAACGCCCAGTGGCGTAACTAGACCATCAGGGGCCCGTCACAAATTAGATATTTTAAAAAAAAATGTAGAGGGGTCCGTGGCATATTCGAAAAATAAAAAATAATATTGTTGTGTCACTTTGGATTTTAAGCAGAACTTATAAAAATATACTTTTTAAATAAAATAAAATAATCAGGTACAATGTAAAAAAAAAATGAGCTCGCGGCCTCTTGGGCCGGGCTCTCTTGGGTCGGGAGCCCGTGGCATTTTGCCAGCCCTGCCACCCTATTGTTACGCCACTGGCTACTCCAAAGGGTTCTGTGCGATTCGTATCCAGGTCTTTCCCTCTACAGCCTCTATATCATTCGCCCACCTGGCTGATGGTCTGCCACGGCCTCTAGTGCTCCCTCTTAAAAAAACATACAAAGATGAAATACTCACTCAATGTGACATCGCGATCGACCGTCCTTAGCATGACCGGAGTGATACAGTACAGTCGAAGGGTCTCCTTGATCACCGCGTCTAAGTACACTAGTTTACTTAGATCCTGCTTTTCCACGTCTCTGTCCGAATCTCCGAAGACCTCTTGCAATCTGTTGAGGATATCTATCTATATATACTTATATAAAACACAGTCGTGTTAGTTACACCACTTATAACTCAAGAACGGGTGAACCGATTTGGCTGAAAATTGGTGGGGAGGTAGCTTAGAATCAGGAGATTGACATATAGGGGGGAGGTAGGAGGGGGGAGGAGGGGGGTCACCGGGGGTTACTCGTGTGAAGTCAGGGCAAGTCGCTAGTAAATAAATAAAATATATAAATAAATAATACTGGACAGTTCACACAACATTATCTAGCCCCAAGCTAAGCAGAGCTTGTGTTATGGGTGGTAGATAACTGATATACTTAATACACAGATAGATATTTTTTATTATAGATAGAAAATACTCAGAACAAATATCTGCAGATTGTACAAATATTTGTTTCGAAGCGAAACGAATGGTGTAAGTTTATTCGTTGTAATTTTTTCTTCTACATTTAAATATGGGTACACCCCAACCTATCTTCCATATAAGTTTAGCTCCTCTCTATCCAAAGGTTGTCTGGAAGAGATCGCTTCTTAGCTGTAAGACCATTGTACATTTAGTTTTTGTTTAATAGTTGTGTGTTTATTTTAACTAGTTTGTAAGGTGTGCAATAATAGTAGATTGATATACAAGGAGCTGAAATGATCCATTATATAGCGAGGGAGTAAATAGAAACCGAGTTTTAATGGGTTTTTAGCGCCGTGTGTTACAATCTGCTAAGGAGTGGAATACACTACCGTCGTCTGTCTTTCCTGAAAACTATAATCTGGGTCTCTTCAAGGCTCGAGTGAATAGGTGCCTTCTAGACCTTTGTGCTCCATCATCGGCCGCATCGTCACTTTCCAACAGGTGAGATCGTGGTCAAAAAAAGGTCTATCATTGTTAAAAAAAAAAAAAAAAAAAAAAAACTTTTCACTACGATTGCGAGAAAATAAAATAATCCAATACAATATGAAAAAATAATAACGGTGACTACCAATTCAATTTGCAAGTAGAGAACAATTCTAAAGACTTCGCGCCAATGTCTTTATTTTTTATTTCTTTGTAGCCGCAACGCATTGTATGCATTCTACCAGAGATCGCAGATTTAAGTTCCATTTTCAAAAATAAAATGTTGTTTTTTTTTTACTAAACAGTAATAAGTAGTCTTTATTCATGATTATTCTACTTATGACTAAATACTTTTTCGTTTTTGTAGGCTTAATTGTCATTTGACAGACAAAAATTAAAAAAAAACTTTTTCCCCTGTATGAAGAAATGCTATTTTTTCTTCGCTCAGGAGGGCAATTCTCGTGCTTTAGGGATTAAGCCGAATTAGACATATGTCGAAAAAAGATGGCGGATGTCGAATAAAAACTTAATTTGCTATTCTCGTGATGTCACAAATAGACATAAGTCAACCAAAATCATTCAAATCGAATACGATTTGATGGTTATTGTGACATTTTCGTGACATTTTTTTTAGACATTCATGCTTCGACATTATCTCTAATTTAGAGATAATCTCTACAATCCGAGAATTGGCCTCCTGGTACGCCACAATGACGGTATTTTTGAGCAAAAGGCGTGAAAAAATATTTCATTTATTAATTCATACAAGTAGGTACAACTTACTCTTCATACACCTTATTCTGCACATTCGCGTGTGATCCCAACAGCAACATTGTATACATCAGGGTATTCCCCGTAGTTTCGTATCCAGCTAGGATGATGGTGTTCATTTCTTCCCAAACTTCCTTCTCGGTGAGATCTCCTTTGTCGGATAGAGCTAGGGCGAGGTCCATGAAGGCTTTGAACCTTCTGTCTGAAACATAAAAGTTTATTTTTTCAATGACATTAGAGTTACATACTGACTACATACTTACATACTGTATTTGGACTATTTTGAAACTGTCACATAACTTGTACTATTATTTATTCAGTGACATAACAGGGGTTATTAAAACACGAGTGTGAGTTAAAAAAAACGACCAAGTGCGAGTCGGACTCGCGCACGAAGGGTTCCGTACCATTATCAATAAAAACGCAAAAAAAAGTACACTAAGAAGGTTCCGAGTCCGAGTGTTTAACAAATTAAAAAGGTTGTATGATAAATTCGGTACCATGGAGGTAGAAGTAAATAGGTTTAATGATGTTCTAAATTCAATTTTACTTTATCCTCTAGCGGATAAAAACAACTTTTACACTAAGATATCGAAGAACAAAAATACTCTTTCCGAGATGGGGGGATGAAATAGTAGATTATGCTCTTAGGGAATAAAGCAGTGTCATATGTCGCGCGCGGCATAATGAACCCTGTATTGAACCCTGATTGTAACGAGGGACTCTAGAGTTAACTGCGCATGCCCTTGGTGTAATCCGACTAAGGTCGGTGCTTACGCCATCCACGGGAGGAGACCGAGGGGTATATCCCTAACAAGGATGGCAAAAGTGGTACCACGATACGAACCTTTGGTGTTGTCGTCTCCCGCCAACTTCATCCTTTTAGCTCTAAGGACCTGGAAAGAGAGTTTTTTGTTTGTTAGGGTTCCTTACCTTCAACGTACCAACGAAACCGTTATATAGGATCACTTTCGTGTCCGTTTGTCTGTCTATCACAGCCTATTCTCTCTGAATATGTAGGTCAAAGTTTAAAGGAGATCGCCGTTTTGACTATGGCGGCTCGTACCACACCAAAAATAATTGCGTCAAAATAAAACCTAATGTATTTAGAAGATAATAAACCGATATTTCTTTACCATAAAATCATTTTTAGATCTACGTGTTGTCATGAGCATAGACTAAAATAATTTATGTTTGTCCGAGGGTCATTCATTGGCTGGCATAGGTCATTGCTTTGCAATGGCGTCGCTGTGCGGCGGAAATAAATAACACGAAATACATTTAAACATTGTATTAAGACGGCGGATTCGTGTAAATCTAAAGAAAATATTTATGTAATTCGTTTCGTTTCGTTTCGTATGAGGTAGTGCTGGCCTCTGGTGTCGGAGTTTGTCAAGCCGCCCGAGGGCCTCTGACATGGCTTATCGACTGCTATTAATCAATAACAGCCAGGATCGACAGCTTAACGTGCCCTCCGAAGCACAGAGCGATGGAAATCCGCACATAACTTAGAAAAGTCATTGGTCGAAGCCTAAGATCGAACCCGGTATCGTTGGATTCTGAGTTGCACTATTGAACCGTTAGACTACCATCGCTTTTATTTATGTAATTGAAAAAGTATGTGTAATTTGACGTAATAAATTTGGTTTTGACGCAATTAGTACGAAGCCTCGGCAAGATCCTTTGGTAGATTCATACGACAATTCAGACCGTAGGAACCGTATTCGTAGGAACTCGAGAATACGCTCCCAAACACAGATAGCTGAAGTCGCTCAAAAAGCTGCTAAACTTAAATGGGACTGGGCTGGACATGTGTACAGTATGTCAGAAGAACTATGGGCGAAGACCACGACAGATTGGATCCCGAAAAGACGACGGCCACGTGGAAGGCCCAGACGGAGATGAAGGGATGAGCTAGACTTCTACTTGAAGGATTGGTCCCAAATAGCCAACAATAGAGACGAATGGAAGGAAGGAAAGGAGGCCTTTGCCCTGCAGTGGGCGGATGTGGGTACGTGGCACTCAGTTTTTTTTTTGAAATATTGATGTGAAGTAGGTAAGTATGTTAGCTCCGCCTCGGAACAAATATTTGTGCGATCTGCAGATATTTGTTCCGGGTGTTCTGGGTATTTTCTATATATAATAAAAAATATCTATCTATGTAATATATTGTATTAAGTATATCAGTTGTCTAGTACCCATAACACAAGCTCTGCTTAGCTTGGGGCTAGACAATGTTGTGTGAACTGTCCAGCATTATTTATTTTTATTTATTTATTTTATTTAGCTTCACTCAATCCCATATACACTTTATCAAGATATAAACCACATATTTATTTATATATATCCTTCTTTAATTTTATTTTTTATTACCAATATTAATTTTGTTTTATATCCTTCCATATATGTTTTTGTTTTTACCCTTCCGTGAAGTCACTCTTTCTTGGCCCCGTCTGAGAACCAGCGCTGCTCCATATTGTTTTGCCTATATGGAGCAGCATTTTGCTGAGACCGGGCCTGTTTTGCTTCATACCTTATCGCATAGAGCGGACTATTTATTTATTATTTATAATTTTAAATTAAGTCTGTAGATATTATAAATGTTTTGTTTTCTTTTGTTTTGCTTTCATGTGTCTACGCTATCGTTTTATATTTTGTCTGTTCTGTGTTTTTTGTGTGAATGTCAAATAAATATATTTCATTTCATATTTCATTTTTCAGTGGGACACCACAGGATTATGATAAACAGGACGATACAACACAAATTGCTAGTGGTACTAACTTGGTCTAGGCCCGTGCTTATCACCGTTTTTTTTTTGTTTCGAGATTAAAAAACATGTAAACATAATACGTCAATTACGGACGTTTAGCGTAAAACAAGTGAATTATTTTTGTTATTTTTTACAGAATCCTGCTCTTTTTTTGGTGCTAAAGAAGCAAAAGAGATTTTGCCTCCAAAAAGAGAGCAGTCTCTCCGCAGATATTTCTAACAATTGTTAATGGTTGCTTCAAAACCAGGCAGAAATCTTCATACAAAAAAAACGCATCGCGCCGCTCGAAAAAGAAGGTTTTATTGAATATATCGTAAAATATAGATAATTTTACAAAACCCCTACAGTAAACCCTCGGCTTTATTGCATTGATTGAATAAACAATCGAATCTAGCCAAAAAAATAGAGGTACCTAACTATGTTTTTTTTTCAATCGAGTAAATATTGTCCAATCGTGTTTCTGCATCGAGCAACGCAGGCCTCCGTACCGGAGTGCTCAATGTGTTTCTGGTACAGTGATCCCTCGGAATTATAATGTAGTATCCATGCATTTTTATAATTTGAATATTGTACTTGATTTACCTAGTCAGTTCAAAATCAAACCTAAGATTGGTTATTTTGCGTTATATATACCCCCTTAGGCTGCTTCGTGTAAAAGCTAATTGATATGCCTCTTAAAAGATAGTCGTCGGAGACATTAGTGAGCTGTTTAAATTAGAGATGCCACGAATATTCGGCTACTATTCTGTATTTGGCCTATTCGGCCACTTTTTTTGGTATTCGGTATTCGGCCAAATAGTACATATTATTCGGCCAAATACCGAATACCAAATCGTGGACAAAAAAGACACATCATATTACTCAAGATATGTATTTATTACCAAATTACAATATTTTAATAAGTAAAATTAATCAGCGGTAAGTTGTGATGGATAAAAACAAGCTTTTCAGCATTTGATGGTAGCAAACGATTACGCTTTTCATCGTTAATGATACCAGCTTCAGAAAACAACCTCTCACTATACACGCTACTCCCGGGAGAAGAAAGATAAACTTTAGCAAATTTTGAAAGGTTTGGGTATTGCTTTTCATTTGCTTTCGACAAGCATGTAGGTACTTAGTGCCGAATGTTCGGCGGCCGAATATTCAGCGCTTCGGCCGATAGCGTTGCAGAACATTCGGTATTCGGTATTCGGCTAAATCACTATTCGTGGCAACTCTAGTTTAAATATAAGTTTTATTAAGAGCCATAATCGCTTACCTCATCACTCATTTTATTCAAGTAATTCACAACTTTGTTTTGTTCCCTTTTCAGCGGAGAGAGGCCAAACAATATGTCACTGTGTCTCCAAAAGGAGAACAGTCTCTCGGCAGATATGTGCAACATTTGTTGAGCCCCGATCATGTACGAGCTAGTATTGAAGTCTGCAGCTATGCCGAAGGCTGTCTCTGAAAAAAGAAAAAAAAAGATCAACATCTTCATCATTTTTTCAATTTTTTTTTTTTTTTTTTATACTACTTGGATTGACTTATCAAACAGATGGCCCACCTGATGTTAAGCGGTACCCTCTGCCTATGAACAGTGAATTATCACATAGGTCACGTCCACCTAGGACGCAACCTATGTGGCATTGCACTGCGCCCGCTACCCTGAGACATAAAAATGAAAAGTCTCATGTGCCTGTAATTTCACCCTTCAAACCAGAACATAGCAATGCGAGCACTACAGCATTGCGGCAAAAATAGGTATGGTGGTAGTACTTCCCCGGACGAACTCTTTCACAAAAAGCTCTGCTACTACTCATCATCGTCATCATCATCCTTTCATCATCAGCTTTTTAGTCGTCCACTGCTGGACGAGGCTATAGACATAAAAGAATGCAATGGGGATTTTGCCAACACGCTAATCAAGGAGATTGCTGATCGCATCATATGGTCTTGAGTACTCAGGATAGATGCTGCTGGCCTATACATAATTTTTTTTTTTTTTTTTTTTTACCTTCTTAAATGACTGAACTTGCAGATGGCCCACCTGATGTTAAGCGGTAGCATCTGCCTTTAACAATGCATTACCTCACAGGTCAAGTCCACCTAGGACTGCGCCCGCCACCCTGAGACATAAAGATGAAAAGTCTCATTTGCCTGTAATTTCACCGGCACCCTTACCCTTCCAACCGGAACACAGCAATGCGAGCACTACTGCTTTGCGGCAGAAATAGGTAACATACATACATACACGCCTTTTCCCCGAAAGGTTAGGCATAGCCTCAAATGGGCCTCTTTTCACCGTGAGTTGCATCATCGTGGGATATAGACGTGACAAGAATGAGCTCTTCGCCGCCATTGCTTCCCACGACTGACTCTGCTAACGCTTTCTTCCAGTTCTACATTCGTTCTACGATTTCTACATTCCTTAAATAAGCTAGCAGCCAGGATAAATCTTATACCAACGAATCTTACAAACAAGTCCAGGTACCCCTGGTATAATCCCTTAGTTGGCTTTATGGCATCCACGGGAGGAGATGGAGGACCCTATTCTTAGGCCAGACAAACCACGGCTCTACATGGCATTGTAGGTACTGCGCATGCGAGCAGTGCCAGCGCACACACAATTGCGGAACACAGCGATGCGAGCACTACTGCTTTGCGGCATTAAAGGCATGGCAGTAAGTATTACCGTCTTCCCTGGATGAACTCTTATGCAAGGAGCTATAGCTATATAATAATGAACTACTGCAAAAGATTTTTTTAAATTTATTTTTATACAACTTGGAATGACGGATCAAGCAGATGGCCCACCTGATGTTAAGCGGTAACCTCTGCCTATGAACAGTGCATTACCTCATAGGTCACGTCCACCTAGGACGCACCTTATGTGGCATTGCACTGCGCCCGCCACCCTGAGACATAAAGATGAAAAGTCTGATGTGCGCCATGTTACCCATACCGTTCAAACCGGAACAAAGCAATGCGAGCACTACTGCTATGCGGCAGAAATAAGTATGGTGGTTGTACTTCCCCGGACGAACTCTTTCACAAAAAAGCTCTACTACTACTAAAAGATGATCTAGGAAGGTAGGTACTTACGGCAAATACTCTCCAAAGATATCGAATCTAAATACAGAGAGTGATCAAAAGGTTCCTTTCCTACTTCTTTCCTCAGGTTTTCCACCAGCATTCTGGACATGTCGTTGAATATGGGCAGGAAGCCGTTTATGACGTGTTGGCTGAAGGCTGGGTTCAGGAGTTTGCGATGCTTTCTCCATACTGTAGTATCTGTAGTTGAAAATTTATTTGAATTTAGAGTCCTTCAAGAGGTCACGTCACGATAAAAACTCATATTTTCATTTTGCGAAACATGGGTACAGATTATAATAAATATAAAAAGGTACAGGACATGATCAGCTTTACAGCATGCAAAGTTAAAAAATAAGTACATTGTAAAGGTTCCCCGAGACGATCAAGTCCACTTGACAAGTCTACGTGCTGTCAAGTATGGTCCAGCCCGTAGATACATGACGGGGCTTGTCAAGTCAACGCTGTAAACGATCAATATTCACTTCAAGCACGTAGATCAAGTGGACTTGATCGTCACGGGGACCCTTTATAAGTTAAAAGATAAGTCACAGATCCACAGTAATTGTAATGTCGTAAAAATAACAATTATATACTAAAACGATAGAGCAGATAATAAATTAATCACATCACATCACATCACACTAATATTATAAAGGCGAAAGTTTGCGTGTGTGTGTTTGTGTGTGTGTAGTGTGTTTGTTACTTCTTCACGCTGAAACTGCTGGACAGATTTGGATGAATTTTGGAATGGAGATAACTGGACTCCCGGAATAACACATAGGCACATTTTTATCACGATATTCCCACGGGATCGAGACTTACGCGGGTGAAACCGCGAGGCGCTGCTAGTAATCAATAAAAGTGTGTCTCTAGATATCATTAAGATATTCATTCATACTATAGTACCTAAACCTTTTACGAAAGAAAATGTTTTAATATGAATTTGAATATATTAATTGTACATATATGTTGAAAACTTTTTTTAAATTCGATTCCTTCAAGATATCTTGTCACGACAAAAACTCATATTTGTTCCACACTAACTAGCATGTTAGGGACGCTTCCGTCTAGTAGTGATTTGGATCAGTTGAGCTACCTTTAGATCGCTTGCAGCGGTCTTCAGGTAGCACAACTGTTTCATATGTATTTTGTACATACCTTGTATTAGTGTACTTGTTAATGAATGAATGAATGAATAATGAATGAATAATGCTGGACAGTTCACACAACATTATCTAGCCCCAAGCTAAGCAGAGCTTGTGTTATGGGTACTAGATAACTGATATACTTAATACAATATATTACATAGATAGATATTTTTTATTATACATAGAAAATACCCAGAACACCCAGAACAAATATCTGCGATCGCACAAATATTTGTTCAGAGGCAGGAATCGAACCCGCAACCTCCTGCGTCTTAGGCCAAGCTTCGCCCGCCGTGCCACAGAGGTCGTGTTAGTACAGCTAATACAAGGTTTTAAAAATAAAGCTTGTAAAAATAAGGCACCTTTTCCCGTGATCATCCCCGCTCCGAGCCAAGGATCCAGAAACTGGTATGAGTAGTGCTTCTGCAGACATTGATTCGCGGCAGTGTTGAAGTCTTCAGGGTCTGTTATCACTGTAACAAATACCACCGTAACTAAGTGCGCACACACAGTCCCTCCGTAGACCAAGACATGTTCTTGGTGATTCAGGCGACGTCATTTTTTTTTTTTTTTATACTACTAGAATGACGGAACAAGCCGATGGCCCACCTGATGTTAAGCGGTAACCTCTGCCTATGAACAGTGCATTACCTCATAGGTCACGTCCACCTAGGACGCGCCCTATGTGGCATTGCACTGCGTCCGCCACCCTGAGGCATAAAGATGAAAAGTCTCATGTGCCTGTAATTTCACCGGCACCCTTACCCTTCAAACCGGAACACATCAATGCGAGCACTACTGCTTCGCGGCAGAAATAGGTATGGTGGTAGTACTTCCCCGGACAAACTCTTTCACAAAAAAGCTCTACTACTACTAAAAGTCGAGTGGCCACGTTCGAGCCACAAGCTATCACCCGAGCTCTCAACTTGTGGCCGCGTTTTGTCGCTTGCATCGCGCGCACACTCGGCCACAGTAGCCGGCTTAATACTGCGCCAACCCCAGGCAGAAATCTTCATTAAAAAAAACGCCTCTCAGCGCACGGAATAGCAGTTTTTATTGAATATCTCGTAAAATATAGATAATTTTACAAAACTCCTACACTAAACCCTCGGCTTTGTCGTATTGATTTTATTTATCGTTTTTTTTTGCACCATTTTAATAAAGAACCTAATCTAGGCAAAAAATTGACGTAACTTTGTTTTTTTTCTATAGAGAAAATACTGTCCTATCGTGTTTCTTGTACAGTGATCCCTCGTAATTATAATTTAGTATCCATGCATATATATTTTTAATTTGAATATTGTACTTGATCTAGTCAGTTAAAAATCAAATCTAAGATTGGTAATTTTGCGGCATATCCCACCATAACTGGCGGTGACTGGTGGCCGCCACTGAGCCGCTAGTGGCTGCGATTGGTGGATGCGACTAGTGGCTTAATGTGCGGAGGGTCTTTGTTGGCGACCAACCTTCCGCACCTACCACGCCAGCCTCCTTCAGAACTCATGTTGGCGACCAACCTTCCGCACCTACCACGCCAGCCTCCTTCAGAACTCATGTTGGCGACCAACCTTCCGCACCTACCACGCCAGCCTCCTTCAGAACTCATGTTGGCGACCAACCTTCCGCACCTACCACGCCAGCCTCCTTCAGAACTTGAGGGAGGCTGGCTGGTGAGAAAATAGTACCTAGATATTTTAAAATTAGTTCCTTCTTCTGTGATGTTTAAA
Source organism: Operophtera brumata (assembly GCA_932527175.1). Classification (NCBI taxonomy): domain Eukaryota; kingdom Metazoa; phylum Arthropoda; class Insecta; order Lepidoptera; family Geometridae; genus Operophtera; species Operophtera brumata. The sequence goes on from OW052226.1 coordinate 2,402,828, forward strand.
AATAAATGATATTGATTTGTCAGTCTGAAATAAACTCTTGAAAGAAACGATTGTGCGTTATCGATTAGGTCCGCAACATAATTACTATAGGCACAGATAAATAATACTATACTAGTCTAGTACTATAGGTACATAGTCCTGCGGCGTTCTGTCTGGATGTATATAGGTAACCTTATTTCAAATCGAGAGCTAAAAGCGGTCATTGCATGGGCTTTGTGCATCAACATAACAATATTTAAAAAATATATGAATTTTAGTGTTTCATTCAAATTGGAAAAAGGAACACTTATGGACGCACATCGGTCTAGCGCACATAATGGAGGGTCCCGAAGCTAAATACTCTATTCAAGACTAGATGTCGCTACAGAAAAAAAAACGCTATTAGCTGTCATTACTTGCACAACTGTCTTGTCTGTCTGTCAGTCTGTTTGTCTTTCATTATGGATCTCTGAAAAGTTTAATGAAACTTACGTCTCGTTAATGATACCATCTACTATAAATTAAAATCTAGAATACATACATACATAGACATATGCCTTTTTCGAAAGGGTAGGCAGAGCCTCTGGGCATCTGGGCCTCTTTTCACAGTGGGTCGCACTATCGCGGAATATATACGTGACAAGTGGTGAGTTCATCGCCGCCATTGCTTCCCACGACTGACTCTACTAACGCTTTCTTCCAGTAATATAGCAGCCAGGACAAATCTTATATCAACGAATCTTACTAACAAGTCCGGGTAATCCCTTAGTCGGCTTTTACGACATCCACGGGAGGAGACGGAGGGGTCTATTAGGCCAGACGCACCACGACATAAAAACACAAATAACGACTACAAACTATGGAATGAGCTTCCTCTGAAGTTTTCCCGCTTGGTTACGACATGTGTCTCTTCAAGAAAAAAAACAAAAATTCCTTCAGGGTAGGCAGCGCATCGACAATACCCCCGGTGTTGCCGGTGTCTATAAGCGACGGTGACCACTTTACATCAGGTGAGGCGTAATCTAGTTAGACTAGAAGTATCATAAAAAAATATATATATATAAACTAGTACTTTTCTCGTCCGACCTGGAATAAATGTTTGCAGATCGCATTTGTCCCGCAGCGGGAATCGAACCACACACCTGCCGCATCTTATACCGTACCATATTCGCTGTTCGAGATGCAGCAGTGGGTGGGATCGTTGAACTCACCATAATAATCGTCCCAGCCAACTTTAATTAGCAGCACTCCACCATTTTTATTACTCTCGTCTCCCACAGAGTACATCAGCCGACACATATCTGAAACCAAGAATTAAATAAATAGAAATAAATATATAGCGATGGTAGCCTAACGGTTCAATAGTGCAACTCAGAATCCAACGATACCGGGTTCGATCCTAGGCTCCGCACCAATGACTTTTCTAAGTTATGTGTGGATTTCCATCGCTCTGTGCTTCGGAGGGCACGTTAAGCTGTCGGTCCCGGCTGTTATTGATTAATAGCAGTCGATAAGCCATGTCAGAGGCCCTCGGGCGGCTTGACAAACTCTGACACCAGAGGCCAGCACTACCTCATACGAAACGAAACTAATAAATATAAATAATGCTGGACAGTTCACAACATTATCATTATTTGATAATTTATCAGAATAAACAAATAAATCGTAAACCATCCGAGAACTTTTATATTATGTTACTTGCTGCTACGGAACCCTTCATGGGCGAGTCCAACTCGCACTTGACCCCTTTATTTTTTTATATGTAACCGATTTTTTTGATGCTGTAAATAAACATTTATTTCTTTCTTCAACTGCATTCAATGATTTTCAAAAACCGGATATTTCCTCTGAGCCGGAAATCGAACCGGTAGGTACATTTTCGGTACCTACTTAAAAATAAAATGGAGGTTAATTTCTTAGCTACGACCTTAGAGCATTGCAGGCCTCCGTAGCTACGACTGAACCACTTTACCTAGAGGTAGCCACCTGCCTTCACCTTAACCTAAGGAGGTCATTATCCAAAATATGTACTTACATAGTTGTCTACGGAAGTATTTTAAATGATGACCTCATTCTTGGGAAACAATTGCCGTATATAGACAGGTTTGACGACAATATTGTGTTTTGATTAATAAAGCCCTTGGCCGTAAAAAACTGTATTTACCAATTAGGTATCTTGTCCCAAAATACACTTATAAATGTATTCTCTTTGATCCGGAGTTCTGGCCACCTGGGGGGTTACTATAAGCTCTTATATCCATTCAGTTCAAAAACTATTCAATACATAATATCGCTCCATCGTTGAAATTTTTCATCGTTGAATAACTTTAATCGCAGAAGTCTGTAGACCCTCTGCGATTGTGCCTTTAAATATAGTTGCGGACATCACGGGACCAATATTTTGTACTGAATAGTTTAACAACTGCATGGCAATAAGAGCTCATAGTAACCCACCTGGCATTGTTTACCGACGCTATAGGGAAGCGTTATCGAAACCAAATCCCCTTGACGTTAAGTGATAGTTTTAATTATATCTTTATATTTATATGTATGTTAGTTGTAAGGTATATATTACTATGGGCCTTTGTCTAGGTACAATGTACATTTTTCACTGTTGCCTGAAATAAATAAATGAATAGAATGGAATTGTACCTCTTGACGCCCAAAAATTTGTGAATCCTAATATATGAAAAGGTATGCACAATATGCATAGTTTATAGATTTCATAGGCTTCGCATAATATTACCATAATTATTAACTAGATGATGGACAGAGAATTAAAGCATTAAGGCGCTATAGGTTCAACGAACATTTTTGTATGAGGCGAAGAAGGCGAGCGCACGCTCTGATACCGTGTTTTTATGTATAAAAAAATTATATAAAAAATTCGTTCAAAGTTTTGTTTAATTTTGTTGATGAATTCACTAACTCAAATAATAACTAACATGTAACCAAATGTTTCAAAAATTAAAACGTGAGAGAAGTGAGTGAAAAATAGCATTTACATTTTAAAAAGGAGGTATCTTTGTTATTTTTTTTTATCGAGTGAAGTAATTCAAATATTGTATTGAATTATTGATTTCACTAGATAACAAGCTCAAAAATATCAAATATTTTTTTCTTCATAGAAAACTATGAAAATTCTTATCAAAAACTTTAAAATTATAGAGACATTTGAGAACCTATCGCGCCTGTAAGTACATTGTCTATAGCAAATTATATCGGCGACCTCAGTGGCACGGCGGGCGAACGTTCGCCTGCGACGCAGGAGGTTGCGGGTTCGATTCCCGCCTCGGAACTAATGTTTTTGCGATCCGCAGATATTTGTTCAGGGTGTTCTGGGTATTTTCTATATATAATAAAAAATATCTTATATCTATGTAATATATTGCATTAAGTATATCAGTTATCTAGTACCCATAACACAAGCTCTGCTTAGCTTGGGGCTAGAAAATGTTGTGTGAACTGTCCAGAAATATTTATTTATTTATTTTTTATATGTAAGTATACGCCATTATCTTCTCGTCACAGATGACAACAACATACATTACATAAACAGTAGTAGTGTGTATAAGTGTAGTAGTAGTAGAGCTTTTTTTGTGAAAGAGTTCGTCCGGGGAAGTACTACCACCATACCTATTTCTGCCGCAAAGCAGTAGTGCTCGCATTGCTGTGTTCCGGTTTGAAGGGTATGGTTGCCGGTGAAATTACAGGCACATGAGACTTTTAATCTATGTCTCAGGGTGGCGGGCGCAGTGCAATCCCACATAGGATGCGTCCTAGGTGGACGTGACCTATGAGGTAATGCACTGTTCATAGGCAGAGGTTACCGCTTAACATCAGGTGGGCCTCTTGCTTGATCCGTCATCCAAGTAGTATAAATAAAAAAAAAAAAAAAAAAAAAAAACGTTTTGGACGATAAAACTTATACCACAATAAATGTTTGAAAATGTGAAATAATTTCCCCAATAATGTGAAGTCTGAAAAAGCCATCTTTCACATTTCAGAATTAATAGTAGATTATGCACTATGGGAATAAAGCAGTGTCTTACGTCGCGGGTGGTATATAGCAAACTTTTTCTCTGCGCTGTCTGTTTGTTGACTCTGTTTTGTTCCTAAAAATGTTTATTGTTATGTTTATGTACAATAACTACTTTAAAAAATTTAAACGATGGATATAGAAGAGCGGTATCCCCTAACACAAGCATATTTTTTGCTTAAAAGGAGACTTTAAAACCTGTTAAATTGTAGACCTTAAGTTAGTGAAATAAACATTTGTATTTGTATTTTGGGCGGCATATTGAACCCTGAGTAGCGAGGGACTCTAGAGTTAACTCCCGAGCGTAGCGAGAAAGTTATATAGAGTCCTGAATGAAGCGAGGGTTCAAGCTGCCCAAGACGAAGACAGGCTTTATTCCAGAGGAGCATACTCTACTTTTCACACCTTCTGCGAGACAATATAACTTTATATCCCTTATGAGATAATGCTTTACTTTACGTTGAGGTTGCATGATATGTAATTGAATATTGTCGAGCAGGTGGTGAGAAAACCATTTTTTCTACACAATCTTTATTTAAAAATCTACAAAAATAAATAAGTTGGTATGTTAATCTTAGTACGGAGTCCTGCAATGCTGTAATAGGCTAGGAACTTTAGCATTTCACTTCGGAAAAATTCCAACCAAGCTGAAAATTTATGTACCCAATACGAAACATCCGATTGAGTTTTGTAGGTTTAAGCCATTGCCTGGTACGTTCTGTGTGTCGGCGCCAATAGCAGCTTTGCTTCCCTTCAAGATTGGGGATGGGTATTAAAAAAAAGTTTATTAGAGCCCATAAAAACTTCGTTTTTTTTTTTATCGGAGTTTCAATGCCTGGTTACGAAAAAACTATTAGTATTATCAATAAACTTTATATAACCGTTTTTGTAGAAAATTTTCCATTCTTTCTTTTTTATATGTATACCTCATAGCGGTAAGATCGTCAGGAACGAAGATATTGGCAAAAAACCGAAAAAAGGACAAAAAACACCGTTTTTTAGCTGTCAAAAGTTATGCACACCTCTGGACTCGTGGGACTTTTCAGAGGTCATTTGGGAAGCTAAAAGGTACGTGTACACAAATTTTCAGCTTGGTTGGAGGTTTTCCGAAGTTTGGCCCATTTTTCGTCTATAGTTCCTTGACTATAAGGTTAATCTACATCCTAACTAATAATACTATTATAATACTTAGAATAAATGCGAAAATGAGTTTGTTTGTTGGTTACGCTTTTACACCTAAACTATTCAACCGGTCATCATGAAATTTTACCTACACATATTTTGTACCTACACAAACTTTTTACCTACACATATTTTGTACCTACACATATGTTGTACCTACACATATCTTGTACCTACAAATATTTTGTAACTACACATATTTTATACCTATACATATTTTGTAACTACGCATATTTTGTACCTACCCATATTTTGTACCTTTCTTTATTTTGTACCTACACATATTTTGTACCTACACATATTTTGTACCTACACATATTTTAAACCTACACATGTCTTGTACCTCAACATATTTTGTAACTACACATATTTTATACCTACACATATTTTATACTTACACATATTTTATACCTACACATATTTTATACCTACACATATTTTATACCTACACATATCTTGTACCTACACATATTTTGTAACTACACATATTTTGTAACTACACATATTTTGTACTTACTCATATTTTGTACCTAAACATATTTTTAAGAGTCATGAACATATGATACTTTTTTCCTCAGGAAATCAACGTGATCGAAGCCGCGGGTGAAAGCTTAGACATATTACAAAAGCATGTCCACTTCTTTTCAAAAATTTGAAAAAAAACAACTTAATATTATTTTCTAGTTTAGATATATAAAACAAGAAAAAAAAGAAATACTAAGGCCTTAATTCACCAACACATTAACGGACGTTTAAACGGCTGTTAAGCTTAAACAACTCTTTTTGACACATATTTTCATACGTTATCTGTCACTTTGACGATTGGTTACGGTAACCACCGATTTATTTGTTAATCTGCCATTTTTGAAAGAAACGTCGTTATTTTATTTTATTGTATTTTAATGTGTTTTTTCGAGTTATTTCGTGTAATTTTAGTGGCATTTTAACCGGTGTAACTTGGATAAATGGCACACGCGTGAGATGTAGTGAAATTTAAGTGTATTGCGTGTCTTTTCGAAATGGTGGATTTTCCCTGAAAAATCTCTGTTTGTCTGCCACTATTTAAACAGGGTTATGACTTGACGGAGACTCTTAAAGACTTGACTATAAAAATATGCTATTATATCACTTGACATTGGCTAAATTGTTGCAAATAATGCACAGAAGGGACTCTTCCCGCCATTTTCGAAAAGAGATGTTGTCTACTTTTATTTTATTTCTTTTCCTAGTGTTTTCTTGAGTTATTTTGTGTTATTTTGGTGACATTTTAACTAATGTAGCTCGTTTAAAAAGCACAAGTGTAGTAAAATGAAATGGAAGTGAATTGCGTGATTTTTGAAATTGGTGGAAATTGTCTACGAAAGTTTTAGTAAAATTGGCCACCGTTTTACTAAAACATGACTCGACTGTGACTTTGACGACTTGGAAGGAGTGTAACGTTGCAAAATATATTGAAAATACAATATAGTGAAAAGTGACTTGTGCATTTGCATTTGCATTTAAAGAAAAAAAAATGCACAGAAGCCATTACCTAAAATAAGAAGAAGATGTATTTGTTCGTGAACTTGGGCCTAAGTAGGTAGGCCCTAATAATAACTTACTTACATTCATTGTCACCCAGCAACTTCAACGTATGCCCGACGATGGGCAAAGCTCCCGGATACAGCGGCGGTTTGGGATAACGCCTCTTTTTCAAAATCCAATTCACGTACATTAATAATAAAACGCACAGCAAAAATATTAATAAATACATTATAAATAATTGATTTGAAAAATGATTATTAACCAAATATATTTATTAAATATGGTTTACTCTTTGAAATCAACTTGCTTAAATAAGATCTGAATTTGAATAAGCCCGGTCCCTTTAGGTTCGACCTTAGTAGTGTAAGTAGTACCTTCTAAACTTAAGGTGGTGGTATCTGCCAACGGCCTTGACGATCTGGGCGGAGTCAGATATTCTCCCCGAACCAGCCACATTTCCCCGTAACATATTCTCCACGCACCAGCCACATTTCCCCGTAACATATTCTCCCCGCACCAGCCACATTTCCCCGTAACATATTCTCCCCGCACCAGCCACATTTCCCCGTTACAAATACAAATATATTTATTTTGCCAATGACACAAAAACTTACAACTAAAACATTATCCAATAAGTACTAGTAAAAGTACAAGTAGTAGTATAATTACTTAGTTTTTGCCTTTTGTATGTATTACCTATTATTATTAATTTTTTTGTCGAGTGTTTTTTGTCCTATCCATGTGTGCCGTTACAAATAAAGAATTTTTCTTTCTTTCTTTCTTTCTTTCAATTAATTAATTTAGCAAAAATGGTCGTCACTCAGCGTATGCTGCGACAGTGCAAACGCTATGCAGTGCTGGTTTTACGTGACGCCAGTGTGTTGCGCAGCACTACGACACACGTGTTCCAGAGAAAAGAAAAGATGAAATATTATTAAATGTAATCGTGGTAGAGCTATGATTCTATAAGTATTATATTATATAAAATAAAAAAAATAACAAAACAAACACGAGAGAAGAGAGATCATTGTGAAACTTATGCTGTATTAAACTAAACTAAATTTAGGCCCAGAACGACTACCAGTGGATGGTAAAAATTGTGAATGTAATAAATGTTTCTTAAGTGTGTTTTTAATGGAGTGAATAGGTTTGGAATTTATAATTGGTGGCGGCAAATTGTTCCAATATTTCAATACATATTCTCCCCGCACCAGCCACATTTCCCCGTAAAATATTCTCCCCGCACCAGACACATTTCCCCTTAACATATTCTCCCCGCACCAGCCACATTTCTCCGTAACATATATTCCCGCACCGGCCACATTTCCCCGTAACATATTCTACCCGCACCAGCCACATTTCCCCGTAACATATTCTCCCCGCACCAGCCACATTTCCCCGTAACATATTCTCCCCGCAACAGCCACATTTCCCTTTAACATATTCTCCCCGCACCAGCCATATTTCCCCGTAACATATTCTCCCCGCACCGGCCACATTTCCCCGTAACATATTCTCCCCGCACCAGCCACATTTCCCTTTAACATATTCTCCCCGCACCGGCCACATTTCCCCGTAAAATATTCTCCCCGCACCAGCCACATTTCCCTTTAACATATTCTCCCCGCACCAGCCATATTTCCCCGTAACATATTCTCCCCGCACCGGCCACATTTCCCCGTAACATATTCTCCCCGCACCAGCCACATTTCCCCGTAACATATTCTCCCCGCACCGACCACATTTCCCCGTAACATATTCTCCCCGCACCGGCCACATTTCCCCGTAACATACTCTCCCCGCACCAGCCATATTTCCCTTTAACATATTCTCCCCGCACTAGCCACATTTCCCCGTAACATATTCTTCCCGCACCGGCCACATTTCCCCGTAACATATTCTCCCCGCAACGGCCACGTTTCCCCGTAACATATTCTCCCCGCACCGGCCACATTTCCCCGTAACATATTTACGCGCGCAGAGCTCGGCCCACGCTCACTCATCGCAGCCGGTTTACCTCATACAGGTAACAGGTATATTATACCACATACCTGTTACCGTGAAAAGAGACCCATTGAGGCTCTGCCTCTGCTCAATGGGTGGCTTGATGGGTGGGTTTATTCACGTCAAGACTACGTAGCGTTTTGAGCACTTCCTTTTGCTGAATGCGAATTTCTTGCATTGAAGCTTCGCACCGAGGAAGGCTGGGTGGAGTTTCGCCAGAGGTGTCAAGACGCGAAGCCTCCGCAAATTGAGTGGCAAATAAATTTGCTTTCTCAACCGCAGCGTGAGCTAGGGACCCGTCCGGTTTCAGTAGTGGGGGGAGTGAAGGGCGGCTGAAGTTCGCTTCCACCGACTTAGCCAGAGACCAGAAAGCTTTACTTCCCGCAGGGTATGCGGCAAGCTTAGCCCCCAGACGGCCAATCCGATTGAAGCGAGCCTTCCGTAACACCTTCTTGCAGGACTTGGCGGCTTTGTTATAGTCTTTCTTCTTCATCCGTGCATCCGAGGTTTTGCCGTTTCTTGCGTCAACCCAGGCTAGATAAGCCGCACGTTTTAACGCTTCCGCGCTAGCACACGTGGGACTGAACCATGGGCGAGCATTGCTTGAAGGTGATGCATCGGAGAATGGAATAAAATACTCCATTGCTCTTTTGATCACCTCCGTAACGGCATCAGCACAAACCGTCGGGTCACAAGAAGAAAAACAGGTTTGCCGCCAAGGATAAGACGCGAAGAAGTGTCGCATCTCATCCCAATCTGCTGACTTGTAACGCCACACTCGCCTACTACCTCTAGGTGAGGGATCGGGAGGCGAGTATGAAGATACAGACCTCACCACACAGTGATCTGATGTTCCCAAAGGAGGCAACACTGATACCGAGTGGCGATCCGGCTCGTTCGTCAGCAGAAGGTCCAGGCAGTTGGCTGTGTGGTCCTCAACGTCCGGAATTCTGGTTGCCTCACCGACCAGCTGAGTGAGATTTAGCGTAAGTGCAAGTTTGCACGCCTCTCTCCCAGCATGGTCGGACAACTGGTAAGGGAACAGCCACTGTTGGTGGTGGGCGTTAAAATCCCCCAGAATCACCAGTTGGGCATCAGGATAACGTTGTTGGGCCACATCCGCCGCTTCACAGATGTAGTTGAATAACCTGGTTGTCTCGTGGTCTCCAGAGTGCGATCGATATAAACCAGCATAGATAATTTTATCCATGCCGGTGTCCACCAAAGTCCATAAAACGGAGAAATCGGGTTCTTCAAGGTCACGAAGACGCAGACAGCAAATGTCCTCGCGGACAAATAAACAGATACCAGCTTTGGATTTAAAGTTGTACTCCAGAGCATAGCCTGGGTATGTGAGGTATGCTGTATTGGGAGGACATTGAATCTGCGTCTCCGTGAGGAATAATAAGTGTGGCTTGGCGGTCTCTAGGTGGTGGTGGACCGGATCGAGATTGGAGTGCAGACCTCGAATGTTTGAGAGGTGCACTTGAAGCGAGAGGAAGTGCTTCCGCTGTGAGCACAACTTATTATATTTTGACTTTTTCATATTTGGTTTTGAGTGATAAGGTAAGTGGGAAAAACGGCTGTTGAGCGAGGCACTAGTCAGCGAAAACCTAGAGATAACAGCAGGCTCCTGCGACAGTGGGAGACTAGACTGGAGACTGCGGGGACGCCCGAACCCCCCCAGGAATGGCCATCGGGTCCTCTCATCCGGTCGCCAACCGGCACGATGGAGCACTCTGGGATTTTTCGCGAGGCGGTGGGGCAGCCTTTCATGAGTGGCTAACTCACTAGTTGGGCCCCCTACAACCTGCGGTCGGCCAGCGGAGAACCGTGCTTCGGATCCCGCTACCCTCCAAGTCTAGCCACCCGGCACACTTGCACCACTGCGGTCTCTAAACCGCACATGCTAAAACCAGTGCACGAACTGCTCAAACCCGTCACTTCCACGATGGCTACACTGGACATCAGTCCGAAACACGACAATGTCGCTTCACGCACTGGCTTTGTCCAGTGGGTGGTGACAAGCCACGGCCGAAGCCTACCACCAGAAATGTTGTTACCCGTTTGGCACCACCCAGAGATCACGTGTAGGGACGCAAGGGTATTTTCCTACGGACGCGGGTAACTTCGATCTCCAAAATGATGACAAAATGAAACAAACAACAAACAAAGATGATGGCCCACCTGGTGTAAAGCGGTACCCTCTGCCTATGAACAGTGCATTACTCCATAGGTCACGACCTATGGCGCGCCCTATGTGGCATTGCACTGCGCCCGCCACCCTGATACATAAAGATGAAAAGTCTCATGTGCCTGTAATTTCACCGGCACCCGTACCCTTCAAACCGGAACACAGCTATGCGAGCACTACTGCTTTGCGGCAGAAATAGGTATGATACTTTCTGTTTCGTCAAACATAGTTTACTCACATTAATATAGTAGTAGTAGAGCTTTTTTGTGAAAGAGTACGTCCGGGGAAGTACAACCACCATACCTATTTCAGCCGCAAAGCAGTAGTGCTCGCATTGTTGTGTTCCGGTTTGAAGGGTATGTGTGCCGGTGAAATTACAGGCACATGAGTTTTCATTTTTATGTCTAAAGGTGGCGGGCGCAGTTAATGCCACATAGGAGGTAAGTAAGTAAGTAAGTAAAACTTTTATTTTGACAAAAAACTATACACAACACAAATAAGTAAATAAAACAGATAGGCTTTGACAGCGGACGTGACCTATGAGGTAATGTACTTTTCATTAGGCAGAGGGTACCTACCACTTATCATCAGGTAGGCCATTATGCTTGACTAGTCTTTCGAAGTAGTATAAAAAAAACAAATAAGTAAATCGCGAAACACTGTATTTCTTATGTCAATAACATAATTTAAGGTGGCGCTGCGTGACTCACCGAAGTACATCTCAGGCGTGGTCTAAAAGCTTGTTGTTTCATCAAACTCAATGTTAGAAAGAGAGGCACAGTGAAAAATGAGAGCCAGTGCCAGTTATCTTGGTTGGAATTCAGAAAATTCCGCTACTTACTTGCGAAACGGCAATAAATGCGCAAAATGTGCATAAAACTTATTCCAGGACGTAGGTACGTGTTTTTGAGAAAACCTTACTAGTTTGTAACAAAAATTTCTGTTATTTAAAATCTACATAATATGGGCGAGGTCTCCCGGAAGCCTCTTTTTTTACTTTTACAGTTTATAAGTACATTATGAACATCCAAAGTTCAGGTAAAATTATGCAAATAAGCTGATTTTTGAAGGCTTATACTAAATTTAGTGGTAAAAATAAATTTTGTGTCTCCACGAACCTAGATATATTCTTCAAGATACATATTGGTTCAAAATATCTAATGAAGAAATTGTTACAACTTCATAATCACGTACGAGCTCAGCACGAGCGTTTGTATGGAAAGTATGTCGTGCAGCCTGCCTTCCTTACGCACACAAAGAGTAATTCAGAGTAATAGAGTGTGCGTGAGTGACTCAGCGTTTTCTAGCGCTCGATTTGTACTCATATTTATTCTGTGGCTCGATGCACGGTTTGAACCGCGGTATTCTGCATGAACCCTCTTAAGGATATTTGATGATTTTTAGCAAAATTAATTTCGCATAAAACTTCACAATGTGTTTTATTTGGGTGTAAATTTATTGTATGCATTCAATTACTTTTATCAAACCGCTGTGTATGACAAAACATGAATTTTAATTATTTAATGACTTCTTTCAAAACAAATTACGCACATAAGCAAATTTTTGTTTTGTTAAAATTTATTATTGTATAGTTAAACACTTTTAGAAGCATTCGATGATTTAAAAGTTTTTTTTTTTTTATGAGTACAACTTGGTATGACGGATCAAGCAGATGGCCCACCTGATGTTAAGCGGTACCCTCTGCTTATGAACAGTGCATTATCACATAGGTCACGTCCACCTAGGACGCACCCTATATGGCATTGCACTGCGCCCGCTACCCTGAGACATAAAGATGAAGTCTCATGTGCCTGTAATTTCCCAAGGCTCCCCCGGGGAAAACAACGAACTAAAAGAACTTTTATATTATGTTACTTGCTGCTACGGAACCTTTCATGGGCGAGTCCGACTCGCACTTGGCCGCTTTTTATTTTTTAATTAGAAAATGATAAGCCTTTATTGCACCAGACTATGACGCAATCCAGGGACGGATGCGTGTGAAGGAGGGCCGGATGTTATCGCCGTGATACGGACACCTGCGTTTAATCAGCCAAGCGTGTCTTACAAGACCATAGCACATTATATATTCTGTGACGATAGCCGAAGACGATGGCAACGGGCGCTCTGGCCGGCATCGGCAGCCGAGTGAAAACACTTGTTAGGGTTTCGTTACAAAATTACGGAACCCTTATGGATTCGTCATGTCTGTATGTCTGTCTGTCTGCCACACTTTTCCGAAACTATAAGAGCTGCTGTTAAAACTTGGTAAGTAGATGTATTCTGTGAACGGCATAAAGATTTTCACACAAAAATAGAACAAATACAATAAATTTTTGGGGTTCCCCATACTTAGAACGGAAAATCAATTTTTTTGTTTTCATCAAACCCATACGTGTTGGGTATCTATGGACAGGTCTTCAAAAATGATATTGAGGTTACTATTTTTTTTTTCTAAACTGAATACTTCGCGCGAGAGACACTTCCAAAGTGGTAAAATGTGTCGTCCCTCCCCTCCCCTCACGTTGTATTAAGTACAACAGTTATCTATGTAGTAGGTACCCATAACACAAGCTCTGCTTAGCTTGGGGCTAGCTAGATAATGTTGTGTGAACTGTCCAGCATTATTTATTTATTTATTTTATTTATCTCAGCCTAAGACTACATGGGTTAACCTACTTTTATTCAACTACACTACACATGTGCTAATTATCTAAGTTACACCGGTTAAAATGCCACAAAAACTAACACACGAAATAACCACACGAAAATGTAACAATAAAAAACAGCCAAGTGCTAGTCGGACTCGCGCACGAAGGGTTCAGTACCATTATCTATAAAAACGGCAAAAAAACATGTTTGTTGTATGGGAGCCCCCTTAAATATTCATTTTATTCTGTTTTTTAGTATTTGTTGTTATAGCGGCAACAGAAATACATCATCTGTGAAAATTTAAACTGTCTAACTATCACGGTTCAGGAGATACAGCCTAGTGACAAGCGGACAGCCAAGCCATAGTAATAGGGTCCCGTTTTACCCTTTCGGTACGGAACCCTAATAAAAATGACGTTTCTTTCAAAAATGGCAGATTGAATCTCCTGACGGAGTCTCTTGACGACTTGACTAGGTAAATTTATTACAATATTGCTTAACATTGCAAAAAGTAAAAAAAGTAAAAGTAGTTCGATTTGGCTCGATAGATGGCGCTGACTCAAATGCGGTTGCCAAAATTAACAAATGCATTATCTATGCTTTTGTGTGTTATCAACAATATACCACGAAATATATCAAGTCGTTGACTTTGACATTTCACTTTATTTTGACAGCTAAGTACAGAGCTGGCGCCATCTATTTTCAAGACTTTATGAAGTGAAACGACCGTGATAACACCTCATTATAAAGAAAAAAAAAGTGTAGATCAGTTCAATTTATATATTTTTAATACACACAACAACACACATAATTTATTTAAATATTATCACTGGATTTAACAAGAAATTTAATATATACTTTGTAGACACCATACAATCATTGACAATAGTTTTCAAAAGTTCAGAGAGCTTAGAACTAGATGGCGCCTCTGAAGATATAGTACCCCTGGCTTCTTTACATTCAATACAACTTATCGCATGGCCTTTCACAGTTAAAGTCTTTGTTCCGATCACGTAAGGTCCATTATCGTTTGACAGAATCCCTTTGAATGTAATTTTGTCGTCATACCGTAGTAGGCGTGTGAAATTAGTGAAATAGTGGTCGAATTTGACTGAGATCTCAGCGTGGCGTTTTAGGAGTCCGCCACTAGCCTCCAATATAAGTTTCACTTCGTATATATACCTAAAACAAAACAAAATTTTAATTATCAAAAGCGTCTTTACGTCTACAATATATGCCGTGGTGTGTCTGGCCTGAGAATAGACACGTCCGTCTCCTCCCGTGGATATCGTAAAAGCCGACTAAGGGATTAACCGGACTGTAAGTAAGATTCGTTGGTTTATACCAACGTGGTTAGCCAGGAAAAAGCTTATGATTTGTCCTGGCTGCTAGCTTATTAAGGAATGTGTTGTTACTGGAGGAAAGCGTTAGCAGAGTCAGTCGTGGGAAGCAATGGCGGCGATGAGCTCACCACTCGTCACGTCTATATTCTACGATGGTGCAACCCACTGTGAAAAGAGGCCCATTGAGACTTTGCCTACCCTTTCGGGGCAAAATGCGTGTGTCTAAAAACAATACCGTCTGTCTTTCCTGAAAACTTGCGCTCCATCTTCGGCCACATCGTCACGTACCAACAGGTGAGATCGTGGTCAAACAAAGGTCTAACGACAAGTGTGACGTGGCGGGCGAAGGTTCGCATGCGACACAGGAGGTTGCGGGTTCGATTCCCGCCTTGGAACAAATATTTGTACGACCTGCAGATATTTGTTCAGGGTGTTCTGGGTATTTTCTATGTATAATAAAAAATATCTATCTATGTAATGTATTGCATTAAGTATATAAGTTATCTAGAACTCATAACACAAGCTCTGCTTAGCTTGGGGCTACATAATGTTGTGTGAACTGACCAGCTTTTTTTTTGAATACTAATTAGTATGACGGAACAAGCAGATGGCCCACCAGATGTTAAGTGGTACCCTCTGCCTATGTACAGTGCATTACCTCATAGGTGGACGTGACCTAGGACGCGCCCTATGTGGCATTGCACCGCGCCCGCCAGCCTGAGACATAAATATGAAAAGTCTCATGTGCCTGTAATTTCACTGGCAACCATAACCCTTCAAACCGGAACACATCAATGCGAGCACTACTGCTTTGCAGCAGAAATAGGTATGGTGGCAGTACTTCCCCGGACGAACTCTTTCACAAAAAAGCTCTACTACTACTAAAAGTATATCAGTTATCTAGTACCTATTATTACAAGCTGTGCTTAGCTTAGCTAGACAATGTTGTGTGAACTGTCCAGTATTATTTATTTAATTACTAGCGACTCGCCCCGGCTTCGCACGGATAGCCCCCCGGTGAACCCCAACTACCCCTCCCCCCTATGTCAATCTCCTGGTTCTAAGCTACCTCCCCACCAATTTTCAGCCAAACCGGTTCACCCGTTCTTGAGTTATAAGTGGTGTAACTAACACGACTTTGTTTTTTATATATATAGATTAATGTTAAAAAAAAACTTACTCATTAAATTTATCCAGGTGGCAACTTTTCCCGCTTTGTCGCGCTACCCTCGTCACAAACTCGCACTCATCAACCGACTGCAAGCCTTCCGACCTACGACATAGAGTCGCATATTCCTCGCCATAATAACACTTAAAGTACTCCTGCAGAAAGCCAGGCATCCAGGAAACGAAATCCTTCCAAAAATTCTTCACATTCACCAAATTAACATCCTTGATATAACCCTCCCAATTTACGGTGGCGCCATCTAGTACGGAGCATTTAATCTGGGTGGCGGCCATGTTGTAATCCGACCAAGATGGATTGTTGCAATGGTTGTAATAATCGTCCCAGTTGATGTGGTAGGTGTTTTCTTCGTAGTCGGTTATGAATTCGCTTTTGAGGAGGTTCTTAATGCTGGATTTGTCGTCTGTGACCAGTTCTATGAGCGTGGATGGGAGACCGTCATCCTGGACTTGTATGGCGAACTGGTTTCCGAAGTAGAATAGGGTAAGGAAACCGATGATTAGCTGAAATGGAAGAATTATATTAGCGAGAAAATTCAACTTCTTCAAAAAAAATTCATACGCAAAATGTACAAAATGTGTTTTTTTTTTAACGTTGATAGGCCTTTGTTTCACCACGATCTCACTTACCAACAAGTGACCCCGGACGAACTCTTTCACAAAAAAGCTCTACTACTACTAAAAGTGAGTTTCGATTGTTCCCGATATTTCGGCACAGTTGCATGCGCTATGATCACGGGAGAACTAACCAAAGTATTTGCGAGTAAAGTCTGTTGCGGGTTCGATTCCCGCCTCGGAACAAATATTTGTACGATCTGCAGATTGTTCAGGGTGTTCTGCGTTTATGAATCATAAAAATATCTATGTTTGACCACGATCTCACCTGTTGGTAAGTGACGATGCGGCCGAAGATGAAGTACAAAGATCTAGAAGGCACCTATTCACTCTTGCCTTGAAGAGACCCAGATTATAGTTTTCAGGAAAGACAGACGACGGTAGTGTATTCCACTCCTTAGCAGTTCGCATTATAAAGGTAGAACTGAAACGTTAAGTGCGTTTCATCTTTAACAATGTGTTAGCTATCTTTTTGTACTTGGTTGGGAGCTTCGACTTTGCCTGCTTACGTCATTCATTCATTTATATAAAAAAAATACAAGTAATTTACCTGGAACGGTGTGACAAACTTCTTCGTAACCTCAGACTTAGCCAGCACACAAGTCACGCACAAACTGACACCCAGAAAAAAGACCACAGAAATAGCGTAAATTACCCTGGACAGTGAAATATACTGCAAGAAAGCTATAACCGGCAGTGTGATGGTAACCACCCCGATTAATGGCAGGAATAGGAACGAACACACGAGGGCCAAAGTGCCACGGACAAGACCGTAAGCTGTACACCCATGGGAACACATAATAAACATCTGCAGCCAACTCAAAGTCACGCAGTGAGGTAAAGTAAACTTGAAGAAACCCTGCCAGTTACTCCTCTTAGCCATCACGACCAAAATCACGGGAATAAGCAGCGAGAAAACCACGCGAGAGTTCACGCAAAACTCGATGCTATTCCCTAGTATATAAGACGGATAGTTAGATATCTGAAGATCGAGAAACCTCCAACCTTGGTGGACAACTGTATCTTTCTCATACGGATACTTCGCTAGCACATTTATACCGAACGACAGTAAAGCCAAAAAGTCCGGGTAAGGCTTCCCGCTCGTACCAAAAGAAATAAGGGTTAAAAACATCAAAAAGAACGATAAAACACAAAACTCAGAAAAAGGTACCCATTGAGTAGCGATAAACGGATATAGAAATAAATTAACAAACAGCGCAACGAAGAACTGCAAAAACGGTCCCAAGTTATTCTTCACAAATAAATTTTCGCTTTGATCCGTCTCCAAACTCCCATCGCTGTATCTAAGAAACAAACCAGACCACTTTCGAAAGTCTATGAACTGTCGCTTCGCGTGCAACATTTTGAACGTACAAATAACCATTGCCACGAAACTAATATAGTAGAATACTAACGGAACCACATGGTATAAACTTTCACTGTTTACCGATAGATATCCTATCAGAAACACAGACAATTCTACGTTAGATAGTCTGAAAGAAAACGAGCCGAAATGGTAGAGCAATTTTAGATACAAAACTTGTATGAATACGATCGGGTGAAGGAATGCCTGTTGTAAGAGAGGTATGTGGTCTAGGGACTTCAAACTGGGGTCAGTCAGTGTCAGCTCGTATGAGACTAGAGGTAATTCCCCCTGGCAGTAGTCAACGGCTGCTGAGACTAGATTGTCGACGTTGAGGTTACGGATGTCTTCGGTGGAGTTATAACTTTCTGAATATTCTGTAAAAGATAAATTTCATTTTATTACATTACATATTTGCGGTAAATTTTGTTAATAAGTTAGTAGTAACCTGATAACAGCTTTGTCATCATCATCATTTTGACGACCTCTGTGGCGCGGCGGGCGAAGCTTGGCCGGCGACGCAGGAGGTTGCGGGTTCGATTCCCGCCTCGGAACAAATATTTGTGCGATCGCAGATATTTGTTCAGGGTGTTCTGGGTATTTTCTATGTATAATAAAAATATCTATCTATGTAATATGTTGTATTAAGTATATCAGTTATCTAGTACCCATAACACAAGCTCTGCTTAGCTTGGGGCTAGATAATGTTGTGTGAATTGTCCAGCATTATTTATTTATTTATTTATATTTATTATTTATCATCATCTCAGCCCGGATCACCCACTGCTGGGTATAGGCCTCCTTTCTCTTTTGCTAGCCGCCCTATGCGTCAATGACAATATATCAATGACACTAGGCATAAACAGTTCCATTTTTCAATGTGAAGGCCATCACTGAGGCCGCCACCGCAATAATCAGGAGAGGGATCACAGACTACAACATAAGGATCCTCTCCGACAGCTCAGCAACACTCTGCAACTCCAAGCTCGTTTACGAATATCACCTAGCCCTGGAGAGAATCGCCTTGGGAAACAGGGTTAATCTGCAATGGATAAAGGGGCATAGCGGATCACTGGGTAACGACGCCGCTTGCTAGCTCTAGAAGAGGGTCGGGAACAACCACAGAGGGCCCATCTCCATTCCTCCCTCTGCCCTTCTCTCAGCTACGCACATGGATGCGGCTCCGCACCATTAACCAACACAATGAACGCTGGGCACGGATTACGGACTGCAGACAGTCAAGAGCAGCCCTACCACAACCACAACCACAACTGACACGTCGCCTGCTCAACCTTCATAGAATAGACCTTCGCACCATCGTGGCGACACTCACAGGACACTGTCTCCTGAAAAAATACCTCTTCAACATCGTAGGCACAGACAGCCCACTCTGCAGAGGGTGTCTGACCGAAGAAGAATCGGCTGCCCACGTAGTCCTGGAATGTGTGGGAGTAGCAGCTCAACGAAACCAAATCCCCAACGACCCGAGGTCACTCCGCCAAGCCTGCGAAGACCCCAAGAAACTTGTGTGCTTCTGGACGGAGTTAGGCTAACTACCTAGTTAGACAACTCTCACGCATAATGGACCACCCATAGAGTTCGAATGCGGAAAAGGAAGTTCTTTAACATTAACATTAACATTGCCCTATGCGTCTCTCAACCAGGTATTTCCCGCGACGGATACGATGTCGTCGACCCATCTCGCTTTCGGATGACCCGGATTTCTTCGGGCCGACTTCGGCCACCACTCCGTTGAGGCTTTACTCCACCGGCCGTCACCACGCCTGGCCAGGTGTCATATTATGTTTATGTTTATGTTTGTTTATGTTTATTTATTAATAACGTTGTAAGGTTACATGTCATCTTATATATAATTTACAATTATACAAGTAAGTAAGTAGGTACATTAATACATGGGTATTAAAAAATAAGATACCTAGTAAAAATAATTAAAAAATTGATTAAAGAATAATAATAATAATACATTGATTGTCCAATTAAATATCATGTTCATAAAAATAAAATTCAATCAAATAATTCATCAAATTTATAATAACATTTTTCAATAAGCCAGAACTTTAGTTTGCTTTTGAAGGATTGCGTTGAAGAAGCACTGATGATCGCCGGTGGAAGACTGTTATAAACAGCCGGCCCCATTACATGCACCAGCTTCGACGACTTCGTGAGACGCCGCGGGACAGCTCTCAGCTTGTGTGCGTGACGAGTGGGGTACCCGCGCCCGTCGCCGAACTTGGAGTACTCGTCGAGGTGACTCCGAGCATACATGGCGGCATGGAACATGACTAGACCGGGGACCGTCATGATCTTCAGAGAGCGGAATATTGGACGAGCGGGTGTGTCCCACGGCACTCGTACTACAGCTCGTACTGCTCTTTTCTGCATTCTGAACACTCGCTCCCAGTCTGCGGCTCTGCCGTACAGCTCTACGCCATACTGGAGAAGCGAGTGCACAGATGCGAAGTAGCAGCTCCTCATCATAGTTGTCCCCAGTGTCTCCGACAACCTCCACAGGGCGAAGCACGCTCGACCCACCCTGTCGCACAGTTGGTCAATGTGCACTTCCCAAGTAAGCCCTTCGTCCAGCCTAAAGCCCAAGAATGACGAGTTCCTGACTTGAGTCAAGGCTTTACCTCCCAAGGTCACTGATATAGGTTGGCTAGGGCGGCCGGCTAGATTGAAGTGAACAAAGCTCGTCTTGCTCACATTGAGAAGAAAACCATTGACGCTGAACCATACGTGTAGCTGGTTCGCCACCATGTTCAATCTCCTCTCCAACTGCTCCATATTCGGTGCCCTGACCACCGCCATATTATCATATTACAGGTGACATAACAGCGTTGTGGGCAAAATTATTACTAAGTTCTCTTTATACTTATAACTACGTTAGTATTATGTTATAATACAGCTGTTTCTTGTTTCAATAAATAAAATAAAATAAAAATGTTTTAAGGTCAATTCATGCAAACGCGTTTCCGTCGTACAACCCTCTGGCTTCTTCTACAATAAGAGATAAGATAACCGACCGTCTTTCAGCGTGTGTGTCCGTATGGTGCCGTGTCTGTGTATCGCATTGCCAGTAGTTGCGGCTGCTCTAACGCGTTTCCGTCATACAACCCTCGTGCTTCTTCTACAATAATACATAAGATAATCGACCTTCCTCCGGCGTGTATGTCCGTATGGTACCGTTGCTGTGTATCGCATCGCCAGCCTGCAGTTGCGGCTGCTCTAACGCGTTTCCGTCATACAACCCTCGTGCTTCTTCTTCAATAATACATAAGATAACCGACCTTCCTCCGTCGTGTGTGTCCGTATGGTACCCTTGCTGTGTATCGCATCGCCAGTAGTTGCGGCTGTTGTAACGCGTTTCCGTCGTACAACCCTCGTGCTTCTTCTACAATAAGAGATTAGATAACCGACCTTCCTCCGGCGTGTGTGTCCGTATGGTGTCGTTGCTGTGTATCGCATCGCCAGCCTGCAGTTGCGGCTGCTCTAACGCGTTTCCGTCGTACAACCATTGTGCTTCTTCTACAATAATACATAAGATAACCGACCTTCCTCCGGCGTGTGTGTCCGTATGGTGCCGTGTCTGTGTATCGCGTCGCCAGTAGTTGCAGCTGCTCTAACGCGTTTCCGTCGTACAACCATTGTGCTTCTTCTACAATAATACATAAGATAACCGACCTTCCTCCGGCGTGTGTGTTCGTATGGTGCCGTTGCTGTGTATCGCATCGCCAGCCTGCAGTTGCGGCTGCTCCAACGCGTTTCCATCGTGCAACGCGCGTGCTTCCTCTGAAACAAAATTAATGAATGAACAACTGAATTAGTTTTGTCGCTTAAGACTGCACCAACACCAGGCAGAAATCTTCATACTAAAAAAAAAGCCACGCGCCGCTCGAAAAAGCTGTTTTTATTGAATATCTTGTGAAATATAGATAACTAGCTGACCCGCTCACGACTTCGTCCGCGTGGGAATTACTTTAATCTCAACATCGTGGACCACGTTTTACTACGTTTACATACACTGAAATCTGGCTAAATTGTAGTGTATTTTTTACAAAGAAAACGTGCCCTTGCGTTTTTTTTATGGAAATTTCAAGTACAGCTGAATCACGTGTGTTAATTTTATTGGAGGAATCTCCTTGTAAAATTTCAAGGTTCTACTACAAACGGTTTCCTAAATACAGAGCATTTTTGTTTTACGTTAGATTATTTTGAACTACTGAGCATGCGAATTTTCAAAATTCCTTTCTTAGTACAACCCTACGCATCGATACGAAAACACCCTCCAAATTTCAAGTCTCTACGACCAGCGGTTTAGGCTGTGCGTTGGACCTCGTTGAATCAGTCAGTCAGTCAGTCAGGACATTGTCTTTTATATATGAGATTTTAAAAAACCCCTAGTGTGATCTCTTCATTTTATTGTATTGATACATTGATCTTATCTATCCAATTTTTGACCCAATAATCTGTACCATATAGACAAATAATCGAATCTAGCCAAAAGTTAGAGGTAACTTTGTGTTTTTTTTAATCGAGAAAATTTTGTCCTGTCTTGGGTGATCCCTCGGTATTATAATGTAGTGACTTCTGCTTCTGACAGTCCTTACATCTCGTTACAAAATTCACAATATCCTTATGCATTCCCGTCCAAAAATATGACCTCCTAATATCGTTAGTCATTCTGCTAATACCCGCATGACCACTCGTTGGTAACAAATGGAAATCATTCAGGATTACCCTCACCATGTCCCTATCAGTAGTTGTTCTATATTCCTTAACTATATTCACTGACCTCTTGGGGTCTTGACCTGTGGTATACTTCCAGCCTGATGGATCCGTGCATATTTTTAATTTGAATATTGTATTCGAATTAGTCAGTTGTAAATCTAATCTACGATTGGTAAACTGTTACTGTTAGCCTGAATCATCCCATTGTTGAGCAAAGGCCATATCCCCATATCCTCCAGTCACTACGATCCTGTATTATAGTTTGCCAATCTGTGTTAACAAAACTGTCCGTGTAACTGTCTGTGTTATCTGTGTGTGTGTGTAAATGTTTTTCATTCTTACTTTCTTTCTTTCTTTCTTTCTTTCTTAAAAGTGTCCATTTCAAGCACTTCGCCAATGTAAAGAGGTAAGATAGTTTACCTGGAGAGTCGTCGTCAGGCGAGTCGCTGTCGTCGCTCTCTTTCCGGAGGGTAGTGTTGCAAATTTCTCGAATGCGCCTCTCTAGCTGAGCCGTTGTAATATACTCCTCCCCGTTAGACAAACTGTAAGTATTTGAACGGTATTTTAGTATACTTTTCACTAGAAACGGGATATTGACCATGATATTTGAGTTTTAATATACATACATACATAAACTCACGCCTGTTTCCCGGAGGGGTAGGCAGATACCACGGATTTCCACTTGTTACGATCCTGACACACCTCTTTTGCTTTATTCACTCTCATCACATTCTTCATACATGCTCGTCGGTTAAGAGGAAACACAAAGGCCGTTTTCCCATACAAACGTAGTCCCCTGTTTTCTCCCTGGATAGTGCCAGTACAGCAATTTTTTTTCCAAAAAATCTATGGCCACCATGGCATGTCCGTCTGTTTTCCTTTTTTTTATAAATTAGTTATTGAAAGAGATTGAACATTCAAAAACCTAAAAAAATGGTCAGATTTTCCGTTGTGTTCAAACATCCTGAAAACAAATTTGACTAGATTATATACAAAAATAAAATCATAGGAACACGGCTAAAACTTACTTTTATATTTAATTTAAAAAAAAAGTTAAATTGGTTAAGTTTTGGAGAAGGAATCAGGGGACTACGAATCTTTGATTTTATGTACTTTTAATAGGTATTGTCGATCCAAGCTGCAGTTGTCTCTATCACGCTTGTTGTTCGGTTGTTCGGGCACTGCGCGACAGCAATAGATTTTACAAATACCTATTTTTTAATTCTCTAGCCCTTGGTGTTTCCTCTTAAGGGTACTCTTGACCTGGTCTTTTTCCAGAACGTCTCCGATCTGGTCTTTATACGTTCGTCGAGGTTTTCCCCTTTTAATATATCTGTCAATAACATCTACTCGCAAAGACTTTAGTTAGTTCTCCCGTGATCATGGCGCATGCAACTGTGCCGAAATATCGGGAACAATTAAAACTCAAAAATCATGGTAAATATCCCGTTTCTAGTGAAAAGTGTGTACATAACCATGATAGTTTCAAAAGTTATACTATTTTAGTAGTAGCAGAGCTTTTTTGTGACAGAGTTCATCCAGGGAAGTACTACCTCCATACCTATTTCTGCCGCAAAGCAGTAGTACTCGCATTGCTGTGTTCCGGTTTGAAGGGAACAAGGGTGCCGGTGAAATTACAGGCACATGAGACTGTTCATCTTTATGTCTCAGGGTGGCGGGCGCAGCGCAATGCAACATAGGGCGCGTCCTAGGTGGACGTGACCTATGAGGCAATGCATTGTTAAAGGCAGAGGTTACCGCTTAACATCAGGTGGGCCATCAGCTTGAACCGTTATTCATCGCTTGGCATCATAAAAATAAAGAGTGTTTTTTTTTCACTTTTAAGTCGGTTCGATTCTCAGACGAAGCAATTAATTTTTTGAAAATTATTGAATGCTGTTAAATTTTACAAATAAAATACAGTCTCCTTTCAGCAAAATATCCTATCTACAATATTGAAGGTACTTTCCAACATGTAGCATAGTCTTGGGACGCCCTGTATATTCTGTGATATGGGTATCATAACATAACACCCAACAGTCACATACATATTCCTGATCCCACACTAGGATCCCCTGTGTCTTGGGTATCAGAAACTAAGAGTACCATGGTACCATAACACCCAGACCCGGAACAAATCAGTTCTACCTTTATAATGCGAACTGCTAAGGAGTGGAATACACTACCGTCGTCTGTCTTTCCTGAAAACTATAATCTGGGTCTCTTCAAGGCTAGAGTGAATAGGTGCCTTCTAGACCTTTGTGCTCCATCTTCGGCCACATCGTCACTTACCAACAGAAGAGATCGTGGTCAAACAGAGGTCTATAAAAAAAATGCAGGTCATACAAACATTTGTCCCGCGGCGGGAATCGAACCCGCAACCTTTCGCATCTCAGCCAGCTACTCGCCCGACACGCTACAGAGGTCGTCAATTGTTTACTAACCTTGCAAATATATATCTAGCTGCTTTTCTAGCTACGATCTCTTGCCGGCTGGCGGTCAGATCCGATTTGGCGCGTACTATGGCCGCGCTGTCTGCGTCAACGACGCCGCTACGAATGCACTACTCCTCCGACGCGCTACAGAGGTCGTCAATTGAGTACTAACCTTGCAAATAGATCTCTAGCTGCTTTCCTAGCTACGATCTCTTGCCGGCTGGCGTTCAGGCACGATTTGGTGCGTACTATGGCCGCGCTGTCTGCGTCAACGACGCCGCTACGGATGCACTACTCCTCCGACGCGCTACAGAGGTCGTCAATTGAGTACTAACCTTGCAAATAGATCTCTAGCTGCTTTCCTAGCTACGATCTCTTGCCGGCTGGCGTTCAGGCACGATTTGGTGCGTACTATGGCCGCGCTGTCTGCGTCAACGACGCCGCTACGGATGCACTACTCCTCCGACGCGCTACAGAGGTCGTCAATTGAGTACTAACCTTGCAAATAGATCTCTAGCTGCTTTTCTAGCTACGATCTCTTGTCGGCTGGCGGTCAGGCACGATTTGGCGCGTACTATAGCCGCGCTGTCTGCGTCAACGACGCCGCTACGGATGCACCTAAAAAAAGAATTTAATTATGAAAGTCTGGGTGGGGTATGCGGAATATGGCCTTACGTCCCGGTTTGGGCGGGACAGTCCCGGTGTCCCAAGCGAAGCCAACATAGTCCCGGTTTTACAAGCAGACCCAACGATAGTATACCTAGTCATGTACTGAGTTACACAAGTATCCAAAAATAAGAAACGATATTTAAAAAATAAAAAAACTGCCGACAAATTAAAAAATACTACTTTTTCATTTCATTTATTTATTGCGAGAATGGGTACAAGAAAAGTTGACAAATTAAAATTAAAATCCACCATAATCCGCTTCACAGCATGCAATATAACTAGTACGTACCTACTTTAACAAAATTTTAAGTGGTACCTACTTAAAATTTTAAGTAGGTACCTCTTTAGAAAAAAAAAACAACAAGCACAATTTACTTTAATATACCATCATATAAAACACAACATAATCCAACACAATATTAAATGTTGTTGAATTAATAATAATAATCATGTCATAAAATAAAATAAAATTAATGTCAATTATAAATCATTCGTCCCAAAAAGATGTCAATTAAAATATAAGCATCAGAAAATGTGTTCAAAACTAGTCTTTTAAATATTTATTACTTAGAAGTCACGCCACTACGGGGGGCTTAGTTAGTAAGTCATGCCAACTTAACTTTTTGATTATTTTGTGTTATTCTATCTTCTATAATAAAATTACTTTTAAAACAAAAAAACAAAAAAAAAAACATTTTATATATTTCAGCAGGTGTGTCCCGGTCTGAAAAAATAAAAAAATGGTCACGATTTTTGCGAAAAACTTAAGGATGCGAGTTTGAACTAGATTGAATAGACGCTGCTTAATATGCTATGATAAAATGTTGGAGTCGTTGCGTTACACGCTCACTCAGCAACAGTAAAGGTTACAAACTTGGATGTTAATACAGTAATTACTTGAGGATGTAATCTAAATTAATCATAGACTAGAAACACGATTGCCAAGTTCTTTAATATGCATGGATACTACATTATAATTCCGAGGGATCACTGTACCAGAAACACGATAGGACAATATTATGTTCTCGATAGAAAAAAATCCCAAAGTTATCTCCAATTTTTGGCTAGATACGATTGTTTATTAAAATGGTGCATATTATTGGGAGATAAATAAAATCAATACAACAAAGCCGAAGGTTTACTGTAGGGGTTTTGTAAAATTATCTATATTTTACGATATATTCAATAAAAACCGCGGAGCGAGGCGTTTTTTTTGTATGAAGATTTCTGTCTAGGGTTGGCGCAGTTAAGGTATAACGCAAAATTAATTATCAATCTTAAATTAGATTTTTAACTGACTAAATCAAGTAAAATATTCAAATTAAAAATATGCATGGATACTACATTATAATACCGAGGGATCACCCGGACAGAAACAGGATAGGACAAAAATTTCTCAATAAAAAAAACACAAAGGTACCTTTAACTTTTGGCTAGATTCGATTGTTTGTCAATATGGTACAGATTATTGGGTCAAAAATTGGATAAATAAGATCAATACAATAAAACGGAGGGTTCATCCCATGGTTTTTTTTTAAATTATCTATATTTTACGACATATTCAATAAAAACCGCTTTTCGTGCAGCGCGAGACGTTTTTTTTATATG
Source organism: Operophtera brumata (assembly GCA_932527175.1). Lineage (NCBI taxonomy): Eukaryota > Metazoa > Arthropoda > Insecta > Lepidoptera > Geometridae > Operophtera > Operophtera brumata. The sequence continues at coordinate 2,430,366 of OW052226.1, forward strand.
AAGATTTCTGCTTGGGATTCATCATCATCATCAGCTCACACTAGTCCACTGCTGGACATAGGCATCTCCCAACACGCGCCACTGAGCCCGGTGTTCGACTCTTCTCATCCACTTTCTGCCGCCGCCTTTCGTAGGTCATCGCTCCACCTAGCCAGAGGGCGCCCCACGCTACGTTTGCCAAGACGCGGTCTCCACTCAAGAACTCGCTTAGGGTTGGCGCAGTCTTAAGACAGATCTCACTTCGCCTTAACGGCTCATAATGATGAAAAATCTTACGTCGAACGCCTCAACTCACGCCGCAACTCCTCCCGAACCCTATCCCATCTGATCTTCCAAACGGCGAAATCATTGACATTCATTGATAACACACAAAAGATTTCTACGTACAACTAATTTTTTTACATACAAAATGAATTTCACTTGAACGATTCCTGAATCGTAAGTCACTATGTGTGATCCATAGCCAACTGAGCGCTGGTATGTTGTTTACAGTTATCAAGAATTCAATACAATACCTCATTGCTTATGTGGAAAAAGAGTCGCATCATTCCAAGATAAAAGAATGTTGTTGTATGGTTGTTGTGAAATATGTGAAGTTTTATTTAGACACTGATGGACACTGACGACACAAGTTGACATCATTTGGTTTGCATTTTCTTGATTTAGAATGAGTTTTTATTTGGATTCATCAAAAGAGTATTTAGTAGGTACCACTTATATATAATTCAAATTCAAATTCAAAATCTTTATTTCAGGCTTACTGAGAAATGCACTAAACGTAAACAGTAAGCCCATATCAACATAAATACCTTAGAAACTAACATACACATAAAATAAATTTAAAAAAAAACACTATTTATTACTTAATTTAACACACGTGTTATCGCCGACGCGTCGCGGCCCGGGGGATCACGTGACAGGCGTCCCTTGAACCGCCGGAACTTTACCCCTTTCGGCCAGAATTCAGGGCTCAAGTAAGTCTTCACATTTTCCGTAGGGACCATCACCATAAATGAGCTAAAGATCACATTATGACGAGAGTCCAACTTCATGACCCTCAAACCCACTCCGGCTTTCTTCCTGATGTATTCCACCACCTCTACGGCCTTCGCGTCGAAGTAGACGCGGGACACGTAGATCTGCGTAGTGGGTACCTCCGCTCGGAAGTGCTGCTCACTGGATACATGAGTACCACACTGGTTCCGGCTAGAGGGCTTCCGTTTCTTCCTTATCACCTCGATAAAGCCATCTGCATCACAGGGCTCCTTCCTTGGAGCCCTAGCGGTTGTAGCGGTACGAACTGGTTCACAGCTCAGATAATGTCGCTCGCTCTGTGTGTTCTATCGACTCTATAATGGGGAGTGCTCTGAAGAGCTGTTCAATCTCATTCCCGCATCCAGGTTCTACCATCGCACTTCTCGACAACGCAAGGGAACTCATCCACACATCATCGACACGTGGGTATCTCGTACTGCTCGCTTTACGAGATCTTTTCTCCCACATACGTGCAAGTTGTGGAATGGGCTCCCTCCTGAGGTGTTTCCGCTAAACTACAACATGAGCTGCTTCAAAAAAATATGTAAAAAGAGTCCTTCAGGGCAGGCAACGCATTGGCAATGCCCCTGGTGTTGCAAATGTCAATAGGCGACGGTAACCGCTTACCATCAGGCGGGCAGTAGGCCAGTTAGTCAAGCCATTACATACAAAAAAAAAACGCAGCCATCTGGTTGAATCAGTCGTTTAGCTGGACGGCTAGCCATTTGAACATCATCATCATCAGCCCACACTAGTCCACTGCTGGACATAGGCCTCTCTCAATACGCGCCACTGAGCCCGGTGTTCGGCTCTTCTCACCCACTTTCTGCCGCCGCCTTTCGTAGGTTATCGCTCCACCTAGCAAGAGGGCGCCCCACGCTACGTTTGCCAAGACGCGGTCTCCACTCAAGAACTCTCTTACCCCAACGGTTGTCGGTTCTTCGGCATATAGGACCCAGCCCATTGCCACTTCAGCTTGCTAATCAAGGGCTATGTCAATCACTTTAGGTCTCTGTCGGATCGGAGAAGGAGGCGGCGGCGGGGTGTTCGCAACGGCCACCCCACGCCGCCTCTCCCTCCCTCGTGAGGGAGTGAGCGGTAGCCCCTGCCGAGCAGGGGCCTTTTCGGGTCCGCGGGTGGTTGGAGTGAGGGCTCTGGCTGCCTGTATGCGGATCCCAAGAAGGCGGCGGCAACTTGTGGCAAGTTGTCGCTGTGAGCACCTATATAGGTGCCGGGCGTAACTATGGGTGTCATTCCCGGGACTGTGCTCCACAGGCAAATGCGAGAGGGGCACCGGTGCGTTCCGTATGGAGATCCCGGAGCCCCTTGACATGCATCGAGGCCGGCCACCGGGGTGTTTTTAGTGAGTCCACGAGTCCGTGAACCTCACATAACCCTACCACACCCTCAATGTGGTTGGGTATCTAGTAGTAGATTTTCACCTCGTCACAAAAAAAAAAAAAAAAAAAAAAGGTCTCTGTCGGATAATCTCATTTCAGATTTTATATTTCAGAGGAACTCCGAGCATAGCCCGTTCCATAGCTCGCTGTGCAACCTTGAACTGGTGGATTAGCCCTACCGTGAGTGTCCACGACTCGGCACCATAGGTGAGTGGTAGGGCGCATTGATTGAAGGCTTTAGTTTTCAGGCATTGTGGTATAGGCGACGAGAAGACTTGGCGTATTTTTCCGCACGCTGCCCAGCCCAATAGAATTCTCCTCTTGGCCTCCTTCTCAAAGTTGTGTCTACCTGATTGCAATATTTGCCCGAGGTATACGTAATTATGAACAACTTCGAATGGACGACCTTTTACGACGACTTTAACAACGCCATCTCATTTATAAAAGGCCTCTGGACCAACTATACGCAGACAGCATACAATGCCTTACGCGTTCAGTACAACAGCGCGTTCAGGGTGCTGGTGGGGCGGCCTCGTTTCTGCAGCGCCTCTGGCATGTTTGCGGAAAGCAGAGTTGATGGCTTCCATAGCATCATGCGCAAGAGGTGTGCGTCAATGAGGGGAAGGGTCCGTGGAAGCCCGAACAGCGTCGTGAACGCGTTGTCGGGCAGGTAGGACTGTCCTATAGCAAACCGCTGGATGTGCCTGCATGTTGGGTTTGCGAAAAATGCTTTTATTTAGTTGTTTAATTGTAAATGTGTCTCCCTACTAACATTGTCATAAGCGCGACTAACAAAATATGGACAATGTCTGAAATAAATAAATTGAATTGAATTGAATTGAATGTCCTGACTGACTGACTGACTGACCGAAGTGCAACACATAGCCTAAACCGCAGGTCATAGAGACTTGAAATTTGGAGGGTGTGTTCTTCTCGATGCGTAGAGTTGTACTAAGAAAGGAATTTTGAAAATTCGCATGCATAGGGGTTCGAAATGGAGTTCTAACGTCAAACAAAAATGCTCTGTATTTAGAACCACCGTTAGTTGTAGAACCTTGAATTCCTTAAAATAACATCGAAATTACTTGTATGGACTAAAATTTCGATGTTATTTTCGCTATTAATCCACTGTTTTCTTCAACCAAATATGATTTGCCGCAAATAATGACCAATATAAAAGCCAACAACAGTCATTTCTGTGTAAAATTATACTCTGTTCGCCCATATTTGTGCAAATCCCATATTTGGCCACCATCTCCTTTTCATCATAGGACGAGCAGGCGCACGGCTCGGTACCACCCTTACCTGATTAGTATACCCGCTATTCGTACTAAACGTTTCAGTTCCACCTTTATAATGCGAAATGCTAAGGAGTGGAATACACTACCGTCGTCTGTCTTTCCTGAAAACTATAATCTGGGTCTCTTCAAGGCTAGAGTGAATAGGTGCCTTCTAGACCTTTGTGCTCCATCTTCGGCCACATCGTCACTTTCCAACAGGTGAGATCGTGGTCAAACAAAGGTCTATCAAAGTTAAAAAAATAAAATAAAAAAAAAACTTTTGTATGAAAAAGCAACCACCTTAAGACCTTTATACAATGTTCTGGCAAATAAAATTAGGTTATCTCAATGATTACCTTCTCAACATTCTCCTAGCTTCAGGGTGAGCTTGCTCCGTGGCACAGATCAGCCAATCCAAGGCCTGCTTGAAGTTTGATATTTTGTCTGCCTCCAATTCTGTAATGAAATAATTACCAGACATTTATCAGAGTTTGTGGAGAAAACAATTACCTGGCGAAAAACTTTCAATATACATAAATACATACATAGACACACGCCTTTTTCCCCGTAAGGGAAGGCAAAAACTCAAATGGGCTTATTTTCACTGTGGGTGCACCATGGTGGGAAGTCGTCGTGACAAGCGGTGAGCTCATATCCGCTATTGCTTCTCACGATTTAGCATTATAATAATATAATTAATTTATTAAATCAGACATTATTAGGTCCATTATTTGTTAGTATTATTCTTAAAAACTATGTTAGAAAAACAGTCGTTATAGTTATAAGTTGAGGTGAAAACTCTCATCCGAATCCCGACCAAACAGACTCCAGTGACACTACCTACCTGATCAGGACCCGGATAAAAGCCTTCATTACTGGCAGGTCATAGCGATCGGGAATGAGCTGCAGGATGCCGTTGGAACTGCTCCGCACTCTGCTGAGCAATGAGGCAGTTTTCTTACGGATGATAGGCGTTATAGCCGCATTAAAAAATTGACAAAGTTCAAGCTCAGAAATCTCATTATCACTTAATTATCAACTAAAAATTATTAATTCCACTCATAATAAATGTGACATTTTAATTTTATGATTACTTTAAGTTAAACGTTTCGAAAAAAGAACTAGTTTTAGATTTATAGGTGCAGTTTATTTTTTAACCTTGTGTAACCTTTTGAGCAGGGAGCTATCAAAAAAGAAATAAAAGTGGGCCCTGGTCAAACAAAAGGTTGGGAAACGCTGGCCTATTGCATTCAGGAATAATGGTAGATTCCCGTTACTTAAATAATTATTAGGATCAGTAGTTCTGCAAGTTATCCCCATATGTTTAAGCAAATAAATTATCTTTATCTTTATCTTTTATCTTTAACAAAGTATAGATTGTCATAATTTTTTGAATTTGTAATATTTTTTCAATTTATTAAATTTTCCCAGTTTTATAACTTTTGAGACTATCACTAACCTTTTGTAATTATCATTATCATTGACGACCTCTGTGGCGCGGCGGGCGAAGCTCGGCCTGCGACGCAGGAGGTTGCGGGTTCGATTCCCGCACTCTGAACAAATATTTGTGCGATCGCATATATTTGTTTAGGGTGTTCTGGGTATTTTCTATGTATAATAAAAAATATCTTATCTATGTAATATATTGTATTAAGTATATCAGTTATCTAATACCCATAACACAAGCTCTGCTTAGCTTGGGGCTAGATAATGTTGTGTGAACTGTCCAGCATTATTTATTATTTATTTATTTATCAGTAGAAACGGGATATTTACCATAATTTTTGAGTTTTTTTTCCCGATATTTCGGCACAGTTGCATGCGCCATGATCACGGGAGAACATGCAACTGTGCAGCTATGCATGTTAAATATCGGGAACGATCAAAACTCGAAAATCATTGTAGATTTCCCAGTTTTGTTTAGGAAAATAATACTAAGGCCCTTCTCCCATTACGATACGCACAGGTGATTCAAGTATCCTGAAGGTACCCTGCAAGTCTCGGAGACTAGTCGCCGCCAAGTATCTCACATACATACTTGGCGGCGACTAGTCAAAGTCAAAGTCAAAGTCAAAGTCAAAAGTATTTTATTCATTGAAATCACAAGGATCATTTTGAATCGTCTTAAAAAATAAATTTACATTTACTCCTGTTCCAACGCAACCAGACCTAGAAGAATCAGGCAACAAACACGGTCTGTTTTTCTTTTGATGATCCTTCTTACTACTAGGTGGGGAGCGCCTGTGTTGTGCCTCGAGAACAAGTGGAAGCTGATTCAAGAAAAAAAGGAAAACCAAATTAAAAGCCTTACTTAGGTAGGCAGTCAAAAGTAAGATGATAGAGAGAATCAGCAAAAGTTCATAAGGCAGCACACTCTACGCTTGATATACTCATAAATAACACATCAGTAATAAATTATATGCAGGTACAGACATTGCAAATTGACAAATTAGGTGTTGAGGGGCAGAGCGACATCAGGCCAAGCGAAGTCTCCGATACTTGCAGGAAACTTGAACCGAGTGTGCGTATCGTAATGAGAGAAGGGTTTTTTAGTTTTTCAATAGTTTTCCTGGCTAAGTTCTGTCACGTGGTGGTTTCAAGAGATCAAGCTATATTCTGGGACATTCATTTATTTACTTAATTTTAGTACAGTTTTACCCAAAATATAAGTCCGATCGACTGTTTTCGTTTGCGCAGAAAAACGCAGACTGATATCCGACAGCAGCCGAACGTATAGTATTGCTCTGTCCCGCTGTATAGCTCTGTCCCACTCACATCTAAGAGTCGACTCGATGAAAAAGATGTCGCGATTTTTCCGCGAAATCGATTAACCAATAACAGAACAAGATTTTTTTAGATTTTTGCTATTGGTAGTATGAAGGTCCGCGCTAAAGAAATTGGTCTACGGCGCAGGTACGTCGGGGCGACTTATATTTTGGATAAAACTGTACTTCTGATTTATTATGCAATAATAAATAATCTCATTTATTATTTACTAGCGGCTCGCCCCGGCTTCGCACGGGTAGCCCCCGGTGAAAAACAGCCCGCCCGCGATATTTTATTACTTATAATTTCTTCCGTTTTTTACACATTTACCACTATATCTTTGCTCCTATTGGTCGTAGCGTGATGTTATATAGCCTATAGCCTTCCTCGATAACTGGACTATCCAACACAAAAAGAATTATTCAATTCGAACCAGTAGTTTCGGAGATTAGCGCGTTCAAACAAACAAACAAACAAATTATTATAGTATAGATTATTATTGACGCATGCTATCTGGACCTTACAGAAGAACAGCTAAATAAGCTTGAGGGCCTGCAAAACTTCTGCATTAGGTTCATATATGGATTGCGCAAATATGACCATGTTTCTCCTTTTCGCTCTATGCCATATACGTCTTCCTCGGGATACGCATATTCTTTCTCTTCTTTACTCTGTTCTATTCAATCCTTTCTCCCCTTGCTATCTTAAGGCAAGGTTTGAGTAGCTTCATTCCTCCAATTCTTATTCTCTCAGGTCATCAGAAGACTTTTCGCTCAGAATGCCTATGCACAGCAGTTCCTTTTATGGGAATTCTTTCACAGTCAACGCTGTGCGTCTGTGGAATGCTTTGCCAGTGGAAATCAGGCAAGCATCTTCTCTGCACACATTCAAGCTAAAGCTCAAAAATCATTATCTGTCGGACCTGTCCACGTTTTAAGTTTATTAGTAGAAATAGTAGGGCACTTTTTTTTTTTTTATACTACTTGAATGACGGAACAAGCAGATGGCCCACCTGATGTTAAGCGGTAACCTCTGCCTATGAACAGTGTATTACCTCATAGGTCACGTCCACCTAGGACACGCCCTATGTGGCATTGCACTGCGCCCGCCACCCTGAGACATAAAGATGAAAAGTCTCATGTGCCTGTAATTTCACCGGCACCCGTACCCTTCAAACCGGAACACAGCAATGCGAGCACTACTGCTTTGCGGCAGAAATAGGTATGGTGGTAGTACTTCCCCGGATGAACTCTTTCACAAAAAAGCTCTACTACTACTAAATAATGTAGTATTTAACTTCATCGCTATGTAGTAGTATATTTTAGTATAGTATATTATGTATTCGAGTTATGTAAACGTTTTCTTATTCATCTATCATTATTATTGTTGTTATTATTTATTTATTTTACTCTGTGCACCGCCGTTCCTTATTACTTCACTCATTACTGTCCATCCAAAGGTTGCCTGGAAAAAATCGCTTTCAGCGATAAGGCCGCCCATTGTACTATAATTTGGTTTAGTTAATCCTTTTATTATTGTGTTTTTTTTATTATTATTTTTATGGTGTAAAATAAAGTGTTAATCTATCTATCTATCTATGCTGTATATAGTAGTTTTAAGTGTGTGTGTAATAATGTGTTATATCTAATGATCTATGGATTAATATGATCTGAAATAAATGAATAATAACAATAATTTATTTGAATTTACACAGAGTACTGGTGGATAGGAAGCACTCTCGCAAAACATGTTTTATTGTTAAAATACAATTGCACCTGTGTCTACAGTGTGCATGTATTTTATTTACTCCAAATACATCATTATAGTCATGTCTGAAGCTGTTTTGTTCCTAAGAAAAGTACATTCGTTTTTGACAAGAATACTCCTTACTAGGGATAATATATCGGCCTATATATCGGGGAACACCACGCTGCGTTCCCTGACTGGTATTGCCGACGTAGGTGAAAAAACAGCCAGGCTCAAATGGGATTGGGCGGGGCACGTCAGTCGAATGCTTCCCAACAGGTGGGCGAACATTAGCACACCCTGGATACCTGAAGGACGGCGACCCAGGGGTCGGCCGAGAAAGCGTTGGCGGGGCGATCTTGTTCGTTTTGTAAAGGAGTGGTGGGAGACTGCCAGGGACAGGGACGAGTTGAGGAATTTGGGGGAGACCTTTGCCCAGCAGTGCGACAATATTGGTAAAGAAAAAAAAGTAAAAAAAAAAAAAAAGTCGGCAAGCCGATATATCGACACCGCCGATTATACTATACAACAGAATTTCGTAACAGATTATCTTCTAATAATTTGAACAAACCATGTTTTTTAACAAACATCTACCAAATGTTAACTTTAAATACTGAATGTATCTTTTGTAATGGTTTACTTTGTGTTATTTTATTTATTATATTTATTTATTTATAGTTATCTTCAGCAACGTAGAGAGCGTGGCGACCTAATAGAGACCTACAAGATCCTAAACAACCACTACAGTGTACCAGATTTATCACAGACACTATATACCATGAACAATAATATAGGACTTGGAGGACACTCGCTGAAGCTGCAACGCGGGCCAAGTACCAGCAATCCGAGGATGCACATATTGCCTAATCGCGTTGTGCGTACTTGGAACCGGCTACCAGAGTCAGTGATCAGTGCCCCCTCAGTGAATTCTTTCATAAATAGACTTGACAAACTTTTAAAGTACACTGATAAGGACAAAGATATACACGCATCAGCTCCAAGAGCTGCCTGTTTATATAAATAAATAAAAATTAAAATTGGTTGTCATTGCCCGTTGCAATGAACAAACGGCCTCAGTTGTGTTTTACAACATTCACGGGGAGAGACTCAGCGATGGATTCTTAGGCCGGAGCAACCACAGAACATTTGTTAATGTATGTTTTCCACCAATTTTTAATTTTTTTTTTAATTTAGGGAATGATCACAACACAATTGTATGAAAATAATTAATATAATTAATTAATTTAATCGTTATAACTGCCAGTCACATTATGTCAATAAAAACTTATAGATTCAATCAATAAAAATTTAAAAATAATCATGTCATTTTAATTACTTTCATACAATTGTGTTGTGATCATTCTCTAATTATAGCTGAAGTCTTACCACATTTCTCATCCAGAAGCTGTTTAGCGAGAACCACCTGCGACTCCGCGCAGCCGTCTTCAGCAAGTTGGTTTCGAAGTCTCCTCAGAGACCCTTGTGGTCCATCTGAAGCAACAAGAGTTTCAAAAAGGACACATCTTTCAACTAAGCGCAAATTAAATGATATTGAACTTTATACTATACTTTCTGTTGAAGAAATGTGTGGTTAATTAATTTTTAAACAAGATACCTTAAAAATTAGGGCGAAGCACCAAGGACATCATGTTTGATTTACTGTAAGTTTTACTTACCATGAAGGTTCCAGCGTTTCCTGCCTATTGGCATTTTATTATATTCCTACACGGCTAAAATTTTATAACATTTACGGACGAAATCACTGCGTAAACATCGAAATAAAATTGTTGCAGATATTATTTTGTTTTCATTTCTTACGCGAATTTTCCCAATTTGTCAAAACAAAACGAACGACGGCTGGCTGTCTCTGTCAAGTCAACACTTGTCAAGTCTTTGATTACCGTTTTTGCAATGCAAAAATGTTGTGAAACGCTTAGTACCGCTAAAATTAAAAATAACTCTATAAAATAATTATTTCAATTCTCTTGGATCTAGGAGCTCAAGGCTAAATTGATTTCACTTTCATCAGTTCACTCGCCTACGTAGTCTCCAAGTCTCCAACCCATGAACCCACGCAAAGTACATATATGAAATGAAGTTAAAACCCACGCACGATCTATGCGTTTCAGCCAAGGCAGGATATGTTTCTAAAATAGTTTTATTTTTTTGTTAAAACGACTTCCTATTCATTCAGTTCATTTTTAAAATAGCTTTTGTGAGTTCATACTATTTTTAGGTTTTATTTTTATAGTGGTGAACACATTGAACTGAACTTTATTGTAACGTAACTCACGCACGCAGCAATAACGAAACGAAAAATAAAGTCTACACATGGATGTAGTAAGCTGTAAGTTTACTTAAGCATGGATGTCACAGATGCATCTAGAGTCAAGAAGCTTGAATTTGGGTAATTTGTGATTTACCTTTAGCTTCATGTCTAGAGTCCAAGGCACAGATACCAGATAAAATTTAATACTAGTGTCCGCACAAGGCTTCGCTCGCTTTTTACCAGGGCAATAAGTATCATATTAGCTCAATCCAGGTCTTAAACGCATTTCTATGAAATCACACAGATGGATATCATAGTATAGTTAAAGTTTAGTGCGACGAACAACAGAATCGGCGCCATTGTAATCGACTTTAGTTCCAATTTAGTCCACCTGAATAGATAAGTTGCTTGGTTGGTTGGTAGTACTGTAATTTATTTATTCTTCCTGTTCCAAATCAAATATACCTACAGAAACTTTATATGTGAGAGCACTGAACTTTAATTTCTACCTAATTAATAAATAGAGGCTACAAATCTGTAAGAAACATACATAGATACCTTCAGGGCAGTCGGGTAAAAAGTATCCGAAATAGGGTATTTCCATCATTATTAAAATGGCCGTAAATGTAGCGTTAATTTTATTAAAGTTTGTTTGATGTATGTATGGTATGGCAAGTGTATGAGGCAGGCAGATGTGCTTACTTCTCCTCGTGTCATGCTCGTGCGTGAGCGAGAGTAAAAAATATTTTTGGTTGTTTGGTCCTTCATGTGGTCCTTCCCGAGGCACAGAATATATCCGAGGTCCTTCCTTGTTCCTTCCTTGCCCAGTTATACACCGAATAAATAATACAACATCCATGCAGTTTGCAGTTTTATATGAATGTTGTACATCTTCTGTGTAGTATTTTTTTAACGTAGTATTTTCTTATACATTTTTATTTATTGTAGCATAGCATTACATGCTCTGCTCAGCCTCAGCTGTCAGCTCAGTCATATATTGTAGTCTTTGAGCTCAGTGTTGTAGTCTTTGGTTCACAGAACAGCTCTATTGGTTGGTCCTTCCAAATTCCAAATTAAAAGTGATTCTATGCTTCTGTTTCTTGGAATTTATTTACTTATTTTAGTCTAGTTTTTTATCAATAAAACTGAAGCGATCGTGGCTTGATCGTTGCAATTGAGTTTCGTAATTTCTTATAAATGCTTGTGCTGTACTAGACGATGCTGACTCCACGCTTCAAGTTGACACAAGACGATAGCCATGTTTACATCAATGTGCATGCGCCGTACACAAACGTTGGAGATACAGAGATCGATGTAGACGGTGAGAATTTCCTCTTTGTGTCCTCTCCGTACTTCTTACGTCTCCGGTTACCTGGGAGAATTGTCGACAATGAGCGCTCGAAAGGTTCCTACATCTGTGACTCTGGAGAGTTTAACCTCACATTCGACAAAGAGTCTATCGGCGAGCAATTTGAGAACCTCGACATGATCACCAGCTTGCTAGCACCCCGAGACATCCCCGATATAAACCCTAACCTCGTTGAAATGTTAGAAGAAGATGGTATTACCCTGGAAAATGATAATGAATGCAGTACCGAAAACAAATACTCATACGGATTCGCTAATAAAATATCAACTGAATTCAGTAACATAGGCATTGAATTTCCTCAGATATTCGAATTGAAAGCCCCTGAATCCATCACAGTAGAAGAGCGCAGTGAATTGCGAATAAAACATGAAAACAGTAAATTCTCCTCGGATCATTACTTAGCTGATTTCTTTGACGATGAGCTGTTAGAACCTTACCTGTCTCTGTCACCAGCCTGGGACACTCCTGACTTCAATAAAGAAGTTCAATTTTCAGATGAAGAAGTAGGCATTTTGAAGGACTTGCCTAATAAACATTATTTGCTAACAAAAACCGAATACAAAGCTGTTGTGTTTGGATTGGTCGATATTATGTACGGTTACTGCTATGACAAAAGGACTACGCTGAACGAGAGCACAGTAGAATCCAGTTGGACCATCAACAAACTGTCTTCAACAATGAGCTGGTTCTGCACATTCAAAGACTTGAAAGAAACCTTAACAACATGCTATCGACGAGCCCTTATCTACCCTATATTTAGAAACTTCAAACTGTGCCATAAAGTCAAAAACGATCTCATATCGCTACTCAGACAAGGCAAAAAGTTTGTTATAAAATGTATGATTGAAATACACCAAATGTTTAATACGAGCAACGATGCCCGCTATATACTCAACCAGCTATACATCAAAGACTACTTAGTATTCCTTCAGAAGTGTCGGAATGAAGAGATCGATGAACTCTGTAATAACATAGTAAACATAGATGTATTCAAAAATGATCTCTCTCTAGAACTAATAGAGTTGGAAGCCGCAGCTCAAATGGTCCAACAAGAGGAAACTGAGATTATGGAGAATGAAATGGCAGTCAAAATGGCGTCGATGAATCTTCTTCCAAGCTCGAGACGGAAAGGTCCATATATAGATGAAAGCGATGAGACAGATTCATCGTCCGATTCAAGCAGTGGTTCGGATTCTTCCGAGTTGGATTCTGATGATGATGATCCATCCTGACTCATCACCAAGCTGTCTAGCAACGGCCTCTAGCTTAAGATTTAATGACTGAATGTAAATTAGAGCTGGTAATTTTATTGTAAGGGGCATTAAAATTGTGATAGAAAGTGATTCGATTTAAGTTTAAATTTATTAAGTAACTTGTTCATGAATCTATTATCACTAAAAGTTATTTAATCACATATCATGTAGTTTTATTTAGATGTCACAATACCACTAATCACTCATTTATCGCACTAATATTTTAGCAGCAAAACAAAAAAGGGTGTTGAAAAAGCCATTGAATGGTTCTAGACACAAAGTAGCTAGGAAGTGATAAAACACTCATAAAATAATAAAAAACATTACTATTAGAATATCATGATTGATGTGTGGAGTAACAAGAATGGATAAAAAAGCGGCCAAGTGCGAGTCGGACTCGCCCATGAAGGGTTCCGTAGCAGCAAGTAACATAATATAATAGTTCTTGGATGGATTACGATTTATGACGTATTAAAAAAAAACTACTTACTAGATCTCGTTCAAACCCATTTTTGTTGGAAGTTTACATGGTAATGTACATCATATATTTTTTTTAGTTTTATCATTCTGTATTTTAGAAGTTATGGGGGGAGGACACACTTTTTACCACTTTAGAAGTGTCTCTCGCGCAAACTATTCAGTTTAGAAAAAAAAGATATTTGAAACCTCAATATCATTTTTGAAGACATATCCATAGATACCACACGTATGGGTTTGATGAAAACAAATTGTTGAGTTTCAGTTCTAAGTATGGGAAACCCCAAAAATAAAATACTACTTACTAGATCTCGTTCAAACCAATTTTCGTTGGAAGTTTACATGGTAATGTACATCATATTTTTTTTTTAGTTTTGACATTATATTATTTTAGAAGTTATGGGTGGGGGGGATACACTTTTTACCACTTTAGAAGTGTCTCTCGCGCAAACTATTCAGTTAAGAAAAAAATTATATTAGAAACCTCAATATCATTTTTGAAGACCTATCCACGTGTGGGTTTGACGTTTTTTTTTAAGTTTCAGTTTTTTTATTACTAGTAGTTAGTCAAATTTACTGTTTTTTTTCTATTTTTTTGTGAAATTCTTAATGCGGTTGACAGAATACATCTACTTACCAAGTTTCAACAGCCTAGCTCTTATAGTTTCGGCAAAAAGTGGCTGTGACATACACGGACAGACAGACAGACATGACGAATCTATAAGGGTTCCGTAATTTTTGGTTACGGAACCCTAAAAAAGGTATGAGTTCGTTCTAAGAGTACTATGAGTTGTTTAGATTCGTCATGTCTGTCTGTCTGTCCGTGTATGTCACAGCCACTTTTTTCCGCTAGAAAATGATGACTATTACAATATCATACGATTTGACGACCTCTGTGGCGCGGCGGGCGAAGGTTCACCTGCGACGCAGGAGGTTGCCGGTTCGATTTCCGCCTCGGAACAAATATTTGTATGATCTGCAGATATTTGTTCAGGGTGTTCTGGGTATTTTCTATGTATAACTAGCGACTCGCCCCGGCTTCGCACGGGTAGCCCCCGGTGACCCCCCCCCCGTCCTACCCCTCCCACTATGTCCTATCTCCTGGTTCTAAGCTACCTCCCTACCAATTTTCAGCCAAATCGGTTCACCCATTCTTGAGTTATAAGTGGTGTAACTAACACGACTTGAAAAAAATAAAAAAAACGTATAAACCTCACGGAGCCCGAGACCTTTCCAACGAATGCAAAACCGTGGAAATCGGTTCGTGCGTTCTGGAGTTATAGCGTCAGGAAGGAAAACCCGACTTATTTTTATATATTAGATAAAACATACCTATCTATGTCATGTATTGTATTAAGTATATCAGTTATCTAGTACCCATAACACAAGCTCTGCTGAGCTTGGGGCTAGATAATGTTGTGTGAACTGTCCAGCATTATTTATTTATTTATTTTATAATAATACCAATCATTACGGAGGCCTGCAATGCTCTAAGGCTTAGAGCTTCGATACATTGAATTAAGACTTTTTCAAATAAACTATATTTATCTTGAAGATTATAAAAAAAATTAAGGCACCCATTGACAGAAGTCATAAAGAAGAAAAACAAGTGGAACAAAACCAAAAAAGTAGATTTTATTCAAATAGATAATGTTTAGAATCACACAGTGCATCATAAAATCTAGATCTTTACTGGTAAGTCTTCCAACCAAGTATGCCTATCCTGGGAAGCTGGCCATCATCAGCTACCTAGAGCGGGATCCGGACAAAATAGTGCAGGCATTGACTTTAACTTCTGGACATAGTAGACAGTAGTAGCAGAGCTTTTTTGTGAAAGAGTTCGTCCGGGGAAGTACTACCACCATAGGTACCTATTTCTGCCGCAAAGCAAGTGCTCGCTGCAGTGTTCCGATTTGAAGGGCCGGTGAAATTACAGGCACATGATGAGACTTTTCATCTTTACGTCTCAGGGTGGCGGGCGCAGTCCAATGCCGCATAGGGTGCATCCTAGGTGGACGTGACCTATGAGATAATGCACTGGTCATAGGCAGAGAGTACCTACCACTTCACAGGGGGCCATATGCTTGACAAGTAATTCCAAGTAATATAAAAAAAAGCATAGGCCCTTAGATTATAGAATAAACCTAAGGCCTCCCCTAGATATTCATGCACTACAGGTTTGGGCAGCAGCATCCAACTGATTAATCCACTTTGCACTGGGCTAATTCACCAGTTCAAGGGTGCACTGCTGTGCAACCTAACCTAACCTAGGGGCTATGGAACGGGCTATGCTCGGAGTTTATCTGAAAGATAAAATCCGAAATGAGATTATCCGAAACTTAGGTAAGTACATAGCACAGCACTTAACAGTTACATATATAGTCCTGACCCCACACTAGGATTCCCTGTGCCGTTTGTATCAGAAACTACGAGTACCATAACACCCAGACCGGAACAAATATTTGCAGATCATACAAACATTTGTCCCGCAGCGGGACTCGAACCCGCAACCTCTTGCATCTCAGCCGGCTATCGCCCGATGCGCTACACAGAGGTCGCCAATTTCGCCTCAAAACTTCGCTCTTTTTCAGTGCTATCGTCACCCCGCTGGTATTCAGCTAGCGGCCATATCCCACACTCCTCCGAACTTCCAGTACAAGAACCCGTTAGAGAGGGACACATGTAAGATCCCACCGCCGCCGCCGCCGCCGCCGCCCAAAGATGACACCTACTTCTGGGGAGCTGTGGCACTTATGATCCTGGCTGGAGGATTCGTGGTATACGCCAAGTTAGTTCTTGCAAGTATAAATAAAATAAAGATTTTTATTCAGACAACATAGTCCATAGTGTTAGTAAGCTTAAGATTAGGGGTTAGTAATTAATAACTAACACAGATTTCGTCCTCTGGGAGAGTTTCCATACCAGAGGACATGGGTAATTTTTTGCAATTTCTTTCAGGATGCTGTTGTTGCTCACGCGCACTCTGCTTAGTAGTGAGGCCGTTTTTTCCGGCCAGATAGCGTCGCAGGTGTCTGTGCGCGCATCGGCGAACATGCCTGAAGCATTACAGAAGCGCGGAAGTTTCAACAGCGTCCTGAAAGCGTTATTGAATCGGACCAGCAGAGCACTGTAAGCCTTTCAGTATGACCGCATTGTGCGGTTTCAGAGGAACTTCCTCCCGCGAACGCTCAGGTTGTGGAATGATGTCCCTGGTGAGGTTTTCCCAAGCGACTACAGTATGGGGTTCTTCAAAAGGTTGTTTGTAAATGTTTAAAGGTTCGGCAACGCGCGTGTGATGCCTCTGGTATTGCAGGCGTTAATAGGCTACGGTAACCGCTTACCAACAGGTGGGCCGTATGCTTGTTTGCTACCTTAGCAGTATAAAAAAACGACCTATAAGTAAACTTGTTATATCTCACGAAGTTATCCTTTTTTGCTTTCTTTGCGCTTAGTTGCCATGTTGTCATCATAGGACGAGCAGACGCACGGCTCGGTACCATCCTTACCTCATTAGATACCCTCTGTTCGTACTAAACGTTTCAGTTCTACCTTTATAATGCGAACTGCTAAGGAGTGGAATACACTACCGTCGTCTGTCTTTCCTGAAAACTATAATCTGGGTCTCTTCAAGATTAGAGTGAATAGGTGCCTTCTAGACCTTTGTGCTCCATCTTCGGCCACATTGTCACTTACCAACACGTGAGGTCGTGGTCAAACAAAGGTCTATTAAAGTTTTCTATACCATATATTTTGTGGTCAAACGGACTTCGTGAAATATAATATCTGTCTGATGCTATACTCCTCATCATCATCATCATCACCATAGATGTCAACTGCTGGATAAGGCCTCCCCATTTTTTTTTAAACTATGTTAGACCCTCGTTTGACCGCTATCTCACCTGTTGGTAAGTGACGATGCGGCCGACGTTGGAGCGCGAATGTCTAGAAGGCACCTGTTCACTCGTGCCTTAAAGAAACCGATATTTAAGCTCGGCTTAGCTTGGGGCTAGATAACGTTGTGTGAACAGTCCAGCATTATTTATTTATTTTTATTTATTATAGTGTGTGGTTTTAAATTTGTAGAACTGAGCCAGAACTCCGCGACTGGCTGACCATCCACGCTCCCTGGTTGGACGACTTCATAGCTTTCGCGCACCAGGAGAACATGACGTACAAGGAGTACGCGTCTCAGCGCATAGACAGCCTGATAACGAAGGTCACTGATTATCTGAAGGATGATAAGCCGAAGCAGTGTTCTTCGGATGGGACGCCAGTGATGATCGGACCGTTGGAGGAGTCTACTGATGATGATGGTGAGTTTTTTTCATCATCACGGGACACTGATCTCAACCAGCATCTGCTTAAGACAGGGGCCACGGACAGTGGTCTGTGTTGCGGCTGTCTTCAAGACGAGGAGACAGAGCGTGTGATACTATACTGCACAGCTACTAATGCGTATTAGTTTCTCATGAGTTTTTTATGCTGCTTAGAATGAACAAGCAGATGGCTCATCTGATGATAAGCGGTACCCTCTGCCTATGAACAGTGCATTACCTCATCGCCCTGTCAACTCCTTTCCAGTGGTCTTGAATTCATAGAAGAATCCCATAGAAAAAAGCACCTTCAGTTATTACCGAATTTTCCAAATTTCCGGAATACTTTTCAAATTTTTGTGCCCTTAAAAACCTATCCGGACTATTACGAACATTTAACAAATATATATTTCGAAAAAAAAAAAGAATTCGAAGCTAGGAATTTATTCCCAGTAGGTACAAGATTTTATAATATTAGTGATCGGAACTGTGCTGTTCATAATGAGCCCAAACACGGCCAGTCTACTATTATCCATCGAGGAGTTCCGTCCTATTGTCCACCTTCCGTCTCCATCATCAGATCAGCTCGCTGTCACCATCGTATTGTATTGTCATCGTAACTTGACGGGTATGCCAAATTTCAGCTCAATCGGTTTAGGATTAACTGCTTTAAAATTCAGTTTCAAGATTCCACCCGGACATACATACATACATTGCAAGTTAAATAAAAGCTTGTAATATAGCCAAATCGGACCAGCCGTTCCCAAGTTTGCGCTTTCCAACGAACAGCATTAAGAAAGCCATGCCCATGGCAACACTCCCTAAAACTTTTTTTTTAAACTATGATAGACCTTTGTTTGATCACGATCTCACCTGTTGGTAAGTGACGATGTGGCCGAAGATGGAGCACAAAGGTCTAGAAGGCACCTATTCACTCTAGCCTTGAAGAGACCCAGATTATAGTTTACGGGAAAGACAGACGACGGTAGGGTATTCCACTCCTTAGCAGTTCGCATTATAAAGGTAGAACTAAAAAGTTTAGTATGAATAGAGGCTATACTAATGAGGTAAGGATGGTACCAAGCCGTGCGTCGGCTCGTCTTATGATGAAAAGGAGATGGTGGGATCAGATCGTGAAGTTCCTGGGAGCATTCCCCGAAATGTAACCCATAGAAGATCGAAAGGCATGCGACTTTACGGCGGTGCTCGAGACTCTGGATCATAGTCTCCGCCATATGTTGCTCACCTATAAGCTTGAAAGTTCTGCGTTCCAACCAACTAATTATTTTTTACTGAGAGTGGTGCCACTTGTAACCGCTGGATATTCTTTCAAATGTTGGCAGAAGAGAAAGAAGACCAGACACCTTGCGAGAGGCTGCCTGCTCCCGTCGTCACCAAGGACATCTGCGAGATTGAGTTCTGTCTTCGGGACCTGGGTGATGCCGCGTACCACAACTACATGACGGCCAGGGACGCCTGTTCTTACTACAACCAGGTCAGTCAGGGCATTGATATACTTTACTTTTTTTAATAGGTCGCGCAACGAGTAACTTGTTAGCTCTGTATGCGAATCCGCGAATGTAGACATGCGCAATCAACCCCACCACTTTCGCCGAGCGCTCATAACTCGTTGTGCGACCTGTAGTAGTAGTAGAGCTGTTTTGTGAAAAAATTCGTCCGGGGAAGTACTACCATTATACATATATATTTCTGCCGCAAAGCAGTAGTGCTTGCATTGCTGTGTTCCAGTTTGTAGGGTAGGGTTGCCGTTGAAATTACAGGCACATGAGACTTTCATCTTTATGCCTCAAGGTGGCGGGCGCAGTGCAATGCCACATAGGGCGCGTCCTCGGTGGACGTGACCTATGAGGTACCTAATGCATTGTTAATGGCAGAGGTTACCGCTTAACATAAGGTGAGCAATCTGCATGGACCGTCAATAAAACAGTAAAAAAAAAAAAAAAAACAGGCTACATTACGAGCTGTCTTACTTGGCGCGAATTTGGCCGCCGTTGTGGCGCTGATCAAATATAGATTATGTTGATTATAATTTTAGTTCCTCAAAAGCGCCAAATTGTATTGGTGGCGCTGTACCTGCTTGCCAATTTGAATCCACATTTTGTTTTCGGATCGCTTACACGGTAACAAAATGGCAGGAAAGCTGAATAAAGGTAGATAAGAACTTAACATAGGTATTAAGTTTATTTTGATTACAGTATTTAGTAGAGAATCGCCCAAAGGGCTATGGAGCGTGCCATGCTTGGAACATCTTTAATGGACCGTGTTCGCAATACGGAAATCCGAAGGAGGACATTAGTGGCAGATATTGGAGACCGTATTGCGAGACTAAAGTGGCGCTGGGCAGGACAGATTTGATGACGTCAAGTCAAGTCAAGTCAAGTCAAAAGTATTTTATTCATTGAAATCACAAGGATCGTTTTGAATCGTCTTAAAAAATAAATTTACATTTACTCCTGTTCCAACGCAATCAGACCTAGAAGAATCGGGCAACAAACACGGTCTGTTTTTCTTTTGATGATCCTTCTTACTACTAGGTGGGGAGCGCCTGTGTGGTGCCTCGAGAACAAGTGGAAGCTGATTCAAGGAAAAAAGGAAAACCAAATTAAAAGCCTTACTTAGGTAGGCAGTCAAAAGTAAGATGATAGAGAGAATCAGCAAAAGTTCATAAGGCAGCACACACTACGCTTGATATACTCATAAATAACACATCAGTAATAAATTATATGCAGGTACAGACATTGCAAATTGACAAATTAGGTGTCGAGGGGCAGAGCGACATCAGGCCACGCGGCTTTATCATTAACATAGTCATGTAGTGTGTAATACGCTTTCTTAATTATAAATCGAAAATATCTATCTATGTTATATATTGTATTAAGTATATCAGTTATCTAGTACCCATAACACAAGCTCTGCTTAGCTTGGGGCTAGATAATGTTGTGTAAACTGTCCAGCATTATTTATTTATTTATTTTATTTATTTTATTTATTTTATTTATTTTATTTATTTTATTTATTTTATTTATTTTATTTATTTTATTTATTTTATTTATTTTATTTATTTTATTTATTTTATTTATTTTATTTATTTTATTTATTTTATTTATTTTATTTATTTTATTTATTTTATTTATTTTATTTATTTTATTTATTTTATTTATTTTATTTATTTTATTTATTTTATTTATTTTATTTATTTTATTTATTTTATTTAATTAAATTATTCTTTATGTAAGATTTAAATCTTCGAATCGAAAGTTTAGAAGCACTTTCTGGAAGTTTATTATAGAACCGAACAGAATTCCCCATAAAAGACCCACTTACTTTTTTTAATCTAAATTTGGGAATACTCAGTTTATTTTTATTTCTCGTGTTAAAACAATGCACGTCACTTTTTTTCATAAATCTATCTAAGTGTTTGTGTATATAATAAGGTTTCGTAGATGTATAAGGTGGTCAGGTGGTGTAAGGCCCGAGTGGTGGCCGAGAGGGAGCACTAGAGGCCGCGGCAGACCATCAGCCAGGTGGGGGGATGATATAGAGGCCGTAGAGGGAAAGACCTGGATGCGAATCGCACAGAACGGAGCGGCGTTTGAGGGAGGAGGCTTATACCCAGCAGTGGGCTATTATTTGAGCTGCCAAATATGATGATGATGATGTAAGTATTTTTGTTTGTAGTTGGTTCAAGAAACTATGCAGACCTTCTCTGTGTCGGCGGCCAGTGAGCTGCAGGAAGCTATGGAGGAACGATTGGAGCTCGTGAGGACGCACATTGATAACGCTGTGGCAGCTACTTCTCAATTAGGTACGAATGTGTCTCTTAGAGATGTATAAAACGATGGTGTCCTTCTCGGTGTCGGCGGCCAGCGAGCTGCAGGAAGCTATGGAGGAACGATTGGAGCTCGTGAAGACACACATTGCTAACGCTGTTGAAGCTACTTCTCAATTAGGTACGAATGTGTCTCTTAGAGATGTATAAAACGATGGTGTCCTTCTCGGTGTCGGCGGCCAGCGAGCTGCAGGAAGCTATGGAGGAACGATTGGAGCTCGTGAAGACACACATTGCTAACGCTGTTGAAGCTACTTCTCAATTAGGTACGAATGTGTCTCTTAGAGATGTATAAAACGATGGTGTCCTTCTCGGTGTCGGCGGCCAGTGAGCTGCAGGAAGCTATGGAGGAACGATTGGAGCTCGTGAAGACACACATTGCTAACGCTGTTGAAGCTACTTCTCAATTAGGTACGAATGTGTCTCTTAGAGATGTATAAAACGATGGTGTCCTTCTCGGTGTCGGCGGCCAGCGAGCTGCAGGAAGCTATGGAGGAACGATTGGAGCTCGTGAAGACACACATTGCTAACGCTGTTGAAGCTACTTCTCAATTAGGTACGAATGTGTCTCTTAGAGATGTATAAAACGATGGTGTCCTTCTCGGTGTCGGCGGCCAGCGAGCTGCAGGAAGCTATGGAGGAACGATTGGAGCTCGTGAGGACGCACATTGATCACGCTGTTGCAGCTACTTCTCAATTAGGTACGAATGTGTCTCTTAGAGATGTATAAAACGACGGTGTCCTTCTCGGTGTCGGCGGCCAGCGAGCTGCAGGAAGCTATGGAGGAACGATTGGAGCTCGTGAGGACGCACATTGATCACACTGTTGCAGCTACTTCTCAATTAGGAACGAATGTATCTCCTAGAGATGTATAAAATGATGGTGTCGGCGGCCAGTGAGCTGCAGGAAGCTATGGAGGAAAGATTGGAGCTCGTGAAGACACACATTGCTAACGCTGTTGAAGCTACTTCTCAATTAGGAACGAATGTATCTCCTAGAGATGTATAAAATGATGGTGTCGGCGGCCAGTGAGCTGCAGGAAGCTATGGAGGAACGATTGGAGCTCGTGAAGACACACATTGCTAACGCTGTTGAAGCTACTTCTCAATTAGGTACGAATGTGTCTCCTAGAGATGTACTTACATATTTGTCATCTACCCACAGACCTATAATTACACTAGATAAAGCAAGTGCATCCTACTTTGCGTTTCACTCTGAAGTAGGTGCAATGCACCTATTTGCAAAACTCAAATCAGTTCGCTCTCGGCCGTCTTCGCGATAAGGGTATGCCGCAAAATTCCTAATCTTAATAGTTGTGGGTGCGCTCAGACTAATTGTATAATAAATTTTGGTTCTTTTTGACGACCTCTGTGGCGTGGCGGGCGAAGATTCGCCTGCGACGTAAGAGGTTGCGGGTTCGATTTCTAGGAACAAATATTTGTACGATCAGCAGATATTTTTTCAGGGTGTTCTGGGTATTTTCAATGTATAATAAAAAATATATATCTATGTAATGTATTGTTTCAAGTACCCTAGGTATATCAGCTATCAGTGTCAGTCCCAGTATAGTTTAGTAGTAGTAGAGCTTTTTTGTGAAAGAGTTCGTCCGGGGAAGTACTGCCACCATACCTATTTCTGCCGCAAAGCAGTAGTGCTCGCATTGCTGTGTTTCGGTTTGAAGGGTATGGTTGCCGGTGAAAACATGAGACTTTTCATCTCAGGGTGGCGGGCGCGGTGCAATGCCACATGGGATGCGTCCTAGGTGGACGTGACCTATGTGTTAGCGGTGCGGGCAGTTATTAGTTTTAGGGGTTTATAATTGATAAACCCGGTAAACATTAAGCACTTTATTTTTGAAAAATGGGCTCACAACTATATGAAAAAAGGGGAAGCGTGCGGCGTGCGCGCGGGGCTCGCATTTCTATCGACTGACTCCATTTGAGTCCCTCCGCGCCCCTCGCTGGCACCCCTCACGCTCCCTTTACAATTTATGACTGTGTCCTATGTATGTCCGTATGTATGTCTGTAGCTTTTCCATTCGCGTCGCCAACACTATGTGATAATGCACTGTTCATACGCATAGGGTACCGCTTAACATCAGGTGGGCCATCTGCTTGATTCGTCATACCAAGTTGTTTATAAAAAACTTATAATTACACTAGATAAAGCAAGTACACTTTGCGTGTTACTTTGCCTCTGAATTAGGTGCAATGCACCTATTAGCAAATCTCAAATCAGTTCGCTCTCGGCCGTCTTCGCGATAGCACATCGGATGTTAATAGAAAAATTACCTTATATTATTAATTTGTTACAGACGAACTTACACGATATTTCCAGTGCGGCTTGAAGGATGTGCCTAAAGAGGCCGTAGAGAATACGAAGTCGTTGCTGAAGGAGTACAAGGATAAGATCAAGACCATGTCCATTCTGTACGAGTGGGAGTGCGACAAGTCTTTGGTTATGGATATCCAGTGGCAGCAGGTAGGCACTCGGTGGAAAAACTAGCCAGTGACAGTATCGTGACTTCTGGCATTATTCAAGGATAAGATCAAGACCATGTCCATTCTCTACGAGTGGGAGTGCGACAAGTCTTTGGTTATGGATATCCAGTGGCAGCAGGTAAACTAGCCAGTGACATTATCGTGGCTTCTGGCATTATTCAAGGATAAGATCAAGACCATGTCCATTCTGTACGAGTGGGAGTGCGACAAGTCGTTGGTTATGGATATCCAGTGGCAGCAGGTAAACTAGCCAGTGACAGTATCGTGGCTTCTGGCATTATTCAAGGATAAGATCAAGACTATGTCCATTCTGTACGAATGGGAGTGTGACAAGTCGTTGGTTATGGATATCCAGTGGCAGCAGGTAAACTAGCCAGTGACAGTATCGTGGCTTCTGGCATTATTCAAGGATAAGATCAAGACTATGTCCATTCTGTACGAATGGGAGTGTGACAAGTCGTTGGTTATGGATATCCAGTGGCAGCAGGTAAACTAGCCAGTGACAGTATCGTGGCTTCTGGCATTATTCAAGGGCAAATGGACAAGAGTAAATTTAAATTTATTTTTTAAGACGATTCAAAATTATTCTTGTTATTTCAATGAATAATACTACATTATGGTACTAGTGTACATAATGTTGGTGATTACCGCGAGGGTCCTAAGAGAGCCGAGGACGGTAATCATCAATACACACGTGTATTATACGAAGTTTTTCAACACACTTGTGAAGAAAATAATAATAAAACAGAAATACACACTCTGTGTAAATGTTCAACTGTCTTTATAACTCACTAGTGAATAATAGCAATGAAAAAGTCACAGTTTGATCACAAGTGTAAAACAGGAATACACACTGTATAAATGTTCAACTGTCTCTATAATTCACTTGTGAATAATAGCAATGAAAAGTCACAGTTTGATTACAGGTGTCATCATGTGCCTAATTGCGGTGAAATTAGAGCCACTTTATGAGCAAGTGTTTTGAAAAATACTTTTTGACTTGACATTGACTTTGGCTGCACCAACGCCAGGCAGAAATCTTCATACAAAAAAACGCCTCGCGCCGCACGAAACAGCGTTTTTTATTGAATATCTCGTAAAATATAGATAATTTTACAAAGCGTCCTGTTACAGTAAATTCTCGGCTTTGTTGTATTGATTTAATTTATCCAATTTAAACCCAATAATATGCACCATTTTACAAGCTTTTATTTAACTTGCAATGTATGTTTGTCCGGGTGGAATCTTGCAACTGAATTTTAAAGCAGTTATCCTCAACCGATTGAACTGAAGTTTTGCATACCTGTCAAGTTCCGATGACAATACAATATGACGGTGACAGCGAGCTGATCTGATGATGGAGACGGAAGGTGGACAACGGAAGTCCTCGATGGATAATAGTAGACTGGCCGTGTTTAGGCTCATTTTGATCAGCACACGACGGTTACGATCACCAATTTTATGAAAGCTTTTTTGAAAAATATATTTAAAAAAACTTATTGAGCTCTGACTCGACGCAATTTACTTTGAGGTCGATGAAGTTGAAGCAATTTAATTTTATTTATTTTATTTTATTCGTTTCGTTTCGTTTCGTATGAGGTAGTACTGGCCTCTGGTGTCAGAGTTTGTCAAGCCGCCCGAGGGCCTCTGACATGGCTTACCGACTGCTATTAATCAATAACAGCCGGGACCGACAGCTTAACGTGCCCTCCGAAGCACAGAGCGATGGAAATCCGCACATAACTCAGTAAAGTCATTGGTGCGGAGCCTAGGATCGAACCCGGTATCGTTGGATTCTGAGTTGCACTATTGAACCGTTAGGCTACCATCGCTTTTTTGAGGTAAACCAACAGTGTTACAATATATATAGTCCAAATAACAAAATACACAACAATAAGGCCATAAAAGGGTTACACAAATATTACAAAAAATTATGGATACTAACAAAAATGCTTATGCTAATTTTAAAGAAAGCAAACATATGACAAAGTGAAAATAAATATTATAAATATACGAATATAAATTTCGCTTGCATTGCTTTGATGAAGGTCTTCGCACATTATAACAACTCCACGCCAACGCGGCAGCAACTCTACTCACACTCTCGATGAGTAGTCAACTAGTTGATCCACCCCATGGTCACTAGTGGGCAATGCGTTGTCAACGAGTGGGCAATGCAAACAAATGCAATGTAAGTGAGTGTCGCAAACGCATAGTCGTTGCGTAGACAACGTGTGGTCATTGCGTGACAAACGTGTCGGGGTTGACCTTTAGTGTACGATGCGTAGGCCACTCGTCGTACACTACTTTAATATCATTTTTTGAAATTAAACCTTGAACATATGACACAGGGCTTAAATTTCAATATTTGGCATAGAGTCGAGTCGCCGTTGAGTTGTTTTAATGTGCGAAGACCTTATGTGGGTGTGCGGGTGTGTGGGTGAGTGAGTGAGTGAGCGGGCACTCCTGCTACCACCAGTCTCTCTGGGTATCACAGCAGTTAACCTCACACGTATGGGTGTATGTATGTGTAGGTGTGTGTGTGTTTGTAAATGCAATGATAATTATATATTTTTTCAGGTGAAAGAGCTTGTATTAGACAAGTATGCTCAGGAAAACCAGATTATGTTCCCTGGCCTTAATTACGAGAGCAAAAAGCCCGTCCTTTCTGGAGACACGGACTTACTACTCTATCATACCTTGCGATATGTGAGTACTTAAATATTACAGTATATCAGTTATCTAGTTCCCATAACACAAGCTTTGCTGAGCTTCAGAGCCGGCTCTAGGCCGTGTACAATCAATACCTTGGCGCCCTCTAGTGGGCGCGCGGTCAAAATGGAATACCGGATTTACACATTTGCTCGAGGAGACTGCTGTAATTAGCTATTACTAAAATATATAACGGCGAGCGGAATGCCGCGAAAAATTCTGTTTTTAGCTCGAGGCTCTCCTCGACCTAAAAAAACCTATCTTTAACTTCGCACTCTTGCAGTAATACAGATAACTATTACTATAATATTACCGGCGATCGGAGCGAGCCGCGAAAAAATCTGTTTTTTATCTCGAGGTTGTATATCCGGTAAACTTCTTTTTCTTTTTTTTTTTGTCAAGATAGGTCTAAGGGGACGCCATGGCGCCCCCTTAGACCCTGCGCCCGTGTGCGCTGCAAACCCTGCACAATAGGTAAAGCCGGCTCTGCTTAGCTTGGGGCTAGATAATATTGTGTGAACTGTCCAGCATTATTTATCTATTTAATTTGTAGTATGAGAACGAGACTATTTTTCCCTTTGTCAGAATATATCTTTTTTTTTATAAAACTTAGAATGACGGATCAACCAGATGGCCCACTTGATGTTAAGCGGTACCCTCTGCCTATGAACAGTGCATTACCTCATAGGTCACGTCCACCTAGGACGCGCCCTATGTGGCACTGCACTGCGCCCGCCACCCGGAGGCATAAAGATGAAAAGTATCATGTGCCTGTAATTTCACCGGCAACCATAACCCTTCAAACACAGGAATGTGAGCACTACTGCTTTGCGGCAGAAATAGGTATGGTGGTTCTTCCTGAGACGAACTCTTTCACAAAAAAGCTCTATTACTACTGTACCAGAAACTTTACCAACTACTTTTTTATTATACTTTTTTTGACTATCTTCACCAGAATGTCCCTTTCCCAGACTGTCTGTTTCCTAGATTGTCTTTCTCCCAGACTGTCCCTTCAACGATGCAAACGATATTATTCATGGTTTATCTTCAGGTGGAGAAACTGAAGGCGGAACTGAGTGAGTCTGTATCTGGAATGACTGAACGAGTGAACAGAGGGTTAGCGAGTAAGTATAATTCTATTCAATGAGGAGTTTTCACGGACGTTTCAAATCATGCGCTAATAGATGGCGCTGCTTTGAACCTAGCTTTCAAAATAAAGTGAAATGTCAAAGTCAACAACGTAGTGATATGTTTTCGAGGTATTTTGTTACCATCCCACAAAACCACAGACAATGTATTTGTTAATTTTGACAGGCATACTTGAGTCAGCGCCATCTATCAAGCCAAATTGAACTACTTTTTTATTTTTTATTTGAAAATGAAAAGCCCTCAGAGGTGTTTTCACGGATGTTTTAAATCATGCGCTAATAGATGGCGCTACTTTGAACCTAGCTTTCAAAATAAAGTGAAATGTGAAAGTCAACAACGTAGTGATATATTTTCGAGGTATTTTGTTACTATCACACTAGGAAGACGAACTACATGGAAATAAGGCTATAAACAAACCGGGTTCGATTATACCAGTCTCATTCTTTTATATGAATGTATTCATGTGTTGGAATGAGACAAGCATATATCTATCTTTTCTTATTTGTGTAACTTGTACCAGGCCAAATGTCACAATTACTACTACATTCATGGTACTAATCTAGGAAGATGTACATTCATGGTACCAATCTAGGAAGATGTACATTCATGGTACCAATCTAGGAAGATGTACATTCATGGTACCAATATTCAGGGTACGGAACGGAAAAACGACTGGTACTTACCATGTGGTACCATGTGGTACTTTATTCATGCTATCACACAAAAGCAATGAATTTGTTAATTTAGACAAGCATACTTGAGTCAGCGCCATGAATCGAGCCAAATTTAACTACTTTTTTTTTTTAATTTGAAAGTGAACAGCCCTCAAGGGCGTGTGTCCACGTCACGATCCGATAGTGCAACTCAGAATCCAACGATACCGGGTCCGATCCTAGGCTCCGCACCAATGACTTTTCTAAGTTATGTGCGGATTTCCATCGCTCTGTGCTTCGGAGGGCACGTTAAGCTGTCGGTCCCGGCTGTTATTGATTAATAGCAGTCGATAAGCCATGTCAGAGGCCCTCGGGCGGCTTGACAAACTCCGACACCAGAGGCCAGCACTACCTCATACGAAACGAAACGAAACGAAACGATCCGATATGCCGGCCCGTGCATATCTACGACGGCCATCACACAATAAACTGGCTATTGATATTTTGACCCGCAACGGAATCACAGAATAAATAGTACGGAATGGTGGATGCGTATAGGGTGAGAGGTAATATCCCCCAAGATATAAATAAGTATTTTGTGAAAAATATATTTTTCAACACAATAGTCCAGTAACTTTATACATCCACAGTATGCGTCAAATCCGGTAGATCTGATTTTTGCAGACTTGTTTATGATGTTAGCCTTATGAATAATCCAAGTTTTTGACCTCGAGTGCCGAACGCAACCTTGAACGCAACCGCAATCATTTTGGGGTTAAGGCCTTGTGGCGTGGATATCCACCCCCAGGAGAGAGGGTTCAGTGTGTCTTCTGTACATGTACGAATACGTCTGACGAGTACGAGTGTGTACGAGTACGAATACAGTGTACGAGTGACGTCTAAAATATTGCAAAAAATTGCGAAGTTTGAAAAATATGATAAACTTTTAAAGGCTTAATCTCAGAAACTATTGGGTCTATAGATACAGTTCTAGTATCATATTGTAGAAAATTTAGTCTACTTTAAAAACGTTCTAAGAAAGTTTTCTCAAAAACTAGTTCTTTAGGGTTATAATCGCCAAAATTGGACAAAATAAAGTTTTTTTCGCGGTTTTTATATTTTTGACAAGGTTGCGTTCGGCGCTCGAGGTCAAAAAGTTGGATTATTCATTAGGCCAACATCATAAACAAGTCTGCAAAAAATCAGAACTACCGGATTTGACGCATATACTACCATCAAGCAACGCAGGCCTCCGTACTGCTCGATGCATACTACCCCATACTTTCAGACGACAAAGTTACTGGACTACAAGTTTTTATAAAATTTGTGATCGTAACCCTGTGCTGATCAAAACACGGCCAGTCTACTATTATCCATGGAGGAGTTCCGTTGTCCACCTTCCGTCTCCATCATCAGATCAGCTCACTGTCACCATCATATTGTATTGTCATCGGAACTTCACGGAACTTGACAGATATGCCAAATATCATCTCAATCGGTTGAGGATAACTGCTTTAAAATTCAGTTGCAAGATTCCACACGGACATATTACATACATAGTACATTGCTAGTTAAATAAAAGCTTGTAAAAATAAATAAAGTAAACAGCGTCAAATGAATAAGCAAAAACAACATTCTACCATTCTAACTACTGTTTAAGTAAAACGGTGGCCGTTTTACTAAAACTTTGGTAGTCAAATTCCACCAATTTGAAAAGTCACGCGATTCATTTCCATTTCATTTCACAACACTTTGATATCCATAGGCAAGCTGTTAAACATTTTCACAGCTTGATATCTAGCGCAGTGTTTCATGATGTTAAGTCTAGGAGTTATTTTGTATTGAATATTTTTGGTTCTACTCCTGATTCGTTCTTCCCATTCCTGTTCCGTTTCATACTCATGCCTGTATTTAGCCAAAAATCCTAAAAGTACCTGTACATAAAGGGCCGGAACAGTCAATATACCCAAGTCTTTGAAATGATTCCTGCAGGAGTCCCTTTGAGAGATACGAACAATTGTTCGGATGCTTCTCTTTTGCAAGATGAAAGCCCTCTCTATATTATATTTGTAGCTGTTACCCCAATGTCATCGGTTAAGTGGGGGCTGTTCTACACAGCCCCCGGTTCTTATTCGAACCTTATTCCCAGTGGTTATCGGTTCTGCCTAAGGCGGCTCAAGAACTTTCGTCGTGGGGAAGCCATATTTTTAGTAGTAGTAGAGCTAGAGTTCGTCCGCGGACGTACTACCAACATGCCTATTTCGTAGTAGTGCTCGCATTGCTGTGTTCCGGTTTGAAGGGTAAGGGTGTCGGTGAAATTACAGGCACATGAGACTTTTCACTTTTATGTCTCAGGGTGGCGGCCGCAGTGCAATGTCACATAGAGCGCGTCCTAGGTGGACGTGATCTATGAGGTAATGCACTGTTCATAGGCAGTGGTTACCGCTTAACATCAGGTGGGCCATCTGCTTGTACCGTCACCAAGTAGCAGAAAAAAAACTATGCGACAGAAATAGGTATGGTGGTAGTATTTCCCCGGACGAACTCTGTCACAAAATGCTCTACTACTACTTATTCCCAGCGGTTATCTGATTTGCGGGACTGCCTAAGGTGGCACAGGAACTTTCATATTGGTACATTTTGTGGAAGGCTTTTTTTTTTTCTTTTTTTTTTATACTACTTGGATGACGGAACAAGCAAGAGGCCCCCCTGATGTCAAACGGTAACCTCTGCCTATGAACAGTGCATTACCTCAAAGGTCACGTCCACCTAGGACGCACCCTATGTGGCATTGCACTGCGCCCGCCACCCTGAGACATAAAGATGAAAGAGAATGCTCATCAAGCAAACAATCTCTACTACTACTACAGTAGGCTTATAGAGCAGAGGACCTTTCTGCCGGCTGATGATGATACGGTTATAATACACATTATTAATGGTGTTACCTCCAGCTCTACCTCAGGGCGAGAAAGAGAGAATGGTCTGGGAGCTGCAAATAAAATCGGAATACGCGAAGAGAAAAGCGGAACTGGACAAAGAATACAAGAAACGGGTAAATCTTAATCATTATTGTTCATAAATTTATTCAGGGTATAGGCAGCGCATCGACAATACCCTGAGTGTTGCCGGTGTCTATAAGCGACGGTGACCACTTCACATCCGGTGGGTCGTATGCTAATTTGCCTAATAATTTCATTAAAAAAAAAACAAGTACGGTACCTATTCATTTACTTCTATTCCATTCCAACGCGACCAAATGTAGAATAGTTATCTGACACACTCAATCATAGTCTCACCTCCACGCCACGTATGGTGACGTCGTCCACGGCGGGCGTCACAGAATCAATACGGTAACTAAACTAGAATAGAACAAGCAGACACACTCATTAATAATCTCACCTCCACGCCACGTATGGTGACGTCGTCCACGGCGGGCGTCACAGAATCAGTACGGTAACTAAACTAGAATAGAACAAGCAGACACACTCATTAATAATCTCACCCCCACGCCACGTATGGTGACGTCGTCCACGGCGGGCGTCACAGAATCAGTACGGTAACTAAACTAGAATAGAACAAGCAGACACACTCATTAATAATCTCACCCCCACGCCACGTATGGTGACGTCGTCCACGGCGGGCGTCACTGAATCAGTACGGTAACTAAACTAGAATAGAACAAGCAGACACTCATTGATAATCTCACCCCCACGCCACGTATGTTGACGTCCTAAACGGCGGACCTCACAGAATCAGTACGGCAACTAAACTAGAAAGAAAGAAAGAAAAGAAAAGAAAGAAATAGCATTTATTTGTGTCAACAACATGAGTTAACAAACAATATTGCACACTAAAAGACACACACACACACACACACACAGAAACAAAGAAAAATAAAACTAATTTGTACCAGACAGAACAAGCAGACACACTCATTAATAATCTCACCTCCACGCCACGTATGGTGAAGTCGTCCACGGCGGGCGTCACAGAATCAGTACGGTAACTAAACTAGAATAGAACAAGCAGACACACTCATTAATAATCTCACCCCCACGCCACGTATGGTGACGTCGTCCACGGCGGGCGTCACAGAATCAGTACGGTAACTAAACTAGAATAGAACAAGCAGACACACTCATTAATAATCTCACCCCCACGCCACGTATCGTGACGTCGTCCACGGCGGGCGTCACTGAATCAGTACGGTAACTAAACTAGAATAGAACAAGCAGACACACTCAATCATAATCTAACTCCCACGCCACGTATGGTGACGTCCTAAACGGCGGGTGCCACAGAATCAATACGGTAACTAAACTAGAATAGAACAAGCAGACACTCATTGATAATCTCACCCCCACGCCACGTATGTTGACGTCCTAAACGGCGGACCTCACAGAATCAGTACGGCAACTAAACTAGAAAGAAAGAAAGAAAAGAAAAGAAAGAAATAGCATTTATTTGTGTCAACAACATGAGTTAACAAACAATATTGCACACTAAAAGACACACACACACACACACACACAGAAACAAAGAAAAATAAAACTAATTTGTACCAGACAGAACAAGCAGACACACTCATTAATAATCTCACCTCCACGCCACGTATGGTGAAGTCGTCCACGGCGGGCGTCACAGAATCAGTACGGTAACTAAACTAGAATAGAACAAGCAGACACACTCATTAATAATCTCACCCCCACGCCACGTATGGTGACGTCGTCCACGGCGGGCGTCACAGAATCAGTACGGTAACTAAACTAGAATAGAACAAGCAGACACACTCATTAATAATCTCACCCCCACGCCACGTATCGTGACGTCGTCCACGGCGGGCGTCACTGAATCAGTACGGTAACTAAACTAGAATAGAACAAGCAGACACACTCAATCATAATCTAACTCCCACGCCACGTATGATGACGTCCTAAACGGCGGGCGCCACAGAATCAATACGGTAACTAAACTAGAATAGAACAAGCAGACACACTCATTAATAATCTCACCCCCACGCCACGTATGGTGACGTCGTCCACGGCGGGCGTCACAGAATCAGTACGGTAACTAAACTAGAATAAAACAAGCAGACACACTCAATCATAATCTCACTCCCACGCCACGTATATTGACGTCCTACACGGCGGGCGTCACAGAATCAGTACGGTAACTAAACTAGAATAGAACAAGCAGACACACTCATTAATAATCTCACCCCCACGCCACGTATGGTGACGTCGTCCACGGCGGGCGTCACAGAATCAGTACGGTAACTAAACTAGAATAGAACAAGCAGACACAGTCATTAATAATCTCACCTCCATGCCACGTATGGTGACGTCGTCCACGGCGGGCGTCACAGAATCAGTACGGTAACTAAACTAGAATAGAACAAGCAGACACACTCATTAATAATCTCACCCCCACGCCACGTATGGTGACGTCGTCCACGGCGGGCGTCACAGAATCAGTACGGTAACTAAACTAGAATAGAACAAGCAGACACACTCATTAATAATCTCATCCCCACGCCACGTATGGTGACGTCGTCCACGGCGGGCGTCACAGAATCAGTACGGTAACTAAACTAGAATAGAACAAGCAGACACACTCATTAATAATCTCATCCCCACGCCACGTATGGTGACGTCGTCCAAGGCGGGCGTCACAGAATCAGTACGGTCACTAAACTAGAATAGAACAAGCAGACACACTCATTAATAATCTCATCCCCACGCCACGTATGGTGACGTCGTCCACGGCGGGCGTCACAGAATCAGTACGGTAACTAAACTAGAATAGAACAAGCAGACACACTCAATCATAATCTCACTCCCACGCCACGTATGGTGACGTCGTCCACGGCGGGCGTCACAGAATCAGTACGGTAACTAAACTAGAATAGAACAAGCAGACACACTCATTAATAATCTCACCCCCACGCCACGTATGGTGACTTCGTCCACGGCGGGCGTCACAGAATCAGTACGGTTACTAAACTAGAATAGAACAAGCAGACACACTCATTGATAATCTCACTCCCACGCCACGTATGGTGACGTCCTAATCGGCGGACGTCACAGAAGCGGTACGGTAACTAATCTACATAGAAGAGACGAAGCAGACTAATCTCACCCCCATGCCATGTTTAGTGACGCCTACACGGCGGGTGTCATATACATATGCGAATACCTACATGCCTGTACTTATTACGTACCTACCTAATATATGAATGCGACTAGATCTTAAGGTGGTTGCTTTTTCATACCAACGTATTTTACTAAATATGGGCGAATAGAGTATAATTTTACACTGAAATTACTGTTGTTGGCGTTTATATTGGTCATTATTTGCGGCAAATCATATTTGGTTGAAGAAAACAGTGGACTAATAGCGAAATTAACATCTAAATTTTAGTCCAAGTCATTTTGATGTTATTTTCGCTATTAGCCCACTGTTTTATTAAACCAAATATGGTTTGCCGCAAATAATGCCCAATAAAAGAGCCAACAACAGTAATTTCAGTGTAAAATTATACTCTGTTCGCCCATATTAAATATTAATTACAAATACAAATACATACATATTTATCTTCTTTTTTTTTATCCATATTTTATTATTACATTTATTTTTTATTGTTTTATTGTTGTTGTTTCTTAATAAATAAATAATAATAAACAAATATTTGGTAAAATACGTTAGTATGAAAACCTTAAAGTACCTACTTGTAGTGTAGAAATCAATGTAATAATTAGGTACTACCTTGTTTTTCAGATCGAAGATCTATGTGCGGCCAACGCTAAAATACTCCAGCAATCTTTGAAGAACCAACTTGAAAAGAGCCAGGAAACCCTGGCCACAAAATGTCAAGAGAAGGAAGCAGAAGTAAGTACCTACCTAAATATTACATGGTCAGATCTGCTGGGTGATATGCTGTGGTTGGTCCGGCCTAAGAGTAGACCGTCTGTCTCCTTCCGTGGATGTCGGAGCGGCGAGGTGGAGAGATGATCTGAAAAAAAAAAAAAGAAGAAAGAATATATATTTATTTGTATACATGAGCTACACAGAAACACGTATTAAACTAAGAAGAAACAGATATGAAGGTACGAGGTGTAACTCAAGTAACAAAATGGCTCTGCCTCAGCATGAGTTGGTTGACAGCAAGCTAGCAACCAACGCTGGTCTTCCGGCAGAACCACTTGTTGGCGTTAACCACTCACAACGATCTGCGTAAGGCGGCTTGTAGAAAGTGGATGGGAAGAGCTGGAAATCGGTCTAAATGGCGCGCATTGGGAGAGGCCTATGTCCAGCAGTGGACTGATGATAGATCAAAGATAGATTAAAGTATAGATTAAAGATAGGTTGAAGATGTTTTAAAGATATATTGAAGATAGAGCAAAGACAGCAGATTGAAGATAGTTTGAAGAGCAGGACAGAGGAGGACAAGAGACGATAGATAGATAGATAGAAAATTATTTATTGCACAGGTCAAAAAAACGGCCAAGTGCGAGTCAGACTCGCCCATGAAGGGTTCCGTAGCAGCAAGTAACATAATATAAAAGTTCTTGGAATGATTACGATTTATGACGTATTAAAAAAAACTACTTACTAGATCTCGTTCAAACTAAGTTTCGTTGGAAGTTTATTTTTTAGTTTTATCATTCCCTTATTTGAGAAGTTACAGGGGCACGGGGGGCACTCATTTTACCACTTTGGAAGTGACTCTCGCGCAAACTATTCAGTTTAGAAAAAAAAAATGAAACCTCAATAGATATCATTTTTGAAGACCTATCCAAAGATACACCACACGTATGGGTTTGATGAAAAAAATATTTTTGAGTTTCAGTGCTAAGTATGGGGAACCCCAAAAATGTATTGTTTTTTTTCTATTTTTGTGATAAATCTTAATGCGGTTCACAGAATACATCTACTTACCAAGTTTCAACAGCATAGCTCTTATATAACTTTTGAAACTATCATGGTTATGTACATAATTTTCACTAGAAACGGGATATTTACAATGATTTTAGAGTTTTAAATGTTCCCGATATTTCTGCACAGTTGCATGCGCCATGATCACGGGAGAACTAACTAAAGTCTTTGCGAGTAGATGTTATTGGCAGATATATCGATCTACCCTCTTTCTCACTCTTTTATTACGAACGATACCACTACCATCGATTTCATTGTCACACTTCACACCAACTCGACACACAACACTAACGGTGGCCGGACGCGTAGCAGGTACCACACTTTTAAGATTCTTACACATTCTCACCACAGGCTTCCATTATATTCCAGATAATTGAAAACCATCTTCTCTATTGAAATTCCTGTACTTAGTAATCTCAATTGCCTCTTGTACCATTCTTAGTATGTAATGTCGCTCTGTCGAGATTACCTGCGGACTGTGTAGCGCGATCCAATGATTTGAGCCAGATTCCAAAAGGTGTTCTGCTATGGCTGACTTATG
Organism: Operophtera brumata; assembly: GCA_932527175.1. Taxonomy (NCBI): domain Eukaryota; kingdom Metazoa; phylum Arthropoda; class Insecta; order Lepidoptera; family Geometridae; genus Operophtera; species Operophtera brumata. Next base: position 2,467,615 of record OW052226.1, read on the forward strand.
TACGTTTGGCCAATGTACGAACTCCCACAGCTACAATCAATTTTATACACCCCTGGCTTTTCAAGTGGAAAACTGTCTTTTTGTGAACGCAAGTAGTGCGATATCTTCTTTAAGGGAGTGAAGATAGATGGTCGTGAGTTCTGGACTCCAATCGAGTTCTAGATTGCAGCTATGATACGGATCTGTTCAAATCGAAAGAGTTCTAGCTTCCTAGACTGTTTGAAATGATGACAATATTTTTTTCTACTTTTCAAACTTTCGGACATGATCTGCTGGCATTTTAACGTGAGTTCTGGACTCCAATCGAGTTCTGAATTTCAGTTATGGTAAGGATATGTTCAAAACAAAAGAGTTCTAGCTTACTAGACTGTTTGAAATGATGAAAATATTTTTTTCTCTAATCGGCAATTATTTGAAGAAAAAAAAAACAAGGTTAGTACACCAGAACTATTTCTAAAAAGTATCAGGAACTATTATATAGAACTCATCTGCATGCGAAAAGTTTTTTTTTTTTTTATTTGCTGCTAAATGATCTGCTACGGGAAGTTGGCAGATCATTTTGACAATTGACTTTTTTTAAGGTGGTTGTTTTTCCATACAAACGTATTAGCACAAATATGGGCGCACAGAGTATAATTTTTCTCTAAAATGACTGTTGTTGGCTTTTATATTGGTCATTATTTGCGGCAAATCATATTTGGTTGAAGAAAACATTGGATTTATAGCGAAAATAACATCGAAATGTTAGTCCATACAAGTAATTTCGATGTTATTTTAGTTAGTTAGTTAGTTAGTTATTCATTTATTCGCTTAAAAATATGGTAATTACAATGTTCTTAATAGATATGTTTTGCTATTAGTCCAGTGTTTTCTTCAACCAAATATGATTTGCCGCAAATAATGACCAATATAAAAGCCAACAACAGTCATTTCAGTGTAAAATTATACTCTGTGCGCCCATATTTGTGCTAATACGTTTGTATGAAAAAGCAACAACCTTAGGGGAAAAACGCCAGAATTATTTCTAAAAAGTATCAGGAACTGTAGAACTATGCTGCATGCGAATATTTATGATCTGCTGGACAATGATCTGCTAAGTTCACACACATTTATGGGCAGGGGTCGTGAGTAGAAGATTTTAAGAGGATCGAGATAGATGGTCAAGAGAGTAACGGGGAGGGAAACGTTCTTTTCAACAGGATGGAGAAAGAGGATTGTGGAGGATATGGGAGGACAGGGGAAGGGAGGATAGTCTTCCCTTGTCCTTCTTTGACCTCCCTTGCCCTCTCCTGTCCTTTCCTGTCCTGCGATGTGTATTTTGATGATGATGATGTAGGCTGATGATGATGATGATGTAGGCTGTTGATGATGATGATGTAGGCTGATGAAAATGATGATGTAGGCTGATGATGATGATGATGTAGGCTGATGATGATGATGTAGGCTGATGATGATGATGATGTGGGCTGATGATGATGATGATGTAGGCTGATGATGATGATGTAGGCTGATGATGATGATGATGTAGGCTGATGATGATGATGATGTAGGCTGATGATGATGATGATGTAGGCTGATGATGATGATGATGTAGGCTGATGATGATGATGATGTAGGCTGATGATGATGATGATGTAGGCTGATGATGATGATGATGTAGACTGATGATGATGATGATGTAGGCTGATGATGATGATGATGTAGGCTGATGATGATGATGATGTAGGCTGATGATGATGATGTAGGCTGATGATGATGATGATGTAGGCTGATGATGATGATGATGTAGGCTGATGATGATGATGATGTAGACTGATGATGATGATGTAGGCTGATGATGATGATGTAGGCTGATGATGATGATGATGTAGGCTGATGATGATGATGATGTAGGCTGATGATGATGATGATGTAGGCTGATGATGATGATGATGTAGACTGATGATGATGATGATGATGTAGGCTTATGATGATGATGATGTAGGCTGATGATGATGATGATGTAGGCTGATGATGATGATGATGTAGGCTGATGATGATGATGATGATGTAGGCTGATGATGATGATGATGATGATGATGTAGGCTGATGATGATGATGATGTAGGCTGATGATGATGATGATGTAGGCTGATGATGATGATGATGTAGGCAGATGATGATGATGATGTAGGCTGATGGTGATGATGATGTAGGCTGATGATGTTGATGATGTAGGCTGATGATGATGATGATGTAGACTGATGATGATGATGATGATGTAGGCTTATGATGATGATGATGTAGGCTGATGATGATGATGATGTAGGCTGATGATGATGATGATGTAGGCTGATGATGATGATGATGATGTAGGCTGATGATGATGATGATGTGGGCTGATGATGATGATGATGTAGGCTGATGATGATGATGATGTAGGCTGATGATGATGATGATGTAGGCTGATGATGATGATGATGTAGACTGATGATGATGATGATGTAGGCTGATGATGATGATGATGTAGGCTGATGATGATGATGATGTAGGCTGATGATGATGATGATGTAGGCTGATGATGATGATGATGTAGGCTGATGATGATGATGATGTAGGCTGATGATGATGATGATGTAGGCTGATGATGATGATGATGTAGGCTGATGATGATGATGATGTAGGCTGATGATGATGATGATGATGTAGGCTGATGATGATGATGATGATGTAGGCTGATGATGATGATGATGTGGGCTGATGATGATGATGATGTAGGCTGATGATGATGATGATGTAGGCTGATGATGATGATGATGTAGACTGATGATGATGATGATGTAGGCTGATGATGATGATGATGTAGGCTGATGATGTTGATGATGATGTAGGCTGATGATGATGATGATGTAGGCTGATGATGATGATGATGTGGGCTGATGATGATGATGATGTAGGCTGATGGTGATGATGATGTAGGCTGATGATGATGATGATGTAGGCTGATGATGATGATGATGTAGACTGATGATGATGATGATGATGTAGGCTTATGATGATGATGATGTAGGCTGATGATGATGATGATGTAGGCTGATGATGATGATGATGTAGGCTGATGATGTTGATGATGATGTAGGCTGATGATGATGATGATGTGGGCTGATGATGATGATGATGTAGGCTGATGATGATGATGATGTAGGCTGATGATGATGATGATGTAGGCTGATGATGATGATGATGTAGACTGATGATGATGATGATGTAGGCTGATGATGATGATGATGTAGGCTGATGATGATGATGATGTAGGCTGATGATGATGATGATGTAGGCTGATGATGATGATGATGATGTAGGCTGATGATGATGATGATGTAGGCTGATGATGATGATGATGTAGGCTGATGATGATGATGCCTTAATCGGTGCTCTACAACTTGTGTGTATTGTTTCAGGCTTCAAAAAATCTAAATAAAATGGTGGCGAAACAGATAGCAGCCGAGAAGAAACTCATGAAGCGGCAGCTCGCAGAAATGGCATTGAAAACGCAGATGGTGGAGGATAAACTGAACGGTGGGTCCAACACGCGAGGTAGGGCGGGTCCAACACGCGAGCTAGGGCGGGTCCAACATGTGAGCTAGGGCGGGTCCAACATTCAAGCTAGGGCGGGTCGAACACGCAAGGGGGGTAGGGCGGGTCCAACACGTGAGCTAGGGCGGGACCAACACGCGAGCTAGGACGGGTTGAACACGCTAGCTATGGCGGGTCTAACACGCGAGCTAGGGCGGGTCCAACACGTGAGTTAGGGCGGGTCCAACACGCGAGCTAGGGCGGGTCCAACACGCGAGCTAAGGCGGGTCCGACACGCGAGCGAGGGCGGGTCCAACACGCGAGCTAGGGTGGGTCCAACACGCGAGCTAGGGCGGGTCCAACATGCGAGCTAGGGCGGGTCCAACACGCGAGCTAGGGCGGGTCCAACACGCGAGCTAAGGCGGGTCCGACACGCGAGCGAGGGCGGGTCCAACACGCGAGCTAGGGTGGGTCCAACACGCGAGCTAGGGCGGGTCCAACATGCGAGCTAGGGCGGGTCCAACACGCGAGCTAGGGTGGGTCCAACACGCGAGCTAGGGCGGGTCCAACATGCGAGCTAGGGCGGGTCCAACACGCGAGCTAGGGCGGGTCTAACACGCGAGCTAGGGCGGGTCTAACACGCGAGCTAGGGCGGGTCCAACACGCGAGCTAGGGCGGGCGGGTTCTGAGGCGTCCACATTTATTGTTATTTTATTCCTTTTTCTTAGGGACAACTAAAAGATAGTTAAATAAATAATAAAAATAAATAATGCTGGACAGTTCACACAACATTATCTAGCCCCAAGCTAAGCAGAGCTTGTGTTAAGGTTACTAGTTAACTGATATACTTAATAAAATACATTAAATAGATAGTTTTTTTTTTTTTTATTATACATAGAATTTTTTTTATTATACATAGAATACGCACCCAGAACACCCTAAACAAATAAATAATAAATAAATAAATAAATAATGCTGAACACAGTTCACACAACATTATCTAGCCCCAAGCTAAGCAGAGCTTGTGTTATGGGTACTAGGTAACTGATATACTTAATACAATATAATTATGTATTACATAGATAGATATTTTTTTATTATATATAGAAAATACCCAGAACACCCTGAACAAATATCTGCAGATCGCACAAATGTTTGTTCCGAGATTGGAATCGGACCCGCAACCTCCTGCGTCGCAGGCAAATCTTCGCCCGCCGCGCCACAGAGGTCGTCAAATATTAAATAGTTAGAAAATATAAAACTGGAATAAGATTAATTAATGAATACTCAACACCGTTATCCAAAACTTGCAGGTGAATGCTCACGCTTGCGGCGCCAGCTTAATTTTTTTTGGTGTTTTTTGCCCATTACATCAACACTTCTTCAGATAGCGAAGTTGATTTCGCGAGAACTAGGAGACTTAACACACATGTTTTAATTGATAGTATCTCATAAATATCATCAGTTTAGCTACGATACCCCTGCGATACGATAAACACATTTTTACAGTGTTTTTTTTTTGTTTCGCGGTATCGTAGCTGAACTAATGATATTTATGAGATACTATTAATTAAAACATGTGTGTTAAGTCTCCTAGTTCTCGCGAACTCAGTTTTCGCTATATGAAGAAGTGTTGATGAGCTGTAATGGGCAAAAAAGACCAAAAAATTTGAATTTCGCGGCGCAAGCGTGAGCATCCACCTTAAACTAGTAATGTTTGTATCAGCTCGACTGAAGGCGGAGCGTGAGACCCGTCGGTCTCAGGAGCTGTGGACGGCTGGCGCGTCGCTCCTGGCGGCCACTAAGAAGGGGGAGCCCTACGTCAACGTGGACAAGGAGCTGGAGGCTATTGAGAAGGCTTCTGGTTAGCAGACATCATCTGTAATGTTTGTATCAGCTCGACTGAAGGCGGAGCGTGAGACTCGCCGGTCTCAGGAGCGTGAGACCCGCCGGTCTCAGGAGCTGTGGACGGCTGGCGCGTCGCTCCTGGCGGCCACTAAGAAGGGGGAGCCCTATGTCAACGTGGAAGAGGAGCTGAAGGCTATTGAGCAGGCTTGTGGTTAGCAGACATCTGTAATAATGGTATCAGCTCGACTGAAGGCGGAGCGTGAGACTCGTCGGTCTCAGGAGCGTGAGACCCGCCGGTCTCAGGAGCGTGAGACCCGCCGGTCTCAGGAGCTGTGGCCACCTGGCGCGTCGCTCCTGGCGGCCACTAAGAAGGAGGAGCCCTATGTCAACGTGGAAGAGGAGCTGAAGGCTATTGAGAAGGCTTCTGGTTAGCAGACATCATCTATAATGTTGGTATCAGCTCGACTGAAGGCGGAGCGTGAGACTCGTCGGTCTCAGGAGCGTGAGACCCGCCGGTCTCAGGAGCTGTGGATGGCTGGCGCGTCGATCCTGGCGGCCACTAAGAAGGGGGAGCCCTATGTCAACGTGGAAGAGGAGCTGAAGGCTATTGAGAAGGCTTCTGGTTAGCAGACATCATCTGTAATGTTTGTATCAGCTCGACTGAAGGCGGAGACTGAGACCCGTCGGTCTCAGGAGCGTGAGACCCGTTTGACTCAGGAGCGTGAGACCCGTCGGTCTCAGGAGCGTGAGACCCGTCGGTCTCAGGAGCTGTGCTTTTGAGAAGGCTTCTGGTTAGGATTTTTGTACGGAAACCTCAATTTCCATACAAAAATCCGTGTTGAGGCAGTTTCGCACTACGTCCAGTGCGAAACTGCCTCAACACGAGTTTTCTCAGCTTTTTTGTGAGAGAGTTCGTCCGGGGAAGTACTAGGTACCACCATATACCATATGGTAGTTAGGTACCATAACTGTTTCTGCCACAAAGAAGTAGTGCTCGCATTGCTGTGTTCCGGTTTGAAGGGTAAGGGTGCCGGTGAATTTACAGGCACATGAGACTTTTCATCTTTATGTCTCAGGGTGTCGGGCGCAGTGCAATGCCACATAGGGCGCGTCCTAGGTGGACGTGACCTATGAGGTAGTGCACTGTTCATAGGCAGAGGTTACCGCGGGCCATCTGCTTGTTCAGTCATTCAAGTAGTATAAAAAAAAAAAAAAACTCCTCCAGGCGTTCTCAGTGCGTCTTGCAATTTCTCTATCCTGCCGCTCTCCTCGAGGGAAACTATCTGGCCGAGATAGGATGTAATCTTGGACGTAGTGCATCGCTTCACCGTGGACTGCTATTTGATGTTTGGTACTGTTGGTCATTACTTTGGTCTTTGACATGTTCATCTTCAATCCAACCTCAAGGCTTGCATTGCTCAGGTGGTGGCGCCCTCGAATCATTCTACAGATAAGTTGGTGGCACTGTACCACGAAAATATATCACTACCGTCGTTGAATTTGTCATTTCACTTTATTTTGACAGTTAAGTACGGAGCTGGCGCCATCTATTTTCAAGACTGTATGCATGACTTAAAACGGCCGTGAAAACCCCTCATTGCTTGTAAAACTCGTAAACTCGGAGACGGCCTCTGTACCTAGTTAACCTCTGCGTAGGTGGCAGTGACAAGCTAGTTCTGACTGTGCTGAAGGCGATACCAGAGTCTGTCCGCGCACAGGGCCTCGTGCCAGAGAGCGTGCTGCGAGAGAAATACCATTTGGTGAGTGCTAGCACCTAGCTACCCTCCCAGCAGTGGTGAAGCAATAACATAACATAACATAACCTAACACCCAACAGTCAGTCACATACATAGTCCTGACCCCACACTATAAGCGATGGTAGCCTAACGGTTCAATAGTGCAACTCAGAATCCAACGATACCGGGTTCGATCCTAGGCTCCGCACCAATGACTTTTCTAAGTTATGTGCGGATTTCTATCGCTCTGTGCTTCGGAGGGCACGTTAAACTGTCGGTCCCGGCTGTTATTGATTAATAGCAGTCGATAAGCCATGTCAGAGGCCCTCGGGCGGCTTGACAAACTCTGACACCAGAGGCCAGCACTACCTCATACGAAACGACGACGACCCCACACTAGGATTCCCTGTGTCGTGGGTATCAGGGTATCAGAAACTACGAGTTTTAGTAGTAGTAGCTTTTTTGTGAAAGAGTTCGTCCGGGGAAGTACTACCTCCGTGGCGTGGTGCGGCGGGCGAAGGTTTGCCTGTGACGCAGCAGGTTGCGGGTTCGAGTCCCGCCTCGGAACAAATATACGATCTGCAGATATTTATTCAGGGTGTTCTGGGTATTTTCTATTTATAATAAAAAATATCTATAAATAAATAAATAAATAAATAAATAAATAAATAATGCTGGACAGTTCACACTACATTGTCTAGCCCCAAGCTAAGGTATCTATGTACTCCATGTATTGTATTAAGTATATCAGTTATCTAGTATCCATAACACAAGCTCTGCTTAGCTTGGGGCTAGATAATGTTCTGTGAACTGTCCAGCATTATTTATTTATTTATTTATTTAAAGATAATAAACGCGCCATAATATCTAACTGAAAGCAGAAAAGTTTTACGTGATATCAGATGGAGCAGACCGCGCTGAAAGTGGCCCTGGTGGAACAGGATGGAGCACCTCTGCCGGTCTACTTCCTCTCCTGGCTGCAGTCTGTTCTGCTCTTTATGAAGGTATTTTTTTGTAGTAGTAGATCTTTTTCGTGAAAGGGTACGTCCGGGGAAGTATTACCACCATACCTATTTCTGCCGCAAAGCAGTAGTGCTCGCATTGCTGTGTTCCGGTTCGAAGGGTATGGGTGCCGGTGAAATTACAGGCACATGAGACTTTTCATCTTTGTCTCAGGGTGGCGGGCGGATTGCAATGCCACATGGTGCGTCCTAGGTGGACATGACCTATGAGGTATTGCACTGTTCACAGGCAGATGGTACCACTTAACATCAGGTGGGCCATCTGTTCCAAGAAAAATAATTTTAAAAAAAACATTTGGGGGCTTTCTCCTCAGAGGAGTCAATGTAGTAGTATGTACTGAAAAAAAATATGCCATCTGTAAAGTGAACGTACAAAAAAATATGCCATCTGTAAAGTGAACGTACAAAAATATATGCCATCTGTAAAGTGAACGTACAAAAATATATGCCATCTGTAAAGTGAACGTACATACATATTCTAGGTAGTTAGGTACCTATTTATTAACCATGCTGTGAAAATAACAAAGTGCAGATGTTTTCGATTTAAAAATTTGATTCTACTTCCAAACGACTAGAGTTTTGTAATTTGATTCTACTTCCAAACGACTACAGTTTTGTAATTTGATTCTACTTCCAAACGACTAGAGTTTTGTAATTTGATTCTACTTCCAAACGACTACAGTTTTGTAATTTGATTCTACTTCCAAACGACTAGAGTTTTGTAATTTGATTCTACTTCCAAACGACTAGTTTTGTAATTTGATTCTACTTCCAAACGACTAGAGTTTTGTAATTTGATTCTACTTCCAAACGACTACAGTTTTGTAATTTGATTCTACTTCCAAACGACTAGAGTTTTGTAATTTGATTCTACTTCCAAACGACTACAGTTTTGTAATTTGATTCTACTTTCAAACGACTAGAGTTTGGTAATTTGATTCTACTTCCAAACGACTAGAGTTTTGTAATTTGATTCTACTTCCAAACGACTAGAGTTTTGTAATTTGATTCTACTTCCAAGCGACTAGAGTTTTGTAATTTGATTCTACTTCCAAACAACTAGAGTTTTGTAATTTGATTCTACATCCAAACGACTAGAGTTTTGTAATTCGATTCTACTTACAAACGACTAGAGTTTTGTAATTCGATTCTACTTCCAAACGACTAGAGTTTTGTAATTCGATTCTACTTCCAAACGACTAGAGTTTTGTAATTTGATTCTACTTCCAAACGACTAGAGTTTTGTTATTTGGTTCTACTTCCAAACGACTACAGTTTTGTAATTTGATTCTACTTCCAAACGACTAGAGTTTTGTAATTTGATTCTACTTCCAAACGACTAGAGTTTTGACATTCGATTCTACTTCCAAACGACTAGAGTTTTGTAATTCGATTCTACTTCCAAACGACTAGAGTTTTGTAATTTGATTCTACTTCCAAACGACTAGAGTTTTGTAATTTGATTCTACTTCCAAACGACTAGAGTTTTGTAATTTGATTCTACTTCCAAACGACTAGAGTTTTGTAATTTGATTCTACTTCCAAATGACTAGAGTTTTGTAATTTGATTCTACTTCCAAACGACTAGAGTTTTGTAATTCGATTCTACTTCCAAACGACTAGAGTTTTTTAATTCGATTCTACTTCCAAACGACTAGAGTTTTGTAATTTGATTCTACTTCCAAACGACTAGAGTTTTTTAATTTGATTATACTTCCAAACAACTAGAGTTTTGTAATTTGATTCTACTTCCAAACGACTAGAGTTTTGTAATTCGATTCTACTTCCGAACGACTAGAGTTTTGTAATTCGATTCTACTTCCAAAAGACTAGAGTTTTGTAATTCGATTCTACTTCCAAACGACTAGAGTTTTGTAATTCGATTCTACTTCCAAACGACTAGAGTTTTGTAATTTGATTCTACTTCCAAACGACTAGAGTTTTGTAATTTGATTCTACTTCCAAACGTTTTGTAGTTTTTGTTTCACCTAAATGTCGGCAAAGACTATGTCGCTGTTCTGTCAATTCCTAACTTACCTGAACTTTAATGAGTTAGTTAGAAAGTGAAGGAATTTGGCTGTTTGCGCCTTGAGTTCGACTTTTATGTTGTTTTAGAGTTTTCTATCCATCGTCGTCGTTTCGTATGAGGTAGGGCTGGCCTCTGGTGTCAGATTTTGTAAAAAAAAAATATTTTTTTTCTTCTTTTTTTTTTTTTTCTTTCCATAAAAACGGTTGGTTTCAGATATCCGGAATACCCAGAGACGAGATAGATAAACCCCCACTGGAGCCTTCCAAAGATTTAGACACGTTTGATTTGATGCAGAGGGCGAGGTTCGTACAAGCCTGCCTGTTTTACCTAACTGTCACCGGTTCGTACAAGCCTGCCTGTTTTACCTAACTGTCACCGGTTCGTACAAGCCTGCCTGTTTTACCTAACTGTCACCGGTTCGTACAAGCCTGCCTGTTTTACCTAACTGTCACCGGTTCGTACAAGCCTGCCTGTTTTACCTAACTGTTACCGGTTCGTACAAGCCTGCCTGTTTTACCTAACTGTCACCGGTTCGTACAAGCCTGCCTGTTTTACCTAACTGTTACCGGTTCGTACAAGCCTGCCTGTTTTACCTAACTGTTACCGGTTCGTACAAGCCTGCCTGTTTTACCTAACTGTCACCGGTTCGTACAAGCCTGCCTATTTTACCTAACTGTTACCGGTTCCATTGGATCTGCCAATAATTTGCCTTGTTTTAAATTAAGGTTTAATTTCCATCTCTCAAATTATCAGATGTCACAACATAATGTACCGAAAACACCCCTCCCGTATACCTACCGCTCCCATACTTCAGGGACTGCCTCAATTAAGGTGTTTGCTGTTGCTTGTGGCGCGAAATTCGTTTTATTTCGTGTTTTTTGCTCATCGTAGCTCATCAACACTTCTTCAGATAGCGAAAACTATTTTGCAATCTGCATTTCCTTCAATGGTATTTACAGTGTTTTTTTGTTTAAAGCACATTCCTAGCCAAACTAATGATATTTATGTGATACTATAAATTAAAACTTGTGCGTTAGGTTATACAGGGTGTAACATAATATCCCTATAAGCCCGGGGACGGGGTATTCTACACATCATGGCGAATAACTTTAGTTCTAGGACTTTTTAAAATTCGAAGTTTTACATCCCATGAATTCATGAAATGGTTTGTAAAAATCCTGAAATTCCGCGATAAATTCCTGAAACTCCTCCAGAAATGTACCTAACACAACGTGAGGCAGCCCTACGTAAGGTACCATAACATCCTCGTGCCGTGTTAGGAACATTTCTTGAGGAATTTCAGGATGTTTACGTGACATTTCATTAATTAAAAACTGCGAAATTTAAAAAGTCATAGAACTAAAGTTATTCACCATGATGTGTAGAATACCCCCTTCCCGGGCTTATAGGGATATTATGTTACACCCTGTATAATTACCGTCAAATTAGTTTTCGCTATCTGAAAAAGTGTTGATGAGCTGTGATGAGCAAAAAAACACAAAAAATAAAATAATTTTGCCCCACAAGCGAAAGCGCTACCTGTATCTATGGCACTTTTTTGTCCCAACGTCCCCCAGTGGGGCCAGACAGGTGGGGGACGTTGGGAGTATACGTATCTATTGGAACCAATGGCACGAAGAAGAAGAAGAAGAAGGCTTATCTACCTGAACTTCACTGAGATAGATAGTGTCAGAATTTGGGGTGACTAATAATCTCAAACGTCGTAATATTTGGAGCGCTATTTCGTCGTAGGTTCTGGATAGAGCGCGGCAACATCGCGTACGCGCTACGCTATGTGGACTCCCTGGAGGGCGCGTCGCGCGGCGCCGCGACCACGTGGCGCGAGGCTGCCCGCTCGCACCTCGAGACTCGCCAGGCAGCCGAAGCAGTCTTGGCGCATGCTGCCGCCATGGGACTACAGTATATTTAGACCTTAGAATATAGAATAAACCAGAACCCATGTCACGCGTAAAAACTGTCACCACGCAAACTAGTCTCAATGAGAATAGTTTCACCCAGTCTGTCTGTGGTCGGCCGTGCAGCTAGTCTAGTCGAACTCGAAAGATTTTCTTTAGAATATGTCGTCGTGTGTCGATGTACAAATTCTGCTAGGCGTAAAAAGAAAATGGATAGAATCTCATTTCATACCTAAGTAAATACCTAAGTATTACATTTAAATATATTTTTGGTTTAAATAATGAATTTTGTTTACCATTCATTCTTTGGAAAAAAGTCAAGCGTCCATTTTGTCATTGTTGCCAACATCACCAAAACATTACCCCTTCTGGTGGGAATTTGGGAAGTATGATAGGCGCGGGGGGAAGTTTATGTGTGTTCTGTGTTCTGTGTTCATTGTGTTCTGGTAACACAGGGCCCTGTATAACTATTAAGTAATCTGTGCCCGTACTAATAGCATCGTGTGCACCATCTGGTTTATTCTATATTTTAAGATTTAGACTTCGAATTTAAATTATCGTGGATACCTATGTATCATTTAAGAAAAATTGCGACTATACCACGTAGGTACAATTTTACCCAAAATATGAGTCGCTCCGATGTACAGTGGCGGAATGAAAACGTTCGTCATTTTTCAAAGGAATCCCCTTAGCTTGTCGCGAGCACATATTACCTTTTCCAACTATTCTACGTAGCAGACTGCTGTAAGGAACACCATAATTTAAATGTTTATTATAAAGATCAAAATCGCACACCTTTGATAAGTTGCTTGTTATAAGTTGCTTGTTTAAGTTTGGAACGTCTTTTTTAGGGTCCCGTACCCAAAGGGGCCAATTTTACTAAAACTTTGGTAGACAATTTCCACCAATTTCAAAAGTCACGCAATTCACTTCCATTTCATTTCACTACACTTGTGCTTTTTAAACGAGCTACATTAGTTAAAATGCCACCAAAATAACACAAAATAACTCAAGAAAACACTAGGAAAAGAAATAAAATAAAAGTAGACAACGCAACGTCTCTTTTCGAAAATGGCGGGAAGAGTCATCTTTTATTGAGTTAGCCAGAAGTTTTGTCATTTTATTCGTAGACTTTCTGTCATTCAATCGCTGCTAATATCCGTTGTCATGGTAACTGAAGGTTATTTTCGTAATATTGCAATATTGACACATTGGCAGTTCCGATACGTAGCGCGAGAATAAGTTCCTGTGTCGGTAAAACAGTACCAATGCAATACTATGTCGGTAAAACAGTACCTATGCTTTTTGCATTGAACAACCAAAAATAGGCTCTAAGGTGACGAACACTTTCATTCCACCACTGTACCTACCTGCGCCGTAGACCGATTTCTATAGCGCGGGAACATTCTTTCTACCAATAGCAATCGCGCGCTAAAAATCTTGCGCTGTTATTGGTTATCGATTTCGCGGCAAAATCGCGGCCGCTCTTTCATCCGTAGACTCTTAGATGTGAGCGGGACAGAGCTATACTATACGTTCGGCTACTGTCGGATATCAGTCTGCGCTTTTCTGCGTAAACGAAAACAGTCGATCGGACTTATATTTTGGGTAAGACTGTATAGCTGCTCGGTACGGAGGCTTGCAATGCTCTAAGGCTGCTAATCATTGAATGATGTATGTGCAGGTTATCATTGAATATTAATTTATTATTAGATAATTCATAATTCATGAACTTAAACTCCAGAGATGTCCCTGCATTCTGTATAATGCGCGTCATGTAAAAAGAACGCTGGCGGTCATACTTCTTCATACGTTCCAGCGTTATTTTTACATGACGCGTACTCTACCTAGTGTACATAAGACACTACATAGATAGTGTAGTTAAGCCATGTGTAAAATTATAATAAAATGTGGAAGTAAATAAAGTAAAATTGTTAAAATGTACTTGTAAAGGATTTATTTTGAAATTCCCGCCTAGCTTGCAATCACAGCACAGGTCAATAAAAAGGGTACAAGTTTACCTACACCTTGTCCATTTCAGACGTGCAAGAATATACACACGTAGTTACCTACCTACCTATTCAAAAGAAAATGATAAGGCACAAGAATAATTATTTTCAACACACTTGCTCACAAAGTGGCTCTAATTTCACCGCAATTAGGCACATAATGACCCCTGTAATCAAACTGTGACTTTTTCATAGCTATTATTCACTAGTGAGTTATAGAGACAGTTGAACATTTACACAGAGTGTGTATTTCTTATTTATTATTATTTTCTAAACAAGTGTTTTGAAAAACGTCGTATGATATACTCGTGACTCGTGTGTATTGATGATTACCGTCCCAATACTTACCATAGGAATGGTGCCTTAGCGGTAATCACCAACATTACGCACTAGTTCTCGTACCTACCATAATGTACCTACCTACTATTTATTAAACCTTAGTGTAGGTATTCGTTTTATTTAAAGCTAGGTATTTTAAATTGATGGATTCTAACAATTTTATGGATTAAGACGTGACCACAAATGAAAAAGAGATAGGTACCATATTACGCATGACGTGACGTCGTGGTTCTAATGGTTGGAGGATTTTGATGGAAAGGCAGGTAAAATAAAACACAATTATACTTACAAAAGCGTAAAGACATATAATTATAAATATTAAAGTTAAGTGCTTTAAATTGACACTGACAATAAATTACAACTTCACCATCATCAGATTAAATTCATCTAAAATACTTAGTTATGTTCCATGTCTTAGAATATAGAATAAACAAGAACCCGTGCCACGCGTAAAAACTGTCACCACGCATACTAGTCTCAACGAGAATAGTTTCACCTAGTCTGTCTGTAGTCGGTCGTGCGGCTAGGCTAGTCGTGTCGAACTCGAAAGATTTTCTTGTGAATATGCCGTCGAGTGTCGTTCCCACATGTTAAAAATCTGCTAGGCGTAAAAAGAAAAAGGATAGAATCATATTTCATACGTAAGTATAACATTTAAATACTTATCTTTTTGGTTTAAATAATGAATTTTGTTTACCTTTAGTTCTTTGGAAAAAAGTCAAGCGTTCATTTTGTCATTGTTGCCAACATCACCATAACATTACCCTTAATGGTGGGAAGTATGATAGGCGCGGGGGAGGCATTGTGTTTTGGCGACACAGCGCCCCGTACAGGTGTACCCAACTGATATGGCGCGTCGTGAATCTTCGTTCGCGCAGAAATGAAAGTATGGCTCCGAAGATTAACGAAAGAATGCTCAAAACTTACAATCAACCCTAGGTCACTATTATAAGGTTCATAATACACTGCAGCTGTTAGTTCCGTCTCACTCGCAAGTCACGCCACTCCGCACAATTACACTTCGGCGCGCGACCAAGAGCGGTACAGGAAAATTCCTGCGCTTTAAAAAATCATCTTCTGCGCAGGTATCTACATCGGTAAGCCATAATAGTTGGGTAGTACTGTACTAATAGCATCGGACGCACTTTCTGGTTTATTCTATATTCTAAGGCTTTAGTCTAGAAATAGACTAACAAAACCTACCTACACAACAAGCTACGTACGGTTTTTCACAACCTTCTCTGTATCGATATAAAATGCCCGGAGTGTGGTCTCGCCAGGGTGTCCATCTTGAATATGAGTTTCGTGTCGTCGGCGGAGACCTTGAACTGACGCAGCAAATGTGCAAGTGTAGTCTTCATAGACATCAAAGCGTAAGTTTTACCTACAAGTAATAATAGGTATATTTTTTAGTCTTCAGGTAGGTTCATTCACGTTGTCCACGTTGAGCTTGTCCACGTTAACGTGGACAACGGGAAAACAATAGAGGTAGGGTTGGCAATGTTTAAAACATTTGTTTAAAACACTGGGAAAAATGTATACTTGTTTAAAACATGTTTCAAAACACAAAAATCATATGTAATTATTCGTTTTTTTTTTGTTCTTCCTATGTTTTGAAGTGCTGTGAAAATCACGATCAATGATTCCGTTACATACCTACCTACAAACATACAGACCAATCTAATATAAGCGTGTTCAAAAAAACCACTAATTAAATCGCAAAACATGTTTTTTTGTTTCGCCGATTAAAAACAGAGTTTTGTTTTTTTTGTAAAAAGAACAGGTTTTTTCCAACCCTGTCTTCAGGTAACGAGCTGTAAAGGGTGTATCACAGTATCTCTATAAGCACGTGGAGGGGGAATTCTCACATATCTAACCCTAGTAACCCACCAATGACGACCTCTGTGGCGCGGCTGGCGATGGTTCGCCTGCGTCGCAGGAGGTTGCGGGTTCGATTCCCGCCTCGGAACAAATAATTTGTGCGATCTGCAGATATTTGTTCCGGGTGTTCTGGGTGTTTTCTATGTATAATACAAAATATCTATGTAATGTATTGTATTATGTATATCAGTTACCTAGTACCCATAACACAAGCTCTGGCTTAGCTTGGGGCTAGATAATGTTGTGTGAACTTGTCCAGCATTATTTATTTATTTATTTATTAAATGGCTCAAGCTTTCTCCTCAACCGCCTCTCCACCTAGCACACGCTATGGAGTAAGATGCTATCATCCTCTATCCTGTTCTCACCTATACTCGCTCGTCGGCCCACACTGAAGGCTATACCACTACCTACCAGGACATACCTATTTCTGCCGCAAAAGTAGTGCTCGCATTGTGTGTTCCGGTTTGAAGGGTATGGTTGCCGCTGAAATTACAGGCACATGAGACTTTTCATCTTTATGTCTCAGGGTGGCGGGCGCAGTGCAATGCCACATAGGGCGCGTCCTATGAGGTAATGCACCGTTCATAGGCAGAGGTTACCGCTTAACATCAGGTGGGCCATCTGCTAGATCCGTCATTCTAAGTAGTAAAAACTAAAAATAATACTAAGTAGCTCAAGGTACAGCCACTCAACCTAGCACACGCCAAGGAGTAGGTAAGATGCTATCTTACTCCATTCTGTTCTTACCTATACACGCCCGTCGGCCCACACTGAAGGCTGCGAAGGCGTGATGCTGCGGCAAGGAGTGTAAGTCCGTCCATCGCTCCGGCCTGAACTGGTCCCCGTCCGGGCCCCACACGGGGTGCTTCAGGACTCCGTTAAGCATTATGTAACAGCTGCTTCCCGCTTTCATTGTGAAATTTTCTGTAACAACGTATTATAGGCGTTTATTGCTGTGGTGTGTCCGGCCAAAGAATAGACCCCTCCTCAAATAGAATAAGTACGGCGACATTCGTCAGATACCTACCTACAGATATTACATCAGATATAATGGCTATAAGAGCTCATGGTAACCCCCCACTTTTGCGGTTCAAAAACTATTCAGTACAAAATGTCCATTTGTCGTTGACATTCCCCATAGTTGAGTAATTTTAATCGTAGAAGTCTATAGACCCTCTGCAACCTATAACCTATAGTTGCGGACATCATGGAGCCGATATTTTGTACCTACTGAATAGTTTTTGAACTACATGGCTATAAGAGCTCATGGTAACCTAGCTGATAGGACTTTGTCGTACGTATATAATATATCTGGTATCAGCAGAATCGAGCGATCCTAAACCAGAGAGCAGTGTGCCGTGTGCCTGTGCTACGTAGGTCAGTGTGTAATCGGTAGCTGAGGCCCTAGTCGGAGTTTTGCAAACACCATCGTAACGATAAACGTAACGACGATCGTACGTGTATAACATAATAACTAGCTATTAATCTGTGCCAAAAACGTCACAGATTAATGGCTAGTTACTACGCAATACACGTACGATCGTCGTTACGTTCATCGTTACGATGGTGTGTGTAAACTCGGACTTGCCCCTCTGGATACGTACTCAACTCCACCTCTTTGTCCACACGTCTCGCTGTAAGCGGTCCAGCTGGGTGTAGCCTCAAGGTTTCCTTGAGTACTGCCTCTAAGTACACTAACTAGATACGTACTCAACTCCATCTCCTTGTCCACACGTCTCGCTGTAAGCGGTCCAGCTGGGTGTAGCCTCATGGTTTCCATGAGTACTGCCTCTAAGTACACAAACTAGATACGTACTCAACTCCACATCTTTGTCCACGTGTCTCGCTGTAAGCGGTCCAGCTGGGTGAAGCCTCATGGTTTCCTTGAGTACTGCCTCTAAGTACACAAACTAGATACGTACTCAACTCCACATCTTTGTCCACGTGTCTCGCTGTAAGCGGTCCAGCTGGGTGTAGCCTCATGGTTTCCATGAGTACTGCCTCTAAGTACACAAACTAGATACGTACTCAACTCCACATCTTTGTCCACGTGTCTCGCTGTAAGCGGTCCAGCTGGGTGTAGCCTCATGGTTTCCTTGAGTACTGCCTCTAAGTACACAAACTAGATACGTACTCAACTCCACATCTTTGTCCACGTGTCTCGCTGTAAGCGGTCCAGCTGGGTGTAGCCTCATGGTTTCCATGAGTACTGCCTCTAAGTACACAAACTAGATACGTACTCAACTCCACATCTTTGTCCACGTGTCTCGCTGTAAGCGGTCCAGCTGGGTGTAGCCTCATGGTTTCCTTGAGTACTGCCTCTAAGTACACAAACTAGATACGTACTCAACTCCACATCTTTGTCCACGTGTCTCGCTGTAAGCGGTCCAGCTGGGTGTAGCCTCAAGGTTTCCTTGAGTACTGCCTCTAAGTACACTAACTAGATACGTACTCAACTCCATCTCTTTGTCCATACGTCTCGCTGTAAGCGGTCCAGCTGGGTGTAGCCTCATGGTTTCCTTGAGTACTGCCTCTAAGTACACTAACTAGATACGTACTCAACTCCATCTCTTTGTCCATACGTCTCGCTGTAAGCGGTCCAGCTGGGTGTAGCCTCATGGTTTCCTTGAGTACTGCCTCTAGTACACTAACTAGATACGTACTCAACTCCATCTCTTTGTCCATACGTCTCGCTGTAAGCGGTCCAACTGGGTGTAGCCTCATGGTTTCCTTGAGTACTGCCTCTAAGTACACTAACTAGATACGTACTCAACTCCACATCTTTGTCCACGTGTCTCGCTGTAAGCGGTCCAGCTGGGTGTAGCCTCAAGGTTTCCTTGAGTACTGCCTCTAAGTACACTAACTTGGGTAAGTCGTCCTTCTCTATATCTCTGTCTGAATCCCCCAAAACTTGCAGTATCCTGGAAACAAAACAATCCAATGAGGGGTTTTCACGGCTGTCTAGAGACATGCTTTATGCGTTGAAAATAGATGGCGCTGCGCTGTGGATAAACTGTCAGAAGAAAGTTTGACTAAAAAATTAAAACCTACTGAGCCGTGCGCCTGCTTGTCATATGATGAAAAATGGGTAACTAGGTCATAAATTTTTAAGACAGTCAATAGAGTAGGTACCTAACCTAATTACAACGACTAAGTACCTAGCTACCTACCCATGTTTATAGGACTATAGGTAACTAGGTACTCACTCATCATAAGCCCTTTGCTGGACCCCCGGGTGTGTCCCCAGCAATGTAAGAGCAACCGTCAATGTCACAGTGGATGTGTCGAATCCTCCTCCAACAATGTTGTTTGTTTCTATACTCATTACTCACTCATCATAAGCCCTTTGCTGGACCCCCGGGTATGTCCCCAGCAATGTAAGAGCAACCGTCAATGTCACAGTGGATGTGTCGAATCCTCCTCCAACAATGTTGTTTGTTTCTATACTCATTACTCACTCATCATAAGCCCTTTGCTAGACCCCCGGGTATGTCCCCAGCAATGTAAGAGCAACTGTCAAGGTCACAGTGGAAGTGTCGAATCCTCCTCCAACAATGTTGTTTGTTTCTATACTCATTACTCACTCATCATAAGCCCTTTGCTGGACCCCCGGGTGTGTCCCCAGCAATGTAAGAGCAACCGTCAAGGTCACAGTGGACGTGTCGAATCCTCCTCCAACAATGTTGTTTGTTTCTATACTCATTACTCACTCATCATAAGCCCTTTGTTGGACCCCCGGGTGTGTCCCCAGCAATGTAAGAGCAACCGTTAAGGTCACAGTGGATGTGTCGAATCCTCCTCGAACAATGTTGTTTGTTTCTATACTCATTACTCACTCATAATAAGCCCTTTGTTGGACCCCCGGGTGTGTCCCCAGCAATGTAAGAGCAACCGTCAAGGTCACAGTGGACGTGTCGAATCCTCCTCCAACAATGTTCTTAATTTGTTTCTATACTCATTACTCACTCATCATAAGCCCTTTGTTGGACCCCCGGGTGTGTCCCCAGCAATGTAAGAGCAACCGTTAAGGTCACAGTGGATGTGTCGAATCCTCCTCGAACAATGTTGTTTGTTTCTATACTCATTACTCACTCATAATAAGCCCTTTGTTGGACCCCCGGGTGTGTCCCCAGCAATGTAAGAGCAACCGTCAAGGTCACAGTGGACGTGTCGAATCCTCCTCCAACAATGTTCTTAATTTGTTTCTATACTCATTACTCACTCATCATAAGCCCTTTGCTGGACCCCCGGGTGTGTCCCCAGCAATGTAAGAGCAACCGTCAAGGTCACAGTGGACGTGTCGAATCCTCCTCCAACAATGTTGTTTGTTTCTATACTCATTACTCACTCATCATAAGCCCTTTGTTGGACCCCCGGGTGTGTCCCCAGCAATGTAAGAGCAACCGTTAAGGTCACAGTGGATGTGTCGAATCCTCCTCGAACAATGTTGTTTGTTTCTATACTCATTACTCACTCATAATAAGCCCTTTGTTGGACCCCCGGGTGTGTCCCCAGCAATGTAAGAGCAACCGTCAAGGTCACAGTGGACGTGTCGAATCCTCCTCCAACAATGTTCTTAATTTGTTTCTATACTCATTACTCACTCATCATAAGCCCTTTGTTGGACCCCCGGGTGTGTCCCCAGCAATGTAAGAGCAACCGTCAAGGTCACAGTGGACGTGTCGAATCCTCCTCCAACAATGTTCTTAATTTGTTTCTATACTCATTACTCACTCATCATAAGCCCTTTGTTGGACCCCCGGGTGTGTCCCCAGCAATGTAAGAGCAACCGTCAAGGTCACAGTGGACGTGTCGAATCCTCCTCCAACAATGTTCTTAACAGTATACTCGGGGCACTGGCAGGCAGGTACGACAGTCCTCTGCAGAGGTACTGGGTGTCAGCCCTTATAAACCCCAACTCTGAACTGGTATATTGTATTAATTAGTTAATATATAAATAATTAATACAATATACTAGAATATAATATATTATACAATAATAATATTAATTATTAATAATTAATATATGTATGTGGGTATTTAGTTTTAAGTATTGTTTATTAATTATAAATTGGATCATGTTGTCTGAATAAATGAATTATAATAATAATAATAATCATAAGCCCTTTGTTGGACCCCCGGGTGTGTCCCCAGCAGTGTAAGAGCAACCGTCAAGGTCACAGTGGACGTGTCGAATCCTCCTCCAACAATGTTCTTAATTTGTTTCTATACTCATTACTCACTCATCATAAGCCCTTTGTTGGACCCCCGGGTGTGTCCCCAGCAATGTAAGAGCAACCGTCAAGGTCACAGTGGACGTGTCGAATCCTCCTCCAACAATGTTCTTAATTTGTTTCTATTCTCATTACTCACTCATCATAAGCCCTTTGTTGGACCCCCGGGTGTGTCCCCAGCAATGTAAGAGCAACCGTCAAGGTCACAGTGGACGTGTCGAATCCTCCTCCAACAATGTTGTTCGTTTCGTACATGATGTCTTCATCAGTGAGACCTCCTTCAAGGCTTTGTGATATTTCTAGTATTGAGTCCATGAATGGTTTGAATTCTGGAACCAAATAAATAAATAAATAAATAATTAATTAATAATTAATAACCAAAAAAGTTATAAATGACACCAATTGTATGTAGGGGTGTAGGTTACCTCAAGGTAACCATATTTAAAATATCAGCCACTTTTTAGTGTTTGATTTTTCAACAAATTCCGTTTTAGTCCTTTTTTTATGAATGACGGAACTAGCAAGAGGCCCACCTGATGTTAAGCGGTAACCTCTGCTTATAAACAATGCATTGCCTCATAGATCACGTCCACCTAGGACGCACCCTATGTGGCATTGCACTGCGCCCGCCACCCTGAGACATAAAGATGAAAAGTCTCATGTGCTTGTAATTTCGCCGGCACCCTTACCCTTCAAACCGGAACACAGCAGTGCGAGCACTACTGCTTTGCGGCAGAAATAGGTATGGTGGTAGTACTTCCCCGGACGAACTCTTTCAGAAAAAAGTTCTACTACTACTATAAAACCTACTAACCTACTACCTATAAGTACTACTTAAAAAGGAATTTGTTGAAAAATCAAACACTAAAGAGTGGCTGACATTTTAAATCATTGTTACGAAATCTATATCGTAAAATCTCCCCTGTAGCCCTGTAGTACTGTAGTTCCCTGTACTGAACACTGAACACGATTTGCTGTCATTATAATAATTATGAAATGTGGCTTCCATTTTGAATTTATTTGCTACGACCGATTTCAAAATCGATATTTGAGGGTCCATGTGATCACCGACCACAAATAAATCGTCAGATATTATAGAATAATATGTCCACCCATTCAAAAATTAGTCTATCTATCTACCTACATCTTATCTGTTTAGCCTGTGTGCGCCCACTGCTGGGTATGGGCCTCCTCTCTATAATACGCCACTCTCTCCAGCCATTCTCGTCCAACGACAATCGGGCGGGCCTCTTGGTCGCCGAGCGTAGTAGCATGAAAACAGACTTTTACTGAAAAAGTTGTTACTATACCGAAGTCTGGCCATAAATACTTAGTAAGTTTACCTGATTCTACATTTGTTTCATTAGCGTCTTTTGATTTTAACATCGCCAGCAACTGAGTTTTTCTGTTTTGAAGAACCTGAAATGTATGTAGAATACATTATGAAATTTGCACATAATTGTCATTACAAATAACTAGGCATAGTGTATGTAAGCTCACAAATTTCTATAACCAAATATATTGAGTATTGAGTACCTATCAATAATAGGTTTTTTTTTAGTTGTTCAATAAAATAATATTGGTAGATATCCTTACAATACCATACGTTAGGTAGTAAACACAAGTTTTTTAAAAGAGTAGGTAGGTATGTACCTGATCTATGGTATGACTCGGCCTGGCAAAGATTTGCTTATCAATGCCTTGATGTTGGAAGAAATCAGCAGAAATCAAGGTCAATCGACTAACGATGTTTATTAAAATTACGATGTTTGGATATTTGTTACTCAATCACGTCGAAACGGCTGAACCGATTTCAATTAAATTTGATACACAGATAGATTATGACCCGGATTGAGCTTCTTTTCATCCCGGTAAAATGCGAGCGAAGCCGCAGGCGGACACTAGTTGAATAAAAATTTTAACTCACAAAGCGAGAGAACTCCATAATATTTGCAGCAGCTCGGTCCTCTCTTTTCTTCAATCCAGACATGTTGTAAATAAACTGGGGATGCAGCCAAATCTTGCTGAATCTTTCGGCGAATATATCCACAATCTCGGCTGATCCATCCAGGAACTTGTAGTATAACTCATTATCTTCGATGTTAACTCCATACGCCGTCACTGAAAACGCAGTACGTACCTATTAGTTGGAAATATAAGGATAAAAACTTTCAACCTCTTTAAGGTTCCGTTGTCCAAGAAGGTTTACCCTAACGCCCCTTCTTGTGACGTGACGTGTAGTGATAAAACCGAGTAGTTCCTGTTTGATCCATTGAGATTGATCCATTAGCTAAATATTTCCTTGAAGTCTTACCAAACGATTGTTTAAAACTGCCCTACAATCGCACCGGTGAACCCAATGCTTAGTAATAATCGTTTTTTATTTTAGGCTTATTATTTTCGCGGCGAAAGAAAAATTAAAGAGCAGCAAACTATTTGCAACTAAAATAATAACTTGTCAGCGATTAAATATTTTGCCAATTATTTATATTAAATGAGCTTTAAACTAAGGATATTTTAAAATTCAAATAATGGCAGCTACTTTAAGGTAGCAGAAATAATAAACAAGATTAATGAAATCATAGGCGAGGTACTATAAATAATGACTTGGCGACTAATATTAGCAGAAGGATAACAAACTTTATATTAGGGGCAACTACAGGTCTCCGACTCCACTTGGTCTTGTGCGTCACGCCCCTAGAGTGTATATAAAAACGCGGAGCCAGTAGCTCGCGTGGGAGGTCCTGATTGGAGCAAGGTCGAATGGGTGAAGCGACACTCAGGGGCAACCTCGCGAGAGTACTGGCGAGAGCCCATACCGGAGTCCGACACTTCCAATTATATAACTTCATACTTTTTTATGACCTTGATTTATTTTATATGCAATCTCCATTGAACAATTAGAGTAGGCCATTTTCAACTTTTTATCCGCTGTCATTAGTTAATTCAGTCGCCAAAACAATAACTCGATGCTAGTTTATATTGAAACAAAGCCGAAAATTGATTACTTAGCTGCTACTTTTTACTTTATACTAGTCTCCGCAATTAGTCGCCAACTTATTATTTTTGCTACCCCCTTTAATTTTTTATAAATCCCTAAATCCGATTAATTTGTCGCCGCGTTAAATACATGCCTTTATTTTATACAACTTGAACAAGCGTATGGCCCACCCGCCCTCTGCCTATGAACAATGAATTATCTCATAGGTCCAGTCCACTTAGGTCGCGAACTATGCGGCAATGCACTGCACCCGCCACCCTGAGACATAAAGATAAAAGAAAGAAAGAAAGAAAGAAAGGAAGAAAAAATCTTTATTTGTAACGGCACACATGGATAGGACAAAAAAAAACACTCGACAAATAAAATAAAAAATAATAGGTAATACATACAAAAGGCAAAAACTAAGTACTTCTACAATTTATAGAGTGTCTCTCAGTGCCATCCACGCAGCAACGTCACAAATTGGAGTCCGACTCAGCATGATGTTGTGTACACTAGTTACACAACGCTGGTCTTCCGCCGGATCCATGTGGTTGCGTCACGGAGTCACAAGTCAAAATATAATATAACAAGCCAAAAAAAAAAAGATTCATGTGCCTGTAATTTCACCGGCACCCATATCCTTCAAACCGGAACAGAGCAGCAATGTGAGCATCACTCCTTTGCGGAAGAAATAGGTATGGTGGTTGTACTTCGCCAGATGAACTCTTTCACAAAAAAAGCTCTACTACTACTCCTGCTATGTAGTAGGAGGTACCAACTAACCTATTAATAAAAAACGAAAGGGCTGAGAAGTAAGAGTAGATAGGTCGCTACTACTGTAAGCACAAACAGTAGACATCAAAATTAAGCAGGTATACCTAGGCAAGATAAATTCCTTATTAGATAAAACTCTTGAAAATTTAGCAAAAACGCAAGTAGTTAGTACTCTAGAAATTAGTGAGAGTAATTCAGATGGTTTGGCTATTTTCGATGATATAATTGTCAATAGGCGACGGTTTACGCGTTATGTAAAAAATAAACTGGAACGCCTGAAGAAGCTTGACCGCCAGCGTTCTTTTTACATGACGCGCACTATACCTACCATCAGGAAGGCCGTAAGCCAGTTTGTCGAGCCATAACATAAAAAAAAAACTAAATTAATAACTTACTACAAACTGACTTCAGATTGTTCAACTTCAAATAAGGTTCGTGATCAAAATATCCCTTATTGACATGTGTGGCAAGCTGTCTGTTCAGTTCCCTCGCTTGACTGTTGAAGATATTCATGAAGCCATTCAGACATCTGAAGCTGAAAGCTGAGTTTAGAAGTCTTCTATGTTTCTTCCATCTCGGCACCTTGGCTACCGTTAGTCCCTCCCCAAGGAACGGTTTCGCAAAATCATAGAATGGATCTTTATCCAAGCATGTGTTGGACGCGGTCAAACAATCATCAGGATCTGTTATAGCTGTAATAAGTAAATTAAGTATTATAAATAAATAAAATAAAGTAGCCTTTATTTCCCAAATTAACATATTTACATAAAATGACTTAAATTTCTCAATTGCAGTATTCATTACATAAATTGTTATCATTATTCTATAATCTAGGTACTTATTGTAATACTAAAACTTGGGCACCCAAAAATGAGTGTAGGCCTCCTCCATGCGATTCCAATCCTCACGATCCTGAGCGGAGTCGAGTCCAGGTCCTCCCTGCAACCTCTACCACGTCATCGCACCACCTTCTCCTCGGTCTACCTCGCGTTCGTGTCTCGTCTCGAGGGCACCAGTGCAAGATACGCTCGCTCCATCGCCCATCCTTTGTTCTAGCGACGTGGCCCGCCCACTTCCACTTTAGTTTGCAGAGCATGCTGACAGCGTCGGTGACTTTTGTGATGCTCCTAATATTATCGCATCTGACTCTATCTCCAAGTTTTAAGCCGAGCATAGATCTTTCGGTGGATCTTTGAAAGGTAGCTACTTTCCTTATTATGTCTTTCGTCAATGGCCAACTTTGACAGCCGTATAGCAAGGAAGGAAGTATGGTATTATCCATCAGCTTTTTCTTTAGATGGACCGGGAGTTTGCTCTTGAATACGTCTTTGTGTGACCAAAACTTCCTCCATGACATAGCGAATCTTCTATCTACTTCTTTCATAATAGCGTCTTGGAATTATATTGTCTGTCCTAGGTAGATATATTTATTTACATACTCAACTGCACCGGTTTCGAGTTGGATAAGCTTATGATCTCCATTTGTCATTGCTTTCATTTTGCGTAGGTTCACATAAGCCTATTTTGCGGTTTTCTGTGTCTAATGAGCTGAGCATGTATTGAATGTCTTCATGTTTGTCTGCAAGGATAACTATGTCGTCTGCAAAACGTAAGTGGGTAAGTTGCTCCTCATTCACGTTGATGCCGCATTCGGACTCGGACCAGTTCAGTTTTCGAAACATTGTTTCCAAAATTGTTGTACCTAAACAATTTCGGGGATATAGGGTCTCCTTGTTTAACACCTCTTTTAACTGTGAATGGCTTTCCTATTGTTTCCAATTTGATTTTAGCGCAGGACTTATTATAAATTGTTTTTAGTATATTTATGTACTTGATCTCTATTCCCTGCTCTTCCAAGCTTTCCCAGAGGTACTTATGTGAGATAGAGTCGAATGCCTTTGTGTAGTCTACGAATGCTATATATATAATTTTATTGTACTCATTACACTTCTTCTGCGTTAGTGTAAATATGTGATCTAGTGTAGAGTAGCCCTTTCTAAATCCAGCTTGTTCCCGTGGCTGTTGTTCGTCTAAGGCTTTCGTTATTCGATACAGTAGAGTCGATGAAAATAGCTTATACAGTGTTGGTAGTAGGCTTATTGGTCTGTAATTATCGATCAAGTTGGGGTCGCCTTTCTTATAAAGTAAAGTTATAAGCGAGTTGTTGCAGTCATCAGGAATTGTCTCTTCTTGTAAAATAATGTTAAGTAAATTTGTTAAATGTGTCGCCAAGGGCTCAACCATTGCAATTATAGCATCCGTAGTTACACCGTCCTCTCCCGGAGCCTTGTTTTTCTTCATGTTTTTTAAAGCACGTTCTAACTCCACTGGAAGAAGTTGTGGAATCGTCTTAAGAGATTCGTAAGAACGTTGAGACGGTATCAGATTGCCACTGGTAGAGTAGAGAGTTTTATAACATTTTGTTGCTTCCGTTAGTATTTCATGTCTGTTTGTTGTTTTTTGTCCCGTGTTTGTAATAATTGATTGTACCCATTCCTTTCTATTATCAAATTGTTTCCTCGATTGTTTGGTAGAGCTTCTTATATCTAATTCACTTTCCAATGCTCGCATTTTAATTTTTTTCTTATTTGATATTATTTTTGTTTTTATTTTCTTGTGCAGAGATTTCAGTCGACTTTTTTGCTCTGATGTCCGTGGGTATGTTTGCTTTAGAGTTTCCCTTTCAGCTATCAATATTTTTACTTCCTCTGTTATTATATTATATTCTTGTAATTGATTTTGTTTGATAGCAGTTTTTCAACACAGGTTTTGATGGCCGCGACGGTATTTGTAAAGTATAAATTCATGTCATCTGATGTTATATTTAGAAGTTGTTGTTTTATATGACTTTTTAGTGACTCTACCTCTATGGGCGCATAATTGTTGTACTTTAGACCAAACTTTGTTGTCTTCTTTTTATAATTTACGTTAATGTCATATGTTATCCGAATCAATCTACGATCAGTTGAAAATTTAACTGAGATAACTTCGGTGTTTTGTACTTTGCTCCTGTCCCTAGCCAGTATAAAGTCAATTTCATTTTTAGTTTTTCCATCGGGTGAATTCCATGTCCATTTTTGCTTACGATGTTTCTTAAATAATGTATTTGTTATGGTAAGTCTATGTTCTTGACAGAAGCTTAATAGTTTTTCTCCTCTTTCGTTTCTTTCGCCGTATCCGTATAGACCGCAGATATTTTTTTCTTCTTCCAGTGGAAATCCTATTCTTGAATTAAAATCCCCCATAACTATGGTGTTTTTTCCTGAATTTAATAAAGCATTTTGTATGTCTTTATAAAATGACTCTACATCTTTCTCTTTAGCTTTTTCCGTTGGTAAATTAAGTATTACAAATATAAAAAAATAACCATTCCTAGGCTCAGATAGTGGACGCAGCTAAACCCCGACCGTGTTACAAAAAAGTGTTTTAGAACCGCCTTCAAAAGGTAGTAAGTAAGTAAATAACCAAAAGACAAAAAAGATAATAAATTCCATGAGTTGCAAGGGACCCAAAGATTTTTTCCCGTTGAATTAGGTACCTACCTGCTTACATTACATACATACCATAAGAAAGTTGAGATCCGAACATGAAAGTAACCACTCCACCTTTTTGGGTGCATTCGCTAGCAATCGATTCTAATGCATTTATTACATCTGCAACAAAAACTACATATTGAAGGTGATGTAGGTAAAACAAGTAATTAATTTTGTAAAAATTAAAAAAAAACCCCTACGCTGAACGGCTGAACCGATTTTGATCAAACAAAATCAAATCAAATCAAAATAATTTATTGCGTGGGTTTGTTACAGAATATTAATTGCAACTGTTTAAGTCCTGCCACAATCAGCGTTTCACGCATGCAATTTAGTAGAAACCTATACAGGTGACATTATAATTAATTTCATACATCAGATTTACATTAGTATTATACAAAGTACATTACATTAGAAAATTACATTAGTCCAAGTTCTTATCATCTAAATACTCTTTTGAGTTATAATATGCCTTTTCTTTAAATAAACCTTTAAAAAAAACGGTACATCCGTTCGGGAGCTACGATGGGACAGACAGACAGACACACACACACACACAAACACGTCAAACTTATTACACCCCTTCGTTTTTCGTCGGGGGTTAACAAGTTCTTCAATGATTTACAAGAGACATTCATAGAAATCTTATTCTTTTTTTTTCATTCAGCTTTAGTAGCTATGTTAAGCTTGACGACCTCTGTAGCGCGGCGGGCGTATGTTCGTCTGCGACGCAGGAGGTTGCGGGTTCGATTCCCGCCTCCCTCGGAACAAACATTTAATTTTGTGCGATTTGAAGATAATTGTTCAGGATGTGCTGGGTATTTTCTATGTATAATATAAAAGGTCAATATGTTTCTATAATATGTATTCCATTATCTTATATACTTAAGTGCTGTTTGTTTTCCAAATATGTAAAAAAAAAATGTATTGTATTAAGTACATCAGTTACCTAGTACCCATAAACACAAGCTCTGCTTAGCTTGAGGCTAGTTAATGTTGTGTGAACTGTCCAGCATTATTTATTTATATAAGTAATCAAATTAGTTGGCGATGGTTTTTGTTAGGCAGGTAAAACACAATTTCCGACAACATTACCAGTAAGTAACAAAATACAATTACCTACAAAGCAGTCGTGCGGGTTCATATAAGTATTTTTCCATTTAGTTTTATTTAATATGGTCCCGCATCTAACAAAGAAATCTTTAAGGCCAGGATTCTCGAAAACAACCTCTTTTTTAAACCATCAAATATGATTTGTTTTAATCGGATAAAAATATGTGTTGTAGTCTGAAAACCATTCTAGATTATTCTACGGTTCAAAACACGATACGTACAATTTCACTCGATCAAAAAAAATTAAGTAAACACTTAAATCTTAATCGTTTTTTGAGTTGTACTCAAAGAATATCAGACTCATACTCACAAAAATTCGTCAAAAAATAGGAAATGAGGTTATCTAGATTATTCTACGGTTCGTTTTTCTCGAAAGGTTTTTTTTTTTTTGTAATGAGCTATTATATAACAATGCGGCCCGCGCGCCTCGACTCAGTCAGTTGTCCGGTGATAGCTGGTGTCTGGTGATATATTCCCAATTGTTGCCAATAGCACCGTCACCACTAGTGACAATCGATACAATAAATCTTTCCATTTGCTACCGCTGGTGACAACTGGGAAGATTGTCAGTTGCGTATTACTACCAGTGAAAAGTTTAGGTATGTTCCCATTTGCCTAGTTATTGTGAAAAAATATTATTATCCGCAAACTTTGATTAAATTTTAGTAAATCTTGTAGTGGCGTAAATTTTTGCTTCAAAAAAGTAGCTTGATATTTGCTCATTTTCGATAATGCGCCTATTATTTTCAAACCCGATATCAGAGGGTCCATTACGATAGCCAGATTTACCAAACACGAATAAATAGTGAGAATTGAAAAATGCCGCCTTTTCGGACTTTATGTTTCTAGACCGATACCACCAACAAGTGTAGAATCAGTAAGGGCTTTCTCCTCTGCTGCCTACCAGTGGCATATCAATAGGGTGGCAGGGCTGGCAAAATGCCACGGGCCCCCGAACCAAGAGGGCCCCGGCCTATGAGGCCGCGAGCTCAAAAATTGTACCTGAGTATTTAATTTTATTTGAAAAGTATATTTTTATAAGTTCTGCTTAAAATCCAAAGTGAGACATCAATTTTTTTTTAAATTTTCGAATTTGCCACGGGCCCACAACTAAATTTAAAAAAAAACGAATTTGCCACGGGCCCCAGATGGTATAGTTACGCCACTGCTGCCTACACTTGCAATAAGATAAGGTCGTCTCTTAAAGATAACACTTTGGATAGCCTCTGCTTTTTGCGGTTGTTGTTCCAGCAAGCTCGATCTCGTCAAATACCGTCGTCATCAGCGTCGAAGCCTCAAGTTTAGCATGCTTTGCCACCATACCTTATCCACATTGCCACATTGTAACAAATTTTTGTTTGGATTTCAGTTAGTATTGCTATTGATAGCCTCTGCTTTTTGCGGTCGTAGTTCCAGCAAGCTCGATCTCGTCAAATACCGTCGTCATCAGCGTCGAAGCCTCAAGTTTAGCATGCTTTGCCACCATACCTTATCCACATTGCCACATTGTAACAAATTTTTGTTCGGATTTCAGTTAATATTGCTATTCAAATGAACAATTATGTTATGTTGTGTTGATTTCATTGTTATACATAATGCAGCAGTGTGTTTTAGAAATGTTGAGTTTGCGTTCCTTTAGATGGTTTTGTAATATTGTATATTGTGTACTTAGATGATTATTCCTGCGTTTAAAAGATTATTTTAAGTTTTAAGTCAAGATCT
This sequence comes from Operophtera brumata, assembly GCA_932527175.1. Lineage (NCBI taxonomy): Eukaryota > Metazoa > Arthropoda > Insecta > Lepidoptera > Geometridae > Operophtera > Operophtera brumata. Next base: position 2,499,311 of record OW052226.1, read on the forward strand.
CACTGAAAAACTATGATTCTCTTATAAATACTTTTATTTGTACCATCATCCCTTACATATAAATAGCTTTTGAGTTAATATTTGTATGAATATCGAAAAAATATCGAAAAACCGGTATTCCGATATTTCAGATTTCGATATCGCAAAAATACCGGTATTTTAAAAATGTTGCGACAGTCCATGCTCTAAGACCGATTAATTTCAAAATCGATATTTATCGTGGATGCTTTTTGTAAGATGATCGTTACAAAATAGCTGCCGCTCACTCTACATATAGGTGAGTACTTACGTATTCGATCCCCAAAGAATCTCAGTGCATTCCCAAAGATGGGTAGTTTTTGAGACAGTTCAGGAGGCGATTTTTCATGTGATTTTCTGATGCGCTGATTCTTTAGTTTCCACAATATCAATAGACACAGGCACACCACCAAGTATAGAGCTTGGAACAACATCTCTGGTTTCTGAAATATAATTGTAATTATTACTAATACACCTTTTCTTGTGAGAGTTCGTCCGGAGAAGTACTTACTAACAATGTGACCACCATTCCTGCATTGCTGTGCTCCCGCTCGAAGGGTATGGGTGACGGTGAAATTACAGGCACATGAGACTTTCAAATTTATTTCTCAGGGTGGCGGGCGCAGTGCAATGGCACGTAGGGCATATCCTAGGTGGATATGACCTGTGAGGTTATGCATGATCATCAGGTTCAATCTTCTGCTTGTTCCGTCATTTATTCAAATAAAAATTGAAATTTACTAGTCCTACCAATATATTATACGTACCTACTACCTACATAGTAGGTAGTTAGATACCTACTTACTTTTTAGAGTTCTGTATCCAAAGAGTGCCCAAAGGGTGCCAACGGGACCCTATTACTAAGCCTCGGTGCGTCCGTATGTCTGTCTGTCTGCGGACTGTATCTTATGAACCGTAATAGTTAGACAGTTGAAATTTTCACAGATTGTGTATTTCTATTGCCACTATAACAACAAATAATAAAAATAAAATATATAAAGTGAATCCTTGTACCTACCTTGTACCTGGTACCTTGTACCTACTATGGTACGGAACCCTTCATGTGCGAGTCCGACTCGCACTTGCAGTTTTTTTTGGTTATCTTTATTAGCCTTGAATAACTACTTACTTTATTCTGTTATCTTTATTTACTAATTCAACTGTTTATCCGCTAGAGCCTTGTGGCAGACAGACGGACGGACCGATGAGCGAGAGCAATAGGGCTCCGTTTGGACGGGTATGGGTACGGACCCCTAACGTAAAATCCTAGGGCTAGGACACGACTGAGCCTATTCCTTTTTTAACCCCCGACGAAAAACGAAGGGGTGTTATAAATTTGACGTGTCTGTGTGTGTGTCTGTCCCATCGTAGCTCCCGAACGGATGAATCAATTTAGTTTTTTTTTATGTTTGACAGGTGAATTTTTCGGGAGTATTCTTAGCATTGTTTGATCAAAATCGGTTCAGCCGTTCAGCGTTGGGGCTTTTTTTAATTTTTACAAAATTAATTACTTCGATAGCTGTATTACGAGGCAGCGTCGCATCGCAGCTAAGGGTGGCTAAGGGCTGGACGCGGGGCGGCTGCCAGGGGTGCAGATTCCAGGGGGGCGCACTTACTTATTGCTTTGATCGTAAATATCATCAGTCTAGCTATGATACACATTTTAACAGTGTTTTTTTTTTGTTTATCGTATCGTTTACCGGACTTGTTTGTAAGATTCGTTGGTATAAGATTTGTCTGGCTGCGAGCTTATTTAAGGTTGAGGTGTGAAATTCTTTTTTTTTGTTTTTTTTGCCTATATGAAAACTTCTTAAGACAGCGAAAGTTGATTTCGCGAGAACCAGTAGACTTAACACACATGTTTTAATGGGTCTGACAAACGTTTTTTACTTTACATGCCAAATTAATCTACAAAAAATTACAAGAAAAACTGTGTTTTTACTTTTTTCATATCTCAAAAAATGCCTGAGATATTTACGATCAAAGTGCGTATTTCCAGCCGATGATTATAAAAAACGCGGGCGGGCGCTCACTGGCCTGTGACGTCACACCCTCGGCCATTCGACAGTCGCGCTTTCGTTTGCACGCCGCTGCGTAGTAAAAGTCTAAATTATACAGGTCTCAGTGGTAAAAATGGGAAAAAAAACCTTTATTGTGCCTTGGTGCTTCAATTCAACTGTCAAAACACCTAACAAACTCTTTTTTTATGTGCCTGAGGACCTGAAAATGAGGAAATAAATAACCAATAAAAATGTAAGAAAAAAATTGCGGCCCGCAAGTTGATCAGCACTGATTTCTTAACTATTAATTTTATTTAAAAAACTGTAAATGAAAAACAAAAGCGGACATAAGACAAAAATAATCCGGTAAATATCTGGTTTAGTATAAAAATATAATACTAGGTAGGTATTTGCCTACTTAGAAAACTGTTAACTAAATAAATACCTACTAGGACTTAGGTACCTATATTCTGTACATGGGTAAATGGTGACATTTTCTTTAAGTTTATACTAATAAAACACATAAAATAATCATAGACAACCTCGAGATGTTGATTGCGAGTACCTATTTTTTATCGCGGCCCATAATAGGTAGGTACCTACTACTAAAGTACTAACACACACTTTCAGTTAGGTTTAAGTTGGAACAAATACCTACACAAGAATACCTACCTAGGCAATGTTTACTTAGAACATACATACCTTTTCATCTTTATTCCACGAATTTCGGCAGCCGTAAAATCCTGATTCTTCATGAAATATTGTGCCACCATCAAACTATCCACTCTTGGCAGATTGTCCGACTGACCTTTCAGAAAACCTTCTTCCATTCTACACACTACACGTTTCACTTTAGTGTAATCGGATATAAAAGATAATTTAATAGGTAATAGGAAAACGAAAACGATCGAAACAAAATGAAACGAGACGCGCGTCAACGCACCGGACTACCGCGCCGTGTAGCGGTCGCCGGCTGAACGAGGGTGTGACGTCATAGTATGAGCGCGCGTAATCTCGGAAATTCAAAAAAGGGCTTAAACTTCTCGTCTTTATAACTTCGGAAATACTTCATGTATTGAAGTGAAATAAAAACTAATGTAATGTAAATGATCTACGCTCCGATTTTAGGTATATTTGAAAGTAATATTTTGACCCTTTTGTGTTCCCCATTGATGGTATCTCATAAATATCATCAGTAAATCGGTATTAGCTTCAGGGTTTCAGCTTTGGGGGTATCGTAGATATTTATGATGATTTACTGATGACATTTATGAGATACTATCAATTAAAACATGTGTGTTAAGTTTTCTGGTTCTCGCAAAATCAACTTTCGCTGTCTGAAGAAGTGTTCTTATGCAAAAAAAAAAACAAAAAAAAAGAATTTCGCACCTCAATTTCATTATTCAAGGTGCTCAAACTTAATAAGCTCGCAGCCAGACAAATCTTATACCAACTAATCTTACAAACAAGTCCGGTTTATCCCTTAGTCGGCTTTTACGACATCCACGGGAGGAGATGGAGGGGTCTATTCTTGGGCCCGATACACACGCTTAAAAATTCAACTACCTTAACTCAGTTAAAAATAAAATCTACGATTTAGGTGTCGTTTTTTTTTTTTTACGATCTGCAATTTGCGTTATGTCCCAACTTTATTAATCTAGGTACTAAGGTAACTTCTGGGTAACTTACATAAAGTAGATACATACTTACCTAACTTAATTGAAGCAAAGCGTATACAGGCACAACCGCAGCTACACAATGTTGCCAAAGATTTAAATCTTTGAACGTCGCCTATTCTCGCAGATATTGTTACAGTCGCAGCAAAATCAAGTGTTCGTATTTAGTTTGTTTATTTTATGTTAAAAACTTGTAAAACGCCTTGCGATTTTCCCACAGCGATAAGTTTTGGATTTTATAAACAACTTGCATGGGTAAAAACTTCGTAGGTACTTACCTACCTATAATCAAATTGTGACGTCACTATCCATGTTTATGAATGAAGATTCAGATTAAGGAAGTGTCCACTATTTTTATGCAAGTTTATATCTATAGGTAGTACTTTTAAAATAAAAAAAACTGACGAAATAAATATATTTGTATTTTTACTATTATTTATTCTGTGTCTATAGCGACAATTCTTTAGAGTAAGTATAATAGGTACCTACCTATCATTTTAAGAAGACTTTTTTTGCTTTATAATTGGCGTCGCACTGCTTGTGTTATTTGCCATTTTCAAGTTTTTATATTTTCAACATTGTTTTTTTTTGTATTTTCGATATACCTAATTTGCAACGCTAAGAACTCCTTCCAAGTCGTAAAGTCACAGTCAAGTCATGTTTTAGTGAAACGGTAGCCGTTTTACTAAAACTTTGGTGGAAAACATCCTCCAATTTGAAAAGCCACGCTTTCACTACACTTGTGCTCTTTAAACGAGCTGCATTTAGGCTGCATTGGTTAAAATGCCATAATTTTATCTGTTATATATCTTTTTGACATGTAATTCAGCAATAAATATACTTTGACTTTGACTTTGAAAATAACACAATATAACTCGAAAAAACTCTTTTAAAGATTTAAGAGTTTTAGAAAAAAAAAACATAGTTTTTTGGCACACCACCGCTCGCACAGCACTTTAAAAATTGCAAATCAGGTTTTTTTATATTGGTTAATGTCCTAACCTAGTAATTAATTTTGTAAAAATTAAAAAAGCCCCCAACGCAATGAAACGGTTGAACCGATTTTGATCAAACATAGATACTTACTATGAACACTCCCGACAAATTCAACTTTCAAACAAAAAAATTAACTAAATCAGTTCATCCGTTCGGGAGCTACGATGCCACAGACACACACACACACAAGTCGTCAAACTTATAACACCCCTTCGTAAATAAAAGTAGACAACGTCTCTTTTCAAAAATGGTGGAAAGTAGGTATACCTCTAAAAATAACAGAACTACAGATCCACCAACTTATCAGTAGAATGAAATGTATTTAGTTTTCTATCATCTACATACATTACATTCTACAGACATTTTGGTGGATCTGTAGCTCCAGAGATCTTGAACCGTGGAGAGCAAAAAAAAACTCCCTTTGTAGGTACGCACCTACTTGTTTTGATAAAAGAGTAATCGATCAGCTTATAAATAATGTAAAAACTAGAAAAAGTATTGGTGCCGATAGAATAAACGCATAATGGTTCCCACATGAAATCCTGCTTTTACAATATTACAAAAAACAATGGGTCAGACTTGTAACAAAGAAAAAACTTTAAAAAAAAAGCTAGACAGACTACGGTGAATCACAAGCTTAAATAAGTACAATAGTTATTTTATTATTTTAGATAATCTTTATGCAAGTTTTTTTTTCTCAATAAAATAACTTATTTAACTTCTCACAATAGATCATTTATCTTATGATGTAGGTATTGCTATATGCAAGTTATTTTTTCTCAAAAAAATATCTTACTAAACTTCTCACAATAGATTCGCGTATTCTGGTCACAGGGACCCTCAGATATCGATTTTGAAATCAATCGGTCCATTAGCAAAAATTTCAAAATGGCGGCTACTTTTTCCAATGCTCGTGTTCTGATCCCAGGGACCCTCAGATATTTATTATGAAAGAAATCGGTCCAATAAACTGCGCCCAGGATATTTCTATCGGGAAAAGTCAGTTGATGAAGACTGAAGACTGAAGAGTGCCAGTAGTAGGTATCATTACGCCGAAGCTGGAGATTTTAGGAGGGCTTGAGAAGGTCCATTGCAAATTAGCTACTGCTCCTGGCACGACGTTGACGATGGATGGGGTAAGTTGGACCATAATAATATAATACATTTATATAAGCAAACTAACAGTAAAAATCCTAACAAAATCGGCCCAATAATTTGGGTTGTTGAATTTGTGGCCCACCATTTTTTTTTGTTATCGATAGTTTGGAGAATCTTATAGCTAGATTTACAAAAATTCTGATAAAAAATATAGAACATGCCTGGATGCCCTGGATGGAAGTGCATAAATGCATATGAGTCCTAAGTTCTTGATGCGACACCGAGGCCCACATGTAAAACGTACTTTCGAATTTGTGCCACTTTGTAGTAGATAGGTAACCTACCTAGGTACCTACATAACTTACAGCAGACACAGAATAGTTAATAACTGTTTTTAGGTAGTAGGTATACTGGGGAAGGTGCAGTCAGTAATTGCACTATTATTTATTCTGTGGTACTTAACTTACCTACAGCACAGAATAAATAATAGTACAAGTACCTACAGCCTTAGAGCATTGCGGCCTCCCCCCTTACAGCAGACACAGAATAGTTAATAACTGTTATTAGGTAGTAGGTATACTGGGGAAGGTGCAGTCAGTAAAGGCACTATTATTTATTCTGTGGTACTTAATAGTTTCAGTGTGATGATTGTTCAAAGAAACATACAGACAGACAGGCAGGCAACAAAAGTTTTATAGCCTCTTTATCGGTTAGAGTAGGTACATCGAATCAAACTATCAAAATATATTTAAGGTCGATGCGCACGCTTGCGGCGCGAAATTCAAATTTTTTGGTGTTTTTTGCCCATTACAGCTCATTAACACTTCTTCAGATAACGAAAGTTGAGTTCGCGACAACTAGGAGACTTAACACACATGTTTTTATTGATAGTATCTCATAAATATCATCAGTTTAGCTATGATACCCCTAAACACATTTTTACAGTGTTTTTGTTTGTTTAGGGGTATCGTAGCTAAACTGATGATATTTATGAGATACAATCAATTAAAACATGTGTGTTAGGTCTCCTAGTTGTCGCGAACTCAACTTTCGTCATCTGAAGAAGTGTTGATGACCTGTAAACGGCAAAAAACACCAAAACATTTGAATCTCGCGCCGCAAACGTGAGCATTCACCTTAATGTAGTAAGTAGGTACCTACCTACCTATACAGATTTAGCCATGTTACAGAAAACAAAGGCATATTACCTACATAAATCAACCATGTACTTAGGTAATAATTAGTGAGAAAAAACCACTGCCTTCAAAATACAATGGTTTTACTGAGAAACATGAATTAAGTAGGTACCTAGACCTACAAAAAAAAACAAGGCATAAAATTACCTACCTCAACCAACGATTTATTACCTCAACAAGTAGGTACCAACTATTTATTATTGTTAAAAGAGCCTGTGGTGTCCCACTGCAGGGCAAAGGCCTACCTTCCTTCTCTCCAGACCTCTCTATTTTGGGCCGCTTTGGACCAATCCTTTGAATATGTAGGTAGGTAGGTACCTACCTATCTATTTCGTCTCTCGCGTCTTCGCCGCGGTCTGCCACGAGATCGTTTTCCGTTCAGAGGCGTCCACTCTGTTATGTTGTTAGCCCATATAATAACCCGTCTGACATGCGACAGACGTGGCCAAATGCCACTTCAATTTAAACCCGCTTTCTGTCCATGTCGGACGGAAGACTGAAGAATCTGGGTCTCTTCAAGGCTAGAGTGAATAGGTGCCTTCTAGACCTTTGTGCTCCATCTTCGGCCACATCGTCACTTACCAACACGTGAGATCGTGGTCAAACAAAGGTCTATTAATGATTTAAAAAAAAAGAAAAAGTACCTACCATCAATTATTGAAAAATAAAACCGCTGGTACTTTTAATATAGGCACTTACCTACTGTAAGTAAGTACCTACCTACTCCATGGCAGGTGCCAACTTTCGAACGAGCTGTAGGTACCCAGTGTCGCTCTCACTAACGATACCTCTCAACTCTCAAGGAGGCTACAGACAGAGCGTGCCAAAGAAATATACCTACATCCACCGACTGCCTGCTACCTACCTCTCTGTCGTTGTCAATCATATCTTGAATACTACTGAACCTTCTCTTATTATATGTGACCTCTGTGGCGCTGCGGGCGAAGGTTCGCCTGCGACGCAGGAGGCTGCGGGTTCGATTCCCGCCTCGGAACAAATATTTGTGCGATCGCAGATATTTGTTCAGGGTGTTCTGGATTATTTCTATGTATAATAAAAAATATCTATGTAATATATTGTATTAAGTTTATCAGTTATCTAGTACCCATAACACAAGCTCTGCTTAGCTTGGGGCTAGATAATGTTGTGTGAACTGTACAGCATTATTTATTTATTTATTATAAGACTTTTCTACTAGGTAGGTACCTACCTCCTGCCACTCTTATTTTAACCCCCGACGTAAAAACGAAGAGGTGATTTAAGTTTGACGTGTCTGTCTGCTTGTATTAGTATATATATATAGTTTATTATACATAGAAAATACCCAGAACACCCTGAATAAATGTCTGTCCCATCGTAGCTCCCGAACGGATGAACCGATTTAGATTTTGTTTGTTTGTTTGAAAGGTAAATTTGTCGGGAGTGTTCTTAGCTGTTTGATCAAAGTCGGTTCAGCCGTTTCATTACGTTGGGGTTTTTTTTAATTTTTACAAAATTAAATACTGTTTTCCTTTTTCTTTGACTAAATCGATTTTGATAAACCTTACCTTTCCTAATGTGTGTAGTAATTTATTGTAAAAGGCTTTGTAACATTTTATAAAAGCCCATAGGTACCTAGTTATTCCGCGCGACTGGATTGTTATGAGTATTGTCTAAAATCGAAGACAGTTTTATGAAAAGGGTTCATTGTTATTGACTGGAAGTTTCATAATAAAATACTTTATTTTCATAATAAATTTTATTCTTATATGTACCTCTAGCGACACCATTATATTACAATAAACAACATGCTATTAAAATCAGTCAATGCTTAAAAATTAGCTATCAACATTATGTACATTTGCACCAAACAACACTCTAAGCTTATGTTGACAGGTTCTACATTTGCACCAGCCAATACCACAGAATAAATAATAGTACAAGCTAATACTAAGCTTATGTTGACAGGTTCTAATAATGTACATTTGCACCAGCCAACACTCTTAAGCTTATGTTGACAGGTTCTAATAATGTACATTTGCACCAGCCAACACTCAAGCATATGTTGACAGATTCTACATTTGCACCAGCCAATACCACAGAATAAATAATAGTACAAGCCAATACTAAGCTTATGTTGACAGGTTCTAATAATGTACATTTGCACCAGCCAACACTCTAAGCTTATGTTGACAGATTCTACATTTGCACCAGCCAATACCACAGAATAAATAATAGTACAAGCCAATACTAAGCTTATGTTGACAGGTTCTAATAATGTACATTTGCACCAGCCAACACTCTAAGCTTATGTTGACAGATTCTACATTTGCACCAGCCAATACCACAGAATAAATAATAGTACAAGCCAATACTAAGCTTATGTTGACAGGTTCTAATAATGTACATTTGCACCAGCCAACACTCTAAGCTTATGTTGACAGGTTCTAATAATGTACATTTGCACCAGCCAACACTCTAAGCTTATGTTGACAGGTTCTAATAATGTACATTTGCACCAGCCAACACTCTAAGCTTATGTTGACAGTTTCTAATAATGTACATTTGCACCAGCCAACACTCTAAGCTTATGTTGACAGGTTCTAATAATGTACATTTGCACCAGCCAACACTCTAAGCTTATGTTGACAGGTTCTAATGGAACTTGACACAAAATGGATGCTTGCGGTGTAAGTACGATTCAATTCACACCAAAATAAGTGAGTATAATAGAGTGGTTTCCAATTGGAACGCGCTATCAGATGACATCGTTACTGCTACTTCCGTCAATGTATTAAAAAATAAACTCTACATCTGGATTCCAACAAATAAATCAGTGCCCATAAAAATTTACCAAAACTAAAAGTCAATATTTCAACTAAATTTTAACACTGTGACATGACACATCAGCGAAAGCTGCTCGTCTATAAATAAATAAATAATAATGATTAAAAAATGGCAGCAGCCGGCATCAGTATCGATATTGACCCTTTTTAATCCCTCAAGTGAGATACTATGTATGTAAGTAATGAGGAGTTTCAACTGTAGCAAGCCTTGTCACTAGCTGTCAGGCACCAGTAGGTTAATATTCTTGCCAGCTGTTATATTGCCACCAAAAAATGTTTCCTCCTCCCCTCTGATGGACAAACCATCAGAAAGTGATGTGACTTTCTTCTCTCTAAGCATCGGAGCTTTGGCCCAGCGAGAGCTTTTGCAATTACCACAAGAATGCATCGGAATAAGGTCTAACGAAACAGTTCTGTTGTTGCAATCAAGACATTTAAAGAACCTCTTATGCATGTCCAAGACCTTCAATGGATGTCTTTCGTCCTTGCATATCTGTGCAGCTGAGAATGCTGTGTATTTGCACTTGGCACACCTGACTGCTTTGCAAGGTAACTTGAATGTGTTTAACATTTTTTCTTCCATAGCTTCCTTCTTCTCCAGTTTATTGAAATACTTTCCCATTTCATCATCATCGTGCTGCTCGATCAGGTTCTGATGAGATGATGTAGCTTCCAGAATCTTTTTGAACCTCTCGCTCTTTATGCCTTGGGGCTTTGGTCCTTCTTCAGTTGGCTTAGCTTTCTTGCTATCACTCTCTTCACTACCGTTGTTCAACTTATCTAAAGCCCGTTTCTTGCCAGCTTCGGTACCTTTGATGTTATTTGGGTCGACCTTCTGAAGGCCACCACTTTTTTGTATCAGTCTAATGGCATTCTCTTTGGTTCTGTCAGCTGCTTTCTGGCCATACAACATGTTCAGGTCTATTGTGCCACTTTTTTTCAACCCAAATCCTTGACCGAGTTTTGTGGAGTTAGCAACCTTCTCCGCTAAGCTTTGTGATAACGAACTTTGATGAGTTGAGTTTGTGAGTTTGCTCAATCTATCGGTGTCGCTTTTTCTATGTGCAGTAGGACTATGTAGTAATGTAGAGTTATTTTTCAGGGAGCCAGCTCCTAAGGGTGATTTGTTCATCATAAACTTATCCCCTTCAGTTTTGTAGTAGTCGCTTAGAGACATGAGTCTGTTTGAATCCTGCTCCTTAACCTTCTTGCTGTTCCCACTAGGTAATGCTGAATATGCTTTGCCTCCATAGATTACCGTACTCTTTCCTAGTACTTTATTCTGGAGGTTCACAAGTCCTTTCCCCATGGTAGAAGATTGCAGCTCCTGCCTTCTGGAGTACTTCTGGTATTCTTGCTTTACATGGTATATGCAGTGTTCACATTGGCTCAAGTTAACAAAAGCAGTGCAAGGTTCTCCGTTCTTCTTTTTGCTTTTACAAATTCCTAAATCTTTGGATTGGCCCAAGATCATAACTCTGTCAGTTTTGTCTACACTGAGACACGCTTGGTCTGCACTATTCTGTGACCTGTCCAGAACATTAGGGTTCAGGATAGCCACAACAGTGCCAGTGGGAGTCTTCCACAAGTCATTATAAGCCTTCTGGAAAAGGAACATAGAAATTGTTTTTAAATCATCCTTTAGATCACTGAGGGTCCATATTAGAAAGTTACTGCCTTTTTGTGACTTTTTAGAATCACTCTTTCGCACTATCACACCGGCCGTAACCCAGTCTTTAGAGACATCTTCATTTTCAACATGCCGTTTGACTCGGAGCATGTTAATGGCTTCTCGACCTTGCATGCGGTCGAGCAGAGCAGAGCTTGATATTAGAGGCTTCACTATTCTTATTCCAAATATCGGGTCAGTAAAAACATCAGAGGATACCTTACTTTTGGTTTCTGGCGGGCAGAATATATTCTTACTGGTAGAGTCAGGTTTTCTAGCAAATGAAGATTTACGACGTTCCACTTTAGCGTCTATATTTGTTTGTCGAAGTCTGGTTTCGAAATCAAGTCGCCTATCTATTTGTTCGTGTTCTTTGTTGTCTAATAACTTTTTAACCTCCGTGCCATAGTCATTGTATTTCCTTTCCGTGTAATTCCTTTTCTCTTCGTCGTCTGAAGAATCGGTGTCTCCGTTGTGAATTACAGATGTAGAAGGATGCAGAGGTGACTCCAATTCTTCTTTTCTCTCATCATTTTCCGTGTTAGTTTCAGAGCTAAATATGTTCACTTCAGTTAAGCAAGACTCCTTTTTATTCTCCTCAATATCATCGAGATCAGCACAGAGCAACTGTTCTAACTGTGCCAATTCATCGATCTCGTCCATGATGTTTTAATTTTGGAACTGTTACAACCTTACAACTATAATGAAATCACAAACTATTATTCAAACAAACGATCGAAGGAAAGAAAAGAATTAGTAAAATAAATTAGATTAGATGGCGCGAAACCGCGAATTGTTTGTGGACTTGACAGTGACATTGACTTCTTGTTTTTTTTTGGCTTCCGTCCGTGGCTTGTATTGCTAATCATTATTCTACCACTGTCCGGCCGTTTCATGCCATCATGCGTAGACAGAGTTTTCTCCCTCTAGGGTGGTTTTAGAGTCACGCTGACCGTCGGCGCTGAGGACTACGCGCTTAGCTCTCAGCGCGTAGCTGTCTGCGGCAACTCGTTTTAGTATCGTGCTGAACGCCAATTCATTGCGCTCGTCTGTCCCCGTCGGCGCGTGCGTTTTATGTAACACTGTAACGATAACTGAGTTCGGAAGCGCGTCGGCGGCACCGCGTGCTCAGCGGCGCCGACGCGTGGCGCGTACGCGCGCGTAGGCTCAGCGCTGACAGTGCTCAGCGCTGAGTCGTCGGTGTTATTCTAAAGCGCTTCATAAATAATCATACATATTTGCCTGTCAGCGCCGACGGTCAGCGTGACTCTAAATGATTAATTGCCTAAGTGATTGGGAAAATTGTGGTCTAATCCGCAAGGGCCTTCAAGAACTGAAACACTGGTGTGGGCTACTACGCAAAGGCCAAGGTAAATCAATGTTAAAAAAAAAACAGAAGAAATTTACTCTTTGGTAAACCTACTCTCTTGGTCTGTGCCAGTGCTGCCACCTTAGCGCTTTCGGAGTTAGATCTAGCGCTTTTTTGGGAAAATATAGCGTTAATAGCGGAAAATATAGCGCTTTTTTATAACATATTAAACTTAGTAGTAATCACGTCGCAATCTCGGCAAAAAGTAGGAAGTAAGCAGCAACACCATAATTCGTTCAGCTTCCGTTCCATTCCTCAGGTTTTAGGGTAGGGTCATTAAGTTGGTAGCTTTCGCAAGTGGCGCGAAATTTTTTCGTGTTTTTTTCTCATCACATCTCATCAACACTTCTTCAGATAGCGAAATTTAGTAAGTAGTAGTAGTCTCTAGTAGTAAAATCTTCTTACTTCTTCCCTTCTTCTCTTCTTTCTCTTCTTTCTCTTCTTTCTTAATCTTCTTACTCTAGCTTGCATGAACAAGAAAAGGGATTTCTTGTTCATGCAAGCTAGAGGATTCTAGTGCTATTTTATGTTCATGCAATCTAGCGGAATCTATCGCTATTTTCAAGAAACTTTTGGCGCTGATTGGCCTCAGAGAGGTGGCAGCACAGGTCTGTGCTGTGCTGTGCTCAGTCCAGCTCAGTCCTCCCTCTACCTACTCTCACTAGAGAGTATTATAGTGTTCTGTGTCCCTCTATAGATAATTTTCATTGGGGAAAGTGCCGTACAGCGTTGCCAGATGTACGATTTAAATCGTATTCATACGATTTTTTGTCCGTTTTACTAACGTACGATCGAATCACCGAAATCGTACATCATTTATACGAGTTTTTAAAGATTTTGAATGACCGATTCTTAGCATTTACAAAATGGTTTTCAAACGGTGGTCCTAGAAAAGTCAGTTGTCAATGTTTTGTAATTGTTATTGTCTGTCAATGTCATACACGTCACGTCAGTCATACATGATGTCAAATCAATCAACCAAACCTTAGAGGAACTTTAACAAACCAAAAAGCAAGGCAGAAAGACAAATGTAATTATACCCTTATATTATCCAGGAAGTTCATTCAATAGTTCAATTATTATCCAACCGATTTCTGAATCCTATGCTAGTTTTAAGACAGGGATATTTAACGGTATTTGCAATTTAGAAAGTTTGCTTGTTTGTAAACCTAGGTACTTTTACTATTCACGCTCAATTTGATGAATAGTAAAATATGTATGAGACGTAACTAATTTTATGGATAAACTTCGTACCTAAATAATGTACGATTTTTTTTATTCAGTGCTCCCTGGGAAATACGATTTTTTCCATACCACCGTACGATCGCTCTTCAAAAACATCTGGCAACACTGGTGCCGTATTTATTGTTTTTATATAATACTAGGATAGGAGTAGGAAAAAGTCAAACAGAAGTTTCGCAGCCCCTAGAAAACGCAATAATAGTCATGTCTTTCATCGTGAAACAGTTAACCCGCCGGGTAAGTTCCTTACCGACAATGCTAGTGCCTATGCTAGTTTTGAACCAATCATTCTTATCCGGTCTTTCGGTTTTCAGGTTGTACCTGCATTATCCGCAGCCAAGAATGCTAATTTCTCCACCAGTAAGTTACCAATATCTAACAAACTAAAGTGGTTATATAACCTCGAGATACGGAGGTCCAAAATTTATATAGCCAGGAGGTAGGCAGATAGTTTTTTTTTTAACATTAATAGACCTTTGTTTGACCTCGATCTCATCTGTTGGTAAGTGACGATGTGGCCGAAGATGGATCACAAAGGTCTAGAAGGCACCTATTCACTCTAGCCTTGAAGAGACCCAGATTATAGTTTTCAGGAAAGACAGACGACGGTAGTTTATTCCACTCCTTAGCAGTTTGCATTATAAAGGTTGAACTGAAACATTTAGTACAAAAAGAAGGTATACTAATGAGGTAAGGATGGTACTGAGCCGTACACCTACTCGTACTATGATGAAAAGGAGATGGTGGGATCAGATTGTGAAGTTCCTGGGAGCATCTTCTATGTAACCTGTAGAAGTTCGAAAAGCATGCAACATCGAGGCGTTGCTCGAAACTCTGGATCCTAGTCTCCGCTATATGTTGCACACCTTTATGCCTGGAAGCTCTGCGTTCGATTGAGTCCAAGGCAGCAAGCTGGTGTTTGGCCGAGCCATCCTAAATGTGGCAGCAGTACTCCATACCAGCCCGGACTTGTGCTTTATATAAACTGAAGTATTTTGAAGTAGTTACAATATTTACAGTGAAGTGAGCTGTGCCAAGGGGTGGTCCCTTCTATGAAGGTCTGTAACATAAATACCACCTTTGGAAGACTGCAGCTTGATGGTAAATATATATAAAAAACTGGCCAAGTGCGAGTCGGACCTCTGCATGAAGGGTTCCTTACAATCCATAAAAACGGCAAAAAAATCATGTGTTTTTTTTATTTCTTTTTATTTCGGCAACAGAAATACCTAAATCATTTGTGAAAATTTAAACTGTCTAAATATTGCAGTTCATGAGATACAGCCTGGTGACACCATTATCTATTAAAACGGCAAAAAAAACACGTTTGTTGTATGGAAGCCCCCTTAAATATTATTTTTATTCTGTTTTTTAGTTTTTGTTGTTATAGCGGCAATATAAATACATCATCTGTGAAAATTTCAACTGTCTAACTATCACAGTGCACGAGATGATAGAGATATGATGACCTGGTGACAGCCAGACGGACAGCGTAGTCTTAGTAGTAGGGTCCCGTTTTACCATTTGGGTACGGAGCCTTGGATATTTAAGTTTAAATATTATAAGCACTATGTAAAATATCCTTAAGTTATGAAATAAACTATTCTATTCTATTCTTAACCCTAAAAAACTAAATTTTTGTTTTTTAGCGAGTGCAGCCTTGGCACCTAGAGTCCAGAAACCGGCCCCGGACTTCAGTGCGACAGCTGTAGTGAATGGGGAGTTCAATAAGCTGAAGCTTTCGGATTTTAATGGAAAATATGTTGTGCTTTTCTTCTATCCCCTGGACTTGTAAGTGTTTTGTTCTATCTATAGTTATTAAGGCTCCGATGGACGCCTAATTATGTCACTATGTAACTCATTAAAGTTCAGGTAAGGTGACAGTGAAAGTGACAGAATAGCGCTTGCGAAACGAAAAGTAAGGGAATTTGTGTCAGTGATACGTGACTGGTAATAAGAGGCACAAATTAGTTTTATCTTTCTTTGTTTATGTTTGTTTCTGTGTGTGTGTGTGTGTGTGTGTATCGTTTTGTATCTGTATTTGTTGACACAAATAAATGTTTTTTTTTTCTTTCTTTCTAAAGATTAAAAATCTCATGTGCCTGTAATTTGACGACCTCTGTGGCGCGGCGGGCGAAGGTGGGCCTGCGACGCAGGAGGTTGCGGGTTCGATTCCCGCCTCGTAACAAATATTTGTGCGATCGCAGATATTTGTTCAGGGTGTTCTGAGTATTTTTAATGTATAATAAAAATATCTATCTATATAATATAATGTATTAAGTATATCAGTTATCTAGTACCAATAACACAACCTCTGCTTAGCTTGGTGCTAGATATTGTTGTGTGTACTGTCCAGCATTATTTATTTTATTATTATTTATTTCACCGGCACTCATCATCATCATCATCAGCCCACACTAGTCCACTGCTGGACATAGGCCACTCCCAATACGCGCCACTGAGCCCGGTGTTCGGCTCTTCTCATCCACTTTCTGCGGCCGCCTTTCGTAGGTCATCGCTCCACCTAGCCAGAGGGCGCACCACGCTACTTATGCCAAGAC
This sequence comes from Operophtera brumata, assembly GCA_932527175.1. Classification (NCBI taxonomy): domain Eukaryota; kingdom Metazoa; phylum Arthropoda; class Insecta; order Lepidoptera; family Geometridae; genus Operophtera; species Operophtera brumata. The sequence goes on from OW052226.1 coordinate 2,515,961, forward strand.
GCGGTCTCCACACAAGAACTCGCTTACTGCATTAATGATAATAAGATAATGCACTGTTCATAGGCAGAGGGTACCACTTAACATAAGGTGGGCCATCTGCTTGAACCATCATCAAAAGTTGCATAAAAAAATGTACTTGCTAATGATGCACGAGTTAATTCTTCTAGCACATTTGTCTGCCCCACCGAGCTGATTGCGTTCAGTGATAAAGCTCAGGAATTCGCCAACATCGACTGCCAAGTGATCGGAGTCTCCACTGATTCAGAATTTAGCCACCTCGCTTGGACCAACACTCCCAGAAAGGTATGATTGTAATTTAGCCACCTCGCTTGGACCAACACTCCCAGAAAGGTATGATTGTTATTTAGCCACCTCGCTTGGACCAACACTCCCAGAAAGGTATGATTTTAATTTAGCCACCTCGCTTGGACCAACTCTCCCAGAAAGGTATGATTGTAATTTAGCCACCTCGCTTGGACCAACTCTCCCAGAAAGGTATGATTGTAATTTAGCCACCTCGCTTGGACCAACACTCCCAGAAAGGTATGATTGTAATTTAGCCACCTCGCTTGGAACAACACTCCCAGAAAGGTATGATTTTAATTTAGCCACCTCGCTTGGACCAACTCTCCCAGAAAGGTATGATTGTAATTTAGCCACCTCGCTTGGACCAACACTCCCAGATAGGTATGATTGTAATTTAGCCACCTCGCTTGAACCAACACTCCCAGAAAGGTATGATTGTAATTTAGCCACCTCGCTTGGACCAACACTCCCAGAAAGGTATGATTGTAATTTAGCCACCTCGCTTGGACCAACACTCCCAGAAAGGTATGATTGGAATTTATTGACGACGACCACTGTGGCGCGGCGGGCGAAGCTTGGCCTGCGACGCAGGAGGTTGCGGGTTCGATTCCCGCCTCGGAACAAATATTCATCTTATCTATTCATTTAATATTCATGCATCCCTATTCTTCCACACACATTTGACGCGTGCCAAAGTCATCTGTAGGAATATCTGTATAGATTTTGGGATATGTGCATCGATATAATATACTAGTACCAGGTCTGGTTAATTCCATACATTTTAGAATTAGTTCACACAAAATATCGATAGATGGCAGTACTGGTATCGCTAGGAATATTGAACACATTAATTAGATTATTTTTTCACTTTTTTTGACGGCATTGCGTAAATAGTACCTCTAGAAGACTTTTTATGTGATTTTAACTAATAAAATAACAAAAATCGTTACAAAATAGTTTTTTTTTTAATGTTTTTACTGACATCTAGCAATTTCTAACCGAAACATTTTGATTGGGTTCTAAGGTTCTAAGTTTGGTCAAGAAACACTTAGATGGCGTTGAAATAAAACCATGTTTCGGAGCAGCAAAAAAAGAATAAAATTATACGATAATATTTCGATAGTTACTCCACAGAGTAGTAAGAATACTAACGTGTTACTCTATGATATGATGTGATGAAATACGCTTGATTTCTCAAGTATCATCTAGTGCGCTGTAAAGAAGGCAAGAGAGAAGCGCCATCTAGTACGCTGTTAAGAAAACAAGTAAGAATGCATATTAGTACGTTAGTACCGAGCGCGCGCCACGGGCGCTGCTCTTGCGCGACTTATCGTGGCAACGATCGTAGTACTAAGATTGTCTCTCTGTTGTACGTTAGTATTATTCCTTACTCTGTGCTAGTACTATTATATCGATGGATATGAGCATGAGATTGAATGTCAAAAATCAAAGTCAAAAGTATTTTATTTATTGAAATCACAAGGAACATTTTGAATCGTCTTCATAAATAAATTTATTCCCGATCCAACACAACCAGGCCTAGAAGAATCAGGCAACAAAAACGGTCTTTTTTTTTTATTATCCTTCTTACTACTAGGTGAGGAGCGCCTGTGTGGTGCCTCGAGAACAAGTGGAAGCTGATAAAAAAAAAGTAAAACCAACTTAAAAGCCTCAGGTAGGCAGTCAAAAGTAAGATGATAGAGAGAATCAGCAAAAGTTCATAAGGCAGCACACTCTACGCTTGATATACTCATAAAATAACACATCAATAATAAATTATATGTAGGTACAGACATTGCAAATTGATAAATTAGGTGTCGAGGGGCAGAGCGACATCAGGCCACGCGGCTTTATCATTAACATAGTCATGTAGAGTGTAATACCTTGTGAATGAGATTTTCCCAGTTGTAACTGTTAAACGTATTTTAATTTCAGGACGGTGGCTTAGGCAAGCTTGAAATTCCATTGTTGTCCGACTACAAGAAAACTATTTCTCAAGACTATGATGTGCTATTGGACGAAGGATTTGCTCTAAGAGGTAATAAAATAAATAAATAATGCTGGACAGTTCACACAACATTATCTAGCCCCAAGCTAAGCAGAGCTTGTGTTATGGGTACTAGATAACTGATATACTTAATAGATAGATAGATACATAGAAAATTCTTTATTGCACATAAAACAAAGAAGTACAAAGGCGAACTTAATGATAGAAAGCATTCTCTTCCAGATAACCTTGGTGTATTGCGGAAAAAAAAATGTATTGGTAGTGCACAAGAAGGGAAATATTGGATAAGTCTAAGAAAATTAAAAAATAATAATAATAATAATATAAGTACTTAAATTACTGCCTAAAATATAAAATAAACTAATACATATCATTAATATTATAATACATACCATTAATATAATTCTAAATGAAATGTATTAATAAAATTGCTCATTAATCGATCTTACTGAGGAAATGATTATAGATTCTAGACCTGAACACCTCCACTGAAGTAGACTTAATACAATATACTACATACATAGATATTTTTTATTATACAAAGTAAATACCCAGAACACCCTGGACAAATATCTGCGATCGCACAAATATTTGTTCCGAGGCGGGAATCGAACCCGCAACCTCCTGCGTCGCAGGCCAAGCTTCGCTCGCCGCGCCACGAGGTCGTCAAACAAAAATAAGAGCCTGAAAACATTTTGTTTTAAAGTAGATTGTGGTGTCGACTCTTTACACATTATCTAAAGCTAAAGTAACACAGTGCTAAACAATATTTTACTGTGCTAAACTATGTTTGACTGCGCTAAACTATACTTACAGTCCTGATCACACACTAGGATCTGCTTAGCTTGGGGCTGGATAATGTTGTGTGAACTGTCCAGCATTATTTATTTATTCCAAACTACAATGAAGAGTCCCCGGAGTTTAAAAAAAAGAAGACCTTCCGACGGCCCATACCCGAAAAAAATATTTCCAGATCATACAAACATTTGTCCAGAAGCGGAAATCGAACCGGCAACCTCTCGCATCTCAGCCGGCTATTCGCCCGCCGTTCCACAGAGGGCGATATTCTCAAATGTTTGTCTCTGCTAAACTACGTTTGACTTTGCTAAACTATATTTGCCAGTACTAAACTACTTATATGTTGATTGTGCTTATCTATGTTTCACTGCAATAAGTTATGTTTGATAATGCAATGACGACTTCTGTGGCGTGGCGGGCGAACGTTCCCCTGCGACGCAGGAGGTTGCTGGTGCGATTCCGAGCTCGGAACAAATATTTGTGCGATCTGCAGATATTTGTTCAGGGTGTTCTGGGTGTTTTCTATGTATAATAAAAAATATCTATCTACCTATGTAATATATTGTATTCAGTATATCAGTTATCTTGTACCAAACATTTGTCCAGCAGCTGAAATCGAACCGGCAACCTCTCGCATCTCAGCCGGCAATTCGCCCGCAGTGCCACAGAGACGACATTCTCAAATGTTTGACTATGCTAAACTATGTTTGAATGTGCTAAACTATATTTGTATCAGTACTAAACTAGATTTGGAATGTGCTAAACTATATTTGTATCAGTACTAAACTAGATTTGGAATGTGCTAAACTATGTTTCACTGTGCTAAATTATGTTTGACAATGCACTTACAGTTTTACCCAAAACATAAGTCCGATCGACGTTTTCGTTTGCGCAGAAAAGCGCAGACTGATATCCGACAGTAGCCGAACGTATAGTATAGCTCTGATCCGCTGTACAGCTCTGTCCCGCTCACATATTCACATCTAAGAGTCGACCGGCCGCGATTTGCCGCGAAATCTATTAACCAATAACAGCGCAAGATTTTAGCGCGTGATTGCTAATTGGTAGAAAGACGGTTCCCGAGCTATAGAAATTGGTCTACGGCGCAGATACCTGCATCGGGGCGACTTCTATTTTGGGAAAAACTGTACTTACTATAAGTTTTGTACTCTAGCACTAGTTTCTAAATAATTCCAGGTCTGTTCATAATCGACAGAAATGGCATCCTGAAGCACATGTCTGTCAACGACCTGCCCGTGGGGAGATCTGTCGACGAGACCCTCAGACTGGTGAAGGCATTCCAGTTTGCTGATAAACATGGAGAAGGTAATGTCACACCCATGCCAGCCCCCTTATTCGCTTTGACCGAACGTGACACAACGCGGGCTTGTTACGATATCTGTGTGGAATCATCGTTCAGAATACATTGTGAAGTCACACGTTATTGGCAAGTAATCTTCTATGGTCAGCGAATAACAGCCCAGTACTCGTTGGGAACAATATCATCGTTTTTAGGGTTCCGTACCCAAAGGGTAAAACGGGACCCTATTACTAAGGCTCGGCTGTCCGTCTGTCTGTCCGTCTGTCACCAGGCTGTATCACATGAACCGTGATAGTTAGACAGTTGTTTTTTTTTTTTTTTTTTATTATTTTTGTAAGCAATTTATTGTGCTAATATAATTTAAGTTATTTTTCTGTTACTAACCCAATATGGATCATTGGTCTGAAATTAAAATATATATTATATTACAGTAATTAATTTAATTTTAATTTTAATTTTAATTACAGTATGCCCCGCTAACTGGAATCCAGAGACGAACTCAAACACCATCAAGCCCAACCCGAGAGAAAGCAAGGAATACTTCCAGAAAGCAAACTGATCTCTAAAATTTGACCAAAATGGCATTTATTAGTTATTTTAATAGTTTCGTATGGTTTAAGGTAGTTATTGATGTATCGGGGTTTAAGCTAATACAAAGCCTTATTTAATAAATCATATTGTTGTATACCTAAGTTTTTGTGGTGTGTCCGTCCTAAGAATAGATCCCTCCGTCTCCTCCCGTGGATGTCGTAAAAGCCGGCTAAGGGATTACCCGGGGGGACTTGTTGATAACATTCGTTGGTATAAGATTTGTACTGGCTGGTAGCTTATTATGGAATGTGTTATTACTGGAAGAAAGCGTTAGCCGAGTCAGTCGTGGGAAGCAATGGCGGCGATGAGCTCACTACTTGTCACGTCTATATTCCACGATGGTGCAACCCACTGTGAAAAGAGGCCTCCCCAGCTGACTCATTGCGTTCTTGTCTATCCCAACCCTTCTTCGAACTTGCTGGAAAACATACCACCCGCAAAAGGAGCTCCGCACCAGCATTTCCTACGAGCAGTGTTTCAAGCAATCTACCGGGCCACCATTATTTTTATAGATAATGGTGTCACCAGGCTGTATCTCATGAACCGTGATAAAAAAAAAAAAAAAAAAAAAAAAAAAAAAAAAAAGTTCAAATTTAGTTAGTTGTTAGTTTTTTTTAATTTTCTCAGATGATGTATTTATGTTGCCGCTATAACAAAAAATACTAAAAAAATAACAAAATAAATATTTAAGGGGGCTCCCATACAACAAACGTGTTTTTTTTTGCTCGTTTTTGTTTTATATTGATATCGGCAATAGGTAGACGCTTGAAATATTCACAGAATATTTGGTTATATATTCACTTTAACAATAAATAATTAAATTAAAATAAAACAAATATTTAAGAGGGGCTCCCATACAACAAACTTGTTTTTTTTGACGTTTTAATAGATAATGTTACGGAACCCTTCGTGCGCGAGTCCGACTCGCACTTGGCCGGTGTTTATTACTATCAACAGTAGCCTATACCGCCTAAAAAAGTAGTTTCTGTTGTCAATATTTTTCCAAGAAAAGTTAGTCGGTGCTCTGCCGCGCTGTAGTAAATATTTGATTCCAACAGCTTTACATATAGATTTCCAATAAATCTTATATTTTTGAAATTTGCATGAATGTGGCTTTGTAATCATATTTTTTTTAAATCGATATCTCCGCTCGATCGAAATTTATCGACAATCAAAAAAAAATTGTTCATAATTTTTTTGATTTTCGTTGGTAATTCATTTTTTTTGTATGGAAAGGTGTTTTTTTTGTTTCAGAAAATGATTGGCCATCTTTAATTCATCTGAAAATGATACCTCACTTGTCATAGTAGCCATCGACGTAAATAAAATGAATGGACGGGCCTTAGGGAACGATAGTTTTGAAGCTTCTAAACAGACCTAGCTAGTATACTTCGCTTCAGTCAGTCTTTGTCACGGCAACGAGTGACAGCTATGCCGAAAAATACCAAAATTAGATACCTTGGTAAAACAATGCCTTCCTGTGCTTTTCTGCAAGTGCAAACAACACAAGAAATACAAATAAAGCTTCAGGCATCGCATTTAATTCGTAAGTAAAGGTTTTGTAATATAATTTTCATCAATTGATAAAAAACTTATAAATCGTCCTGTGGTAGGAAAACTACATAAGTAACACATTTTGCGAAATCGACTTTATTGCATGGTTCTGATGGCCCATACATGTCGATGGACACGTCTTGCACTAGAGGACGAGCGACAAGGAGGACTACGCCCCAGGACATTATCTCAATGTTCCCCACTCTGAATGAAAGTTAACAGACACAAGTTTCGTAGATAGTTTTAATTTTAGTCGACATACCTTTTTCTTTTTGATACTTAGAATTATTGTGTTCCACATTTTTTTTTCATTTTGTTGATTTTATAAGCATTAGTCGTATGATAAGTTTGTTATGTCACTTACTTTGAATTTATAAGTCTGCTAAAATAATGTAGGTGTTTCAGTAGTTTTCTAATATTCAGTCTTGATAAAAAGAAATGATTATAAGTTAGTTTTATTTTAAAATGTATTTTAATATTATATAAATCTATACCCATGGATAGGATTGTCATATTCAAATAAGTAAATAATAGATCATTTCAATTATTCAAAACTTTGGCGAGGGAAAAATACATAGTCGTTTTTTTATTTTTTTCTCTTAATCAAAAGAACTAAAATGTTTATCATTAAATTCGAAAATAGATACAGTACCAATCTATAACATATCAAAACACGGACTGAAAAATTAGTTACGATAAAAAAGCTATTGCCATTTTTGACGCAATAAAACAGTAAATCGCGTTTTTCTCGCGATGTTGGTTTTGTTGTTGTTATTACTTATTTAGTTTTCCAACTAGAGCGACGAAATATTTGACAAGACTTCACGCATGACGGATGGTCCGGTACAGACTGCAAAAAAATCTGATACCTAAGGGGTATCATATTGATTTAGAATTGTAATTTGCATTATTTACGTCAAAACATTGCTAAGCACGTCGCTTTAGGTAATTGCATATAATATGTAATGGCATGTTAATTAACCTTATAGCTTTCCAAAAGAAATCTAAGGTAAACAAAAATGGATAGAAGTCATAAGACGAGCAAGAAGAGACGACTTTTGGAAGTGGAATACATTTTCCCGTATTTGCTCTGGTCATTTTCTACACAATGAATTTTATACGCCAAAAAACGGTTAGTAGTAGTAGAGCTTTTTTGTGAAAGAGTTCGTCCGGGGAAGTACTACCACCATACCTGTTTCTGCCGCAAAGCAGTAGTTCTCGCATTGCTGTGTTCCGGTTTGAAGGGTAAGGGTGCCGATGAAATTACGGCCACGTGGGACTTTTCATCTTTATGTTTCAGGGTGGCGGGCGCAGTGGAATGCCACATAGGGCGCGTCCTAGGTGGACGTGACCTGAGGTTATGCACTGTTCATAGGCAGAGGGTACCACTTAACATCAGGTGGGCCATCTTCTTGATCTGTCATTCCAAGTAGTATACAAAAACTCATAGTGCAAAATTCTTAAAACTGCACTCTGCAGTTTCTTAAATACTGGAATTTTTATACATTTATGTTTCCGTACGATTTTTATGATATTTTCTTAGTTTATTGAGTGATGAAAAATATATTTTTCACAAATTGATTGAGCTGAAGACCTTAGGTGGACTTGCTTTTCTATTTATTTATATTGTGTATGTTTGAGAGCTTAAAAATAGATACGTTACTACATAAAACAGAAGGGAACCATGTATTTTTGTAAAATTTTCATTTAATAATTGCATTTTTTTCGGCGATTTTTTGTACTATAAACCTACTGAAATAACTTTAGAAAACACATTGCATCTGTTAAAGTAAAACAGATTGGTAATAAAAAAATACAGTTTTTAAGAAGTTCAATAATTTAATTTCACCTAGTTTATTTACAAGACCGCCAGGAGTGGCGCTATAGAGAAGAGGCCTTTACTCAGCAGTGGGTGTTACCGGCTGGATAGATATATAGATAGATAGATAGTTTATTTGTTGACCGTACCTTAAATCTGAATTGTCTTATTTTTCACGGACGTTTTGTATGGGTAAGGCCAGTCCATTTATTTTACTTTGGTCGAAGATAGTAGCTATAAATCAACAGTACGCGCGGCGTAAGAAAGCTTCCCCCCCCCCAGCAGGGTGGCTCCCGCTGTCTCCCGGGCGTTTTCCACTCTGGGTCACCTAAGGAACAAGTGTGCCAAGTCTCATTCTTTAATGTCAAAAATATTGGTGTTGTCCTATAAGTATCCCACTAATCGTAGCCCCCGAACGGATGAACCAATTTCGATATTATTATTTTTGTTTGAAAGTTGAATTAGTGCTTGGGCTAGATAATGAGAGCTTGTGTTATGGGTACCTACTAGATAACTGATATACTTAATACAATATATTATATAGATAGATATTTTTTATTATACATAGAAAATACCCAGAACACCCTGAACAAATATCTGCGATTGCACAAATATTTGTTCCGAGGCGGGAATCGAACCCGCAACCTCCTGCGTCGCAGGCCAAGCTTCGCCCGCCGCGCTACAGAGGTCGTCGAATTACTTGTTTTATGTTGGTCCCCCTTTTTGTTATGGTGGGACAGATCGAACTTTTTTGTTGTTTTTTTTTTATACTGTCACCCTAGGGTAGGGTGACAGTATTATTTAGTTGCATGATGCTGTTGTTACCTACTTACGGTTTACACGATATAAAACAGTTATCAACTTGTCTGTACTTTGATCCTATATCAAAAATACAACTTATCAGGGACAAATGGACTTTAGTCATAATGATATGGGACCATACTGGACAGGTATAGGTACCTACCTATGACAAAATATCTACCTATTTAGATAAACTGTGTTCAACCATTGACAAACGATACCATTGCAATACGATCGTGCAACAAGCCCGGCACGTTTTTTTTTTTTTTTTTTTTTATACTACTGATTGACGGTACAAGCAGATGGCCCACCTGATGATAAGCGGTAACCTCTGCCTATGAACAGTGCATTACCTCATAGGTCACGTCCACCTAGGACGCACCCTATGTGGCATTGCCCTGCGTCCGCCACCCTGAGACATAAAGATGAAAAGTCTCATGTGCCTGTAACCACGAAATGGAATACTACAATGAACTCTTGTTAACACAGCATTTTAACGTTCACGCTAGACGCCGGCGCACTGCGGAGATAGTGCGGCGCCGACGGGGACTCGTAAATGGTATCGGATATCTAGCAACTGACTTGTTCGGAGTATTGGACTCACGTTTCGCAGATCAGTATGTCAAGGACATTGAAACCATACACCACAATGAAAAACATCTGTCTAATTTATGGAAAAACCAGACTTCCATAATTGAAGCGGAATTCAACCTAATGAAGAAAATGGAGACCACTGTTGATAGACAACACAAGTTGGTGAACAAGAAGATGATGGATTTGCAAGACAATGCCAGCACTCTTCAGCATGAAATTCAAAATATCTCCAACGTCCAAGACTTTAAATTATCAGCAATGGCCGTGAACAGTCTGCAACAAAGTTTAAAGCAACTTTAGGACACGGTGCTACACACAATAACGGACATTTATCATGGTCAAATAAGCATGCATTTACTAACATCAACACAACTCAAACGTGAGCTTCAAACCATATACGGCCAGATGCCTAGGTAGTGAACTCACAATACCAATCACAAATATTGAAACGGATCTTCAGTATATATACAAGCTACTGAAGGTCAAAGCCAGAGCGACACTAAAATATGTAATAATAGAGATCACCTTCCCCTTATCAGCAGAGAGAGCTTCCAACTTTACAAAATAATACCAGTCCATTACTAAGGGTGCTTTCCGAGTCACGCTATAATCGATGTGATCGCTATTATTAGCGTTCCGAAACGCTGTGAGCGCGACTACGATATTGCGTGTCATGAATGACGTCATTAAGGCTGCGTTTCCATTGACGCGGAGCTGTGCGGAGATGAGCGGAGAATAGCGGTGAAAAGTGGTAAGTGTTTCCACTGAAGCAGAAAGGAGAGGAGCGGAGCGGAGCGGAGAGGAACTTCTCATCGATTTTGATACGTATTGCACCTATGACGTAACGTTGATAACTACTACGACGCACTGCGCGCAAGTCGTGACGTCACACCCTCCCCCGCACCCCGGTCCGCACCTCGCCGCTTCACTGTCCTAGCTACCCTCCGCAACGCACCGCCCCGCTGTCCTCCGCTCCGCATCACCTCGCTTATTTTATATGAATATCCGTTCAGCTCTGCCCCGCTCCGCTCGTGCTGTTTCCATTGAAGCGGAGCAGAGATTTCGAGCATAGTGATTGGTCAATTCATGCACCGCTAAGCACCGCTCCGCCCAACTCCGCGTCAATGGAAACGCAGCCTAAATCCGCCATTTTGCGATTACACCGACCATGCCCCAAACCGATATTACTGTGAGCGCTACTGTCAAAGTGACAGACTACAGAGGTTAATGATAATATCGTTTATAAAGCGTTCCGAGTCGCGTCAACGCTCAAACTGCCATAAGCGCGATTTCTGAATCGGAACGCAAAATAGCACTGTGATCGCTCACATCGATTTTATCGTGACTCGGAACGCACCCTACTGACAGTTAGAGTCTAAATTCGATCGATAGAGACAAAACGCGGTGTAACATAAAACACAGGGAGAGGCTATCATTCAAAATGTAGGATGGAGACCATGTATGAATGCGTTTAAAGGTTAGTGCCCGTAGTGTGGGCGCGTTGGTCGCGTGTTTAGTTCGCAGCGTGTCACAGGAGACCAGCCCGTACATGCTCTATGCTAGGCCTTCGCACATAGCACGGGATTGAGTTAAAAACACAAACAAACATACAACGTTTTGTACATACATACGTAAATTTTATCTTCATTGACATGTCTTTATCAGAGCTCTACTTCATCATCAAAATCGTCGTCAGACATTGAGCACCTTCCGTAAGTTGTTACTGAATATGCAATTAGATATCCGTAGCACACTTACGACGTAGAGCCCACGTAGGGTCCGCGTAGAGCCCACGTAGAGCCTCCGTAGACATGTAGCACTAATTAAAACTAACTACAAACAGGACTATTTCAATAAGGGCAGCGTAGTTTGTATGAGAAGATACTTTATTTATCAACTTTCATAATGTATTTAAATGTACATAGATCCTTCCTCGTAGTGTGTGTACTGATAACACACCTCGTAGTGTGTGTACTGATAACACACCGCGTATAGTGTGTGTACTGATAACACACCTCGTAGTGTGTGTACTGATAACACACCTCGTAGTTTGTGTACTGATAACACACCTCGTAGTGTGTGTACTGATAACACACCTCGTAGTGTGTGTACTGATAACACACCTCGTAGAGTGTGTACTGATAACACACCTCGTAGTGTGTGTACTGATAACACACCTCGTAGTGTGTGTACTGATAACACACCTCGTAGTGTGTGTACTGATAACACACCATAATAACATGCACTATGTATTTGCCGGGGCGCAGGAGATGGAATTAAAACTAGAAATATTTATTAAAGAAATACAGTAAGCATTGATATTTTTTATTAGTATATGATATACAGTTTAAGGTTTATGAGTAAATTATGTAATATTTTATACTAAGACTTTTATAATATCCCATTAACTTATTTTAGTATTTCTCATAAGTCACATATCACTTTAAAAACAAATAACCATTAATTATTTTATGTTACATCAGTTACAAAAAGAAATCATATTACATTTATCACGAGAATAATCGTTCTCCATACTAGACTTTCACATTCTTAACGGGAATATTTTTTCATCAATATCAAATTCAATTAAATTCTTCAACGAAGAATTGTCATCTTTATGTGATAATTTGATAGTTTCAGGATGAGAAATTTTGGGATTTTAAAAGCAAGACGTTAAACAAAATATGGTTAACTTGAATGTTTTTGTTATGTTAATTTTAAGAATGTTATGCTATGAATGAGTATCTATATATTCTTGAATGTAGAAACATTTTCTTCATGAAAGAATCTTTATAATCTTGTTCACTTCAAGTATATAATTCTTAATGTAAGTATACATTTATCAATTATTTTTAAATTAAGAATAATATTGTCTCTCTCGTTATATTTTTTTATTATTTTTCATCTAGTATCTAATTTTCTTAAAGGAAGAGTACCTATTTATTTTTAAAACGAAAACACATTAATTTCTTGGATACTCTTGTAGTTTCTTGAACAAATACTACAAAGTCTTGAATCAAGCATCTGATTCTTGGTTTTAGAATATATAATGATTGTGTATTTCTTTGATTAAGAATAATGTTTAAAGTTAAGATAATATTGTCTCACTTTTAAACAATATTTTTAAGAATAATGGTATTGTTGGTTGTAGTAAATGTGGAGTGTCATTTTTTTCCGTGTAGTGTGTGTACTGATAACACACCGCGTAGTGTGTGTACTGATAACACACCTCGTAGTGTGTGTACTGATAACACACCTCGTAGTGTGTGTACTGATAACACACCTCGTAGTGTGTGTACTGATAACACACCTCGTAGTGTGTGTACTGATAACACACCTCGTAGTGTGTGTACTGATAACACACCTCGTAGTTTGTGTACTGATAACACACCTCGTAGTGTGTGTACTGATAACACACCTCTTAGTGTGTGTACTGATAACACACCTCGTAGTGTGTGTACTGATAACACACCTCGTAGTGTGTGTACTGATAACACACCTCGTAGTGTGTGTACTGATAACACACCTCGTAGTGTGTGTACTGATAACACACCTCGTAGTTTGTGTACTGATAACACACCTCGTAGTGTGTGTACTGATAACACACCTCGTAGTGTGTGTACTGATAACACACCTCGTAGTGTGTGTACTGATAACACACCTCGTAGTGTGTGTACTGATAACACACCTCGTAGTGTGTGTACTGATAACACACCTCGTAGTGTGTGTACTGATAACACACCTCGTAGTGTGTGTACTGATAACACACCATAATAACATGCACTATGTATTTGCCGTGGCGCAGGAGATGGAATTAAAACTAGAAATATTTATTAAAGAAATACAGTAAGCATTGATATTTTTTATTAGTATATGATATACAGTTTAAGGTTTATGAGTAAATTATGTAATATTTTATACTAAGACTTTTATAATATCCCATTAACTTATTTTAGTATTTCTCATAAGTCACATATCACTTTAAAAACAAATAACCATTAATTATTTTATGTTACATCAGTTACAAAAAGAAATCATATCAATAGTAAAAACAAACAATAAATACTTCTTACATTATTGCTAGCAAGTATAAATGTATTGAATGGAGCTTCTAGAGACATGAGCTATGTGCAGACACGCAGATACAGTGTACTCGCTAGCGAGAGTGTCACGTGCAGCTCGGCATACTGAGGGGTGAGTCTGAGTTTTGCAAACACCATCGTAACGGTGAACGTAACACGATCGTACGTGTATAACATAATAACTAGCTATTAATCTGTGCCAAAAACGTCACAGATTAATGGCTAGTTACTACGCAATACACGTACACTCGCCGTTACGATCATCGTTACGATGGTGTGTGCAAACTCGGACTTGCCCCTTGGGCATAGCGCCACGTAACTGTGCGGCTGTGAATATAGCGACAGGAGGAGGAGTGACGATCTGGCGAGTACTACCTACGCCTACCTCCTTATCTACAAGGACACATAACTATTCTGTGTTTGAGTTGAGAAAGCCATAAGAACCTGTTATAAATCACTATGCTCATGTTCAACAACCAATACATATATACGGGACACTTACCGCATGTCAGGTGTCCCGTAACTGGTCGGTTTAATTGAGCATATAGACATTTTCAAATTCAACGTGTTGTTAGCTGTAACCGTCAGTTGATGTAACACACAAGTTCACCAACATATAAACACGCGGCTACTGTAACCATCGTTCATGAATACAGATCAATTACCTAATTAAATATCTTACAAAAACTCTTGGTTGTCATTAGCCACCTGTCTTTGTGTTGGTAAACTTTGGTACCTACCTATTTAGGTACAAAATCCTATACTATTCAATGAGCAATAGTTGCATATTTCGTAATTAAAATATGTTTGAATGTCTCTATGAAATTTGCTATATGGGCGTTTTTGGAGGCGAAAAATCGATCTATACCCTGGTTCAGAATTCGAGATATTTTTTGTAAACAAAGGGGATACCAGGGCAAAAAAATAGGTGCTCTATGGTAGTTTATTAAATTAGGCCAATAAACAGGTTATTCTATGTTATTCTAACACAGATCTGATAAACTATAAAGTAATCAATATTTTGTCGTATATGTTTTTGAGTTATTTCGGTTATTAACAAAGTTATCAAGCAAAATATATTTGTTAGTAGAAAATATTTCATGTTACTTGGAACACTGCAGAGATTCTAAATAATGGGCTTTGTTTTGAAAGCCGGTCCCCGTTTTGTTAATTTCATTCGTTTCTTCTCATTTGCCGAATACGAATGTGCTTTTCGCACAGTTTTACAATGGAATGGTCATACTGTATCAATGGTAAGAGTTATGTATGACATTTTGCCGTTTACACGTCTGACGTTTCACTCGACTCATCGACTCATCGTGTTCTCGTTTCGTTTGACTCGTCAGATAAACTTAGGTAGGTAGTGGGTTTGTGTTTATTTGCTGCAAATTAAAGGTACATACCGCGCGAGCGAACCCGCTGGCGGATATTACAATAATTTAATACCGTAAGAAAAGCCGCGCGTCACTACTAGTAAAACATGATCCACGCAAAAAAATGTTTTTACCACTGGCTTGTCTCTTTGACAATGACATTTGTTTGTTTACAAAAAATATCTCGAATTCTGAACCAGGGTAAAGTTAGTCATCTCTGAGAAACGCAATATTCCGCACATATTTTTTCTCTATTCGCTAATCTGTGTTAGTCACAGAATATTGAATACTTTGCTATTCCTCACCGAGCGCCCGAATTCCAACTTTGAACGGCTTATTCTGAATTCAAATAGACAGTACTGTCTGAGGAGGAACATTAGAGATTGTAAGGGTAGCGATACACTTAGTAAACACGATATTTAAAGAATAACTAGCAAAAATTAATAAACCTGTCAACTTGGCTTATTTATTGGTTGGCAAAGACTTTCTAATACCTCATGACGGACTTAGCATTCCATACAATATCAACGCAAAAATATGGCACCTTTTGAAGTTCATTCAACTTCCTTTCTTATAGCTGTATCTAAGAACCTCACTTGTCTACTTGATGTCTCTCTTACTCCTAGTTCATGATGTGTAGGAGAGAGACGACAATAGGTATTTACCTTATATCCATTTTCACCAACCAGCACTGACCTCAAAGTAGTTATGACTTCGGGTCAGCAATCAAACAGTGTCCGAACCAAAAGACAAACAAAACGCAAAAAAATATATTTATATAATTCTATTCAGTTTTATCAGTCCATTGAAGCTTGATTATTAACCACATTTTTAATTTTTAATTATAAAAAATTAACACAAACAAAGTATTATACACTCAAAATACCCTTATGGTCCTTTGAAGGACCAGAGTGTAAACCGGCAGTGTATCAAACAATTTATTTTTTCATCGTTCCAATTTTTAAAGGTGCTATTTTTTGGCGTTGAATGTGTATGGAATCCTAAATCCATCATAGAGAGAAAGTCTTTGCTCACCAATAAACAAGCCAAGTCGACAGATTCTTATAAAATTAAACTCTCAAAGACATGCGTTAAGTGTTCCGTACGCTACTAGATGTCGCGTTATTGGTTTTTGTAAATGATTATATTAGCACAGAGTAAGGAATAATACTAACGTACAACAGAGAGACAATCTTAGTACTACGATCGTTGCCACGATAAGTCGCGCAAGAGCAGCGCCCGTGGCGCGCGCTCGGTACTAACGTACTAATATGCATTCTTACTTGTTTTCTTAACAGCGTACTATTAGCGTTTTATTTCAACGCCATCTATGTGTTTCTTGACCAAACTTAGAACCTTAGAACCCAATCAAAATGTTTCGGTTAGAAATTGCTAGATGTCAGTAAAAACATTGAAAAAAAAAACTATTTTATAACGATTTTTGTTATTTTATTAGTTAAAATCACATAAAAAGTCTTCTAGAGGTACTATTTACGCAATGCCGTCAAAAAAAGTGAAAAAATAATCTAATTAATGTGTTCAATATTCCTAGCGATACCAGTACTGCCATCTATCGATATTTTGTGTGAACTAATTCTAAAATGTATGGAATTAACCAGACCTGATATTAGGTACCTACATGTGTTTCTAGAATACGACAGCATGACTACAGATATATAACAACGCCTCGTGTCTTACTAACAACATAGGAGATACCTAACATTTCAGTGTGCTTACAGTCAGGGGTTCCTTACAAGCGTCGTCCGTCCTATGACGACCGTAACACAGCGGAGATGTGCATCACGTACATTATCTGTGTGTTCTTAGATTGTTGATAGCGGGCGCCGCTATATTGCGGTCGTTATATGACAGACACGTAATCTTAGAAACCATGAATTAGTAAAATGTAATAGTTATTAGTTAGGTGTGTCCGGCCTAAGAATAGACCCCTCCGTCTCCTCACGTGGATGTCGTAAAAGCCGACTAAGGGATTACCCGGACTTGTTGATAAGATTAGTTGGTATAAGATTTGTCCTGGCTGGTAGCTTTATTATGGAATGTGTTATTACTGAAAGAAAGCGTTAGCTGAGTCAGTCGTGGGAAGCAATGGCGGCGATGAGCTCACCACTTGTCACGTCTATATTCCACGATGGTGCAACCCACTGTGAAAAGAGGCCTATTGTGGCTCTGCCTACCCCTTCCGGGAAAAAGGCGTGTGTCTATGTATGTATGTATGTATGTATTAGTTATTTATGTTTGTATTATGGATGTGAAAGTAACTCAAAAACTTTTTAAGCTACTCATTCATCAATTCGTAACGACTGAACCAATTTTGATAAAATTCTGTAAATACATAATAACTATGAATAAAATATAAAATAACATAATAAAATACGTTATATCTATGAGTGTTTGTGTTTAAGGTGACGTCACACGATGAGCGAACACAATATTACAAAATGCTAGAATAAGTATTATTTCCATTTTCCTCATCATCAGGCTGTAGAAGTCCACTGCTGGACTTCTACAGCCTTCCTCATAGAATGTCATGTCGATAGTTTAAAGCCACCTCCATCCACTGCCAGTGACCTATATTTATTTGTAATAAATTATGTTAGATCAATATGCGATGTACTACAGCTGCACCGTTATAGCTGACGCGCTGCTCAGTGAGCACACGCGCTGTTAGCTCGATTACATCTCGCAGATGAACGGTAACTTGACGGAACCATCCACGTTGCCGAGTCTGCCGTCTCTGTTCATGGCCACGTAGGGGTTCGTGTCTTCGTCTTTTGGCGCATACTCGTACCAGTTCACGCGTCCGGACTGCGCGAGGGTCTGACCTGCAAAGAGACGACACAGTGAACACAAGCACTCTAGCACTAGAACATACATACATACACACACGCCTTTTTACTCGAAGGGGTAGGCAGAGCCTCAATGGGACTCTTTTCACAGTATGTTTTTTTTATTTTTTATACTACTTGGATGACAGCACAAGCAAGAGGCCCACCTGATGTTAAGCGGTAACCTCTGCCTATGAACAGTGCATTACCTCATAGGTCACGTCCACCTAGGACGCGCCCTATGTGGCATTGCACTGCGCCCGCCACCCTGAGACATAGATGAAAAGTCTCATGTGCCTGTAATTTCACCGGCACCCTTACCCTTCAAACCGGAACACAGCAATGCGAGCACTACTGCTTTGCGGCAGAAATAGGTACGGTGGTAGTACTTCCCCGGACGAACTCTTTCACAAAGAAGCTCTACTACTACTACACCATCTGTTGCACCATCGTGGAATATCGATGTGACGAGTGGTGAGCTCATCGCCGCCATTGTTTCCCACGACTGACTCGGCTAACGCTTTCCTCCAGTAATAACCCATTCCATAAACTAGCCCAGGACAAATGTTATAACGAATCTTAACCGACTTGGACTTGTTGATAACAAGTCCGGTTATTCCCGTAGTCGGCTTTTACGACATCCACGGGAGGAGATGGATGGGTCTATTCTTAGGCCGGACACACCACGGTTAGCAGTAGTAGAGCTTTTTTTAAAGTGTTCGTCCGTGGAATTACTACCACCGTAAGTATTTCTGCCACAAAG
The DNA here is from genome assembly GCA_932527175.1 of Operophtera brumata. NCBI lineage: Eukaryota > Metazoa > Arthropoda > Insecta > Lepidoptera > Geometridae > Operophtera > Operophtera brumata. The sequence goes on from OW052226.1 coordinate 2,534,817, forward strand.
CAGTAGGGCTCGCATTGCTACGTTCCAGTTTGAAGGGTATGAGTGCCGATGAAATTACAGGCACATAACGTGACTTTTTATCTTTATGTCTCAGGGTGGCAGGCGCAGTGCAATGCCACATAGGGCGTGTCCTAGGTGATGTGACCTATGTGGTAATGCATAGTTAAGGTGGTTGCTTTTCCATACTAATGTTATTTAACAAATATGGGCAACCAGAGTATAATTTTACACTGAAATGACTGAGGGGCAAGTCCGAGTTTACACACACCGTCGTAACGATGATCGTAACGGCGAGTGTACGTGTATTGCGTAGTAACTAGCCATTAATCTGTGACGTTTTTGGCACAGATTAATAGCTAGTTATTATGTTATACACGTACGATCGTGTTACGTTCACCGTTACGATGGTGTTTGCAAAACTCAGACTCACCCCTCTGTTGTTGGCTTTTTAATGGTCCTTATTTGCGGCAAATCTTATTTGGTTGAAGAAAACACTGCATTAATAGCGTAAATGACATCGAAACTATTTGTATGGACTAAAATTATTTTTGCTATTAAAAGCAACCACCTTAAGGGCAGAGATTACCGCTTAAAATCAGGTGGGCAACCTCCTAGTTCCATCATATCATACCCACAGTTAAGATTTAAAAAAAAAACAATGCGACGAGAGCCCCCGGCATAGTGCACACCCACCCCGCCTGCCGGCTCACGAGTCGCGGGTTCGAGTGCCTGTGGTGGCCGTGCCTACATTAATATATTCCTACTGTGACGAAGAACATCTTAAAGATATACTAGCAGCCCGCTCGCGACTTCGTTCACGTGGTCCCGGTGCAACGCCACCTACCGGGTCCAGTTGTGAATCTAAACCATCCATCCAGAGACCCACTCAAACACAGACAAAATATTTCACCAAAATCAGTCCAGCCGTTTAGGAAGAATTCAGTGACATACACATGCCCAGAAGTATTATATGAAGGACCCGGAAGCGCGGTGGGCGAAGGTTTGCTTGCGACGCAGGATGTTGCGGGTTCGATTTCCGCATCGGAACAAATATTTGTACGATCTGCATATATTGGTTCAGGGTGCTCTGTGTATTTTCTATGTATAATAAAAAAAAAACAATTTTATGATCGTATTATGTATATCAGTTATCTAGTACCCATAACACAAGCTCTGCTTAGCTTAGGGCTAGATAATGTTGTGTGAACTGCTCAGCATTATTTATTTACGTCATATAGTTTTACATAGTTTTTTTTTTTATTATACATAGAAAATACCCAGAACACCCTGAACAAATATCCGCATATCTAACAAATATTTGTTCAGAGGTGGGAATCGAACCCTCGACCTTCTGCGTCTTAGGCGAACCTTTGCCCGCCGCTCCACAGAGATCGTCAGATTATGGATATGCCAGATTATTATAGTTGCAGATTACTACAGTAACATAAGTCCCATTACATGACTTGGTGAGAAAGGGCTAATGTATGAAAAATCTACCTAGGATAAGCTAACAGGCACTTTGCAGCGCTCGGTGAGAGAGGCCCCGCACACAACTCACCATCGACAGTCCGCCATACACCGTCCTGCCGGTAGATGCCGACACACACAAAGTCCGTGCTCCAGGCGTCGTGTATCGCTTCCTCAGGATATCGCTCAAACAGCTCCATGAGGACCCTCTCCTCGTCGGCACTGTTGGCGACGGCGAGTCGCGCGCCCTCCACCACACAGGTTCTGTTCGCGTCCGGCCAGTACGCTGCCTGCGTGTACAGCTTGTAGCAGTGCTGTGTGCGGTTGGAGAACTCGTATCCTGCGCACGAGAGTATTGGTTTATACTGACAGCAGGGACACGCTTAAAACTCATATTTGACCGTAGCATTTTGATGCAGTTTCGTAAACAAATTAAAGTTTTATGACACTTAATCCAAAACACAAGCAGTTTTATCTATTTCGAAAGAAAGTATGTTCTAAAGGATCTGTAATCTATTTTAACAATTTTTTTTGCTAAATTGAACCTGTCTAAAAGGCATTGCTCGCGTGTCCATAGTGTATAGCTCATTTATGGTGAGGGTCCCTACGGAGGATCTGAAGATCTACTTGAGCCCTGACTTCTGGCTGAAAGTGGTGAAGTTCCGGCGGTTCAAAGGCCGTCTGTCACGTGATCCCCCGGGCCGCGACGCGTCGGCGATCACACGTGTGTTAGATTAAGTTATAAATATCTTTATATGTATGTTAGTTGTAAGGTATATATACTATGGGCCTTTGTCTAGGTACAATGTACATTTTTCACTGTTGCCTGAAATAAATGTATTGTATTGTATTGTATTGTATAGTGTAGGTAATTAGAACATCCTGTCGACAGGCAGCAGTATAGTAATGAAGATCCACTTATTGTACAGTCAGCGACATAATTATATTAAGTTGTTGACGTCCGTGGCGCGGCGGTAAAGTAGCCAGCTGAGATGCAAGAGGTGCTGGTTTGATTCCCTCTGCGAGACAAAACTTTGCATTTTCTACAAATACTTGTTCGTGGTCTGTGTGTTGTGGTGACATGGTACTCTTAGTTCCTGATACACATGACATAGAGAATATTATGACCATTTTCACCAACCCAAACATATTATTTTGCGGGACACTGAACGTTTGTCATATTGACAGGTTTCTCTGAAAACTATATTTGACATGAGTTCAGTGCATGCCTTATGGCCTCAGGTGCTATGTCTACCTCTCCTGGACAGGCCCTGAATGCATTGCTAGGACTACCGCCTCTCCATGTATTTATACAGAAAGAGGCGAAAGCCAGCATGTACAGGGCTTATATCCAAGGTAGGAGGAATTGGCTTTCCCAGAAGTTGAGATCTTTACAAGACTCAATTCTGGAATCATCTACATTGAGCATGACATCTGATGTTATGCTTACAAAGCATGTATTTGAAAAACAATACACCGTGGAAATGCCCTCTAGAGAAGACTGGTTGAACAGCCAGTTAATCTGCGAGGCCGGATGCCTAATATGGTACACGGATGGTTCCAAAATGGGACTGGATGTAGGCTGTGGAGTTTATGGAGAGCGACCTAAGTTCAATAGGAGTATAAACTTAGGAAATCACGCCTCCATCTTCCAGGCTGAGGTTTACGCCATTCTCGAATGTGCGGCAGTTAACCTTCAAAAGCGCTACATCAACCACACAATATATATCAACTCCGACAGTCAGGCAGCACTTCTTGCTCTGGATTCGAAGGTTATCACGTCCAGACTAGTTGAGGACTGTCTGTCACGTTTGAACTCTCTGGGACTAAGGAACAGAGTTGTTCTAGGATGGGTTCCGGGACACGCAGGCGTTGACGGTAATGAATGTGCTGACGAGCTTGCGCGAGCTGGTGCTAGTGGTATACAGGTGGGGCCTGAGCCGTTCTGTGGTATACCAAAAAGCCTGGCTCAAAGAACCCTGATGAACTCCTGTTTCGAAGAATCGGTCAAGCTGTGGTTTGAGTCCACTGGCTTGACCCATTCCAAAGTTCTTATTAAAGCCTTCGATAAGCGGAACACCAACCGTATCTTAGCGCTGAGTAGGAGCAACCTTCGCATTATGGTCAGAGCCTTAACTGGACACTGTCGCCTTAACAAGCACATGTTCAAGTTAAGGTTATGCGAAACGCAATCCTGCAGATTCTGTGATGAGGCGGATGAAACGCCTCTTCATCTGCTAGGTGAGTGTGGACCACTAATGCACAAACGCAGCATTCATCTGGGCAAACACATCCTCTGCCCGGATGAACTGAAAGAAATCACCCCTAAGAAAATCCTACAGTTCCTAGCAGCTGTAGGGCTTAGCGGTGAACTGTAAACGCCCTCTCCAGGGGCGGTATGTAACAAGTGGCGATCACAATAGGCCTAACTGGTCGCAAAGATATCAAAGCCACAATCAGCTAATAAAAAAATAAAAAAATAAAAATAGGGGCCCCTAGTCGGTCGGTGAAAGTGAGCTTTAGTACTGGATCGGCACTAAGTGATGGTTTGGTTGTTGGTTCTCGAGTGGCGACCACACACCGGACGACGCCGAAGAGGAATGCGCCCCCCAACCGTCTCGATGGAGCAAATACATTGTAGAGGTCGCAGGAAGGCGGTGGATGGGTGCGGCTCAAGACCGTTCGTGGTGGCATTCTATGGTAGAAGCCTATGTAAGGCTGATGATGATGATGCTCTTTGAGTGACGAACAATTCATCATCAACTCCGTGACCTAGGTATGCAGTAACTATTCATTAATCTGTGCTACGTGTCCTTGGACCGTGCGGCGCGACCGCAAGCCGTGACCTAGGTATGCAGTAACTATTTATTAATCTGCGCTCCGTGTCCTTGGACCACGCGGCGCGACCGCACGCCGTGACCAAGGTCACAGAATAAATATTAGTACAAGCAAGGTATGCAGTAACTATTCATTAATCTGCGCCCCGTGTCCTTGGACCGCGCGGCACAGAATGACTATGCTCCATGTTGTCTCGTCCTCGATGATGAGGTACAGACTCTGAGGGCCGGCCCCTTCTACCGGCCAAGAGCGAGAAGCACTCGCACACGGAGGGTTCCGCACCATCGTACAACATTTAACACTATGTAGGTAGCTCTTTATAAATAGGACCCCCTTTAACTATTTTCTTTATTTGACTCTCATTATTTGTTGTTATAGAGACTATAGCGTTACTGGTATTTTGAAAATGAATAACTTCAATCTGTTACGGTTCAAGAGACACAGCCAGCGATTGAAAAATCTGACTTTGACGCCCTCTAATGACTTACTTTTCCATTAATTTTAAAAATAAAAATACAATGTTACTCTAAAATATGCCCTAAAAAATAATACCCCGCATTTTCACGCTGTCCTTTATATTTCCATTTTTTTATTTTAATTTATATTTTTTGCCGCTTAGAAATACATACTCTGTGAAAATTTAAAGTTTCTACCTGTAAAGGATTTGTCACACTGGGGTGCGTTCTGCGGTCTGCGGTCAGGTCAAAGCGAACGCAGCCCGCATCATGTATGAACAATTTTGGCGGTCAGGGCAATCGGTCAGCGGTCAGGGCGATGCGGGCAGGCCACACAGCAGCCGTCTTATTTCAGTTTTCTGACTGCGTGTGTCAGTGGGGATGAGTTCTTTTACTGAAGTTTGGTTTTTTGAACTGGTGTGCTCTCCGGGAGGGTTAAACTGGCCGCCGCCCGCAACTAACCAGTCCGTACGCGTCCTTACGGAACGGGAGGAAGGGTTGGGGAGGGGAATGGAGAGGCGGAGGAGGGAGTGAGGCAAGAGGGGGTTAAGGAGGGGGGTTTGAGGTTTAACAAATTTACTCTAAGGCTCAATCCAAAACATCCTTTAGAAATGAGATCCCAACAAAAACATTTTCAATGTAAAAATGATGCCAAGTCACGCTACTACCTACCGCACCAACAGTTCAGGAGGGCAATTCTCGGATTTTAGAGATTATCTCTAAATTAGAGATAATGTCGAAGCATGTATGTCTACAAAAAATGTCACGAAAATGTCACAATTACCATCAAATCGTATTCGATTTGAATGATTTTGGTCGACTTATGTATATTTGCGACATCACGAGAATAGCAAATTAAGATTTTATTCGACATTCGCCATCTTTTTTCTACATATGTCTATTTCGACTTAATCTCTAAAGCACGAGAATTGCCCTCCTGATATGTTGTTCATATTTTATCTTTGATTGTTCCAAGTCGAGCATTCTCAAAGATCCTTCCATATTTAATCATCTTGAATGAATTAAACTATATCACCTCTTAAAACATGGCTACGAGAAGGAAGGACTATATTTAAAGAAATGTCTATCGTCACAGCCATGCTGCGTGATAGCAAAGAAATATAGTTGATAAATGGTCTTATTGATTCAAATTATTAAGAATTTAAAGTTCTTTGTGAATCTAGATAGTACAATATTATAAGGAAAGAAAGAAAGAAATAAAAGTTTATTTATGACTATACAAACACACACCAAGAAAAAAACAAACAACAAGATATGAACTATATAAAAACTAAAGCAAAAACAAATAACACAGATATAATAAAGGCAATTTGTGTGTGTGCCTGACGCAAGCCACAAAAGGGTCCTCAACTCAGCGTTTGCTAAGCCACGTTGGCAACCCAGCGCTGATCTTCCGTTGAGGCCCAGAGTGCACCACGGATATCCGCCTAGGTTCCGACTGAGTGTTGAGTGTTGAGTGTTGTGCAGATACAGGCAATTAAAAAGGGACATTATTGTGTATCTAACACCTCTTAGAAATAAGTTACCTGTATTCGAGCAATTAAAAAGGGACATTATTGTGTATCTAACACCTCTTAGAAATAAGTTACCTGTATTCGAGCAAATAAAATATTCTTATTTTTGCCTAAACTTCTAGGCACTATCAACTATGAATACATAAATAAATATGTTCAGGTCTCAGAGCTTATTGTGCGACAGGTGTGTGACTCATTAAAACATTTTTACATTGAAAATGTTTTTGTTGGGATTATTTTGAGAGTTCCGAACACAAAGGGTATTAAATCAATTTAAAAAAAAAAATCAAAAAAAAAAAAGGCTTTTATTTCTTGAAAATTTACAAACATAGGTACTAAACATAAATTTACAGTTTTCTTAATTTATGTACATAAAGTTACTTTATATATTTACCCATTAAATGGGTTGGTAGAAATTATTTGTAAGTAAGTACATATATAGGTACATAAATTTTCAGTTAAATTTATATATTATTTCTAGTGTATTTTGTCTACCTATGTAGTTTGAATATTTTAAATGTTAGTCTTCTATATTTTATACATTTCTTTATTCTGCAAGAACCCCTCTACAGGTGAAGGCTTCCTCCAAAGATATACATTCGTCTCGATTTTGTGCTAGTTGGAGCCAGTGCGGACCAGCCGCAACACTGCCATCTTCCCAGCCTTTATAAAAGCTGTTATGAAGAGCTGATTGGTCTAGTTTCGAAATGTCCTTGAAAATGTTATTTTTCTTTGGAGGGTTTTCGTCGTAATCTTCCACGGGGACCAGCCGGATTGGAAGATAAGTTTCGTTTATAATATTATGTTGTTCTTTGTTTTCTGTGAGAGAGGGGGGTACTATGTGTTCTTATTCTTTTTTCCCTGCATGTTTGCCAAACTGTTCGCAGTTGTATGTTGGCTATACTAAGAAGTTCAGCATGCCTGGTTTGAGAACTCGTGAGAAACTGGATGGTCTTTGTGCTTTTTCATGGGCCGGTAGAGCTTTTTTCTTCTTGTTGGTGTGAATTCTGAGATACACCTGGTTTTGTAAGCTATTTTCAGGAGAGATTGAGAGGGTCCTCTTTTTGTTGTTTGTTGTATAGCCAGGCTTATTTTTAAGTATGATTAATTTATCGTACTTAATTATGGCTAAGATCCCTTTTTCTTTCTCAAGTTTAACTTGTTCCTGCAATTCTCTTCTTGTTTCTAGTATATGTTGTGGATAATCCTCTTTTATATAGAAGGGAGTCCCATTCAGTGCACCTTTTTGTTTGAAAAAATCGTTTTTTTTCCCCAGAGTTGTAAATGTTATCGTAACAGGGCGAGGTCTTTCCCCTTTCTTTCCTAGTCTTCTTACTGACTGAATATCTCTGCAGTCTAGCTTTATAGAGAAGTACTTGAGTATAAAGGCAATAATCCCGCTCTCTAAATCGGAATAAGATGTCTCGTTGTCTTCTATGCCAAAGAATACAATGTTTCTCTTCCTTGCTTCTTTTTACAGAAAGTAAAGTCTCTTTTCTTGGCTCTCCACCCTTCCATTTAAGTTAGCGTACTTTTCTTCTAAAATGTTAAATTTTTCTTCCAACATTACATTTATATTCTTAGTTACCTTTTCTGTTACACTTTCTCCACTCTTTAGAATCGTTATTTTCTGTTCATCCAGTTCGTTTTGAATTTTGCGAAGTGCAGCCATTACCTCTTCCATCTTGTTTTATAGTTTATTTTAGTTTCACGTAGCGCCCTCTATCGGTACTTGACGCAACCACTTAATTCTGTAGATAGGTAGGAAGTATCAGATCTCGCTAGATGGAGTTGAAGCGAAGCTCCCTTTTGCAGCCGTCTTTAGAATTAGTGATCAAAGTATTTTACGCAAAAAGACGATTCTACCGCGAAGGCGAGAACCAGCGTTCACTTTCCCGACAGGTAGTAATCCGACGTATCTGTCGACGACACTGACGAGGTTGTTATGCGTCTCGACGAAATAAGGCTACAGATTGAGTTATCAGAACTTCTCACTAACAATTTGATCGAGTAGGTTGTTTGGAGACGAATTTTCTAACCACCGTCTATTAGAACAACCGGCAGAAAAAAATGGCACAGCAATAATGTTACCACTTCACACTCAAATACCTAGTAGTAGTAGAGCTTTTTTGTGAAAGAGTTCGTCCGGGGAAGTACTACCACCATGCCTATTTCTGCCGCAAAGCAGTAGTGCTCACATTGCTGTATTCCGGTTTGAAGGGTAAGGGTGCCGGTGAAATTACAGGCACATGAGACTTTACATCTTTATGTCTCAGGGTGGCGGGCGCAGTGCAATGCCACATAGGGCGCGTCCTAGGTGGACGTGACCTATGAGATAATGCACTGTTCATAGGCAGAGGTTACCGCTTAACATCAGGTGGGCCATCGGCTTGTTCCGTCATTCAAGTGGTATAAAAAAAAAAAAAAAAAACCTCTCTAGTAAGTAAATTGTATAAAGAATTTGTTTAGCACAGCGTCCAAAAGTGAGATTCCGTGGTGATAATGTTAATTTCACTTCGTTCTTTGCACAGCGTTAACGATTGTATAGGAACTCGATTTGGTTTCACATATATCACTATAATTTACGGGTTTTATTGTTAGGATCGACAAGATAAAACTATCACTGCTTAGTTATGTGATGATGCACACTCTCCACTGGTTTTTTCACTGTAAAATTACGATTTTCTATTTTAAATTAATATTTTTAGTGGAGCTAATGTTGCTTGCACAACAGCAGCGCCCTCTCATCTCTCATATCCCACACTTATCCGAAAGGGTATTACGGGACCCTATTACAAAGACTCGGCTGTCCATCTGTCTGTCTGTCTGTTCATCTATCATGAAAAGTGATAGTTAGACAGTTGAAATTTTCACATATGATGTATTTATGTTGCCGCTATAACAACAAATACTATAAAATATAATTAAATAAATATTTATACCCAAAGGGTAAAACGGTAAACTTAATAATTTCCCATACAAGAAACGTGTTTTTTTTGCCGTTTTTAAAGATAATGGTACGGAACCCTTCGTGCGCTAGTCCAACTCACACTTATCCATTTTTTACCAGAGATAAGAGAAGTGTTCCTGTAACTGAAGACTCCCCTCAGTACTGTAGTATATTTAATAATGTGGGTAGTTTTAGGACAAGTGTTGGTCTACCTACTTATGTCAATAAACCAGTGTTCAATCAGCAAGCTATGTTTCATTACAAGTACCTGCGGGTGTTTATACTGAGGTGTGTACAGTACGGTAATGATCCAGTGCCGTCCTGTGTGCGCGCACGAGATTAATGTGGATTCATCGGCAGACCTGAGGGGTTCTGCATCAAAGTCCTCACTTAGAGTACTCACACAAAAACGTGGTTAAAATGGAATATGCCCCAATGCATTACATTAGGGAGGTCTCGTTCATCGGTGAACATCTAACCACTCATGATGATGATGATGACCCAGCTTGTAGTGTGATGGCGGCGACAAGGGCCTCGTGAACGATGGTGACAGAAACAGTGTGGTGAAAGGATTCCAAGCTTAGCGAGGCACCATTAACGCACAACTGAGAGTGGTGTTTCACAGAAAACGGAGACTTACCGTTCTTCTGACAGCTAGGAGTCGGGGCAGGTGTCGTTGCAGTTTTCAGCACAGGTGTGGGTGCAGGTTTCAGCACAGGTGTGGGTGCAGGTGTCCCCGAACACAGGACACATAGATGTGCACAGAACAGAACAATATTCACAATCACCGACATTATGTAGGTAGCTATATGCAAAGTATAATGTAGAACTGATCGCGGAATGTAAGTGACTGAATGAAACGTATGCTCTGCTTATATAGTCGTCTTATCACACACATAGGTACCTACTTGTATAAGAAGGGGATAGATAGCAGCCCCAGAGTGCACACGGCACTAAAGAACATACAAACAATATAACCTAGCATATAACGATCCACACTCACACTACATACATCTCACTTACACCTACACACCCTCTTACAACCCTTGTACTCAGATAATATGAATTACCTGTTTAGGAATTTAATCTTTGTGCTTTTTATTCGTTTTTTTTATTACTTTTTTTTATTTATTTTTTTATACTACTTGGATTTCGGAACAAGCAAGAGGCCCACCTGATGTTAAGCGGTAACCCCTGCCTATGAACAGTGCATTACCTCATAGGTCACGTCCACCTAGGACGCACCCTATGTGGCATTGCACTGCGCCCGCCACCCTGAGACATAGATGAAAAGTCTCATGTGCCTGTAATTTCACCGGCACCCTTACCCTTCCAACCGAAACACAGCAATGCGAGCACTAAGTTACTACTTAGTTACTAAGTTAATAATACTAAGTTGATATCAATAGTTAGTGCATTAGTACCTCTTTAGTCGGCTTTTCATTTTATTTTAAAATGTAAATTGAATATTTTGTAAAGTTTGTAAGAATGTTTGTAAGAATGGGCTCGTTCGTCAGCAGAAGGTCCAAGCAGTTGGATGTGTCGTCGTCACCGTCTGGAATTCTGGTTGCCTCATTGACCGGCTGAGTGAGATTTAGCGTGAGTGCAAGTTTGCACGCCTCTCCCAGCATGGTCGGTGAACTGGTATGGGAACAGCCACTGTTGGTGGTGGGCGTTAAAGTCCCCCAGAATCACCAGTTGGGCACCAGGATAACGTTGTTGGGCCACATCCGCCGCTTCACAGATGTAGTTGAACAACCTGGTTGTCTCGTAGTCTCCAGAGTGAGACCGATATAAACCAGCATAGATAATTTTATCTAAGCCGGTGTCCACCAAAGTCCATAAAAACTAAAAATAGGGTTCTTCAAAATCACGAAGACAGCAAATGTCCTCCGGGACAAATAAAGAAATACCAGCTTTGGATTTAAAGTTGTGCTCCAGAGCATAGCCTGGGTATGTGAGGTATACTGTATCGGGGGGACATCGAATCTGCATCTCCGTGAGAAATAATAAGTGTGGCTTAGTAGTCTCTAGGTGGTGGTGGACCGGATTTACCGTATTTTGTATATTTTGTAGTAGTAGAGCTTTTTTGTGAAAGAGTTCGTCCGGGGAAGTACTACCACCATACCTATTTCTGCCGCAAAGCAGTAGTGCTCGCATTGCTGTGTTCCGGTTTGAAGGGTAAGGGTGCTGGTGAAATTACAGGCACATGAGACTTTTCATCCTTATGTCTCAGGGTGGCGGGCGCAGTGCAGTGCAAAATAGGGCGCGTCCTAGGTGGACGTAACCTATGAGGTAATGCACTGTTCATAGGTAGAGGTTACCGCTTAACATCAGGTGGGCCATCAGCTTGTTCCGTCATTCAGAAGTATAAAAAAAAACGCAAAACTACCAATCTTAGATTTGAATTTTAAAAGACTAAATATAGAACAATATTACAATTACAATTATGTAATACAGGATACACCATTATAATACAGGATACACCATTATAATACAGGATACACCATTATAATACAGGATACACCATTATAATACAGGATACACCATTATAATACAGGATACACCATTATAATACAGGATACACCATTATAATACAGGATACACCATTATAATACAGGATACACCATTATAATACAGGATACACCATTATAATACAGGATACACCATTATAATACAGGACACACCATTATAATACAGGATACACCATTATAATACAGGATACACCATTATAATACAGGATACACCATTATAATACAGGATACACCATTATAATTCCGAGGGATCACTGTACCAGAAACACGATAGGACAATTATATCTCGATATAAAAAAAATGCTATTAGGTAAAATGCTGCATATTATTGGGTTAAAAATTTGATAATTAAAATAAATACAACAAAGCCGAGGGATTAATGTAAGAGTTATGTAAAATTATCTATATTTTACGAAATATTCATTAAAAAAGCAGCCAAGTGCGAGTCGGACTCGCCCATGAAGGGTTCCGTAGCAGCAAGTAACATAATATAAAAGATCTAGGATGGTTTAAGATTTATGACGTATTAAAAACAAACTACTTACTAGATCTTGTTCAAACCAATTTTCGTTGGAAGTTTACATGGTAAAGTTCTAGGATATTTTAAGATTTATGACGTATTAAAAACAAACTACTTATACTAGATCTTGTTCAAACCAATTTTCGTTGGAAGTTTACATGGTAAAGTTCTAGGATATTTTAAGATTTATGACGTATTAAAAACAAACTACTTACTAGATCTTGTTCAAACCAATTTTCGTTGGAAGTTTACATGGTAAAGTTCTAGGATATTTTAAGATTTATGACGTATTAAAAACAAACTACTTACTAGATCTTGTTCAAACCACTTTTTGTTGGAAGTTTACACGGTAAAGTTCTAGGATATTTTAAGATTTATGACGTATTAAAAACAAACTACTTACTAGATCTCGTTCAAACCAATTTTCGTTGGTATATCATGTAGTTTTTGTAATTTTATCATTCTCTTATTTTAGAAGTTACGGGGGGGGACACATTTTACCAATTTGGAAGTGTATCTCGCGCAAAATATTCAGTTTAGAAAAAAATTATATTAGAAACCTCAATATCATTTTTGAAGACCTATCCATAAATAACCCACACGCATGGGTTCGTTGAAAAAAAAAATTGAGTTTCAGTTTCTTTCCCCAAAACTTTACTATTTTTTTTCTATTTTTGTGTAAAATTCTTAATGCGGCTTACAGAATACATCTACTTACCAAGTTTTAACAGCCTAGCTCTTATAGTTTCAGAAAAAAGTGGCTGTCACATACACGGACAGACAGACAGACAGACATGACGAATCTATAAGGGTTCCGTAATTTTTGGTTACGGAACCCTAAAAAGCTTAAGAATGCCATATATATTTTTTCTTCTTGAAAATTGTAAGAAACAAAAAATTTAGAGATCGGCCCAAGCATTTCCATCCATTGTCTCATGAAACATGAACACATGTCTTCAGCAACAATTAGTCCGTCACGATCAAATATTCCGTTGCAAACCTAAAAATATACAGACCAAGCTATTATAAGCGTGTTAAAAAAAGCAATAAGTACCTACATTGTAAAATGTGTTTAACTAAAACTATGACAAAAAAATCAAATAATAGAAATAGGCTCCTCAGCAACAACAGCGGAGTCCCTCACACGGCGCAAATATGCACTACTCGACAGAGGGTACATATTTGAGCCGTTTGGCGTGGAAACTCTAGGCCCGTGGGGACCAGGGGCACATACAATTTTCAAGGACCTTGCGGAGCGTCTTTTTGAGTCCACGCGTGACCGGAATGCTGGCTTTTATTTTGGTCAACGAATAAGCATTGCCATTCAGCGTGGCAATGCAGCCAGCATTCTTGGCACGCTGCCATCGGGTGACGTCTTGCTGATCTGATAGGTAGGTTTTTATTTTATTTTAGTTTTGCTTTAGTGTCTTAGTTTTAGATTTAATTTAATATCTTGATTATGTACTTACATACCTTTCACTAAAAACGGTAAATTTACCGATTATTGAGTATATTAATAATAGAAATTGATTTTAAACATGTTTTTTTGTTTGCACATTCATTAAAAACAGTGTTTTGTTCGAGATATGAATGTTGTTGTTTTATTTGTTTGTATTTTTTTTTTTTTTTACTTATATTATATGTTGTAGGCCAGACATGTCAGACTAGAGATGCACATTAAGACCTTAACACCAACAAATGTTACCACCTAGATCTAACAGCAGTAAATCATTTATCATTTGTCATTTTTATCTTTTTCTTTTTTAACTGTTTTATTTCCAACCCTGCTCAAAAGGCAAAACTTACGAAGCATGTTTGATTACTTCGAACTTTGATTCTAATTACCTGCTATTGTCTAACAAACTGATAATTGCTTTCAAACACGATTTTGCAGTACATTGCGCAGCGAGTTTGAAGATCATTTCAAGATTAGATTATACAAGGTGTAACATAATATCCCTATAAGCCCTCGGATGGGCTATTCTACACATCATGGCGAAGTACTTTAGTTCTAGGACTTTTCAAAATTCGAAGTTTTTAATTCATGAACTGCCTTGTAAAAATCCTGAAATTCTGTGATAAATTTCTAAAACTCCTCCAGAAATGTTCCTGACAGAACGTGAGGCAGCCCTACGTAAGGTACCATAACGTACCGTAACATCCTCATACTTTGTTAGGAACATTTCTTGAGTAATTTCAGGATGTTTACGTGTCATTTCATGAATTAAAATCTGTGAAAATCTGTGTGTGTGAGTGAAATTTGTGAAATTTAAAAAGTCGTACAACTAAAGTTATTCGCCTTGATGTGTAGAATACCCCCTGCCCGGGCTTATAGGGATATTATGTTACACCCTGTATTCATAATATGCAGAGCAATGTTATTTAACAATAGCGACCCTACTCTCAAACAACTAACATGTAGTCTCCAGATGCATTCGAAATTATGACCACCTTCTAAATGAAGCTTTATTATAAGACACGATGAAGGTAAAAGGACGCAGCAAAATAATGCCAACACAGGCGTCCTAGGTGGACGTGACCTATGAGGTTATGCCAACACAGGCGTCCTAGGTGGATGTGACCTATGAGGTAATGCAAACACAGGCGTCCTAGGTGGATGTGACCTATGAGGTAATGCAAACACAGGCGTCCTAGGTGGATGTGACCTAGGAGATAATGCCAACACAGGCGTCCTAGGATGTGACCTGTGAGGTAATGCATTGCTAAAGGCAGAGGTTACCGCTTAACATCAGGTGGGCATCTGCATGTTCAGTCAATCACGAAGATAAAATAAATCTGCTGTGAAATGATTCCTTTTGAGGCTCTGCCTACCCCTTCCCGGAATAAGGCGTGTATCTATGTATGTATAGCTGGAAGAGAATGCTATTTAGCATTAAGTTCGCCTATGTACAGTACTTTTTAAGCTGTTCGATAAAGATTTGTCTTTCTATCTATCTATATATGTATGTATGTATGTATGTATACGACAAGAGGTTAGAAATAATATAATACAGTCTGTTAGACGAGCTCCGAACGGTTTTGGCGACAAATTGTAAAACCACGAAATGTGAAATACATTTTAGGTAGTAAAAAAAAAAAGAAGATATTTATTCAGGTATGTTAAAATGTAAAATAAATAAAATAAAATTAAAATAAAGAATTAAATAATGCTGGGCAGTTCAAACAACATTATCTAGCCCCAAGCTAAGCAGAGCTTGTGTTATGGGTACTAGATAATTGGTATACTTAATACAATAATAGATAAAATAGATAGATATTTTTTATTATACATAGAAAATACCCAGAACAAATATCTGCGAACGCACAAGTATTTGTTCCGAGGCGGGAATCGAACCCGCAACCTCCTGCGTCGCAAGCCAACCTTCGCCCGCCACGCCAGAGGAAATAGATAGATTGATAGATAGAAAACACTTTATTGCACCATCGTGGGAAATGTGAATATCGAATAACCTTTGAAAATCAACAACAAACTTCCTAAGAAGGACCTAAATGCTCATAATGTCAAACGTAGGTCGTTAAGTTTGTCGTTATCGCTCGCACGTTGAATGTCCTCTCAATGACAAGTTATAAATAAGCATTGTAATCTATATAAAGTTGTTTTTTTCCTTAAAAATTGCATGTGTGGATAACCTAGGATGAAATGCAGGTACCGACTTGATAGTGTTATTGTCATAACATCTCGCTGATAAACACGCCGCGCCGACCTGTGGGGTTATTGCGTAGTAGACTGACGTTTGATTTCGATGTCCAGTTTGTTATTCGTTGCGCAGCGTGTTTTAGATATTTCTGTTCTTGTAAAAATGCTAAAGCACGCTGCGCAATGAACAGCAAACTGGTAATCGACATCAAACGTCAGTCTACTACGCAATTCCCCGGCTGGTTACTGAGGTCTGCAGGGAGCAATATATAATCGTACGACAGTGAAGTGAACAATTGAAGGTATCGTTTGTTGTTTGTACTGTTTCTGTGCTGGTGCTGCGTGGCTGAAGGACAAGCAGCAGGCAGGGACAAGGTACAAGCACGCCATGAAGGGATCCATTACTGTTTCTGTGCTGGTGCTGCGTGGCTGAAGGACAAGCAGCAGGCAGGGACAAGGTACAAGCACGCCATGAAGGGATCCATTACTGTTTCTGTGCTGGTGCTGCGTGGCTGAAGGACAAGCAGCAGGCAGGGACAAAGTACAAGCACGCGATGAAGGGATCCATTACTGTTTCTGTGCTGGTGCTGCGTGGCTGAAGGACAAGCAGCAGGCAGGGACAAAGTACAAGCACGCGATGAAGGGATCCATTACTGTTTCTGTGCTGGTGCTGCGTGGCTGAAGGACAAGCAGCAGGCAGGGACAAAGTACAAGCACGCGATGAAGGGATCCATTACTGTTTCTGTGCTGGTGCTGCGTGGCTGAAGGACAAGCAGCAGGCAGGGACAAAGTACAAGCACGCGATGAAGGGATCCATTACTGTTTCTGTGCTGGTGCTGCGTGGCTGAAGGACAAGCAGCAGGCAGGGACAAGGCACAAGCACGCGATGAAGGGATCCATGACTGTTTCTGTGCTGGTGCTGCGTGGCTGAAGGACAAGCAGCAGGCAGGGACAAGGTACAAGCACGCGATGAAGGGATCCATTACTGTTTCTGTGCTGGTGTTGCGTGGCTGAAGGACAAGCATCAGACAGGGACAAGGTACAAGCACGCGATGAAGGGATCCATTACTGTTTCTGTGCTGGTGCTGCGTGGCTGAAGGACAAGCAGCAGGCAGGGACAAAGCACAAGAACGCAATGAAGGGATCCATTACTGTTTCTGTGCTGGTGCTGCGTGGCTGAAGGACAAGCAGCAGGCAGGGACAAGGCACAAGCACGCGATGAAGGGATCCATTACTGTTTCTGTGCTGGTGCTGCGTGGCTGAAGGACAAGCAGCAGGCAGGGACAAAGCACAAGAACGCGATGAAGGGATCCATTACTGTTTCTGTGCTGGTGCTGCGTGGCTGAAGGACAAGCAGCAGACAGGGACAAGGTACAAGCACGCGATGAAGGGATCCATTAATGTTTCTGTGCTGGTGCTGCGTGGCTGAAGGACAAGCAGCAGACAGGGACAAGGTACAAGCACGCGATGAAGGGATCCATTAATGTTTCTGTGCTGGTGCTGCGTGGCTGAAGGACAAGCAGCAGGCAGGGACAAGGTACAAGCACGCGATGAAGGGATCCATTACTGTTTCAACATATACATATAAGTCGACGTTATATTGATTAACAAACCTGCATTATTGGAGCAGGGAATATGGATCAAGGGATCCAATGACTACACGACTAGGTAAACTGCATCGTGCACTTTAATATATTATCAATACAAGATTAGACTCTAAGCTGTAAACTTAAGGTTTGTTTTATTACATGCGAAGGTAGAAAACAGAGCCAGGTAAAAAAGCATCAATGCTTCAATTTGTCCTTGTCTCGCAAGTTGCTATAGTATAGTAATGGTATAGATAGATATAGTAAGTAGATATATAACTAGATATACTATAAAGAAAGAGACACACTAATTCTTAGGAGCTGGGCTCGTTTTTATTGATGAACTACGTGGGATTTCCTGTTTAGATATAGTTCATACTCGTAGGTTCGTGCTTCGCACCGACACAAAGCCCGCTACCCATTTGAAGACTACTTACGACAACCCCACGTATTTGTGTTAGTGGATTGTGTTATCTCCCGATCACGAAGGTGACTAGGGACAATTTGTCATGATGGACGAATCGGATGACAGCACGACACAGTTTTACTTTTATAATCTGCAAAACAACGCAAGCCACTAGAGAAATTACAGTTAGACTTACAACTAGTTTACAGTCCACACTAGACCATTAGACTCTACTTGTCGAACGACTTTCTTCCACCAAAAATTACAGACGGAAAATCTGTTTTCACAGACTTGTAGCGAGTACCCTTAATATTTTATGTGAAATAAAATCTCCCCATTATTAGGGTAATTCTCCCAAATTTTAGGGTAATTTCAAAAAACATCCTAAAAACAGCCTAAACCGCTAATCGTAGAGACTTGAAATTTACAGGGTGTGTTCGTCTTGATGCGTAGGGTTGTACTAAGAAAGGAATTTTGACAATTCGCATGCTAAGGGGTTCAAAATGTGGTTCTAACGTAAAACAAAAATGCTCTGTATTTCGGAAACCGTTAGTAGTTGAACCATGAAATTTTACATGGAGATTCCTCAAATAAAATTAACAAACACGTATTTCAGCGATACCTGAAATTTTCCTGTAAAATGGCAGGGAAACGTTTTCTTTAAACAAAAAAAAACTTTAGTTTTTACAACGCACAGCCTAAACCGCTGGTCGTAGAGACTTGAAATTTGGAGAGTAGTCCTTTTAGGGTGTAAAAGTGTACTTAAAAAGGAATTTGGATAATTCGCTCCTTTAGGGGTCCATAAAGGGCTTTTAATGTATACACTTTGCGTTTTGCAGCGCACAGCCTAAACCGCTGGACCTAGATACATGAAATTTGGAGGATGTACTCATTTTTGGGTGAAGGGGTGTACTAAGAAAGGATTTTGAAAAATTCACCCTGTAAAGGGTCCAAAACGGCTTTTAATGTAAAACTAAAATGCTTCGTATTACGGAAACCGTTAGTTATACTTGAAAATTCACAGGTAGATTCCTTATATAAAAATAGCAAAAATAAGTTTCAGTAGTACCTGAAAGTTTTGCTGAAAAAAGCCACGGGAACGTTTTGTATGTAAATAAATACACCTTACGTTTTAGCCAGATTTCAGCGTATTTTGACTATTTAAAAGTTAGTTTCACAGTGTAGTCATAGAGATCAAAATATTTTCAGGACCTCAAGGTTCAAATGGACCCCTAAATTGACAAACTTGAATATGGTGTCATTTCAAAGGTCGTTTCTCTGTGTCGTTGCTGAAATCAAAATATTTTCAGGACCTCAAGGGTCAAATGGGACCCCCAAATTGAAAAACTTGAGTGTGGTGTCGTTACAAAAGTCGTATCACGGGGTGGTTGTTGATGTTTAAATTGTTGTCTGCACGCCGAGCCGGGGATTTTTCCAAACTATGCGCGGACGAAGTCGCGCGCGGGTCATCTAGTAGGTAATAAAATGCAGTATCTAGGTAGGTACTCATCAAGTTTGTGGTACAATAAAAAACAAACAGTCTTAACAATAGGATAGAACATTCAACTGACACTAAATTATATACAGGACATTTTTACGTTGCCTCATAGCGACATGTATCTAATAAAGTAAGAATCATAATCGAATATGGTGTTGGAATGGAAATAGTGTTTTATCGACTGATGTCAGAAATAGAGTAAGTAATACAGAAAGCTACTTTTTGTTGCCTGTACGGTCTTGCCCCCCAGACGGTCTTTGCCGCTCTGACCTTATAAATTACAAGCCAATACCTTTAGCTGCCTGATCTGTCCGATCTTCCCCTACCCGGCAACAGCCCAAAACCAAGGTCCGTACCTAAATAGTGCCCTTGTGCTCATTGCCCCAACCTAACATTACAGGTTGAGCGCCATCTGCGCTCGCCAAAAGCCCGGTAAAGCAGTCATGACCCCGGCGGACAACAGCATAAGTCCACTCGAATAAAAAAATGCCTTTGTCAGGTATTTGACAGACAGATGGACAACAAAGTGATCCTATAATGGTTCTGTTGGTAACTTTTGGGTGGGGAACCCCAAAAAACAAAGTGAATATTTTTGGCTAGCATTATATTTAATTTCATATTGTAGCTAGTTATCGGTAAAACAAATTGGTGCTTTTAAACAAGTTGTATAGGTACCTAGTTACCTATACAACTTTTATATGATTAGAGAAGCTTGCAAGGGCGTAGCCAGGATAGTACATAGGGGGGGCTGATGTAAAAAAATAATAATTAGAGATCACATCCCATATTGTAGGACTTCACAAGCCAGCCTTCAAGGCTGTTAAGTTTCTTAGGTCTTATAAGAAGAGTCGCAAGCTATGAAGCTCGTCAGAATTTCAGTTTACCAGCGAACAACCGCTCTTGTAAGGGGGCAGCCGCCCGTCCCTGCCATTGACATTATATACCATGGACAATAATATAGGACTCAGAGGACACTCGCTGAAGCTGCAATGCGGGCCAAGTACCAGCAATCCGAGGATGCACATATTGCCTAATCGCGTCGTGCGCACTTGGAACCGGCTACCAGACTCAGTGATCAATGCCCCCTCAGTGAATTCTTTCAAAAATAGACTTGAGAAACATTGAAAGTGCACTGATAAGGACTAAGATATACACGCATCAGCTCCGAGAGCTGCTTGTGTATTATAAATAAATAAATAAATAAAGCAGATATTTACTGGTGATAATCCTAAATTTTTACTTAATTCATTCAAAGCAGCAGCTATAATATCACTTTTATTAATTTGATGAGCCAAAATAAAGTCATAGATCATTTGAATAAACTCAACAGATTTTATATTTTTCCAGCCTTGAGTTTCTTTGACCAGTTTTAATCGATCATTCTTTATAAAATTTAATGTGGATTGCCTCAACAAATTTAACGAGTACAGGTCAGCTAGTTGCAGAGTATCAACGGCATTCTCAACAGTGAGCCTATTGTTCAGAGCATCTTCACAGAGACTCTTCAATCTGTCCAGTTGATAGTAGCCTGCGGCGACCAGCAACTTGTCAGGAGCATCATCGACTCGTGGAACCTTGTCTGTGTACACAAACATCAGCACGTCTCTCAACACTGCAGTCTCCCACGGAGTCTCCACAACATTTGTTATGCTTTCATAGTCATAGTCATAGTCATAAATTGTTATTGCTTCATGTGGTGTACAAGATGGACTAGGTAATTCTTAGTTCTCAACATGAGCCCTGTAAGGGCACTACAATAATTTATAAATAGGTACATATTTATAACTATCTTAAAAGCTAAAACAAAGGTAATATTCCATAAGGTCTATTCCTTTTTATCAAAAAATTCTTTTACGCTGTAGAAACTATTGGAAATTAGGAATATTTTTAACTGTCTATAGAATACTGAGTCTTTTTTAATTTGTGATAAATGAAATGGTAAGTTATTAAATATTTTTATTGACATGTGGTGCGCACCTGATCTAACAATTTGCAATTTGGTGTATGGTAGAGCTAGTCTATTTCTATTTCTTAGATTATGAGGTTGCAAGTAGTGGTCTTTAGCTTGGGTAAATAAGTGTTTGTGTGTTCTTACAAGTTTACATACTTCAAATATATAAATTGAAGTTAATGTTAAGATTTTAAGTTTAGTAAAGTAAGTCCTACAGCTCTCCATTTCTGTTATATTGACAAGTATTCTGATGCATCTTTTCTGCAAAACAAACAATTGATTTGCATCTACGCTGTTACCCCACAGTATAACACCGTAACTCAACCAGGCATGTGCATATGCAAAGTAAGCACTGGTTGCTGTTTTAAGATCCGTACATTTTTTTAGTTCATATAAAGCGTGAGTAAACCTTGATAATTTTCCTGCCACTTTTTGAACATGGGGTTTCCAACCAACGAATGTATCAATATCAATACCTAAAAGTGTGCATGTGTCAACAAATTCAATAGTATCATTGATATGACAGAATTTATTTTTTAGAGGAGTCTTCTGGTGTGGTCTGAATTGCATTAATTTTGTTTTAGAAATATTGAGATGTAAATTATGTTTTTTAAGCCAGTCTGTTATGTGTGTCAGTAATGAGTTTAATTGTTTAAGATCATCAATGTTAATAAATGGTAAAACTACAGTTATATCATCAGCATACAAAAAAGATTTGTAATCTAACGTTTTTGGTAAATCATTTATGTAAACTACAAATAGAATACATCCTAATACGCTACCTTGTGGTGTTGAGTTTTCCATTTTCAATTTTTTCGACTTGACATTTGATAACGTGTTTTTATTGAAGTCAAAATATTCTATTTCTACGTATTGTTCACGGTTTTCTAGGTAGGATACAAACCATTCATAGGCTGGACCACGAACCCCTATACCATTTAGTTTTTGAAGAAGAATTGTGTGTGAAACTCGGTCATATGCTTTACTCATATCCAACATTACTCCAATTGCATATCTCTGACTGTCTATTATTTTTAATATTTCTTGTGTAAAGTTATACAGGGCAAAAGAAGTAGACCGTTTTGTACGGAAACCATACTGACTTTCATCATAAATTTTAAACTTTTCACAGAAGCTAGTTAGTCGGTTTGCCATAGCAGTTTCAAAAATTTTTGAGAATGTAGATAGTAGTGCTATTGGTCTAAAATGCTGGGGGTCATTTGCTGTTTTAGTTTTTGGTATTGGTTTTATTATTGATGTTTTTAGTATATTAGGGAATTTCGTCTCAGAAAAGGATTGGTTAATCAAGACTGTTAAAGGTGTTGTGAGTTCTTCTCTACATTCTTTTACAAGTGTTGGTGGAATTTCATCGATACCACTGCTTAATTTATTTTTTAGGGATTTAATTATGTTGTTGACTTCAAATGGGGGGACTGGATGTAGATACATTGTGTGAATGTTTGGGTTAACAACTGGTAAACCTTTAGGTGTATTCTTATTATTATCAAGTTGATTTTTTCCCACTGAGATAAAGAAGCTATTTAAATTGTTTGCAATCTGATCAGGTGATTTGATTATCTTGTTACCTAATTTTAAATTTATGTTTTTCTTAATTTTCTTTGTTATTTTGTTAGTACGTTCTTTTATTATTTGCCACATGGATTTTGTTAGGTTTTTAGAATTCTTCATTCTTTTGATATAATAAATCTTTTTTGAAGTTTTTATAGTTTTTTTCAGTATAATTTCATATTTTTTACAATAATTATTTAAAACATCACTATTTACCTGCGATTTTAATATTTGTAAAAGTCTTTTATTTTTACACGAGTTTTTAATACCGGTAGTTAACCATGTCTTTCTTTTCTTTTTTATCATAATTCTTTTCTTAGGAATGCAATGGTTTAAAATACCTATTAGTTGGTTATGAAAAACTGTATAATTTTCATTTATATTGTTATCACATGTTAATATATTTTGCCAATTAATTTTTTTTAGTTCTATTTTGAATGATGTTATGTTTTTCTCATTAAATACTCTTTTTTCCATGCAGTAAGGCTGATTTTCATTCGTTTTCAGAATAGTTAATAAGATACCTCTGTGGTCAGACAGCCCAAATTCATGAACTTCAATGTTAATATTTGCTTTATTAAAGTTAGTAAGTATTACATCTAAGCAAGTTGCACTTGTATTGGTTACTCTAGTGGCCTCATTTATGTGTTGGATAAAGTTATAACTTTTAAAAAGTTTTATTATATCTTTAGTCTGTTTTGTTTTACCTAAAAAATCTATATTTAAGTCACCTCCTATTATAATATTTTTCTTAAAATATTTAGTTTTTAACAAATGCAATAGGTTTTCAAGCATTGTATTAAACATTGCTACCTCTCTACTACTGTTGGGCCAATAAATCACAATCAATATTGTGTTTAAATTAATTATGTCTATTGCACAAATTTCAATTAAATATTCTACTGAAATAGCATTAATATCTTCACACTCTATGTATTCTATACCCTCTTTTAAAAGTATGGTAACACCTCCTCCTTCATAGCTAGACCTGCAGAAGAGACTGGCAGTATTATAGCCTTCTATAGAGAGTAAGTCTATTTTAGTTGAGGTAATCCAAGTTTCAGTCAGACACAAAGCAGATATGCCATGCTCCTCTGCAAGGGCCTCAATCAGGTGGAGTTTGTTCTTAACACTACGCATGTTTTGATACAGAATGTGCAAATTATGTGTTTTTTTATTTACGAAATGTACGATTTTTAAATGTATAGTCACGGCCTGGGTGCTTCTGTGCGTTAGAAGCACGTGTAGTCACTCTGCCTCCAGAGGGCCAGTGGGGAATATTTTGATGTCTTGGAGTTTTCATGTCGATGGTCAGAAGGGGTCCTTTTTGTGTTTCGATGGGAGCAGTATCTGCAGCTTTGCAAGGGGATGGGCATTCTTTTGGAAACCTTGTGGAAGATGGCAGCGTACCACTTAGAGTTGCCTGATGTTCTGGTGATGAGTGTTGGACAGGATCATCACTGATGGTAGTGCAGTGGTCTATCGGTGTACTTGTGGATAAGCTGTTGGTTTTCAGAGTATCCAGCTTTGATCCAGATAGCATGCTTTCTTTAAATTCTTTTCCATCAACATACAATTTATTATTACGAATAACCGCATGTCTACCTTCCTCTCGCTCTGTTATAAGTGTTTTTCTTAACATTTGTCTTTTCTGCAATTCATTTTTATCTAAATATTCTGATATAGCTAGTCCTGTGTTTCTAAACTGGTGTTTGTTATCTAGAAGGTATTTACTCATTCTTTTGCTCAACATTTCTATGATAATGGGCCTTTTATATCCCCTTTTACCGATTCGGGTGCAATCTTCTACATAACCTGTCAGGTTAGTGTGTTGTATTTCCATAAATATCCCTATTAGTCTCTGGTATAGTTCCTCTTCAGTTTCACCGTAATCCTCGAGCCCATGCAAGACAATTTTTTTATTGTTGCTGTTACATTCTTTTGTAGTTTGAATCATGGGTGTGCACTGGCTGCATTCAGCTAATTGATGTTGTAACTTATTATTTTTGTCTTCAAGAACTTGGATCTTTTTATTTATTTTCTCAATTTCTGTTTGGTATTTTATTTGGCTCAGATTATTTTTTTCTTTATGAGTGTGTAACTCCAGCTCTATCGCAATAATTTTTAAGTTTATTTTGTTCTGTATAGAAATTTCTATTTCAGCCATTTTTTTAAATATTTTTTCAGTGTTTTTCTCCAGCTTCAGGTCCAGAAGGTTACCGATTTGTTCAAGGGTTAGACTAATCCCATTTGAAGTTTCAGGGTCACATACTGATTTATTTGGGGTTTTAATCAGGGTGTCTCCGAGCACTGAGCAGCTATCTTCTTGAGTGTCGTTCTCAACGAAAGGGTGTGCTAACGGACGAACTGGAGCTTCGTCATGGTTCCTTTTGCCACTGTGAGCAAGGCATGTCCATGTTCTTGATAGGTCCTGCATACATGTTTTGTAGTAGTCGCTTGATATGTTTACACAGTGATAATGAAATTTCATTGGACATTTTGTGCACTCCAACAACTCGGATACAGTGATATGTTTTTTGCATCCTGCACAGTTTCGCATTTTTGCTAACGGCCCGTGTTCCCTTGATGTATCGAGTAGTTTTGTATTAGTACCTTCTTGTAATTACTATTGAAGCAGTTTGATAATGTTGCGTGTCTTCTTTAGTATTGTGTTCGAAGTGGGCCCTCAAAACCTTACTACGAGCAGCCAGTACATTTTTATGTGCCCTGAATTCTTGACCGTCAGCTGATTTCATGGTGACATCAGAAAAGCTATCATCAGTCAGGAGATTTCCAAGATCCTCGCTCAGTTGAATATATGGCAGAGGTATATTGCTGCAAACGGCAGCCTTTACTGCATGAGACACCAGCAATTTGAAGAAAATATAAAGAGGTTCATTTATATTTGCGCTGGTGTCATGATTTAATCTCACTCCTAAACAATACTGCCATTCGTTTGCTTGGAGTGTCTTAAACTCGTTCACGGACGTTACTTTGGAATAATCTGCTAGCTTAAAATCTAAACTCCATTTCATAAATGAGGAAATAGATGATAGGTAATAGATTTCTATTCAAGAGCTTCCAAAAAAAACAATCTTCAGTTGAAATGGACTGTCTGGAACTTCAACGACGGTATGTCTAGGGGCACTGAACGAGAACCCACTAACAATGGTGGTGGTTTTCAATAGTTGATTGAATACCGGCACCTTTCCGTTACACTTCCACTTCCGTTTCCGGTCCACTTTATGTTGTAGATAACAGTTTCTT
Source organism: Operophtera brumata (assembly GCA_932527175.1). Taxonomy (NCBI): domain Eukaryota; kingdom Metazoa; phylum Arthropoda; class Insecta; order Lepidoptera; family Geometridae; genus Operophtera; species Operophtera brumata. The sequence goes on from OW052226.1 coordinate 2,561,051, forward strand.
CTTCTGTAGACTTGTCTAGCTTTATTGTGTAGCAATTGGGGTTGACTTCCATTATGCAGCCTTTCCACAAAGATAAAAGTCCAATAACTACAATAAAAATGGAGGAAACTCGTAAAAAAAACTATGAGCATACGAAAACAAAAAATCGCAGACAGAACTGACTGAAACAAAACACTATTATAATAAATAACAAACATTTCTATCAAAGAATATACTTTCCTTTTGTAAAATGTTGTCTATGGAATATACTATACCCTCGGATTAAGAACAAAGTAGATTCATGACTATACCATAGTGGTCTGGTAGTATCTTATTGTTCTTCTTCATCTTCTTCTTTTATGGCGTGTTCAGCGGACCTTATGTTTACGTCCGAATCTCGGAACAACAAATACATCCATGGTCCGAATCCACCACAAGAGTTAGCCAATGGCACTTGGCACTTGGCAGGTGATCGACTTCATAAAACCAAAAAAAGTGCTGGAAGTCTGAGGAAAGTTGTACGGTCCAGAACGAGAATAGGACAGCAAATTGAATCGAAAAGAAGAAGAAGATCGCAAAGAAGCAGGATACATAACTAAAAAAAAAAGAAAAGATTATTGTTATTCATTATTAGTTCGGCCCTAAAATGCTCTAAAAACTGTTTGTTTATAAACTAGGGGAAGGCCAGCCGCATCCACCTGAGTACCTACTCAACAACTAAATACTGAGAAGGCCGATTCGCCTGCCCAGCCAACATGTCATCTAACACACCAGACACACTTATGCATATATAAATGTGTAAGATTAGAATTTAGAACAGATAGTCGTACAAACATACATTGATATTAAATCTTATGGTGAGCTTTCATTGTCTGTCTAGTTAGACGTTGGGTTTGCTTTTTATACCTTACAGGTAACGGAACCCTCATCACGATAATTATAATGTTAGTTAGCTGTTTGTTTTTGATTTAGTATAACTGCTCAGTCTCACCACTCCCGTATTTCTGTACTTTCAGGTTCAAGAGGCACTCGGGTTCAACCTTGAAACAAGACATAACCTGTCAATGACAACTATTCCTCCTGTATCCATAAATGATTTCCTAAATAATGGAAGTACTCAAGTTACTGTTAAAAAAGAAACAATAGAAGCTGAATTAGATAAAACTGAACAAAATGATATTATAACAGAAGATTTGATGGAAATTTAACAGGAAACATCGATGGACATTGATGAGAACACATTTTTTCAATCCGATGTTAGTGCTAACTTAGTTGATCAGTCGCTAATTAAAGAGAGCATTGTAGCAAACAACATTAATGACAGTAATGCATACTATTGTTGTAATGACTGCAGCAAAACATTTACCACTAAAAGTTTACTCTTGAGACATATGAAAATTCACACTAGAGAGAAGCCTTACAGCTGCAACAAATGTGACAAGGCATTCAATATAAAACACAATTTTACAGTACACATGCTAATTCACACTGGAGAGAAGCCTTACACCTGCAACAAATGCGACAAGGCATTCAATGCAAAAAATAATTTGACAGTACACATGCTAATTCACACTGGAGAGAAGCCTTACACCTGCAACAAATGCGACAAGGCATTCAATGCAAAAAATAATTTGACAGTACACATGCTAATTCACACTGGAGAGAAGCCTTACACCTGAAACAGATGTGACAAGGCATTCAATCAAAAAATCAGTTTGACACGTCACATGCTAATTCACACTGGCGAGAAGCCTTACGCCTGCAACAGATGTGACAAGGCATTCAATGTAAAACAAAATTTGACAGTACACATGCTAATTCACACTGGAAAGAAGCCTTACGCCTGAAACAGATGTGACAAGGCATTCAATAAAAAAAAAACAGTTTGACACGTCACATGCTAATTCACACTGGAGAGAAGCCTTACACATGCAACAGATGTGACAAGGCTTTGCCCGCCTTCCACTGCGAGTGGAGCGGGCTCCGTACGGACTCCGTTTAACTCGCAACGGCTTTTTTCATAGAAGTGCTTCCACTGTAAATGAGCGGACTGAGCGGATCAAAAGAGTACAAAGAGTCACAAAATTGGTCGCAGAGTTGAGCGGATTTCCAACGGACTCCGTACGGATCCAGTTCAACTCGCAACGCAAAATTTCATACAAGTGCTTCCACTGCGAGCGAGTAAAGCGGAACGGATTGAGCGAGTTAAAATGGGTCCGCTGCGTCATGGCGTCGCACGCGAGTTTTGAACGGACTCAGCTCACCTCCGCCCCCCGTCGCCTCCCCTTCCCCTTTACTTGCCCGCTTTCGTCTGTCAGTTCAGAACGCGCAACGTGTCGGCATGGAGCTGTTCATTGAATCAGTGCGGCAGTACCCGTTGTTGTGGGACACCAACCACAAAGACTATCGTCATGCTGACAAAAAAGATATGAAATGGAAAAAGATTGTGGATATCGGGATACCCGGAATAACAGACAGTAAGTAAATAATCATATTATTTATTACATTTCAAACGTTGAGGCCTGGGAGTGCACCAGTAGTATTAAAAAAATCACAGAATACATTCCTCACATAAAAAGCCTCTCTTGTGGCACGTAATCGGTCATTATTTATCGACAAAAAAATATTTATATTGTTTTCGTCTTCATAAGTTGTTGGAGATGGCGATGACATCAAATAGTTGTGCAATATACATGTTGCTTGAATTATTTTGTCAACCAGTTCAAGTTTACACTCAAATGGTCGACGGTAAGCTCGCCATCTACTGGACAATATGCCAAAGGCGTTCTCAACAACATTGCGTGCTCTACAGAGACGATAGTTAAAATGTCTTTTTGCTCGATTTTCAATGGTAGTTGGTGTCGGATATGGCCGAAGTAAATTTTTACGTAGTGCAAAAGCTTGATCTCCTATAAATACATAAGGCACACTTGGCCCATTATCGTCTAAAGGTCGATCAATAGGTAAATCTAACTCATTTTTATACAATTTCCTACCAAATAGACTATCGCTGAGTATACCGCCATCGCTAAAACGGCCCATGGATCCAACATCAATTACTATGAATTTTTTGTCCGCATCAACAACTGCTAATAACACGATGGAATAGAATTTTTTATAGTTAAAATAAGAACTTCCTGAATGAGGAGGACATTTGATCGAAACATGTTTTCCGTCAATGGCCCCGATGCAATTTTTAAATTGCCACTTTAATTCAAAATCTTCTGCTATTTTTTCCCAATCTTTCCTCATTGGTGTTTTCATAAACAGAGGTTGCAATCTATCCCATAGAGCAGTACATGTATCATTTACTGCCCTTGAAATGGTAATTTCGCTTATTCGATAATTGTAACCTAGACTTCTAAATGAGTCGCCCGTTGCCAAATATCTGAAAAAGAAAAAAGTACCTATATTAATTTAAAAATCAAAAACCTCGAAGGACTACCTACATCATAGGTGCTAATACTTCTCAAGGTTCAACTTGAAACAACATTCAAGTTGAACCTTGAGAAGTATTCTGCCGTCATAAGGAAAAAAAAAGACGTAGGTATTTAAAAATTAAAAATTTTAAAAAAAAATTAATTTTAATTTTTTTTTTTTTTTTTGTTTTTTTTTTAAATTTAATTTTTTAAAATTTTTTAACAAGCTACCAATTAATATAAAAAATGAAACTAAAATAAGGTTTTTTATCGGAAAGCTAAAAACATTCCTTAATCAAAGGTGTTTCTATACTGTTGACGAATATTTAATAGAATAAAAATGACCATTTGCCAACTTTAGCTACCTAAATTACCTTTTATACCTATTTTTAAATTTCCAAATTGATGAATGTACCTAATAACTCTGTAATGTTAGTAACTTTGGATGTTTTATTTGTTGTATTAGTTAACATTTTAGTAGTTAGTTGTTTTACCTATAGGTAAAACAAAGGTAAACTAGATATACTTAGTAAACTAAGTAGCAGTTTACGCCCTCGAAAAATTTGCGATGCCTGCAGAGGGCAAATAAGTCATAAGTGCTCACTATTTTATAAGACCAAATTGTAACACTTATTTATGCAAATAAATATCTTGTATCTTGTATCTTGTATCTTTAATTTTTTTTCTTCAAAATTAAGTTTTATATATATTTTGAAGCCTACAAGGCAAATTTTCACGCAGATACCTACTCACTTTTTATCTAACAAAATTTTATTTGTTTTAGTCAAGACCGCAAAATCTGAGTGGAAGAAACTGCGAGACAATCACCGAGATAGCCTGAAAAGGCAAAAGTGTGGCAAAACAGGCCAAGCAGCACCAGCTATAAATAATTGGAAATATGCCCAAATCATGGATTTTTTTGCTACCATTTATGAAAAATAGAAAAGTTTCCACAAATTTAACAAACTCTCAATGCACACAAGAGATCATCGATCAAAATTCCACCCAAGACAGTGAATTATGCACTCAACAGTCGACACAAGAAGTAGAAGAATCTATTATGTTGATTCCATTGGCAAACAATGAAGGTCCAGAATGTACACAAGAAACACAAACAACACGAAAAAGAAAGAATGATGTTGATATCATAGATATTATCAAAGATATAGAAGAAAATCATAACAGACGTCAGGAAGAAAGAGACAATATTAGAAAAAAACAACAAGAAAAACATCCCATGGATTTATTTTTCGAAAGTATGGCCCAAACAGCCAAAAATATGCCAATTTATTTCCAAAATAAAATTAAGAAAAAGGTTTTACAAATTGTGTGTGACACTGAAGAAGAAATGGAATCTTATAACACAGGTTATGGTTACTCTACCGCATCTACATCATCAGTATCTGCACAATCGCCTCCGACGACGAGTTATGAACAACTTCCTTAAAATAAACTGTTTTGATTTAAGAAAATGATACGTTTGATTAAAGAAAAGAATATCAACACATAGTACTAGTTGTAAGTTTCTTTCTATTAATAAAGTCATAAAAAATAGGGGTTTTTATTTCTTACCTTAGAGTGATCGCAAGTTTTTCTCTTGGTGAAACAGCTTTTCTAAAGTTTGTGTCTTGTTTTGTAATATCTTCATTTATGAGTGATAATAATTCTTCAAACTGTTTTCTATCGACTCGAAAATAGTTTTTGAAATATTCGTCTTGTAAATCGTAGAACATCCGCATCAATTCACCCTTGATAGGTCTCTCTCTAATATGGTCGCTTATCCAGAATATTGGTTTGTTACGCTTCTTTTTTTCGTTATAATGGTAGAGTAGCAAGCATTTATTTATAGTATTTACGTAGTCCTCTTCACTGGAATCGTCAGACATCGTTATCGCAAAATATACCGCGCGACTTGCTTCCTCTGTGGATCGCCTGGCACTGAGATATTTCTGCGCCTCCTCCGCTGGCAATGGAAGGCCAACAACTCGCTCATCCGACCCCGCTCATTTCCCACCTCACTCGCTCCGCAAAGCCCTCTGGCAGTGGAAGGCAAAATCTGAAACTCTTTCTTAGTGGAAGTGTACAACTATTTTTACTCCGGTCCGCTCAGATCATCAGCTCAGTTTCCGCTCATTACCCTTTCGCAGTGGAAGGCGGGCAAACATAACTGAGAAGGAGAATTCAACACGACAACAGTGATAAATTGCGGAAAACTCTGTTGAATCCTTGCCCCAGACAGACTGCTATCACACGGGCCCGGCTCAGCCAGAGCCAGGGTGTAGCTGGTGTTTAACCAACCCCTTTTATACAATGTGGTTACGTGTTCATTTTAAAATAACAATAAAGTAAGAAAGTGTATTGTACAATTTTATTCTTAATATTATACAAACCGAACTGTTGCTACTAAAGAGTATCGGTAGTTCGGTGCTATATTTCAACCGAACTACTGCTACTGAAAAGTTGCACTAGTTCGGTCAACCGGACTAACAACTTGACTACTGCTACTAGAGGGGTGTACCGGAGTGGACTAGAGTGTGGAGTGCTAGAGCGAGGAAAGACTTATTATTATTATTTATTTATAGACTAGCAGCTTTCGCTGATGTGTCCACGTCACACAGTGTTAAAATGTAGTTGAAATATTGTCTCTTAGTTTTGGTATTTTTTTTTGGGCACTGATGTATTTGTTCGGAGCCAGATGTCGAGTTTATATTTGAATACATTGACGGAAGTAGCAGTAACAACGTCATCTGACAGCGCGTTCCAATGGGGTTTGCAACTTAAAACTTTTGACAGATGGCGCTAGCATAGCTTTCCCTCTGTCTTGATTGCTTTGTAATTTGTGTGTTTGTTTTTGTGTTTATTAAATCTTATTACGAAGATGGATAGTACGAAATATATGTATTCGGATAGGCGAGTAAGCGAGCAAAAGACTGAACTAAAAAAACGAGGTGCTTCTTTACAAGGAAAAAAGCATACCTTATCGAAAGGTATACCTAGGTACCTTTAAAGTTACATCAAGCTTTATTATACATTAAGTAAATAGTTTTGTTTGTGGGAAGTGCATTTCGTAATGTTTTTAGCTAACTTTGCATTACTATAAAAAGCAAAATTGGACATGCAATTTCATAATCAACACATAACAGTAAGTTCTATGATCATGATCTATTTCATGTATTTTTTTATAGGTTTAAGAGCTTTAAGACCAGAATTTCAATTTTGGGAACATTGCTACCCAAAATGATAATGACCCTACAATACAGGTTCCTGATTCGAACACGTATTGGGATATTAACAGCAATACTAAAATTCCACCTCTAAACAAAATGCATATAGGTACCTAAGGCAATATTTTTGTGCACCGATTTCTTTGCAAAAGGACACTTCACATTTCTTACGCATTAGGTATTTAACATTTTAAAATAATAAACAAACAGATTTTCCATACAAATAAAGACAGTTTTGGATAAAGCTATGCTAGCGCCACTATGACAGTTGCCAACCCCATTGTGAAAAAAAAAATTGCAAAACTATTGCTGAAAAAGTGTTGAGCGGCAAGTGAGACGGCGGGGTCACGGTTTAACTCTAGGATCTCTTCTAGGGATATTCAGCTGAAGAAGCTTGTTCCTGAGTATCGGGAGAATCACGTTATCATATGCGGCGGCTACATCTAGAAAAACTGCAAATAATGACTCTTTGTTACAAAATGCAATGCGAATGTCAGAGGTAATCAAACTCAAACTGTCCATGGTACTCATGCCCTTCCGAAAACCAAACTGAGTTTTGGATAAGATTCCTTTACTTTCCGCGAACCATTCGAGTCGAAATTTAATAAGGTGTTCCATAATCTTGGCCAGAACTGAGGAAAGATCGATAGGTCTATAAGAGTTTGGATCAGAAGATTTTTTACCTGGTTTTAAGATTGGGATGATAATTTGCGTCTTCCAGGCATCTGGGACATTGCCATTCTCAAAAAAGAGGTTTATCAATTTCAAAAATACTATCTGGGGACTTGGATAAAAATGAGTATGGAATCCCGTCAACTCCTGGAGACGAGTCCTTTAACCCATCCAAGGCAAGGTTTAGTTAATTTATAGAAAAAACAGCATCAAAAACAGATGAAGGAGTTATGTAGGAAGAGGGAGTGGGAAGGGAATCAATAAAGGGGACAAAGCTGGGGGCAAACTTATCAGTAAAGGGATCTATCCATGAAAAAGGATCATTAGATGTTATGATGCTGGTGTTACATGAACCCCTAAATCGTTTAATCTGGTTCCAAACAATTGAAGGCGGAGTCCTAGGAGATAGATTTTCACAAAAACTCTTCCAGCCTAGTTTCTTTTTTTTGGTAAGGACCCTTGAAGCTTTTGCAGCATACCTTTTGTATTTAATATAATTTTCAGGTGTCATGGAGTTGTTGTATTCTATCTCAGCATTTTCCCTTTCTCTGACAGCTGATGAACAATCAGAGTCCCACCAGGGGCTTGAAATTTTGGAAAGTATTCGAGCCTGTTTTTTGATAGGAAAGCATTGATCAGCCGTCTCAGTAATAGTATTTACTAGCGCTCTATAGGCAGATAGAGAATTTTCCAGATTGATATGAATCAGATTTACAGATTCCAAATCTAAAGAAGATGAAAAAGAATCCCACTTAGCTCCTGCAAGTCTATATTTAAGACTAGGGTTAAAGTTTTGATGAGGGGTGACATTGTTGGACATGGTGATGACAATTGGGAAATGGTCACTTCCATAGGTGAGGGGTAAGACTTCCCAGGAAAGTTGAGAGGATAGAGATGGAGAACAAACATTAAGGTCTATAGCACTCCGTGGGTCGTGTGAGGGAAGAACTCTGCGGGTTATAGAACCATTATTTATGACACAGAGGTTGACCTCATCAAACATTTCAGCTAGAGAACGTCCAAATGAACTGCTGTGGCCAGAGCCCCATGAAGTGTGATGGGCATTAAAATCGCCTAGGAGGATGACTGGAGGGGTAACAGACGACACGGCAGTAATGATATCCTGAATAAGTATTGATTCAGGTTGAGGGATGTATACTGAAATAAACTATATATCAAATACTCTGACTGCTACTAAGTGTATGTCGAAAGAGTGGGGAGGGAGAGGGATTAGGGAAAAGGGCAGTGAGCGCCTGACAAGCAGGCCGCTACCTGCATACCCGTCAGACCTGTCGTCCCGAAGACAGGTGTAGCCAGGAATTCGGAAAGGAGTTCCTGGCTTCAGCCATGTCTCAGAGACGGCAATGACTGACGGGTGAAATTTAGAAATTAAGTGGAGGAGTACAGATTTGCGTCTGTTGAGACTTTTCAAGTTTCACTGGAGAATGGACAGTAGATCCATTATTGCCAGTTAATGTGATGATCTGGGACAGTTTCTGAGCAACGTTGGACGGTAGGAAAGAATTGGTTGTGGAACACAACTCAATTAAAAGGTTCAAAAGAGTTTGTATGAGGAAGCTATGGCGGTCGGTATCTGACTCAGAGGTCAGGGATTGGGACATAAGGGCATGGCCATTGGGAAGTGATGAGGAAGGAGTAGAAATAATTTCTGCATGGGAAGCCTTGTCATAGGATTTAGCCAAAGGAGCCTGAGGGCGGGCTTTAGCATAAACCGTTTTGTCATAGGAACGAGTGGAGTTGTGGGTTGTGAGAGGATTTGTGTGTTGGGAGGGAGAGGGAGGGGTAATTTCCTGAGCAACCTCAGTATATGATCTTCTTGCACGAGGGAAATGAGTGGAAGCTTCGTCATATGAAACACCGTTTTGTGACATGAAAGCTTTAATGGAACGTTGTCTTTCAAGTTCAGGGCAAGATCTACTGTTAGCGAAATGATTGCCGTTGCAGTGCAGGCAGAAGGCCTGAGCTTCAGTTTTATCACACCCTTCACCGGTGTGATCTTTGCTGCATTTGTAACACCGAGGTTTGGATCGACATTGGGCCTTGACATGGCCAAAGCGGCAGCAGTTTTGACATTGAATAGTCGGAAGTTGGTAGATCTCTACAGGAAGGGAAGTGTGGAAAGAGAAAACTCTTTGAAGGAGAATTTGTCTTCTGAACGTTAAGACAACGGCTTGGGTTGGAACTAGGGGGTGCATTTCGAAACTTCGAAGTTTCGTAAATTCGAAATTCATAGCCTTTTTTGACCATTTTTCAAATTCGAAATTGGCCACAAATTCGAACTTTCGATTTTTTTTGTTTCCTTGATTTAACCACGCAAATAAGGCATCTTACGTATTCCATTTCAATACCGTGGAGGTGTCGACCAGTGTTGAAACTGAGAGAGCTTTCTTAGCGGCTGGCTACATTTGTAACCGCCTGAGGAGCCGTGTTCGGCTCTTCTCATCCACTTTCTGTCCACCGCCTTTCGTGGGACATCGCTCCACCCAGCCAGAGGGCGCCCCATGCTACGTTATTCAAGACGCGGTTTCTACTCAAGAACTCGCTTACCCCAACGGTTGCCGGTTCCTCGGTATATAGTCAGTAGTAGTAGAGCTTTTTTGTGAAAGAGTTCGTCCGGGGAAGTACTACCACCATACCTATTTCTGCCGCAAAGCAGTAGTGCTCGCATTGCTGTGTTCCGGTTGGAAGGGTAAGGGTGCCGGTGAAATTACAGGCACATGAGACTTTTCATCCTTATGTCTCAGGGTGGCGGGCGCAGTGCAATGCCACATAGGGCGCGTCCTAGGTGGACGTGACCTATGATGTAATGCACTGTTCATAGGCAGAGGTTACCGCTTAACATCAGGTGGGCCATCTGCTTGTTCCGTCATTCAGTAGAATAAAAAATATATATATATATATATACATGACCGGCCATTGCCACTTTAGTTTGCTAATCCGGTGGTCTATGTCAATGACTTTAGTTTTCTGTCGGATAATCTCATTTCGGATTTTATCTTTTAGAGAAACTTCGAGCATAACCCGTTCCATAGCTTGCTGTACAACCTTGAACTTGTGGATTAGCCCTACCGTGAGTAGCCACGTCTCGGCACCATAGGTCATTACCGGTAGAACGCACTGATTGATTACTTTAGTCTTCAGGCATTGTGGTATAGGCGACGAGAAGACTTGGCGTACTTTTCCGAAGGCTGCCCAGCCCAAGTGAATCCTTTTCTTGGCCTCCTTCTCAAAGTTGTGTCTACCTAATTGCATTATTTGCCCGAGGTATACGTAATTATGAACAAGTGGAAGACCTTTTACGACGTCTGGTCCCGGGTGTATGTGACAATTGAACATCACCTTGGTTTTATCCATGTTTACCCGGAGACCATCTCGTTGAGAGGAGTCAGCTAGGCTATCTAGCATGTACTGCAGCTCCTGGAACGACTCCGCCATCAGAACTATGTCATCTGCGAATCGCAAGTATGAGATATTCTCGCCGTTAATGTTGATGCCCATCTTCCAGTACAGCGTCTTGAACAGATCCTCCAATGCATTGCACAGTTTCGGTGATATTACATCCCCCTGTCTGACTCCCCTATGCAATTGGATAAGATTAGACTGCTGGTCCTGTACTAGAACGCTCATTGTTGCATTTTCATAAAGGCATCTCAACACTTCGGTATGACGATAGTCCACTTGGCATCGCTGCAAGGATTCCAGAATTGCCCAGGTTTCGATGGTGACAAAAGCCTTCTCGTAGTCCACTAACGCAAAGCACAGTGGCCGATTATACTCCTCAGACTTCTGTACAATCAGCCGTACTGTGTGAATGTGGTCTACGGTGCCGTAGCCTCTTCGCAAACCGACATGTTCTGGTGGCTGAAATTCGTCAAGCCGTCGTGCGAGACAATATGTGATGACCCTTGAGAACAACTTTTCACTATTAACTTATTATTACTTAGTTCTTCAGTTGAGATTTGTTACCTTTCTTAAAGAAAAGGACGACAATACTCCTGTTCCACGCCTCTGGAGTTCTCCTGTGGTGAATGACAGAGTTAAATAGCCTTTGTTGTTCCTTTAGCACTGGAACTCCTCCTGCCTTCAGAAGCTCATCAGATGTAACTCCGTCATCACCAGGGGCTTTTCCGTATTTAAGTTCCCTAAGAGCCACACAAATTTCACCCTCAAAATGAAAAAAAAACACATAAATACAGAATTATTTTAGTTTACCACGGTTTTTTTTATTATCTCCCATATCATTATCACAGATCATATTCAACGTAAAATTATAGAAGTAAGTTAACCGGTAAACTGCCAGGCTTCAGCGATACGACCCGGAAGGGCGCTTCGTCGCTGCTACACGTGCAGTTCAAGCGCGTCGGTGTCATGTGGTAGGTAATCAAAGTATTTCGTATGTTTTGGATTAGATAAATCACTTAACCGACTCTAACTCTATCTGTAAAGGGACGCACAGATCTCGAGAATAAAAGTTATATTTTCAGTCTGAACTTCGAACTTTCGAAATTAAGCGTCCGAATTTCGAAAGCCAGTTTCGAAATTGAAAAATATCAAAACTGCACCCCCTAGTTGGAACCCACGAACTCATCTTCAACGGACTTGCGATTTAATCGTCTGGCTTTGATTACATATCCACAACCAGAAGGGACGTCAAGGTTTTCTGCAAATTCTTCCACCGACATATCTAATTGACATATTGTACGTTGGGATATCTGCCACGTATTTATACTGGGATAGGAGCTCAGTTTTTTCTAAGAATTTATTAGCATCAGTAGCAGTCCGGAATTCCACCGAGACCCGGTTTCTGCCAACAGACTTGATGCCGTCTGAGCAAATGTTAGCAATTTTGGTGGTTCGATAAAAACTGTCCAAATTTAATTGGGCGGATAGTGGTGCCTGCAGATACGTCAGGCACTTCACGGGACACTTGAACTATAAACGGTCCTTTATCGATTGCGGAGTATTCTTTTACACCTATCACAAGAATAGGGTGCAGCCAAGTGGTTTGGATTGACGCATGGGTTGGGGCTTCATCTATCTCTGTTGGTTTTGCTTGGACTTTGCTAGCAGTTGCCGTCGAGTCTGCCGAAGACGGAAGGTCTTGCGCCTTACGTTTTGATTTGGTGTTTGGTCGAGTCACATCTTGGCTCGATGAAGTTGGAGTGGGACCATCCGGCGGATCCGGCGGGTCCGGCGGCAAGGGCGGAGGGCCGGGATATGGAAGAGAACAAGAATCTACCTCCATTTAACTTACCACTACCAATGGGTTACTAGCAAACACTATCTACATATGAATCAACTTGATTTTATGAAGAAAAACCGCGTTATACACTTAATTTCTCAAAAAACCCCGCTGACACAACTTTGTTGATCCGTATCGTGTGTACGCTTTATCGTACCCTTATTCAATCATTTATTTATATATCTATATGTATATATAAAAATCAACCCCTATTTTTTCTGATCACGCTGAAACTCGAGAATGGCCAGACCGATTTGGCTAATTTTGGTTTTGAAATATTTGTGAAAGTTCAGGGAAGGTTTTAAAGGTGAAAAAATATGGAAAAATTGCGAGGAAAGTACTTAAATTACAATTTAATTAATTTTATTTAATTCCATAGTTACGACATTTTGACATGCAAACAATTACATAGTTACGCCATTTTGACATACAATACACCCATGTCAAGCGTTCAGGATTAACGTACTTCTTCTTCTCTTCTTATAATGGCTTATGAGGAGTGCTCAAAAAAAATTCGTCAATGTACCGTTCTTCTTCTTCATATAATGGCTTAGTGCATTAAATGGTGGCATAAAAACAGAGTTTTAATCAAACACATCGAAAAGACACGCAATACTCTTCTTCTTCTTTCTCCTTTTCTTATAATGGCTTCTTAGTGTCTTAATTTTGCCATAAAAACTGTTCCATAGTAACGCTGATTTTATTGTAAACTTTTTGTTATATTATGAGGTGACAAACAAGCAGACGGTGCGCCTGATGTAAAGCAGTCACCGCCGCGCGCCGCTTTGGAAAAAATCCCGACTCCCAAGCAAGACTCCTGGGCAAAGTCCGTCATAATGGGGTGGTATGGGTTTGTACGAGGTTTTAAGGGTTTCCAAGAGTTTAAGGCATTGTATGAAATCTAAGGAGTTAGGGTAGGGTATAAACCCTGTTTTTGAGTTTGAATGGCTGTTTAGAGGTTTGTAAGGCTTCTTAGGTTGTGAGAGTTTTAAGGGGGAATAATTAGTTTATTTTTAAGGATCTGTATTTTTTGGCTGTTTTTGGGGGTTTGGTAGTATCTTGACAATGCTCATTTGGGATTCTGCTATGATGGTTTAGACCACTATGTCTACTTGGGTAAACGATTAAACTAGGAAGGTGTTGGACCTTCTATCATGAGGTTAGCCGACGAATCCAACTCAGATGAGCAGCTTTCAGGAAACTACGCTATATATTCACATCACAGACACTGGAGAGCCTCAAGATGAAAGTCTTTTATCGGCGCATGTTGCCAGTCATGACTTACGGGTAGTGAGATGTGATTATCAACTATAAGCATGATAAAAGCTCAAAATCGTGCAGCGGGCTATGTTGAGAGCTGTGCTCGGAGATTCCGTACGTGTACCTGAATCTGAAACGAAAAGATGCGTAGAAGAATCGGGACCACTGACACGCTCTCAAAATTAGCAAGTTGAAGTGGCAATGGGCAGATCATATAGCTCGCAGAACATTATTTATTCTGTGGCAGGACCAACAACCGTTGAGGAATAATTGCACTCGAGTGGCAACCTTGAACCTGACGAGTAGAAATCCTCCTCGATGGCCCGACGACATGTTAAAAGGAAGTCGTTGCATGGAGGCGGCTCAGGACGTTCATTGTGGCATTCTATAGGGGTGGCCTATGGCGAGCAGTGGAGTCATACGATCGATGTTTGGTTTAAAACAGAAGGGCACCTGTAGGGATGTTTTTAGAGAGTGTACAATTCTTACTTTGCCTGCGTTGCTCGATGCTTTGCCGTCATTATACATCCATGAGGTTGCAGTATTTGTAAGAAATAACATGCATCTATTCGCGCCCTATCCTATCGGCAATCGACGAGCTGGTACCCTACGCCATCTACCATGTAGGACGAAGCTATTGCGTTTAAGTGTGTTCTGTATGGCGCCGATTATCTATATAGTAAAATTCCATCGTCTATACGAACCATGAAGTTATAGGACTACCCAAATTCAAGCTCCTTGATACGAACCATTAATAATTTAAATATATTTAAAAACTCCCTGACGAAACTACCGGTGGAAAAGGCTTACTACTCTGTGGACGAATTTCTAGACGACTGTATTTAACGTAGACAGAGTAGGTAGGTATAGTATTTCTCGCTCTACGGTATTTAATAATTGTTTGACTTTTATAATATTTACAACTCTAAGATGATATTGCATGAATTTAATTAATTACTATGTTACTACGTGACCTATATTCATTATGTTACAATTAATTGTTGTTTTTTAATTATTTTTAAATTTGTATGCCTTGACAAGGCGAAACATGGTGATAGGTACTTTATCATTTAAGACATCTTTATGTAAGCCTATGTTTCGGACAAATAAATTATCTTATCTTATCTTACACCTTCTGGCAGATATTTGTACCAGCAACTATTTACAGAATGCATAGTACGAGTAGCTAGGTACTACCTTATCTACGCGCGGACGAAGTCGCGAGCGGGTCAGCTAGTTCATTTATATAACTGAGTATTTTTGTTAATTGTACTAGTGAGTGATTAGTGGTTGCTGTAGTGCGTTACCACTAACTGAAGCAATCAAAGACACCAGAAAAATCCAATATTTACTCGCTAAAAGGATAGTCTAAACCACCAGAACTAGTGGAAATTCCACTGAGTTGGCTACCTTAACTATACATACATATATTTACATGTATAAATCAAAGTCGTGTTAGTAAAGTAACACCACCACTTGTAACTCAAGATCGGCTGGACCGATGTTAGTTATCTCTTTTTTGGTGGATTCTTCTCCGCTCTAATCTGGTAGGTGGAGTACGTATACCTACTTGCTGCAAACGGCTATAGTACTAAGTAGGTATTAGGAAGCAAGGGAACTCTTCTACTTAGTTAGAGCTAGGTAGGTAGGTACCTACCTACCTACCTATGTTTATGTCAGCCATCAAAGTAGGTATTTGCAATATTTCTCAAAACGTTCTAATTACCTGTTACGAATTCTGCCCAAGTAATAGAGAACACAGGAACTTTAGTTACTGTGTTTTGACTTGTTTTAGCTTACTAGAATCTACAGCTTGGCAAAAAAGGGTAGAAACGGAACTAATTTTTTTGTTTGCTGGCAACATTTAAAAAATGATGACGTTTGAATTGTTTGATGTAAACAAAGTTCGCAAGTTTATACAATTTATAATTTGTGCCATAAAAGCGTGATAAAACTAACTTAAAAATGAATAAAACCATTCGAAGTGCTGGCAGACAAATTATTTATAAGGTTTATAGGCGATGTTTGGCAGAAAAAGAGGCCAAAACCATTCTTACCGATCTCAACGATGAAGAACCGCTGATATGACAGGTATGTAACTGTTTGTTTTGTTGTTTTTAGATGAATTAAGTGTAAATTGATGAATCCTATTCTGTTTTGAATAGCTTGCATACGAAATAAGTGGAATTTTGAACAATAATCATCGAGCACATAGGTTATGTTTACATTTTGTCTAACATTACTTTGGTATAGTGCGACAGATCAGTGTTGATACTTGAGTGGCGTACTTTGCAATATGTTAATTTAAATTCGATTTCTACATAACTTTATTGTTGAATGAAAATCATTACAATTACAAATTTACCAAAAATGTATTATTATTATTATTTTGATTGTATATTTATTTATTCACCTCAGGTAAATCAGTAAGCACTGTAAGAAGAGTCGTGCTGGAAGGAGATCGAAACAAAGGCGTATTTTCTACACCCGGAAAAAATAGAAAAGGTCGTCCTAAAAAACAGTTGGATAACTTTGACTTATGTGCCATCAGACAAAAAGTTAAATTTTTTTACACTGTGAGAAAACAGGTACATTTATCATTATTATTATTGGTATTCAAATTTAACTGAATAAATAATACGTACTAGCAGTGTTCATTCGTTTGACACGTCACTGCAACTTTCAAATTTTTTCAAATTTCATATTTTTACATAGTTATTTTATTTTCAGGTACCAACCTTACGAAACTTACTGCCAGTAGCCGTGAGCATTTACGGAAAATACTTATCGCCCTAGGATTCAAATATAAAAGATGTCAGTCAGAAAGAACTGCATTAATTGAACGGCCGAATATAGCAGCGAAACGGGCAGCGTATTTAAATAATAAATAATAATAAATAATGCTGTACAGTTCACACAACATTATCTAGCCCCAAGCTAAGCAGAGCTTGTGTTATGGGTACTAGATAACTGATATACTTAATACAATATATAACATAGATAGATATTTTTTATTATACATAGAAAATACCCAGAACACCCTGAACAAATATCTGCGATCGCACAAATATTTGTTCCGAGGCGGGAATCGAACCCGCAACCTCCTGCGGCCCAGGCGAACCATCGCCCGCCGCGCCACAGAGGTCGTCAGAATAAAATTATCAGCAATAGAAATTTGCCCGAAGAGCTTAGAAAGCCCATAGTTTACCTCGATGCAAGCTACGTTCACCAATCGTATAAATTAAAATTTGCTGGCAGTCGATTGATGTAAGTGGAGTAATGCAGAATGTTTCAAAGGGTAAACGCTATATTATTGTTCATGCTGGCAGTGAAAAAGGGTTTATTCCTAATGCTTTGCTCATATTTACTGGAACAAATAAAAATGCCGACTACCATTCGGAAATGAATAAAACCAATTTTCAAAAATAGGTTGAATATAGGTTGATTCCAAATTTACAACCTGCATCTATTGTGGTAATGGATAATGCGCCGTATCATTCCGTGGTATGGAACAAAGCGCCTACCTCTGCTACTATGGTTATACAAAAATGAAATTCCATTTGATGTGTCCTCGAAAAAGCCACAGCTGTTGATGCTGGTCAAACGGCACAAGCCCGAGCCGAAATTTGAAATAGACGAGCTGTTAGGAGAACATGGACTTACAGTGGTAAGACTTCCACCTTACCACTGTGATCTGAATCCGATTGAGCTGATTTGGGGAATAGCGAAACATAAAATTGCAGCCCAAAATGTAGGCTCGATCGACATAAAGGTACAGTTTGACTTATTAAAGTATGATATTGAGAGAGATTATATTGATGTTTTACTTTTAATGTTGATAGAGGTTTAATCAAAATGTTTCGTCTTTATAGGAAGCAGCTGAGCGCGCATTCCAATCAATTACGGAGGAAGATTGGAAGAATTCATGCCAGCATGTAATCAAAATAGAAAAAGATTATTACGAGCGGGAACTAACTATGTACGAAAACATGGAGCGAATTATAATAAACCTCGAAGACGTTTAGTAGTTCCTCTGAATCGGAGAACGATTCAGACGAATATGCGGCTAACTCTAGCCAAGACTCGGATGAAATGGAGGGGGTGGAATATTTGGAGGAAAATATATTAGATTAATTACAATAACATTGTATCTGCGTCTTATTTTAATCCCAGAAAAAAATAGAGAGAAAATTTTAAAAACAGAGTATTACCTACAAGCATAATATATTTATTTTTAGGTAATAAATTATTGTTTAATTAAATGATACTTACTGATTTTAATAAATAAACTATATGTATAAAAAAATAGTAACAAAAGTATCAAGACTATAGGTCGGTACGCTATACGGTCACAGCGCGTTGCCATATGAGCAGCACAGTGGCGGCCTCCGGATTTTCTACTCTTTTTTGCCAAGCTGTAGAGATTCAGCTCTACTCGGGTTTTTTTTTGGTTTGACTGTAGCATGTATACTTTAGGAGATAAGACAGCGCTAAACACAGTATTTGTTAAAAATCAGGGTTTATTTTTGTGTATAACACAGTAATAAAGATTTTGTTAGTTAAAACCTAGTAAGTTGCTACTTACGGTATTGAAATCTATGGATACGTATTTTTTTTCTATATATTATTATACAATAACACGGCATTTTAAAATACTGTTATTTTCCGTAATGTCTCCATTAAATTTAATTCTTGTTTGCTAAGATGAATCACAGTATCTCAATTACTGCGTTATAGATGCCGGCAGTTTTAATATTTATTTCTAAATTACATGCGCAGACCACAGTAACTATCGATTTACTGTGTTTTAAGCTAACCCTTTAGTTGCAACGGGGGAACAACGGGGTAGAGGGGACTGTTAGGTGTCTTTTCATTCCTTGTGGCAGCTCGCTTACTAAAAACAGGGATGAATATAAAAATGATTCAGCAAAAGAACAGGATTTGAGGAATAATTATTAGTCAGCTGATCTGCAGAAGGTGATAATGCTACCGAGATTGGAGCCCTTTAAGTCAGCGATATTTTGTCCCCGAATAACGAAAGTTACTAGTTAGTTAGTTAGTTAGTTTTTCTTAACGAAAGTTTCGTACCCATTGGAAGCCAGAATTCAACTTGTGCAAAAGCATTAGCAGTCATATGGCATGAGGCTGTTTTTGGTCGCAGAAAAGAAGATATCACTTTTTACCAATTCTTCAAGTATAAGAGAGATGTTGAAAAAATTACAATCTGGACAGATAACTGCGCTTCACAAAACAAATGCTGGTCACTATAGCTTTTTAGCGTATATAATTAACACTGAAGAAATAGTTGCAAAAACTATAACTTTGAAATACTTTGAGCCTGGCCATAGCTTCATGTCTGCAGACAGTTTTCACCATCAAGTGGAGCATGCAATGAAACGCAACCCAAAAATCTACGATTTTGATGATTTTCACCATACTGTAAAATCTGCTCCATCAGGGAAAGTAGACGTGAAAGCAATGAATGTTGGAGATTTTTATGATTTTGAAGACCACACATCCGCGCACCGTCTTAAAAAGGCTCATAACAGAGTTTACTTGCGCGAAATTGTAGAGGTCCAAGTTAGAAGGGGTACCCTGAGCATGCACGTATAAGTCTTTTCAGGAAAATGAATATACTGAACTTCCTTTTTTGAAAGTGAAGTATGAAAAAGCTGGTTTACCTACGCCTGTACCGAAAATTTCAGCACGATGTATTACTGAGCAGAGAAAATCTGATATCATAAAAAAATTGGGACCTCTCATGCCTCAAAATCGGCTTTCATTCTGGCATGCGTTGCCCATAAATGATTTGGCTGTGGAATTATGTGCCAATAATGATGATGGTTTTGACTAAATAATGTGATTAAGTCAAACGTGCTTTAGTTTTTAGTTTTTGAATTTAAATAATGTTAGATAGTTAAATTGTTACGTTAAATTTCCTATGTTTTTGTTAAGGAAGTAGGTAAGTACCTAGTAACCTAAATCTGATTTGTTGATTATTAATAATGAAAGCTTAGCCCGTTAAGTGATTTAAAGACTTTTAATTAGTGTAAGTAATTGCCGTGATATTACTTGGTTTATTTGCGCAAGGCTGAATTAGAATCAAAGTAAACATTGATCTCAAATTACTAATCATTAATCCTAACCATTCAAATCCCACAATTTTTTTGATGTATAAGAAATAAAACTTAAACTATTATTTTTGTATTTGAAACATGGATGATTTATTTGAATAAATACTGATAAATGAGAAAGGGTTAGCCTAGAACAAAGTATATCCCAATACTATATGTGCATCTAAGAGTCAACATCGTTATAAATTAAACTTAAACACAATATCTTGACTTACTAAGTATCGATCTAGTTCAGATACCCTTACTATTATTAGATTTAAACCCAGTAAGTATAAAGTTACTGTGTTGTTATGTGACTAGTTTGAGTAGTCTACATGATTTATTCACAGTAAGAATTTAAACCAATCTAGAACACAGTAACCATTTACTTACTGGATTTTAGCCAAGTAAAACATAATTTACATAATTTTATGTTTAAACTTTAACACATTATCTCATTTTATTAATTACAGAGTAATACAACAATTAAAAATATATGTAGAATAAAGCTTACCAAGTGTTCTAACATTTACAAACATAATTTTTACTGTAACTTACATAGTTAGTTCAGAACAGAACAAATAAGCCAAGCATCTTTTATCGCGTTTTTTTCTAAACGCGATTTTCGTAGTTACTGTGTTCTCTATTACGAGGGCAGAATTATTCCCAGGGAATATTTCGAAAGTTTTCCCGCGAGCAACTGTAGACACGACACGACGCGACAAAAATATTCTTAGTATGAAATTGTATGAGCTATTAACCGAACTACGCGGCAGCGGAACAACGTGACGCGCCAAGCATTTTCATACAAAAAACTGCACATAGTGTAGGTACCACGCCGCCATGTTATTAGAAATAATGTACGTCAGGTAGGTAACTCAAAATATTTGCGTACGAACGGGCGCTCCACGCGGCTGTTGGCAACCAACTGAGAAATCGGAAGCTAGCTACCCGGCGCCCGGTAGGGAATTATCGCGCGCAAGTACATGGAGTGAGAGAGGCCTGATAGCAGTCTGTCTGGGGCAAGGATTCAACGGAGTTTTCTGCATCTTATCACTGTTGTCGTGCTGAAGTTTCCTTCTCAGTTATGTTTTATTGAATCAGTAGCATTTCAGGCATGTGGCTTTGGCGTTGGCTTCTCTCCAGTGTGAATTAGCATGTGACTTGTCAAATGACTTTTTGTATTGAATGCCTTGTCACATCTGTTGCAGGTGTAAGGCTTCCCTCCAGTGTGAATTAGCATGTGTACTGTCAAATTACTTTTTTGATTGAATGCCTTGTCACATCTGTTGCAGGTGTAAGGCTTCTCTCCAGTGTGATTTAGCATGTGAATTGTCAAACTGATTTTATGATTGAATGCCTTGTCACATTTGTTGCAGGCGTAAGGCTTCTCTCCAGTGTGAATTAGCATGTGACGTGTCAAACTGCTTTTATGTTTGAATGCCTTGTCACATCTGTTGCAGGCGTAAGGCTTCTCTCCAGTGTGAATTAGCATGTGGCGTGTCAAACTGATTTTATGAGTGAATGCCTTGTCACATTTGTTGCAGGTGTAAGGCTTCTCTCCAGTGTGAATTAGCATGTGACTTTTCAAACTGATTTTTTTATTAAATGCCTTGTCACATTTGTTGCAGATGTAAGGCTTCTCTCCAGTGTGAATTAGCATGTGACGTGCCAAATGACTTTTGTGATAGAATGCCTTGTCACATTTGTTGCAGCTGTAAGGCTTCTCTCCAGTGTGAATTAGCATGTGTAATGTCAAATTTTGTTTTCTATTGAATGCCTTGTCACATTTGTTGCAGATGTAAGGCTTCTCTCCAGTGTGAATTAGCATGTGACGTGCCAAATTACTTTTTAAATAGAATGCCTTGTCACAGTTGTTGCAGCTGTAAGGCTTCTCTCCAGTGTGAATTAGCATGTGTACTGTCAAACTTTGTTTTATATTGAATGCCTTGTCACATTTGTTGCAGGTGTAAGGCTTCTCTCCAGTGTGAATTAGCATGTGACGTGTCAACTCACTTTTTTGATAGAATGCCTTGTCACATCTGTTGCAGGCGCAAGGTTTCTCTCCAGTGTGAATTATCATGTGACGTGTCAAACTGATTTTATGATTGAATGCCTTGTCACATTTGTTGCAGCTGTAAGGCTTCTCTCCAGTGTGAATTAGCATGTGTACTGTAAAATGTTTTTTTTTATTGAATGCCTTGTCACATTTGTTGCAGCTGTAAGGCTTCTCTCTAGTGTGAATTTTCATATGTCTCAAGAGTAAACTTTTTGTGGTAAATGTTTTGCTGCAGTCATTACAACAATAGAATGCATTACTGTCATTAATGTTGTTTGCTACAATGCTCTCTTTAATTAGCAACTGATCAACTAAGTTAGCACTAACATCAGATTCAACATCTTCAAAAGTATTCTCATCGATGTCCATCGATGTTTCCTGTTTAATTTCCATCAAATCTTCTGTTACAATATCATTTTGTTCAGTTTTATCTAATTCAACTTCTGTTGTTTCTTTTTTAACAGTAACTTGAGTACTTTCATTATTTAGGAAATCATTTATGTATACAGGAGGAATAGTTGTCACTGACAGGTTATGGCTCGTTTCAAGGTTGAACCCGAGTGCCTCTTGAACCTGAAAGTACAGAAATACGGGAGTGGTGAGACTGAGCCGTTATACTAAATCAAAAACATACAGCTAACTAACATTATAATTATCGTGATGAGGGTTCCGTTACCTGTAAGGTATAAAAAGCAAACCCAACGTCTAACTAGACAGACAATGAAAGCTCACCATAAGATTTAATATCAATGTATGTTTGTACAACTATCAGTTCTAAATTCTAATCTTACACATTTATATATGCATAAGTGTGTCTGGTGTGTTAGATGGGATGTTGGCTGGGCAGGCGGATCGGCCGTCTCAGTATTTAGTTGTTGAGTACTCAGGTTACCGAGTACTCAGGTACTCAGGTTGGTGTGGCTGGCCTTCCCCTAGTTTATAAACAAACACTTTTTAGAGCATTTTAGGGCGGAACTAATAATTAATAACAATACTCTTTTTTTGTTTTTTTAATTATGTATCATGCTTCTTTGCGATTTGTAATTCAATTTGCTGTCCGATTCGATCCGTTTTTACCCCCGACGCAAAAATGACGGGGTGTTATAAGTTTGACGTGTCTGTGCGTGTGTCTGTCTGTGGCATCGTAGCTCCCAAACGGATGAACCGATTTTGTTTTTTTTTTGTTTGAAAGGTGAATTAGTCGGGTGTGTTCTTAGCTATGTTTGATCAAAATTGGTTCAGCCGTTTCATTGTGTCGAGGGTTTTTTAATTTTTACAAAATTAATTTTTTGTTTGTGTTGAATGGAGAGAGATGCGTCCAGTGTGTCATCTCTCAATCTTTCTCTGTGAATCTTCCCACTAGACTTTGTATACTGTGTCTTTTCAGTCTTGAAAATGTAAGGCTGCCCGTTCCTTGTAACTGAGCAGCAAGTTCGTTCCTATGACTATCTAGTCTTAGTTGATAGTTTTTGCTGTAGGATTCTATTTCTTGTTTTACTGTTTTCAGTTTGATATCCATGTACACATACTTGTTACTCATATGCGGAGGTATATTTACCATATTTCGGATGGTCTTGCTTTTAAATCTTTCCAGTATTTCGATGTTACTAAGGCTTGCAGAGCCCCATAACTGAATGCCGTAGGTCCAAATTGGTTTAATTATAGTGTTATAAACTGATGTTTTGCTGTTGTTTGTGAGTTGGGATTTGCGCCCGACGAGCCATTACCTACATGCTACGAATTTTGTGGTCAAGTTGTTTCCATAGAATTCTAAACTTAAAATACTATGGGACAAAGCTAGTCTGATAAGGCAATACCTGTAAGCCATTGCGAATATCTCTGAACAACTTCTCAGATTGTTGATACATGTTGCAGAATGAGAGACATGTCCGTAGCCATGAGCAACAAATGTAGCATAATGTTGAAGGTCTTCCGTCTTCAGCACCGAGCTGAAATCATGTATTTTATTTTTATTTACTGCATATTTTATGAAAGTTAGTTAGTTGAGATAAAAAGAACAAAGATCCCTAGAATAACTCTAAGAGTAAGCAATTTGAAGTGGAAACAAGTCTACTCTCAGCAGAACCAACAACTGCTGGGGCATTAGGTCTCCCTAAAGATGCAGCTCAATATCACCTCGAGGCCTATGTCTGGCAGTGGACTTCTACAGGCAGATGAAGATCTTGACAGTAAGTTTTTTAGTAGTAGTAGACCTTTTTTATGAGTTTTTCCGGGGAAGTACTACCACCATACCTATTTCTGCCGCAACGCAGTAGTGCTCACATTGCTGTGTTCCAGTTTGAAGGGTATGGTTGTTGGTGGGCGGTAAAATTACAGGCACATGAGACTTTTCATCGTAATGTCTCAGGGTGTTGGGCGTAGTGCAATGCCATATAGGGCACTACCTAGGTGAATGTGACCTATGAGGTAATGCATTGTTTAAGGCAGAGGTTAGGTACCGCTTAAAATCAGGTGGTCCGTCTGCTTGTTCTGTCATACAGCAAGTTTGGGAATTGGTCTTTATGTTATTTAGGTTACCTAGGAAGTAGGTAGTTAATGTACGGAACAGTGTATGTGAAACCGACAACTTCCTGCGAAGATCCATCAGCAGAACTGCAGGTACCTGACAGAATGAGTTAGAAGGTGCATAATAAGGAAGTATTACACACCAAAGATCAAGTAAAATAGAGCGGTTGAATAGAACATCTCACGGCCCACCTCTAAACTACCACAGTGAACGTATTATGTTCTCTGAATCACCCCAGCAATGTTTTGCGAAGTTAATTTAGGTAACTCCATGTAGAAAAGTTGGTACTTGAAATTATCTCAGGCTCGCATCTAGAGAAGCACGTAGTTGCCCAAGCTCACACGAAATAGGTAGCTACAACCTTATTTGTCTGAGCTGAGGCCTAGTCAGACTGGTAGTACAGCTAATCAGAAGTTTAGATGAAGTCATCGAGCAACACGATGCCAGCAATGCTCTAAGGATGAAGTTTTGAATGCATGCATACCTTGCTCCCAGTTAGTTTCTCGTATATTTCTTGAAGGGCGCTGTTTTCAATGCGATGCAGCCTCGTATTGCTAGCTAGACAAACTCTACACGCTAACGTTGGCATTTTTACAACAAGAAGTTAGTTATCTTCAGTGTTGCCAGAGCCTACTCAGCCCAGGTTGCCATTTGTAGGTACAAATGTTGCCATCTGAAACCAAAAGTTGCCATGAGAAAAAAATCTGTATAAAAAAAACTATGCGTTTTTATTTTATAAAAATATTTATACCTATTGGGTACTGTTTATTGCTCTGCATTTTGGTAGATGAAAATTTAAATCCATAAATGATAATCCTTTTGGTTGATAAATAAATAATCCCACAAATTTTGTTTTTTGTTTTAAAAAATTTAAATCTTGTTTTCCTGATTATAAAATATAAATAAAAAGATAAAAATGAAAATAAAAAAAACTATTTCACAACGCAAACATATTTTTCTAGAACATGAAAAGTTTTTCATATTTCAAAAAAAAAAAATTGCCCATGCATTTTAAATCCGATAATAAAAACATGCAAAAAATAAATATAAATTTCCCAGCACATTTAATTAGTGGTTAGTATTTTATTTTCCTATCCAACATGGTTTTTGTTGGCTCAAATGTAACTGCATCTATATCAGATGCTTTCACAGCTATTAATAACGATATTGTGTTTGTACTGAGACGGTTTCTGCTATCAGTCTTTATAAGTTTCAGCTGACTGAAAATACGTTCCACGCAGGCATTTGAAAAAGGCAGCACGAAAAGCTTGTTTACAACTTTTATTAAATTGGGGAATGCTTGGTTATTTGAAGCATTTTTAATTTAAAATATTATGGTAATAATTGCAAACCAGGTGTTACACACAATAATATCAGTCGCTTTGTTAGTTGGTCAAATGAAATTAGCTTGTAACCCAAACAATATTGTATACATAAGGTAGGCCATATTTTTACCTGTTTGGTTCTGTTTTTCTTGTTCAATATATACAGTCCTTCCCATTACTAAAAGACAAAAAGCAGTAACTGAAAAATAACGCTCATCTAGGTTTTTCGAAGTTTTTTGGATCACTCGATTGGTGAATTCCAACTCAATGACAAAAATAATCTGAAAAAAGCAGCCGTAAATAAATATAAAATAATAACCTTTGCCTATCCTATAATGGATGAAATGAACATCTATCTATCTAAAAAATAATAAGATGGCAACACTTTCCTTCTTTCATTTGTTTGCCATTGACAAAGAAGGACGGACAGACAAACCGATTTGTTTGATCCAACTGAATGCAACTAGGTACCTACCTACCATTTGCCTGGTTTTATGTTTTATTAGAGCATTTTTTTATTTTACAAAATATATAAAGAGTAAAACTGAAATGGAGCCGTTCTCGGACATACTGTAGTGTAGTCGTGTATACCGAACACAGAACACAGATCGCGCTTGTTGAGTCTTGCTTGACACTCGCGCAAAATGCGCGGCAAAACTGACAGGAGTTTAGTTTGAACGAATAAATTCTGAATACATTCAGAAATGTTACTGAATTTCATTAATATTTAGTAAAAAGTTGTGTTTAAAAAAAAATAGGCAAAAATTTACATTATTTGAGACAAAATCTGAAACTCGAAGACAATCCAAAAACATTCGTCGATTTCATGCATCCATTAATTACTTTACTTATGACTCTATGAGCAACGTCTTATTCCTATCCTAGGTACCCAAAAGGCTGGGAAGGGCTGGTGATGAATAATGAATGAATGATGATTCATATAGTCAAATTGGTTTTTCAAATAGATCTATAGGTAGCTTCTTCGATTAAAACAATAAAAAGAGAACTTACCAGTAGATTTAAAAACAAAAGTATTAGAAAACCACGCAAAAAACTTCCTTTGCACTGCACTGAACACTGCACTGCACACAGACAGACACACACTTTCTTCCTTTTTGTTTTAGAGTTTTCATAAAATTACTTTTCCTCTAGCTTAAGACCTTTTGGTTGTAGAAATACGGGGACAATTTGGTTGTCTATTATTTATGTATTGTTTTCATTTGTGACTAAAAATGCGTTCAAGATTTTGATTTTGTTCAATTCGATGCGTTCAGTTCATCTGCGAAAGATATTCAATATTTTTTTACTGATGATCGCGCGATAAGTCGAAAAGTTGCCAAAAAGTTGCCATTAGAGCTTGGTTGCCATTTGGTTGCCACGAAGGGTCAAATGTTGCCAAAATGGCAACCAAAGTTGCCAAATGGCAACGCTGGTTATCTTATTCAATTTGATTCAAAATTCAGAACAAAAAGAGAAAACTGAAAATAAATAGCCAACACCAACCATAACCAAGACCATTTTTTTTTTAAATAATTGGTTTCGCTCTTTATAATAACCTAGCTTCGGTGTTTTTTCGTAAAGAAAAAATAATAATATTACTAGCCACTGGCGAATTTGCCCAGAGTTGCCAAAAAGAGAAGAAGAAGAAGAAGAGTTCTGAAGTTTCATCCATATAAACCATCGAGCAACGCAGGCCTCCGTACCGGAGGGGAGACGCCATAGAGCTGTCAACCGATACATATTTATTCAGAAATATTTGGGGGGGGCTTCACGCACTCACTTACACTTTAATGCACACTTTTGTAACCAGTCGTTCTATCGCTATAAACGCACACATCTATAAACAGCAACACATCAAAAATCTTTATACACACATAGATGCTTTCTGTGTACAAACATCATGTTATGTCACAAAATTGACAGTAACATCCGTTCTAGGGACTTCCAGCACTCAAGTCGATGAATATTATCGATAACTTTTTGGTAAGAACTTACTTTGCCTACCACCAAGGGTAATTTAAAGGATTTAAGGGCGGCTAGGGATGAGGGGAGGGGTTGAACGCTCTCTGTGAAGGGGGAGTTGCGGAACCGCCCCACTTTTCGAGGATAGCATAGAGATCATTTTGTGGATAACTATGATATTTTAGATTAGTAAAAGGTAGTAGTAGGCTGGAGAGAGAGGGGGTAAACGCGGAAACTTAGAGTATAGAGAAAAATCAAGAAATTTTGAGTACCCCAGGTACAACCTTACTTTACAACAACTCATGAGATGATTAGTTCTTGGGAAAATTGAATTAGAATTTTGTTCAAAGCTTACAATAATTTCATAAAACTATGGGCTGGCAAGTCAAAAGAGACGAAAGGAAAGAAAAGGAAAAAACGCTTTACTTAGCTCCCGTCTTCCTACTAACCTACATAATCCATGACGGTTCTGGCCTCGAAATATACAATGTATTATATATATCTGTCATTCACTGTTATTGTCAAAAACCAAAAATCATGATCCTAAGTGTCAAAAAACTAGATTAGTCATTAAAATTTATAAATAGTTTTTTTTTTTTTTTCAGGCATGATTATCCCACGACACAGGGGATCCTAGTGTGGGATCAGAACTATGTAGGTATGTGTTGGGTGTGTTAAGTTATGTTGATGCTAAACGATGGTAGGTAAAGTAATACTTAGCGCTATATATAGTGAACAGAATATCGCGTTGAAAAAATAATACCTAGCTATATATTTTTTTTAATTCTTTGTCAATCAAATAGGATTTGAATAGGAAAATCCCACGACACAGGACGGACACTCATGACACGACTTTTCTTGAAAAGGAGTAAACGAGTTCAAACTGGGAAATGCTTTTGTTAATTTATCGTGATCACGTATCCCACAACCTAGGTAGGCATGCAACTTTTTACGAAAAACTATCACACCTCCAGATTTGTAATATCACATAGTAATTTAAATTCATGTCTAGATAAGTTCACACATGAAAAAACTAGTAAAAATAACTTGGAAGCTCTTGCAAGCGTAGCTAGTAATATCTTGGAGCAACACGGCCGCCGCTGGAGGTCACACGAGACAGACACGAGGAGGTCGCGGCGGCGGGGGGCGACATCAAGTAAAGGCGTTCCCCTCTGGCTATGCACAATTTCATTTGGGCATACGCGTTAGTAAAACTGTTTTACTAACTGTTTTAAAAACTATCCGTTGTAATTTAACATAGTAATTTTAATTCATGTCTGTGTTTAAATATAAAAAAATCAAGGAAAAGAAGCTTGCTAGCCCTCACCAAGCATGTTTTGCTTTTGCTAGTAATAAAATTGTATCATGATGGGCCGATTGCTCTGTCAGACTGAATCGATCGTGTGACGCATAGAGTAATAAGTGTGACAGTGCTACAAATACTAAAATGCCGAATCGTTACATTTTCTGCTGTAAATCAAGGTCTGGAACATCGAATTTACGAAAAGATGGTGCTTTCTTTCACATTGTACCTAAGTGAATTTCATTATATATATATATATATATATATATATATTTACATACATACATACATAGACACACGCCTTTTTCCCCGAAAGGGTAGACAGAGCCTTAAATGGGCTTCTTTTCACCTTGGTTTTCACCAGTTCTCAATAATATATATTTATTTTTATTTTATTTTTTGATGTTGGACTCAGTTTACACATTATAATCTAGCCCCAAGCCAAGCAGAGCTTGTGTTATGGACTAGATAACTGATATCCCTAATACAGTACATTACATAGATATTTATTTTGTATTAACATAGAAAATATCCAGAACACCCTGAACAAATATCTGCAGATCGTACAAATATTTGTTCTTAGGCGGGAATCAAACCCCGAAATCAAATGGACGAAGGTTCGCCTGAAACGCAGGAGGTTGCTCCTGCGTTTCAGGCGAACCTTCGTCCACCGCGCCACAGAGGGCGTCAATTTATGGCATAAAATTTAATAATTTCAAATTAAAATCATAACAGTTACCTACCTTGTTACATACCAATACCTTCATGGTGATTGGATTAACGGTTAGAAAGTTAGGTTAGGTTAGGCTATGGCGTCTCCCGAATAATATAAATCAAATTTCAATAGTTTGTAAAACATAATAAACGAGCATTTATTTTATCGATATAAAATCTACTTTATTATTGAGGCACATCACTAATTTAGTAGTATATAAGAAAACACGGGCAACCTACTTTCAGGAATTTTTGAGAAATAAAAAAAAACTGTTAAATGAGCACAAAGCTATTTCAGTGTGCATTGAGGCTGTTATTGTTACATACATACATACATAGACACACGCCTCTTTCCCCGAAGGGGTAAGCAGAGCCTTAATGGGCCTCTTTTCACAGTGGGTTGCACCATCGTGGGAGATAGACGTGACAAATAGTGAGCTCATCCCTGCCATTGCTTCCCACGACTGACTCAGCTAACGTTATTGTTATTGTTAGCAGTTGCTTATTTAATTATTTTTTACTATGGTTACCAACAGTCTACACATGTATATATGAGGTACAAACTATATACCTATCTTTAGCTACAGGAGAAACCAATAAGGGCCTTTCATTTTCAAATAAAAAAAATGTAGTTTGATTTGGGTCAATTGATGGCCCTGACTCAACTGTGGTTGTCAAAATTAACAAATGCATCGTCTGTTATTTTGTGTGATAGTAACAAAATACCACAAAAATATATCACTACGTTGTTGACTTTTACATGTCACTTTATTTATACAGTTAAGTACACAGCAGCGACATCTATTTTCAAGGGTTTATAGATGATTTGATATGGCCATGAAAACCCCTCGTTATAGGCAAACACAACGTGCGAAGATTGTACAGTAACCTAACAATTGGCGATCAACGATTTTTTTAAAGCATCTTTATTTACTTTTAACTGAAAAGAGTATAGTTATTAAAACTATTCCAGTGGTCCAGCTATCGCCGTTCTTAAATTTCATCCAACCCTTAGAAAATTTTGCATTTATAATATTACATACATACACACATACGTAAACTCACGCCTGTTTCCCAGAGAAGTAGGCAGAGACCATGTATTTCCACTTGCTACGATCCTGGCATACCTGTTTTGCTTGATTCACTCACATCACTTTCTTCATATATGCTCATTGGTTAAGGGCGCTCTTGGCCTGGCCATGCTCCAGATCGACCCTGATCTAGTCTGAATACCTTCACCGAGGTCTCCCCCTTCCAACTGTCCCATTCATGCTCATCTTATGAACTAGTTTCGTCAATCTACTATCATTCATCCTTTAACCAATAACCCAAACCATCCAAGCATATCTTTCTCAATCCTTGTCACTATACACGTGCTCTTTCATTTTACAATGCTTTCTTAACACACAGTTTCTTATTCTATCTCTCAAAGTCCGCCATACATACTTCTCAAACCTCTCATCTTCAGTGCATTTATTTTACTTTCATGTTTATTCTGCCTTAGCAACTTTCGCTACCACCATACATTAGTTTTGGCACTAACACTCCTCTATGCATATCCAGTCGTGCCTTTTTGGATACGTTCCGGCTGATAATAAGGCGTTAAGTTCACCTGGTTTCCAGAATTTACTCGCATTTAAATATCATCTTCATGCTTGCCATCTCTTGTAATCAAAGTTCCCAAATGTACAAACTTTTTCATGTTACACTTGTTGTTAATAGTAGTCTGATTTAATTATATTTCTTTAAATATAGTTGCACATGACATTTACGTTGACATATCACCATACACCTCTGCGAGGCACAATTAATCCTTTTACCATACTGGTTCTTTCACCATTGGTCACTAGGCCCCTTTCAGGGACACTATATCTCAAGCTGGTCAGTGAACCAAGAAAGAGCCCGTGACACGAAGTAGTAGTAGTTAGTAGTTACCGGTTAGTTAGTGGTTACATAGCCATCAAATACAAATACACGTTATTCCACATGTCACATGATGTCGAACGTGTTTAATGAATAGTATTTAGTAATCAAGGATATTAAGTAATCATCTACATCTTGGCTTACTGACATTACACGTTATATACATGTTTACGTCAGCAGAATAAATCCTGAAATGCAAATTAATGTATTATACACATTTATATCTACGCTTTTGGTCACTTTTATGTCGCCCCTGTGTCACACGATTAAGTGGAGCTCGATTGAAGAGCGAGCAGGGCAGTCGTAAGGGAATTGGCTTTCATTGCCAATAAATCACGTAACTTGGCAGTGATTTTAGAGTAATGAATGACCAGTGTACTGAAGTGCAGTCGCAGTGAAGAGTGAACCAGTGTTATTGAATAAAATATTCACGGTTTGTTTTGTTAAACCGTTCAGTTTTATTATTTTACCCCGAACACGAACTCAAAAATTACAAAATCTGAGATGGCCACTTTTGTTTTTATACGGCTTAATTTTACTTGGTCAATTTTCATGCAATAAGTTATAGTAATTTATTTGATATTCAGGTACATGTGAAAGGAAACACTATCTTTTTGTAAATTTGATGATCCAATAATTTTTTTACAGCATAAAACTGAACAATTCGGCATTTTTCTTAGAGCAAGTCGAGTCGATTCAGTCTGACAGAGCGATCGGCGACAGCTAGTTTTTTATATGCTGTATGCCCTCGAGGGCATTAAATTTAGAGGGGAACTACAGGGGTGCTTTCAATGGGTACACTCCAAGGGTGTAGTTGTTTTTTTAACCACGCTCTGAGGCTCTGATCGACTTGGATTGACACAGAATGTCAATGCCACTGTCAATTTTTGATGTAAACAAACGCTTTTTCACCCGGTGTTGCCAATTTAGCTCTTTTAGAGCTAAATTCAGCTCTATTTAAACATTATCAGCTCCACTTTTTTTCAAAGAAGTTAGTAGATAGTATTAATGAATGAACGACAAAACCAAAGCCTTATTGTTATTGTATCTGTGTAGTGAATTAGAATGATTTGTTGAATCTTATTACCTGCATTGTTCATTTAGCTCCTCTTTACTGAAACAATTAGCCTTATTTGAACTCTTTTTTTCCCATTGGCTTTTCATTTTTTTTTTCATGTGGTTTATCATTTTTAGATCTCATGAAGTAGAGTTTATTTTTATTTTCAATAGTTATAGAAAATAAAGCCACCAAAGTCAGTTTTTTTCCAAAATTTTGTTACCAAGTTTTTTTATTCTGCGTTTGACCTAGGAACTTGTTTTGTAAATATGGTACTTGTTATGTATTTAGATCGATATAACTACTAACACCCTATTGTACCTACACCAAGAATTAAACGTAATATAAAAAAAAACAGTAAACTGAAAGCATATTATTTAAGTGTGTATTTATATTTTACCAATATATACAAAAAACTTTCGAAACATTTCGAGAATTTTCTGGTACATTTGGTACGGAACCCTGAATGCGTGTGATCCGACGTGCACTTGACAACAAAGATCCTTCCAGCCTTGTTAGGTACTGACAAATTTGACAAAAGCTAGCCTTGATATTTCACAGAAAATATATTGCCGATGTTTACAACATCATCATCAATCAGCCAACATAAACCGCTACTGGACATCTGAACATATGTGTGGATGTAATTTCATTAATATCGGTACAGCGTGATTGATTAACAAAGTCTTAGAGCATTTAATAGCAAAGTAATTCAGGAGCTGATAACAAGTCCTGTTTCACTTAATAAAAAAATCCTCTCGTGGAATCTGGAACTTTCGCAGTTACTATATTACTTGTTGGGCTCACATAAAATATTTCTCCATCTATGGATGGAACAGGATTTTTGGGGAGGAAGGGTGGGATCGACTTGACTTTGACAGCAATCTAACGTCAAAATCGTAACAACCGAACACCCACCCAAAACGGTGGTTGTTCAGTTAGGGTCACGTGACGCTAACCGAACGCTCTAACCGAGCCTCGGAACGGAACAACCCATACGCTTTGGTGACAAGCACATGATTTGACTTTGACAGACGTCAGAATTGTCAGAGGTGGTTATTCGGTTAGGGTCACGTGACTCTAACCGAACGCTCTAACCGAGCCTGTGAACGGAACAACCGTACACTCTGGTGACAACCAACACTCAGAGTGTACCCACTGAACGCACCCCAGCGGGGAATGCCTTTGATGGCGTCTCCATTCCGTGTTGCTCGATGTAACAATAGGATAGAATATTCAACAGGCACTAAATTATATACAGGACATTTTTACGTTGTATATGCCTCATAGCGACATCTATCTAATAGAGTTAGAATCAGAATCGAGTAGTGTTTTATCGACTGATGTGAGAAATAGAGTATCTAATACAGAAAGCTACTTTTTGTTGCCTGTACGATCTTGCCCCCAGACGGTCTTTGCCGCTCTGACCTTATAAATTACAAGCCAATACCTTTAGCTGCCTGATCTGTCCGATCTTCCCCAACCCGGCAACAGCCCGAACCAAGGTCCGTACCTAAATAGTGCCCTTGTGCTCGTTGCCCCAACCTAACATTACAGGTTGAGCGCCATCAGCGCTCGCCAAAAGCCTGGTAAAGCTGGGGTGCGTTCAGTGGGTACACTCTGAGTGTTGGTTGTCACCAGAGTGTACGGTTGTTCCGTTCACAGGCTCGGTTAGAGCGTTCGGTTAGAGTCACGTGACCCTAACCGAACAACCACCTCTGACAATTCTGACGTCTGTCAAAGTCAAATCATGTGCTTGTCACCAAAGCGTATGGGTTGTTCCGTTCTGAGGCTCGGTTAGAGCGTTTGGTTAGCGTCACGTGACCCTAACTGAACAACCACCGTTTTGGGTGGGTGTTCGGTTGTTACGATTTTGACGTTAGATTGCTGTCAAAGTCAAGTCGATCCCACCCTTCCACCCCAAAAATCCTGTTCCATCCATAGATGGAGAAATATTTTATGTAAGCCCAACAAGTAATATAGTAACTGCGAAAGTTCCAGATTCCACGAGAGGATTTTTTTATTAAGTGAAACAGGACTTGTTATCAGCTCCTGAATTACTTTGCTATTAAATGCTCTAAGACTTTGTTAATCAATCACGCTGTACCGATATTAATGAAATTACATCCACACATATGTTCAGATGTCCAGTAGCGGTTTATGTTGGCTGATTGATGATGTTGTTGCAAACATCGCCAATATTTTTTCTGTGAAATATCAAGGCTAGCTTTTGTCAAATTTGTCAGTACCTATCAAGGCTGGAAGGATCTTTGTTGTCAAGTGCACGTCGGATCACACGCATTCTGGGTTCCATACCAAATGTACCAGAAAATTCTCGAAATGTTTCGAAAGTTTTTTGTATATATTGGTAAAATATAAATACACACTTAAATATGCTTTCAGCGATAATGCCGCACATTTTACTGTTTTTTTTTGATATAACGTTTAATTCTTGGTTTAGGTACAATAGGGTGTTAGTAGTTATATCGATCTAAATACATAACAAGTACCATATTTACAAAACAAGTTCCTAGGTCAAACGCAGAATAAAAAAACTTGGTAACAAAATTTGTGAAAAAAACTGACTTTGGCGGCTTTATTTTCTATGACTATTGAAAATAAAAATAAACTCTACTTCATGAGATCTAAAAATGATAAACCACATGAAAAAAAAAAATGAAAAGCCAATGGGAAAAAAAGAGTTCAAATAAGGCTAATTGTTTCAGTAAAGAGGAGCTAAATGAACAATGCAGGTAATAAGATTCAACAAATCATTCTAATTCACTACACAGATACAATAACAATAAGGCTTTGGTTTTGTCGTTCATTCATTAATACTATCTACTAACTTCTTTGAAAAAAAGTGGAGCTGACAATGTTTAAATAGAGCTGAATTTAGCTCTAAAAGAGCTAAATTGGCAACACCGGGTGAAAAAGCGTTTGTTTACATCAAAAATTGACAGTGGCATTGACATTCTGTGTCAATCCAAGTCGTTCAGAGCCTCAGAGCGTGGTTAAAAAAACAACTACACCCTTGGAGTGTACCTATTGAACGCACCCCAGTCATGACCCCAGGCGGTCAACTGCAAATAAGTCAATTCGAAAAAAAAAAAAAAAAAAGATTCCTGAGTAGTTTTTTGACAGACAGTTGGACAACAAAGTGATTCTATAATGGTTCTGTTGGTACCTTTTAGGTGGGGAACCCTGCAATCACAGAACTACGTGATCGAAGGGGGAACCCTAAAAAACAAAGTGCATATATTTTTAACTGACATTATATTTAATTTTATATTGTAGCTACCTAGTCGAACAAAGCTCAAAGATGTTGGGAATCGTATAACGGAACTAAAATGGAGTTGGGCAGGACACCTGGCAAGACGAGGTGTCGATAGGTGGAGTAAGGTGCTAACTGAATGGCGTCCAAGAACTGGGTACAGAAACGTTGGTCGTCCAGCAGCGAGATGGGCAGACGATATCACATGCGTCGCGGCCGAACCTGGATGAGACTGGCACGGGGCCGTAAGGAATGGCACAGGCAAAGAGAGACCTATACTCAGCAGTGGGTGAAGTCAGGCTCTGGATGATGTAGCTAGTTATCGGTAAAACAAATTGGTGCTTTTAAACAAGGTGCATAGGGTAGCCAGGATAGTACATAATGGGAGCTGATGTAAAAAAAAAAAAAAATAGAGATCACATCCCGTATTGTAGGATTCCACAAGCCAGCCTTCAAGGCTGTTAGTTTCTTAGGTCTTATATGAAGCACCGCAAGCTATAAAGCTCGTCAGAATTTCAGTTTACCAGCGAACAACCGCTCTTGTAAGGGGGCAGCCGCCCCTCCCTGCCATTGACACTATATACCATGGACAATAATATAGGACTCAGAGGACACTCGCTGTAGCTGCAATGCGGGCCAAGTACCAGCAATCCGAGGATGCACATATTGCCTAATCGCGTTGTGCGCACTTGGAACTGGCTACCAGACTCAGTGATCAATGCCCCCTCAGTGAATTCTTTCAAAAATAGACTTGACAAACAGTTAAAGTGCACTGATAAGGACAAAGATATACACGCATCAGCTCCGAGAGCTGCCTGTGTATTATAAATAAATAAATAAATAAAATAGATATTTACTGGTGATAATCATAAATTTTTACTTAATTCATTCAAAGCAGCAGCTATAATATCACTTTTATTAATTTGATGAGCCAAAATAAAGTCATAGATCATTTGAATAAACTCAACAGATTTTATATTTTTCCAGCCTTGAGTTTCTTTGACCAGTTTTAATCGATCATTCTTTATAAAGTTTAATGTGGATTGCCTCAACAAATTTAACGAGTATAGGTCAGCTAGTTGCAGAGTATCAACTGCATTCTCAACAGTGAGCCTATTGTTCAGAGCATCTTCACAGAGACTCTTCAATCTGTCCAGTTGATAGTAGTCTGCGGCAACCAGCAACTTGTCAGGAGCATCATCGACTCGTGGAACCTTGTCTGTGTACACAAACATCAGCACGTCTCTCAACACTGCAGTCTCCCACGGAGTCTCCACAACATTTGTTATGCTTTCTTTAGTATTGTGTTCGAAGTGGGCCCTCAAAACCTTACTGCGAGCAGCCAGTACATTTTTATGTGCCCTAAATTCTTGACCGTCAGCAGATTTCATGGTGACATCAGAAAAACTATCATCAGTCAGGAGATTTCCAAGATCCTCGCTCAGTTGAATATATGGCAGAGGTATATTGCTGCAAACGGCAGCCTTTACTGCATGAGACACCATCAATTTGAAGAAAAGATAAAGAGGTTCATTTATATTTGCGCTGGTGTCATGATTTAATCTCACTCCTAAACAATACTGCCATTCGTTTGCTTGGAGTGTCTTAAACTCGTTCACGGACGTTACTTTGGAATAATCTGCTAGCTTAAAATCTAAACTCCATTTCATAAATGAGGAAATAGATGATAGGTAATAGATTTCTATTCTTGAGCTTCCAAAAAAAACAATCTTCAGTTGAAATGGAGTGTCTGGAACTTCAACGACGGTATGCCTAGGGGCACTGAACGAGAACCCACTAACAATGGTGGTGGTTTTCAATAGTTGATTGAATACCGGCACGGTCCACTTTATGTTGTAGATAACAGTTTCTTCTTCTGTAGACTTGTCTAGCTTTATTGTGTAGCAATTGGGGTTGACTTCCATTATGCAGCCTTTCCACAAAGATAATAACTACAATAAAACTGGAGGAAACTCGAAAAAAAAACTATGAGTATACGAAAACAAAAAATCGCAGACAGAACTGACTGAAACAAAACACTATTTTTTTTTTTTTTTTTTTTTCTTTCGCCCTTTTGGGCAGGCTATAGTCTAAGACACATCACATCCCGTTATCCCGTTTCTAGTGAAAATTAAGACTATACCGCCTGGTCATACGTAACGTATTTTTTCTATAATAAATAAAAACAAACATTTCTATCAAAGAATATACTTTCCTTTTGTAAAATGTTGTCTATGGAATATACTATACCCTCGGATTAAGAACAAAGTAGATTCATGACTATACATAGTGGTCTGGTAGTATCTTATTGTTCTTCTACTTCTTCTTCTTTTATGGCGTGTTCAGCGGACCTTATGTTTACGTCCGAATCTCGGAACAACAAATACATCCATGGTCCGAATCCACCACAAGAGTTAGCCAATGGCACTTGGCACTTGGCAGGTGATCGACTTCATAAAACCAAAAAAAGTGCTGGAAGTCTGAGGAAAGTTGTACGGTCCAGAACGAGAATAGTATTAAACACAAATTTATTAATTCTTCTCTTTTTTAACCCCCGACGAAAAACGAAGGTGTTTTTTTTTTTTTTTTATGTGGCGGAAGGGGTGTTATAAGTTTGACGTGTCTGTGTGGTGTGTGTCTGTCTCTCCCATCGTAGCTTCCGAACGGATGAACCGATTTAGTTTTTTTTTTTTTGTTTGAAAGGTGTATTTGTCGGGAGTGTTCTTACAACGTGTAGCTTTGTTTGATCAAAATCGGTTCAACCGTTCAGCGTTGGGTTTTTTTTTGTAATTTTTACAAAATTAATTACTTGTCGTTAATTTGGTCTCACTTGAGACGCATTTTTTTTTTTTTTTGTGTTTTTTGCTCACACCTTATGAACACATCTTCAGATAGCGAAAGTTGATTTCGCGAGAAGTAGGAGACTTAACACACATGCTTTATCGCTGTTATGTGCAAAATATATAAAAAAAACTAATTTCGCGGGTCAAGCGAGAGCATCCACCTCGCCACAGTACACACACACACTTTTGTACTATTATTTTCTATATATAAAAAAATCCTCTATGACTATTATTTATTCAGTGCCACAGGTCGACTCCACGTCAGGCCGTTTTTTATTTATATTTATTTTGAAATAACTGTAGAATCACGACGAACGGCCTTGAACCGCCTCCATCCACCGTCTTCCTTCGACATCTCTAATATCTTTGGTCCAACGCATTCCTTTTTTGCGTCGTTCGTTTCGGTTCCGTTTGTCGTGGCATTCTACGGGGACGCCTACGTCTAGCGGTGGACTTCTGTAGGAATGCACTTAGTTACCTATATGTAACAAGTTTTTCAAACTTATTTTTGGTACCAGAAATCTGAATAGGGTTTTTTTTTATTATTCACGTTGCATTATTGGTTGATTAATATTTTATAATAAAATAAGATTAGTAGCAAACCTATATCTACCGCAAAGCATAGTAGTGCTCGCATTGCTGTGTTCCTGTTTGAAGGTTTGCCGGTGAAATTACAGGCATATGAGACTTTTCATCTTTGTCCCAGGGTGGCGGGCGCAGTACGTTGCCACATAGGGTGCGTCCTAGGTGGACATGATCTGTGATAATGCACTTTTCATAGGCAGAGGGTACCGCTTAACATCAGGTGGAAAATTTGCTTAATTAGTCAATCCAAGTTGCATAATAAAAAAATAAAAACTGCTTACGGTGATGCTCACGCCAAGGCGCTTTTTTTTGTTTTTTGTTTTTGCTAGTTACAGCTCGCTCATGAACACTTCTTCAGATAGCGAAAGTTGATTTCGCGAGAACTTGGAGACTTAACACACATGTTTTAATTGATAGTATCTCATAAATATCATCAGATTAGCTACGATCCCCCTAAACAAAAAAAAACACCGTAAAAATGTTTAGGGGGGGGGGCGCAAAAATTAGACTTTCGCGCCAGAGTCGTCAGCATCCACCTTAAAATATTCAAGTTAGATACTTAAATAAAATACAGAAATAAAAATCATTCCTTTAATTTATTACATTTTTATATTTACAAGTTACATCATTAGACAGACCCTTCGATTTTTAGTCACTGGCCAATCACTAGCATTCACAATTGTATTCCCAAACGACACCAAGCCAAGCCCATTGTAACGCGGGGGGGCTGAGAGGGCGCGCGACGGGGGTGTCACTTGCCCAAAAAATTGAAAACTATTTTAATTTAGCCAAGTTGACTCGCTACTGTCCGATCGGTTTACACCACTGTACTTACTCACTGTACTTATCCAAACAAATGATTAGCAATTTATTTGGAGAAAATCCCGCACGGACACGACCCAATCATGTGTTAGGGCCATTGTAAGAAAATGCCTTACCATATATAAATTATATTATAAAAACGGGAAATTTTCACGTACCGTTAAATCGATGTAAGCACCGACATAGTTTCGACCCGTTTCGAGAGTCTTTATCAAGGTGAGTGAACGTGACGCACTCCACCCGCGTCCCGCTAAGCACTCAATATCATAATTTATCAGGTATTTAAATGTCATTACAATACCTTGTTTTCGGTGTTTTATAAACGATTTTGTATTCTATAAACAAATAAATAAAAATAATAATACAATTATGTAAG
The DNA here is from genome assembly GCA_932527175.1 of Operophtera brumata. Taxonomy (NCBI): domain Eukaryota; kingdom Metazoa; phylum Arthropoda; class Insecta; order Lepidoptera; family Geometridae; genus Operophtera; species Operophtera brumata. Next base: position 2,601,751 of record OW052226.1, read on the forward strand.
TACAACATTTTAAATATATTCTTCGAGGTCAAGACTCATTTATTAACTGTACTTTAGACGCTAATTAGGGCTGAATAAATAATAACACCCTACTCTCGTACTTGGGCCTCCTCTGGTACCCGGACTCTTTTGAGACTGGTGTTATCGGAGGAGTTCCCACACTGAAATGTAGGTACATGCTTCGACCAAAGTAAAATAAAGGTACATGTATGGCGCTCGTCTCGACTTGTCACCTCGAGGGTACTAGCTGAGAATCAGTGTTTGCTCTTTGAGCAAGTTAATTCGCTGAGCTATGACCCATTTGTGATGCTGCAACACACACGTACTTTTAGTTATAGTTTTTATATGGTTTTTAATTTAAGTGCATTGCTTTGTTTTTGTGTAACGATGGTTGTATTATCTAGTTTTAAGTGCACTGTCTTTTATTTGTTTAGAATGCACGTGTGTGATTGGAGATGTAAATAAACGATTTATCTATCTATCTAAGACTCTGGGTCCGTGGGTTATTATTATATGCCGCATTATTAAACTATATGCCGCGTGACATCCAGTGTTTTGCAAGCGAACAGAGCAACAAGAGATACATAGATGGTACCACCGAGCGGAGCGAGCCGCGAACCATTAAGAGCCAGAACACAGCTAAATTCCATCACTATCTAACTCAGTAAAGTTCAGGTATGTCAGAAAGTGACAGAGCAGCGCTCGTTTTACGGAAAGTGAACGAAAATCGGTATTTAAACAAATATTTGCTGCGTAATCGAAAATATAAATCGACCATGCCCTCAATAGGTCATTGTAGAGGTAAGTTAACGATTTTTTATCGAGAAAATTTATCGAATTCGTGTTTTGGGTTCGACCATGCCATTTAGAAAAATTTTTTTTTTTTTTTGTTATCTTAATCTGTGTAGATTTTCTAAAAATACGTTTAAAAAAGCCTATTTGACTCTTGACAGACTCTTAATTAAAACATGATTGGTTCGTGTCCGTTCTGGGTCATAAATGCCCATCGTCCTTTATCGCGATTCACTACAGCGTAGTTTTTTACAGAATCGTCTCCGTTAAGTTTCTTAATGCCATTTAATCAAAGAGTCATGGCAAAACTGAGACTATTGGTGTACCCAAAATTCGAAATAGAGTACACCACTGGTCATCAAGTACCTTTAGATTATTTTTAAGTTGTCCTTATCAGTTTTTTTATAAAACTATGGGAACAATCAAATTATTTTTTGAGTTCATTGGCGGACTGTTACTACTCGGCCCGATCAATATTTAAAAAAAAAATGATTTTCCACTTAGTTTTATAGAAAATGTAACGATGGGAATTTAATTCAATGCCAAACTGTTGTGTAATGTACTTCGGACCATTTGAAATGCAATTGGCCAAAAATCTATGTAAAAATAAAGCCACAGTCCTGTGACAAAGTAGCGTGGGATACCGTATCCCATCGGGCTTGTGTATACTGGGACGTGTGCATACCATCAGGTCCAAAAGGGTTAAGCTGTTCTCGTGCTATCCAAAGATATTCGCTTTGCGTAGGTTCACAAGCGCGGGTACACTTTTGCCATGATTCTTTAAGACGAATGATTGCCAAAATATTATAAGCTCTTTTATAACAATGCAACAATTCAACTCTTGTTACTATTTTTCAATTTTTATTTATTTTTCTAACATGATAATAAATAATGCACCAGCTTCGTTTGTCGTCTCATATGTTCTAAAAACTAAATTAAAAATAATTTACTAAACAATAAGTTACAAAAAACGTCTCAAATATCCTACAATGGCAACTCATTGAAGTTGCCATTATATGAGAAAATACGGGACAGATTTACAAAATGAATAGGTAACTTAATAATTCATAAAATAAATTTCTTCGACTGCTTTTAGTAACTTTTCAAGCTCTAACCTTGCAACTTTTGAAGTGGTAATCTTGTAACCTTTGAAGCGCTAATCTTGTTACTTTTGAAGCGCTAATCTTGTAACCTTTGAAGCGCTAATCTTGTAACTTTTGAAGCGCTTATCTTGTAACTTTTGAAACGCTAATCTTGTAATTTTTGATGCTCTACTCTTGTAACTTTTGAAGCGACAATCTTGTAATTTTTGAAGCGCTAACCTTTTTTTTGTCTGTTTCAATTTTGATAGAACAAGATAGTCAGAACAAAGATTAGACCCACTCAATCATTTGCAATCTGGTTCTTAATGAGGGGTTTTCACGGCCGTTTCTCATCATGCTTAAGCCCTTGAAAATAGATGGCGCCATCTCTGTACTTAACTGTCAAAATAAAGTGAAATGTCAAAGTCAACGACGTAGTGATATATTTTCGTGGTATTTTGTTACTATCACACAGAAGCACAGACAATGCATTTGTTAATTTTGACAACCATAGTTGAGTCAGCGCCATCTATCGAGCCAAATAGAACTACATTTTTTTTAAATTTGAAAATGAAAAGCCCTCATTAGTTATTTATGTCACCAGTTATGTAACGCAGATACCGTTAGATCAGGAGGCCAATTCTCGGATTGTAGAGATTATCTCTAAATTAGAGATAATGTCGAAGTATGAATGTCTACAAAAAATGTCACGAAAATGTCACAATAACCATCAAATCGAATGATTTTGGTCGACTTATGTCTACTTGTGACATCACGAGAATAGCAAATTAAGATTTTATTCGACATTCGTCATCTTTTTTCGACATATGTCGAATTAGACTTAATCTCTAAAGCACGAGAATTGCCCTCCTGAGATCATCTGTAGTTCTTCTGCATTCTTTAAGGGATGAATACAAAATTACGTTTTGCATAATCCTATCCACTCTATGACCACAGTCCAATATATATGATTGGTTCCCAATGTTTCTTTAAAGCGCCATATACCTGAGTGTCCGAGAAATAACCAGTCAGACGAGATTTTTTTACCATAATATTTTTTAAATCATTTTGTATAAATCAGATGATACAGCAGTCCACCCAAAATGATTGTCACAATCTGGTAGTACATGTAGAACAGTCAATCTATTATTACAAGTACCAATCTGGTATTTTGTAATACCAGATTGGTACTTGTTTACTGCAGTCCCCAAAATGATTGCCACAATCTGGTAGTACAAGTAGAAAAGTCAATCTATTATTACAAGTACCAATCTGGTATTTTTTAATACCAGATTGGTACTTGTTTACAGCAGTCCCCAAAATGAATGTCACAATCTGGGGTCTATTTCTTAAAAGGTACAAGTTACAAGCTACGAGTGGAGCAATGGTTACGCTTGTTTTTCCTTTAAAAAATAACAAAATAACAACTTTACCATAGCAACACACTCGTAATTTGTAGAAATAGGCCCCTGAGAGAGCAGTCACAATCTGGTATTAAGGTACCACCTGAGTGGTGTTACAGGTGGAGCAGTCACAATCTGGTATTAAGGTACCACCTGTGTGGTGTTACAGGTGGAGCAGTCACAATCTGGTATTAAGGTACCACCTGTGTAGTGTTACAGGTGGAGCAGTCACGATCTGGTATTAAGGTACCACCTGCGTGGTGTTACAGGTGGAGCAGTCACGATCTGGTATTAAGGTACCACCTGCGTGGTGTTACAGGTGGAGCAGTCACAATCTGGTATTAAGGTACTACCTGTGTGGTGTTACAGGTCGAGCAGTCACGATCTGGTATTAAGGTACCACCTGTGTGGTGTTACAGGTGGAGCAGTCACGATCTGGTATTAAGGTACCACCTGTGTGGTGTTACAGGTGGAGCAGTTACGATCTGGTATTAAAGTACCACCTGTGTGGTTACAGGTAGAGCAGGCCGGAGACGGAAGCATGTGCCATGACAGCCTCCGCGGCTTGTTTGACCTCCAGGTGTCTCCGCGCAGCCTCCAGCCATGGCCGGGCGGCGGCGCGCGGCCCGCCTTGCAACAGGTTCACGTAGCGCAGGGCGGCCGCCAGGTCGCCATGCTGCATGTAGTACCTAAAAAACAAAAAGCGCTTAATAAGCCGTAATGGTTTTTTACGCTCCACTTCAGCCACCTCAAGTAATGGAACTAGTGCAAGTGACCCTCGTCTCGACCTATGGACGTTAAAAAAGCCCCTCCACCTGGCTATATAACACCTGCAGAGGAATTACCCCCTGGTCACCAACTACCCTGTTCCACATTGATACCTCTTATTTATTTTATACAAGTCCGCAAGTCCGGCCCCTCATGGAGTACTGCTGTCACCTCTGGGCAGGAGCACCTGGCTGCCAGCTTGGACCTTTGGACTCGGTTCAAAGGCGTGCAATGAGAATTGTCGACAATCCCAAGCTCACAAACGGTATTGAGCCCTTAAGTCTGAGGAGAGACTTTGCCTCTCTCTGCGTGTTCTACCATTTGTATAATAGGTTATGTTCCGAGGAATTGTTTGACATGATGCCTACAGCAACCTTTTTTCACCGCACCGCTCGCCATCGGCAGGGGATTCATCCGCACACCTTAGAGCTAGGGTGGTCCCGGACTGTGCGGTTTCAGAGGAACTTCCTCCCGCGAACACTCAGGTTGTGGAATGATCTGAGATTTTCCCAAGTGACTACAGTATGGGGTTCTTCAAAAGGGGTGTTTGGTGTTTGTAATGCCTTTGGTATTGGAGGCGTCCATAGGCTACGGCAGGGGTTCCCAAACTAATTTTGTCTGCTGCCCCCTTTGAGAATAAATTGTTTTTTAGCGCAGTGGGCTGCCTGCCTTAAGGATGGCTATACACACCGTGCTCGATGTATGATGTCGAACGTGTCCAGCTTAGAGAAGTCAATGGGCAGATTGTCCAGTTCATCCTGAGGAATTTCCGCGAACTGAAATGAGAAAGATCTATGATGCTTTGATGGTTCCGTACCTACATAGAACCAATGGAACACCCCTAGGGCCCTTCCAATAACCTCACGATACTGAAAAACCTCTAGAGTACTTCCATTAAGGTGGTTGTTTTCGCTTGTGGCGCGATGTTGGTTTTTCGGGTTTTTTGCTCATTACAGCTCGTCAACACTTGTTCAGATAGCGAAAACTATATTGACGGTAATTATATGACCTAACACACACATTTTAATTTATAGTATCGCATAAATATAATTAGTTAAATTAAAATCTTAGATAAAAAAAAAAACTTTCTTCGATACAAACAACAAATTGTTCATCGGTAGAATTTGTTGTTTGTATTGAAGAATGTTTGTCTTTTTTGTCTAAGAATTTAGTATTTATAGAACCACAAATAAAGGTGATTAATCAGTTTTAAGAAGTTTGTAAGGAGCCTTTAAGACTGCACCAACGCCAGGCAGAAATCTTCATACAAAAAAAACGCCACGCGCCGCTCGAATAAGCAGTTATTATTGAATATCTCGTGAAATATAGATAATTTTAAAAAACCCCGTGGGTTTTATAGTATTGATCTTATTTATCACATTTTTGACCCAATAATCTGTACCATATTGACAAACAATAGAATCTAGCCAAAAGTTAGAGGTAACTTTGTGTTTTTTTTTTATCGAGAACATTTTGTCCTATCCTGTTTCTGTCTGGGTGATCCCTCGGTATTATAATGTAGTATCCGTGCATATTTATAATTTGAATATTGTACTTGATTTAGTCAGTTAAAAATCTAATTAAGATTGGTAATTTTGCGTTACACGATAACCCACTGGTGGGGTCAAAAATTTGATAAATACTCGTAAAATCAATACAATAAAACGGAGGGTTCACCAACTTTTTTTTTTAAATATCTATATTTCACGAGATATTCAATAAAAACCGCTTTTTCGAGCGGCGTTTGGCGTTTTTTTCTATGAAGATTTTTGCCTGGCGGTGGCGCAATCTTAATACTTACTTTTGATACGATCAATTTGGATTGTAGCCAGGATAGGAAGTATACTGGGAGGGCGGCGCCTTCGCGGCCCACTAGCGCCACTTTAGCTGCAGTTTTCTCCATCTGAATAAGAACAAACACATCCAAATGTATATATGTCGGAAAGAAGTCATCTGGAGAAAAGATCTACTGAGATTGAAGGCTTATAAACACCTCGTGTACGGCTGCGAACAATCGTATTCTGTCGTGTCGCGCCACCGAACGAATGCGCCCGAGACTTGTTTACGCAAAGACGCAAAGCGACGATTGGATATAAAACGAAGGTGCGGGAGCTAGACGGGATTCAAACCGATTCTTGCGAAAGGCCACTGGCTCGCCTTGGTACGTACGCAACGTAGACCTCCACCGCGATCTAGATCTCGAGTCGATTGCCCTTTTCATAAAGCACGCTTCCCAGCGGTATTATGACTTGGCTGCAAACCATACGAACCCTCTGATATCCTCCATCCCCGACTACCACACAGAGCCTCCCTCTGACCAGACCCTCCGTAAACCAAGACACGTTCTTGGTGATCCCGATGACCTCATACTGACGTCATCCGGTCAAGACAGAGAAAACACTCCACCTTTGCACCGACCTCGCCGGCGAGGTCGAAGAACCTTCTAAGTACCTTTTGTACCTTCGCCTAAACCGGTACAAGCATGTTCCGGGGCATTCTGTTCGTTCCTCCCAAACCGGTAACAGCCCAAGCCGAGGTTCGTACCTAAGTGGTGCCCTTGTGCTCGTTGCCCCAACCTAACTTTACAGGTTGAGCGCCATCTGCGCTCACCAAAAGCCCGGTAAAGCAGTCATGGCCCCAGGCGGTCAACTGCATATAAATCCTTCCGAAAATAAAAAAAATACAAAAATATAGACGGGATTCATTATTACATCGGCGTTGCCCGAGTGCACAAGTGGTTGTAGTTCTCTTAACAAGTTCAAAGTCAGTTTGAGGTCAAGTAATAAAATGTTAGTGAAACCTCTTTTGTGTTTTCCTCATTTGCACGAGACCCACTGGAAAGCCCCTAAGTTGCCTTTTGCCGTTCTGAGAGATCGTGATGATCCGACATATATATAGGACCGCACTAGGCGGAACTGCACCGCAGCGGAACTGAGCGACACAACGCGTCAAAATATTTTTATATGAAATTATATGAGACTAGCGACTCGTCCCGGCTTCGCACGGGTAGTTTCAGGATAAAAAACAGCCCCCCCCCCCCCCCTCCCCACCCAGTTCCGCCTAGTGCGGTCCTGCGTTTATTGTTCTTACCATTTCAAATTTATCACGAAGGCACTTCTCAGTGGCGATGCCCTTTTCGCGGACCTCCTTTGGAATGCCTTTCAGTACGGTCTCCACTAGTTTATCTTCTTTACCTAAAACACACAAATAACATAACATAACACCCAACAGTCACGTACATAGTCCTGATCCCACACTAGAATCCCGTAGTGGGTATCAGGAATTACGAGAAACATATTACAGTAGTACCCAAGTAATATGGCGCGTCGTGAATCTTCATTCACGCAGAAAAGAAAGTATGGCTCCGAAGATTAACGAAAGAATGCTCAAAACATACAATCAACCTTAGATCACTGTTATAAGGTTCATAATACACTGCAGCTGTTAGTTCCGTCTCACTCGCAAGTCACGCCACTCAATCAGAAGTATGGCGGCTGACTAACAGCTGTCGACCAATAGCGGTACATAGCAAATCCCGCGCTTTAAAATAAATCATCTTCTGCGCAGGTACATCGGTAAGCCATATTACTTGGTAGTACTGTACTTCATACTTTTTACTAGAAACGGGATATTTACCATGATTTTCGAAAAAAAAACACCCACGGTTTTTTTTTTTTTTTTAATACATAACCATGATAGTTTCAAAAGTTATATCATGATTTTTTAGTTTTGTTTGTTCCCGCCCGATATTTCCAATCAAACAAACGACAATTAAAACTCAAAAGACTAGGACATCATACACATAGACACACGCATTTTTCCCCGAAGGGGGTAGGCAGAGCCTCAATGGGCCTCTTTTCACAGTAAGTTGCACCATCGTGGAATATAGACGTGACAACTGGTGAGCTCATCGCCGCCATTGCTTCCCACGACTGATTTTAACGCTTTCTTTCGGTAATAACACATTCCTTAATAAGCTAGCAGCCAGGACAAATCTTATCCCAACAAATCTTATCAACAAGTCCGGGTAATCTCTTAGTCGGCTTATACGACATCCACGGGAGGAGACGGAGGGGTTTATTCTTAGGCCGGACACACCACAGCACAGTTAAACTTCATAAATCATGGTAAATGGTACAAAACCATGATAGTTACATACATACATACATAGACACACGCCTTTTTCCCCGAAAGGGTAGGCAGAGCCTTAAATCTTTTCACCTTGGGTTTCACCGTTTGATAGTTTCGAAAGTTATATTGTCGTACCTGTTAACAATATAACTTCTGAAACTATCATGGTTTTGTACATACTTTTAACAAGAAACGGAATATTTCCCATGACTTTAGTTAGTTCTCCCGTGATCATGGCGCATGCAACTGTGCCGAAATATCGGGAACAATCAAAACTCAAAAACCATGTTTTTTTTTTACACGTATGCCAAAACTCAGCTCAATCGGTTGAGTATAACTTTTTAAAAATTTGCAAGACCTACCCTTACAAACATATTCCACCCGGACATACACTGCAAGTTAATCTAAAGCTTGTAGAAACATAACCCTTCCTAATTTTCACTAGAAACGGGATATTTACCATGATTTTTGAGTTTGAAATGTTCCCGATATTTACATTGATATAACATCTACTCGCAAAGACTTGACTTTATGGTTCCATCGGATGCAGCGATGTATTGATGCGAATGGACTCTATTTTGAAAAGATATATTAAAACTTTTGAAACTATCATGGTTATGTACATAATTTTCACTAGAAACGGGATATTTTTACAATTTTTTTATAAATATCCCGATGGTAGTGGTATCGTTCGTAATAAAAGAGTGAGAAAGAGGGTAGATCGATATATCTGCCAATAACATCTACTCGCAAAGACTTTAGTTAGTTCTCCCGTGATCATGGCGCATGCAACTGTGCCGAAATATCGGGAACATTTCAAACTCAAAAATCATGGTAAATATCCCGTTTCTATTGAAAATTAAGTACATAACTATGATAGTTTCAAAAGTTATAACCCTTCCTTTTGGTTTTTCCGTAGTCTGGTAAAAAGCGAGGCATTTTAGTTACCAGCTTTCTCGAGCGCCTTGATCTCGTTGTCGATGTTGGCCTCGGCTGAGGCGCGCCGCGTCGCCGCGAGGAGTGCCTCGGCCGCCGCCCACAGGGACTGCGAGCGTCGCGCTTCGCCCTCGGCCTTCGCGCGCTCTGCAACACAACACAGATACTCAACAAGAGATCACCGCCATGTGGGATGAGGATTCAACGAGAAACAAAGTCAAAGACTTAACATTGATAGACCTTCGTTTGGCCGCGATCCCACCTTTTGGTATTGGTAAGTGACGATGTGGCCAACGATGGAGCACAAAGGTCTAGAAGGCACCTATTCACTCTAGCCTTGAAGAGACCCAGATCATAGTTTTCAGGAAAGACAGACGACAGTAGGGCATTCCACTCCTTAGCAGTTCTCATTATAAAGGTAGAACTGAAACGTTTAGTACGAATAGAGGGTATACTTATGAGGTAAGGATGGTACCGAGCCGTGCGCCTGCTCGTCCTATGATGAAAAGGACTGATAGCGAAGGGCCTATTTTCTAAGTTACACATTATTCATATCTTAGATACTTTTTATAGATAGCTAGCGACTCGCTCCGGCTTCGCACGCGTAGTTTCAGGATGAAAAACAACCCCCCCCCCCCCCTCCCCCGCATCTCCGTCTCCTTGTTCTAAGATACCTCCCTATCAATTTTCAGCCAAATCGGTTCAGCCATTCTTGAGTTATAAATAGTGTAACTAACACGACTTTCTTTTGTATATATAGATATATATTTTATACTTTATTTATTTTGTTTTATCAGCATCAGCTCACACTAGTCCACTGCTGGACATAGGCCTCTCCCAATACGCGCCACTGAGCCCGGTGCTCGGCTCTTCTCATCCACTTACTGCCGCCGCCTATCGTAGGTCATCGCTCCACCTAGCCAGAGGGCGCCCCACGCTACGTATGCCAAGACGCGGTCTCCACTCAAGAACTCGCTTACCACAACGGTTGTCGGTTCTTCGGCATATATGAACAGCCCAGACTCGGCACACATCGTCAGGAGGTTCCTCTCTGCCGCCCTAGCCTCCGACCGCTTGGGCCTTGCTCCGCGGTCGGTGGTTTCCCAATTTGATATATTTTTTACTATAACTTTTTTTTTACTATTTTTTTTGTAGATAAGTAGTCCTTTATTGTAGAAAATGAATTTTATGACACGTCTTAATATAAATCAGACCACGGCTGTTAGATCCATCTTAAATTGAATACTTACCTTTGAGGGTTGACATAGCTGTCAAGTGATTTGACTTAATTTCTGACGTACCTATAATTTACCGGTCTAATTTAAATTTGATTTATTAATTTGACTGGTCCTAACGGACTTTTTTGACATATTTAAATATAAATGTGTATTATGTGTATAGTTTTGTATGTATATTGATTGTGTGAATATTTTGTTTTGTTGTTATGTGTATTAGTTTTTTTTTTCAGTTAAGTGTGAATCAATTTGTATTACATAATCACGTACGATTGTAGCCTAAGAGCGATGGTAGCCTAACGGTTCAATAGTGCAACTCAGAATCCAACGATACCGGGTTCGATCCTAGGCTCCGCACCCATGACTTTTCTAAGTTATGTGCGGATTTCCATCGCTCTGTGCTTCGGAGGGCACGTTAAGCTGTCGGTCCCGGCTGTTATTGATTAATAGCAGTCTATAAGCCATGTCAGAGGCCCTCGGGCGGCTTGACAAACTCCGACACCAGAGGCCAGCACTACCTCATACGAAACGACGACGACGACGTACGATTCTCCCTTTAAACCGTACCTTTATCTTTCCTCAAACTCCCAGCACTTTTTTGGTTTTATGTCAAGTTAATCACCTGTCATTGGCAAACTCCTGTGGCACCAATACCGGTCCGCTGAACACGCCAAAAAAAAGAAGAAGAAGAAGAAGACATATTTAAAATTTGATTTCTATATAGCCCTACAATAACTATTGTTTTTGACATTTTGTTTAATTATTATTATTGTCTTCATTTTATTTTATTTTATTCACTAACTGTTTTTAGATATAAATTAATATGAACAAATCGTAATGCATGCATACAATGTGTTTATCTAATAACAATACTAACATTAATGTACATATCTATATATATAATCCATATATATAAAACACAGTCGTGTTAGTTACACCACTTATAACTCAAGAACGGGTGAACCGATTTGGCTGAAAATTGGTGGGGAGGTAGCTTAGAACCAGGAGATTGACATAGGATGATGATGATGGTGGATGATGATGATGTCATATTTTCAATGTTAGTTTGTAGTATTCAATTGTAATTATTCTTACTAACCATAGTGTAGATAGACAATGTATTTTACTAACCCAATGATCCTTGTTGATTGAATAAATAAATGAAATATATATATATATATATATATATATATAGGGGAAGGGGTAGGAGGGGGGGTTCAAACGTATAAAGTACGTGGTGTATAGTCGTAATTTTTCTAAAATAATACCAAGCCACGTTAATTCCAATGCTATGATTAACATTACCTTTGAGTGTCTGCTCGATAGCCCCCAGTTTCCCCGCCATGGCTGCGAGGTCTTTCTTGAATACAACGCGTTCCTTCTCCACCGCCTCCGACAGTACGCGATTGAACTTGGCCATGATCTGAAATAATTACACAATGTATTTGGAAACATAATATATGAATAGTGGAACGCCTGTGACTTCGTCCGCATGGAGTCCTCTTGTGCACCCCCCAGAAAACAAAACGAATGTGACCTCCATAAAATACATGTAAATACAAGTTGAATACTGTTCCCATCTATGGCACGGGGCACCCAAGTATCAGCTGCTTCGCTTTGACTCCCTATAGAGAAGAGCCATTAGAATCGTCGGCGACCCTAAGCTCTCCAATACTCTAGAACCGCTTAGCGAGCGCAGAGCCATTGGATCACTTTGCGTGTTCTACCGCCTGTACAACGGGGAATGCTCTGACGAGCTTTTCGATCTCATCCCGGCATCGAAATTTTACCATCGCTCTTCCCGGCACCGTGACAAAGCTCATCCACACATCATAGATCCCTGGGTTTCTCGTACGACTCGTTTCTCGAGATCATTTCTTCCCCATACCGACAAACTATGGAATGAGCTTCCATCTGAGGTTTTCCCGCTTGGTTACGACATGTGTCGCTTCAAGAAAAATGTTCATAAATTCCTTCAGGGTAGGCAGAGCATCGACAATACCCCCGGTGTTGCCGGTGTCTATATAAGCGACGGTGACCACTTTACATCAGGTGGGCCGTAAGCTAGTTTGCCTATTAGTTTAATAACATGAATATTGTAATAATATTTTCAACACACTTGCTCATAAAGCGGCTCTTATTTCACCGCAATTAGGCACATAATGACATCTGTAGCCGTAGTGTGACTTTTTGCTACAAGTTTACGCGCTCTACCAAGAAATGTACAGAGCCCCTAGCGGCGAGTTAATGAATCATTTTGTGTGAGTGTTTTGCGAGTGTAAGTGACATTTTTGACAGTTCACGTCACGTATTGTTGTAAAGTATACTTGTTGTATACCTTAATTTTGCCGTTTACTCAACCAACTCAGTGGTCGCGTAAACGCGTTTTAACTGGTATGCCCACACTAAGGCAAACTAAACTATAATCTGGGTCTCTTCAAGTCAAGAGTGAATAGATGCCTTCTAGACCTTTGTGCTTCATCTTCGGCCACATCGTCACTTACCAACAGGTGAGATCGTGGTCAAACAAAGGTCTATTAATGTTAAAAAAAAAAAAAAAAAAAAAAGCCTCTGTAATCAAACTGTGACTTTTTCATAGCTATTATTCACAAGTGAGTTATAGAGACAGTTGAACATTAACACAGAGTGTGTTTTCTGTTTTATTATTATTTTCTTCACAAGTGTGTTGAAAAACGTCGTATGATACACGTGTGTATTGATGATTACCGTCCTCGGCTCTCTTACCCTCAATTAACGGTTCGGGTCTCAATGGCGCCTCAGCGGTAATCACAAACATTACACACTAATTTTCACTAGAAACGGGATATTTACCATGATTTTTGAGTTTTATATGTTCCCGATATTTCGGCACAGTTGCATGCGCCATTATGTACATAACCATGATAGTTTCAAAAGTTATATTACACACTAGTACCATAATTTACTATTACTTATTAATCATTGTTTCAAATTAGATTTAAATAAATTCCCATTTAGGATTTTATACTTGTCTGGCATTTTATTGTAAATAGTGTTGCCATATAAAAAAAACAGTGGTGTTTAAGTTGTACACACTTCTGTAACAATGCTGTTTTGTAGCTGGGTATGAATAGTAGTACTAGAGCATTTTTGTGAAAGAGTTCGTCCGGGGAAGTACTACCACCATACCTATTTCTGACGCAAAGCAGTAGTGCTCGCATTGCTGTGTTCCGGTTTGAAGGGTGCCGGTGAAATTACAGGCACATAAGACTTTTCATCTTAATATGTCAGGGTGGCGGGTGCGGTGCAATCCTACATAGGGCGCGTCCTAGGTGGGCGTGACCTATGTGATAATGCACTGTTCATAGGCAGAGGATACTGCTTAACATCAAGTGGTTCATCAGATAGATCAGTCATTCCAAGTTTAAAAAAAAAAAAAAAAAAAAACTTAGATCTTATACGCCGCTACAGTTGGCTATAATAGGATGAAAGAAGACTGCATACAGCAGGGATGAGAATGTTGAGATGGATGTGTGGAGTAACAAGAATGGATAAAATAAGGAATTGGTCATCATCAGCCCACACTAGCCCACTGCTGGACATAGGCCTCTCCCAATACGCGCCACTGAGCCCGGTGTTCGGCTCTTCTCATCCACTTTCTGCCGCCGCCTTTTGTAGGTCATCGCTCCACCTAGCCAGAGGGCGCCCCACGCTACGTTTGCCAAGACGCGGTCTCCACTCAAAAAACAAGGATACTCAAAGGAATGAGTATATCAGAGGAAGTTTGAAAATGGGGAGACACACTGCTTATTTATCACGCTAGGTGGCGCATAATCGCTGGTGTTGTTTCGTAGCCAATCAAAGGTCTATCAATGTTAAAAAAAAAAAAACTGTCAAAGGTGTCAAATATCTATGGATAATTTTAGTAAATAAACATTAAATAATAGTCTGGTATAAACATGTCCCAGTGTAGTGCATTTCAGTGTACAAATAAAGGTACACACCGTTTCCCTTCTGATGAGAAAAAGACAAGACCACTAAATGACAAGCACCAGCGATGGTGGCGCCATCTGAGATTAGTTTTGCTTGTGGCTCCCCATTGCACCAGTGACAGAAACGTTGAAAGGAAATCGTAAAGCTTGGTATGGAAGAGGAATGAAAGAAAGAGAAGTACAAATGAACCTGAGAACAGATGGATGGATTGCGTGAGAGATGATATGAATGAAATAGGAGAGAATGATGAGGTGACGGCTGACAGGGGAGAGTGGAAGAAACAGACTTACTGCGCCGACCACAAATAAACTGGGAAAAGGGCAAGACAGTGGGATGAGTTGGCTATAATAGTATCAAGAAACAGACGTACTGCGCCGACCACAAATAAACTGGGAAAAGGGCAAGACAGTGGGATGAGTTGGCTATAATAGTATCAAGAAACAGACGTACTGCGCCGACCACAAAAAAACTGGGAAAAGGGCAAGACAGTGAGATGAGTTGGCTATAATAGTATCAAGAAACAGACGTACTGCGCCGACCACAAATAAACTGGGAAAAGGGCAAGACAGTGAGATGAGTTGGCTATAATAGTATCAAGAAACAGACGTACTGCGCCGACCACAAATAAACTGGGAAAAGGGCAAGACAGTGAGATGAGTTGGCTATAATAGTATCAAGAAACAGACGTACTGCGCCGACCACAAATAAACTGGGAAAAGGGCAAGACAGTGAGATGAGTTGGCTATAATAGTATCAAGAAACAGACGTACTGCGCCGACCACAAATAAACTGGGAAAAGGGCAAGACAGTGAGATGAGTTGGCTATAATAGTATCAAGAAACAGACGTACTGCGCCGACCACAAATAAACTGGGAAAAGGGCAAGACAGTGAGATGAGTTGGCTATAATAGTATCAAGAAACAGACGTACTGCGCCGACCACAAATAAACTGGGAAAAGGGCAAGACAGTGAGATGAGTTGGCTATAATAGTATCAAGAAACAGACGTACTGCGCCGACCACAAATAAACTGGGAAAAGGGCAAGACAGTGAGATGAGTTGGCTATAATAGTATCAAGAAACAGACGTACTGCGCCGACCACAAATAAACTGGGAAAAGGGCAAGACAGTGAGATGAGTTGGCTATAATAGTATCAAGAAACAGACGTACTGCGCCGACCACAAATAAACTGGGAAAAGGGCAAGACGATGAGATGAGTTGGCTATAATAGTATCAAAGGTCTTACCTCAGCTTCCTTCGCAGCGAGCCGCTCCCGTAGGATCTCCTGTTGGATCTCCAATTGCTTCTTCATCTGATCTTTCAAATTCAAGTTGGCTACCATTTGAAGTTCCAGCGCCTAAAGTAAACAATGTATAAGTTAAACATTTATTTACAGAAAGAATAATACAAGGTATGTACAAAATACATATGAAACAGTTGTGCTACCTGAAGACCGCTGCTAGCGATCTAAAGGTAGCTCAACTGATCCAAATCACTACCAGACGGAAGCATCCCTAAGATATAAAATAAAAATAAGTAATAAGTTAGTTATTTTATTTTTATTAACCCCCGACGCAAAAACGACGTGGTGTTATAAGTTTGACGTGTCTGTGTGTGTGTCTGTCTGTGGCATCGTAGCTCCCGAACGGATAAACCGCTTTTTTGTTTGTTTGTTTGAAAGGTGAATTTGTCGTGAGTGTTCTTGTGTTCTTAATGTTTGATCAAAATCGGTTCAGCCGTTTCATTGCGTTGAGTTTTTTTAATTTTCACCTAATTAATTACTTGTATTTGTTTTGATTGTGTGATTAGAGAATCACAAAAAAAATAGAAAAAAAAAACAAAAAAAAAATTGGAGAAATAGATAGATAAACGTTTTATCTATCTATTTTATTTTTATTTTAGTTTTTATTTTATGTATTAGGATTACCAACAGTTCACACATGTATACAAATATATGCAGAGGTACAAACTATGTCTTATATTTTTTTATTTTTTTATTTTTATACTACTTGGATGACGGAACAAGCAAGAGGCCCACCTGATGTTAAGCGGTAACCTCTGCCTATGAACAGTGCATTACCTCATAGGTCACGTCCACCTAGGACGCACCCTATGTGGCATTGCACTGCGCCCGCCACCCTGAGACATAAAGATGAAAAGTCTCATGTGCCTGTAATTATGTATGTATGCTAAATGAGAAACCAATTACAGGCAAACACAACATGCACCATACATACACACACACACACACACACACACACACACACACACACAGTTATAGACACACGCCTTTTTCCCCGAAAGGGTAGGCAGAGCCTCAATGGGCCTCTTTTCACAGTGGGTTGCACCATCGTGGTATATAGACGTGACAAGTGGTGAGCTCATCGCCGCCATTGCTTCCCACGAATGACTCGGCTAACGATTTCTTCCAGTAATAACACATTCCATAATAAGCTAGCAGCCAGGACAAATCTTAGCAACAAGTCCGGGATAATCCCTAAGTCGGCTTTTACGACATCCACGTGAGGAGACGGAGGGGTCTGAGGTTCTGCCTACCCCTTCGGGGAAAAAGGCATGTGCCTATGTATGTATGTACTACAATAGGTACAGAATTAATAAATAAAACTATACACACATATGATGGTGATATGATGATGATGATGAAGATAATGATGATGATAACGATAATGATGATGACGATAATGATGATGATGATGAAGATAATGATGATGACGATAATGATGATGAAGATAATGATGATGACGATAATGATGATGATGATGAAGATAATAATGATGACGAAAATGATGATGAAGATAATGATGATGACGATAATGATGATGACCATAATGATGACGATAATGATGATGATGATGAAGATAATGATGATGACGAAATTGATGATGACGATGACGATAATGATGATGATGATGAAGATAATGATGATGACAATAATGATGATGATGAAGATAATGATGATGAAGATAATGATGATGACGATAATGGTGATGATGATGAAGATAATGATGATGAAGATAATGATGATGAAGATAATGATGATGCTGATGAAAATGATAGTGATTATGATGATGAAGATAATGATGATGATGATGATGATGATAATACTATTTTAGATACCTTCTTTTGAAATTCTTTTTCCTTTTCTAGTGTCTCTAGTTTGATCATGTCTTCAACCTTCGCTTCAATTATAGCTTTTTCATCGTGACCTGAAATTAAAAAAAAAAGTTCTTTATTGGTCTCCCAGTCGGATTTTGATGCGGATAATTTTTCACGTAAGGTTTTATAAATAACTAGCAATCCGCCCCACCATTCAATAAATAAATAAATAATGCTGGACAGTTGATATTATCTAGCCCCAAGCTGAGCAGATCTTGTGTTCAGAAATCAGATTATACACAATGGATCCCCCACTAGGGCTAGCGGGTATCCGGAAATAGTTTAATAAATACGATGGTTATGGTTGCGAGTTCGATTCCCGCCTCGGAACAAATATTTGTACGATCTGCAGATACCAAAAATGTATATCTATGTAATGTATTATCTAGTACTCATACCACAAGCTCTGCTTAGCTTGGGGCTAGATAATGCTGTGGGAACAGTCCAGGTCTTTTTTTAATTATTGTTAAACCTTTTTCTGCGAAATAAATCATTCATTCATTCCAGCTTCTCACAGGCACTAACTACACTTTTTATTAGATTCAGCGAACCCCCCCCCCCCCTTTATTTTATATTTTTTTTATAAAATAAAGTCGTGTTAGTTACACCACTTATAACTCAAGAACGGGTGAACTGATTTGGCTGAAAATTGGTGGGGAGGTAGCTTAGAACCAGGAGATTGACATAGGGGTGAGGGGTAGGAGGGGTAGGAGGGGGGGGGGGGGGTGTTCACCGGGGGCTACCCGTGCGAAGCCGGGGCGAGTCGCTAGTACTGTAATAAAAGCTGACTTACATTCAATTGCTCTGTTTATTTTCAGTTCCCGAACCGTTTGCAGCTCAGCTACTTCATTTTGGAGAAATTGCACCTACAACAGAGTAAGATACAGTTTCAAACACATCGCTTCAATCAATACTCGTAGACGCTATAATGACACCATTATTATCGCTATTTTGGGTCGCTATAATCTGGGTCTCTTCAACGCTAGAGTGAATAGATGCCTTCTAGACCTTTGTGCTCCATCTTCGGCCACATCGTCACTTACCAACAGGTGAGATCGTGGTCAAACAAAGGTCAATCTAAGATAAAAAAATTAAAAAATAAACTCCGTTGGCCGCTGTAGACAGAATCTCTGTAAATGGGAAATGAGAGACCCCCTCCCTGACTGAATGCAATTGCGGCGACCCTATTCAATGTATGCGGCATTCGCTCACCTGCCTCTTGTGCCCTACCAGCTGCACAGAGGACGACCAGAATAAAGCCACAGAGAACGCAATTACAGTGACCAAATTTTATTCCACTACTGTATAAAACAAAAACAAAATGGTGAAACTTTGACACGAAAGAAGAAGACGAAATCGCTCGGGAAAACCTCAGCAGGGAGATCATTCCACAACCTGAGCGTTCGCGGGAGGAAGTTCCTCTGAAACCGCACAGTCCGGGACCACCCTGGCTCGAAGGAGTGCGGATAAATTCTCTGCCGACGGCGAGCGGTGCGATGAAAAAAGTTTTTTTTTCTTAAACTATTGTCCCACTGGGCAATGGTTTCCCCCAAATTGTCCCACTTGTCCCTGTCCTAGGCAGTCTTTCACCACTCCTTTTCAAAATTATTTATTTATTTATAGACGAGCAGCTTTCGCTGTTATGTCTACATCGTCAAAGTGGAGTGTCTAATTTTGGGTCACTTTTTTAAGTTTTTTTTTTTTTTTTTTGAGTTTTGATTGTCCCTGATATTTCGGCACAGTTATAGATAGATAAAATAGATACTTAGATAGAAAATTATTTATTGCAGTAATTTAAAAGTTTTTTTTTTTTTTTGTAATTTATTCAATAACAAACGTCACAAATTCATTATAGTGTACATCAGATTCAGTGTTCCAAATTGTCCTTTCGTAGCCACTTGTCGAGCTTGTTTTTGAATGCATTTACAGACGTGGCAGAAGCAACATCGTCTGGTGGTATGTTCCAATTGTCACCTACGTTACCATCACCTGTTACTGAAGAAGTGACAAGTGACTGAACAAGTGGCTACGCTAGGCTAGGTTATATTAATTTTTGTAAAACTAGCTGTATATTTCTCCAAAATTAAAATAAATAAACAAGACAGTTTAATGTTTGGCAATAAACAGTCTTGTTTATTTATTTATTTATTTACTGTGTATTTTATTTATTTAAATTTTGGAGAAACTTACAGCTAGGTTTACAAAAATGCAGATAACCTAGTCTAGCGCTTGTAAACCTGTCTGTCAGTAGGTGACGAACCTGTTTCATAGTGTAGAGCAGCAACAAGTCGGTGTCGCCTTTGATTTCCAGTGTCCACGCGCTCAGGTCGACCCCCGGGAACAGCGTCTGCAGCTCCTCTTTGCACATTTTGAGTCTATGGAGGCCTAGCGCGTGTAAACCTGTCTGTCAGTAGGTGACGAACCTGTTTCATAGTGTAGAGCAGCAACAAGTCGGTGTCGCCTTTGATTTCCAGTGTCCTCGCGCTCAGGTCGACCCCCGGGAACAGCTTCTGCAGCTCCTCTATGTACATTTTGACCCCCGGGAACAGCTTCTGCAGCTCCTCTTTGTACATTTTGACCCCCGGGAACAGCTTCTGCAGCTCCTCTTTGTACATTTTGAGTCTATGGAGGCCTAGCGCCTGTAAACCTGTCTGTCAGTAGGTGACGAACCTGTTTCATAGTGTAGAGCAGCAACAAGTCGGTGTCCCCTTTGATTTCCAGTGTCCTCGCGCTCAGGTCGACCCCCGGGAACAGCGTCTGCAGCTCCTCTTTGTACATTTTGACTCTATGGAGGCCTAGCGCTTGTTAACCTGTCTGTCAGTAGGTGACGAACCTATTTCATAGTGTAGAGCAGCAACAAGTCGGTGTCGCCTTTGATTTCCAGTTTCCTCGCGCTCAGGTCGATCCCCGGGAACAGCGTCTGCAGCTCCTCTTTGTACATTTTGACTCTATGGAGGCCTAGCGCCTGTAAACCTGTCTGTCAGTAGGTGACGAACCTGTTTCATAGTGTAGAGCAGCAACAAGTCGATGTCGCCTTTGATTTCCAGTGTCCTCGCGCTCAGGTCGACCCACGGGAACAGCGTCTGCAGCTCCTCTTTGTACATTTTGACTCTATGGATGCCTAGCGCCTGTAAACCTGTCTGTCAGCAGGTGACGAACCTGTTTCATAGTGTAGAGCAGCAACAAGTCGGTGTCGCCTTTGATTTCCAGTTTCCTCGCGCTCAGGTCGACCGCCGGGAACAGCGTCTGCAGCTCCTCTTTGTACATTTTGACTCTATGGAGGCCTAGCGCGTGTAAACCTGTCTGTCAGTAGGTGACGAACCTGTTTCATAGTGTAGATCAGCAACAAGTCGGTGTCGCCTTTGAGTTCCAGTGTCCTCGCGCTCAGGTCGATCCCCGGGAACAGCGTCTGCAGCTCCTCTTTGTACATTTTGACTCTATGGAGGCCTAGCGCGTGTAAACCTGTCTGTCAGTAGGTGACGAACCTGTTTCATAGTGTAGAGCAGCAACAAGTCGGTGTCGCCTTTGAGTTCCAGTGTCCTCGCGCTCAGGTCGATCCCCGGGAACAGCGTCTGCAGCTCCTCTTTGTACATTTTGCGGGCCTGTTCCACCTGCAGTAACATACAGTATTAAATACCAATATCATACCATTGATGAACAGATTACTTATGGTGGTTGCTTTCGCTTGTGGCGCGAAATTCATTTTTTTTTCGTGTTTTTTGCTCATCACAGCTCATCAACACTTCTTCAGATAGCGCAAACTATGTTGACGGTAATTATATGACCTAACACACAAGTTTTAATTTATAGTATCACATAAATATCATTAGTTTAGCTACGATTGTGCTTCAATGGTATTTACAGTGTTTTTGTTTCAAGCACATTCATAGCCAAACTAATGATATTTATGTGATACTATAAATTAAAACTTGTGTGTTAAGTAGACGTGGGTAACTCGGGTCGGAGCCGGCTCGGCGGTTCAGATCACGGGGCAACAGCTCGCAGGTCAACAGCTCAAGCACTTTTAAAGCAGCTCAAACAGATCAAGCAGCTCAACAGCTCAACTCGAACCGTCCGACCGAACCGCAACATACATCTGTGCGCGCGCGACAACCTATACGATAGCGACTGAATTGATTTGAGTTTTATCTGTTCGAGTATAAGGTCCATATTGGAAAAGCTGAGCCGTTTGATCTGTTTTGTGCTAAAATGTTTTGCGTTTTAACGCAAAAGATATAGGGTCTATATTAGAAAAGCTGAGCCGTTCGACCTGTTTAGCTGAGTGCGTACGAATAGTACGTTTTGTTATGCGTAGTACGATAGCGACTGAATTGATTTGAGTTGTATCTCTTCTTAGATAAGGGTCCATATTGGAAAAGCTGAGCCGTTGGATCTGTTTTGTGCTTGGATCTGTTTTGTGCTAATATATCTTGCGTTTTATCATATAAGTTGTAGGGTCTATATTAGAAAAGCTGAGCTGTTTAGCTGAGTGAGTACGTCTTGTTATGCGTATCGTATGGATTTTGAGCTGTTTTACTTTGATTGACCGGAACTTGACTTGCAAGTTGCAACTGTGTGTACCTACTCGTACTTACGTAGGCTACGTATTAAGAAATAGAACGTGATAGGTAGGTACTTCTGTACCAAATTACAGTGTAATGAATAAGTAACCCGTAGGTCACCACAGTTTCACCTACTCAACTATGTGAATATATAAGTACCTACCTAATGTGACTTTTTCGTCTTATTACTTATTTCTGTAAATAAATGTATATTTTGTAAGTAGTTAGCCTACCTAATTTAAATATATATTGCTAGGTAGCATTATTTTCAAATGATTTGTTTATTTAGTAATCAATCTAAATATAATTCCTGTGTAGTAATAAGTACCTAGATGAATAGTTAGCAAACATGACATGATATTAACATATAATTTGAAGATATAATTAAACTCTCCGACATTGGCAAACTTACACGGCCAAGTTTTCAAACTAAATTACTTTGAAATCTTTAATATCTTTTTATCTGTTTGATATCTAAATATTCTATATCATGAGCTGTGATGGTTACGCAGCTCCCGCAGTTCATTGGAACCGTTGGAGCTACACTGGAAAGTTTTAGCTGTTTTGAGCTGTTTAGCTGCAGTTCAGCTCCGGCTCAAGGCGTTGAGCTGCGAGCTGAACTGCAGCTCAAGAAATTTGACTGAGTTACCCATCTCTAGTGTTAAGTTATATAATTACCGGCAACATAGTTTTCGCTATCTGAAGAAGTGTTGATGAGCTATGATGAGCAAAAAAACACGAAAAAAATTGAATTTCGCGCCCAAGGGACAGCAACCACCTTAAAGGTGGTCACAGACAATGAAGATGGTATAATATTTCGCCATACAATCCAAAATATATAATAGGGGTATGTAATTGCCGTTGCATAGTAATAGATACTTTGAATTGACATAAAACCTTCATGGTGTGAGATTTTCGTGTGAAACTTTTTTCATACGAAACCTATGAGGTTATTTTTTTTTATAGAGAAAAATTATCGAAATCTTGTAAAATATGATGAAGATTCACATATATATATAAAAAAAGATGAATTGATTCCTTACACTATACTAAAAAGCAAGGGATATGAGTATAAAAATAAAATATCTAGTCTAGTGTAAGAAAAAAGATCGAGGGCTCAGCCACGCTGTTTTTCAGCTTCGCCTTAGAATAAATAAATAAATAAATAAATAATGTTGGACAGTTCACACAACATTATCTAGCCCAAGCTAAGCAGAGCTTGTGTTATGGGTACTAAATAACTGATATACTTAATACAATATATAACATAGATAGATATTTTTTATTATACATAGAAAATACCCAGAACACCCTGAACAAATATCTGCGATCGCACAAATATTTGTTCCGAGGCGGGAATCGAAACCGCAACCTCCTGCGTCGCAGGCCAAGCTTCGCCCGCCGCGCCACAGAGGTCGTTACAAAACAGAGGAATGCTGCTGTTGTAAATTTATTGTTGTCTTAAACGTCTATGACGACATCATTGTATTCATCATCATCATTGTATTCATCATCATCATTGTATTCATCATCATCATTATCTTCATCATCATCATTATCTTCATCATCATCATTGTATTCATCTTCATCATTATGACGACCTCTGTGACGCGGTGGGCGAACGTTCGCCTGCGACGCAGGAGGTTGTGGGTTCAATTCCCGCCTCGGAACAAATATTTGTGCGATCTGCAGATATTTGTTCAGGGTGTTCTGGGTATTTTCTATATATAATAAAAAATATCTATCTATTTAATGTGTTGTATTAAGTACTAGCGACTCGCCCCGGCTTCGCACGGGTAACCCCCGGTGACCCCCCCCCCCTATGCCAATCTCCTGGTTATAAGCTACCTCCCCACCAATTTTCAGCCAAATCGGTTCACCCGTTCTTGAGTTATAAGGTGGTATAACTAACACGACTTTGTTTTATATATATATATATATATATCAATTATCTAGTAGCCATAACACAAGCTCTGCTTAGCTTGGGGCTAGATAATGTTGTGTGGAATGTCCAGCAATATTTATTATTTATTTATATTTGGTAAAATACGTTTGTATGAAAAAGCAACCACCAAGTGTCAACTTTTTTGTCGTCCATACGAACCTTATTCCAGTACTTGTCACTGAGCACGGACTTTTCGGTCTCATCTCTGTAGCTCTTCTGCGCGGCGGCGAGGTCGGCGCGGAACTGTTTGATGTACCGCAGAGTGGGTGTGGTGCTTTCCGGCGGCGCCGCCATGCCCGCCTTTATCATGCGGTCCAGCGTCTCTGAGGAAAGGGCCACGTCAGATCAGTTTCAGTTATTTATTTCATTAACCATGGCGCCACAGTCACCAGATGTAAACTGTGGAAGGAAAATAACCCCCCACCCCCTGACTTTATCACCCCAAAGGAGCAGCTACCACCAGGACACGATCTGCAGTGGCCCGTGTGGAAGTCGCTGGCCGCTGCAGACTCAACTTGTGCAAATGGGGGTTCAGGGAGCCGAGTCTAACCCAATGCGACTGCGGTGCTCCGACACAGACCATGCCACACTTGTTGGTGTGCCCCTCGTGCCCAAACACTGTACGAGAAGAGACCTCAACGCGGCCACAGATAATGCGATTAAGGTGGCCACATATTAGGTAAGGGTGCCGGTGAAATTACAGGCACATGAGACTTTTCATCTTTATGTCTCAGGGTGGCGGGCGCAGTGCAATGCCGCATAGGGTGCGTCCTAGGTGGACGTGAACTGTGAGGTAATGCACTGTTCATAGGCAGAGTTTACCGCTTAACATAAGGTGGGCCATCTGCTTGTTCCGTCATTCAAGTAGTATAAAAAAAAAAACTGACTCCATAGTTATTTGAAATACATAGTATGAATATATAGCATCGACACGATAAGAAGAAGAATTTCATTCGTTTCGTTTCGTATGAGGTAGTGCTAGCCTCTGGTGTCGTAGTTTGTCAAGCCGCCCGAGGGCCTCTGATATGGCTTATCGACTGCTATTAATCAATAACAGCCGGGACCGACAGCTTAACGTGCCCTCCGAAGCACAGAGCGATGGAAATCCGCACATAACTTAGAAAAGTCATTGGTGCGGAGCCTAGGATCGAACCCGGTATCGTTGGATTCTGAATTAATTTCATTAACAGTTATTTAAATCGTGTCTGAAAACAAATTTGTAATTTATACGCACTATACAATATTAACACATACAAATTAGAGAATTACAATAAAAAAAACAACGAAAAACAACTAAAACAAATAAACATTAGACCTACCAAACTACATATCACATTACTCACATTTCATAAAATCGTCCACAGAGTAGAAACACCCTTTCAACAACTCATGAAACTCATGGTAACTATCCCGTTTCTAGTTAAAAGTATGTACATATAACCATGATAGTTTCAAAAGTTATATGGCTGCATAAGTTTTACCGAGCCGTGCGCCTGCTCGTCCTAAGATGAAAAGGAGATGGTGGGATCAGATCGTTAAGTTCCTGGGAGCATTCCCCGAAATGTAACCTATAGAAGATCGCAAGGCATGCAACCTTACGGCGGTGCTCGAGACTCTGGATCTTAGTCTCCGCCATATGTTGCTCACCTATAAGCCTGAAAGCTCTACGTTCGATCGAGTCCAAGGCAGCAAGCTGGTATTTGGCCGAGCCATCCCAAACATGACAGCAGTACTCCATACCAGCCCGGACTTGTGCTTCATATAAACTGAGAAGCTGACCTGGTGTGAAGTAACGCTTTACCTTGTTCAGGATGCCCAGATTCATGGCATCTGGTTTTGTTTTAGACTCGATGTAGGAGATCTGCGCTCTGCGCTTACAATCTCTAGCGCCTTGCAATGAAGTGAAGCTACCTCTGTCCAGCCCCTTTATTGCGTAATTCCAAACCTACCGTCAGAGTACTCAAATCTAACACCAGTGTTCATGCCAGAATACCATCTCGAGGAATTGCCGAAGGATTTTTTCGATTGACGTCAGACTGAGCTTTGGTTTTGGTACGAATGACACTAATCACTGGGCTTGAAACTGGCTCATATGATAGTGGGACGTCACAAATTTGCCGCTGTCAAGTAGTTACACAATACGAAAATGACATAAAAGTGTCCAGACTGGGCTATAAATGTGAGTTCAATGGAATTGCACAATAACCCCACAGGTCCGTGACATCTCCACTATCTGTACTCTGCATAGCCCGCTGCGTGCGCCCCTAATGGTACGACATACCGATAGCGCAGCTGGCTTTGGCGAACGCTTCCGTAGCCTTCTTGACGGTAGCGACGCGCTCGTTCTGCGCTCATGCAATGCATTGAAGCTACCCCGGTCCAGGTCCGTGACATCTCCACTATCTGTACTCTCCATAGCCCGCTGCGTGCGCCCCTAATGGTACGACATACCGATAGCGCAGCTGGCTTTGGCGAACGCTTCCTTAGCCTTCTTGACGGTAGCGACGCGCTCGTTCTGCGCGCCTTGCAATGCATTGAAGCTACCCCGGTCCAGGTCCGTGACATCTCCACTATCTGTACTCTCCATAGCCCGCTGCGTGCGCCCCTAATGGTACGACATACCGATAGCGCAGCTGGCTTTGGCGAACGCTTCCTTAGCCTTCTTGACGGTAGCGACGCGCTCGTTCTGCGCGCCTTGCAATGCATTGAAGCTACCCCTGTCCAGGTCCGTGACAGAGGTCTCCACTATCTGTAATATTGTTTTATTGTCTTAATTAAACTCATGGTGTATACAAGTGTATACATAAATTATACTTATATATTTTTATATAAGTATAACAAGTGGTACTTATATACAATCATCATTGGCAGCTCAAATAATAGCCCACTGCTGGGTATAAGCAGGGCACCGCCACTCGCTCAAGGTCGCGCGTTATAAGCCTACAGCTCGGCCGTTCCGTAAACGGAACAAGTGACAGTGGGTTGTCGGACGCACGCCTGAGCGCTCGCGCAAAACGTTTCCCGCGCAAATATGGCGTCGCGTGCATATTGTGCTGTAAGTGGATGCAATAGACAAAAAACAATTATAATTTTTTGCATTGCCGAATGACGAAGAAAGGTTTTTTTTTTGTATACTACTTGAATGACGGCACAAGCATATTGCCCACCTGATGTTAAGCGGTAACCTCTGCCTATGAACAGTGCATTACCTCACAGGTCACGTCCACCTAGGACGCGCCCTATGTGACATTGCACTGCGTCCGCCACCCTGAGACATAAAAATGAAAAGTCTCATGTGCCTGTAATTTCACCGGCACCCTTACCCTTCAAACCGGAACACAGCAATGCGAGCACTACTGCTTTGCGGCAGAAATAGGTATGGTGGTAGTACTTCCCCGGACGAACACTTTCACAAAAAAGCTCTACTACTGCTTAAACGTACAACGGTAAACGGTAAAACGGATACCTATTAATAAGACTCCGCTGTCCGTCCGTCTATCTGTCTGTCTGTCTGTCACCAGGCTGTATTTTATGAACCGTGATAGTTAGTCAGATGATGAATATATGTTGCCGCTATAACAACAAATACTAAAAAACAGAATAAAATAAATATTTAAGGGGGCTCCCATACATCAAACGTGATTTATAGATAATAGTGCGGAACCCTTAGTGCGCGAGTCCGAATCGCACTTGGCTGGTTTTTGTATTTAGTAGTAGTCAAGCTTTTTTGCGGCAGAGTTCGTCCGGGAAGTATTACCACCATACCTATTTCTGCCGCAAAGCATTAGTGCTCGCAGTGCTGTGTTCCGGTTTGAAGGGTAAGGGTGCCGGTGAAATAACAGGCACATGAGACTTTTCATCTTTATGTCTCAGGGTGGCGAGTGCAGTGCAATGCCACATAGGGCGCGTCCTAGGTGGACGTGACCTATGTAGTAATGCACTGTTCATAGGCAGAGGTTACCGCTTAACATCAGGTGGGCCATCTGCTTGTTCCGTCATTCAAGTACTTAGTATAATAGTATAATAAATAAATAAAACAGCCAAGTGCGAGTCAGACCCGCGCACGAAGGGTTCCGTACCATTATCTATAATAAATCACGTCTTTTGTATGGGAGCCCCCTTAAATATTATTTTTATTCTGTTTTTTGATATTTGTTGTTATAGCGGCGACATAAATACATCATCTGTCTAAATATCACGGTTAATGAGATAGAGCCTGGTGACAGACAGACAGACGGACGGACAGCGGAGTCTTAGTAATAGGGTCCCGTTCTACCCTAGGGGTACGGAACCGTAAAAAAAAGATAATCAATTAATAAATACATTTTTTTTTTCTTTTTTTAAATTATATTTTGCTTACCTTAAAAAGTGCCTTATTGTAGTCCGCGGCAAATTTAGTAGCTTTATTGTAATTGTCGATGGCGTGTTTAGTGTTTTCGTGCATATCGTGTTCCAACTCGACCATGTCTTTGGTTATCTTGATGGGGGGCGGGGAGGGGGGCAGGCATTTCTCCGTTTGAACCAATGTCGCTGGAAATAACATAACATAACAATAGTTAGTACATTAGTATCTCTCTAGCAGGTTGTTTAATTTTATAAGGTACTAGCAGCGCCCCGCGATTTCACCCGCGTAAGTCTCGATTCCGTGGGAATATCGGGATAAAAATGTGCCTATGTGTTATTCCGGGAGTCCAGTTTCGTTCGTTTCGTATGAGGTAGTGCTGGCCTCTGGTGTCAGAGTTTGTCAAGCCGCCCGAGGGCCTCTGACATGGCTTATCGACTGCTATTAATCAATAACAGCCGGGACCGACTGCTTAACGTGCCCTCCGAAGCACTGAGCGATGGAAATCCGCACATAACTTAGAACTTACTTACTTTTGCATGCGTTAAACGCCGATTATGGCTGAACATTTAATTGTAGCACTAACCACCAGTTACTAACCCATATATCGCAATAAATTAATTTGAATTTGAATTTGAATTTGAAAAGTCATTGGTGCGGAGCCTAGGATCGAACCCGGTATCGTTGGATTCTGAGTTGCACTATTGAACCGTTAGGCTACCATCGCTTTTTCCATTAATATAAAGAGTCCAGTTATCTTCATTCCAAATTTCATGCAAATCCGTCCCGCCGTTTCAGCGTGAAGAAGTAACAAACACACACACAAACTTTCGCATTTATAATATTAGTGGGATTTTTCTATTAACGACGTGTTATCGCGAAGACGGCCGAGAGCGAACTGATTAGAGGCTTGCTTGCTGGTTGGAGCATTGCTCAAACTTCGCACAAGCAAAGTAGTGTCACTGGGTTATCTAGTGTAGTATAGGTCTATGGCTGTGAGTCAGCGCTGGCCTGTTGGTGTGGCGTACAAGATTGACAATGAATGCGGGTTCAAGCCTAACAATTTGAGGTGAATGCTCTCGCATTAGGCGCGTTTTTTTTTTTTGGTGTTCTTTGCCCTTTATAGCTCATGAACACTTCTTCAGATAGCGATAGTTGATTTCGCGAGAACTAGGAGACTTAACACACATGTTTTAACAGATAGTATCTCATAAATATCACCAGTTTTCCTACGATCCCCCTTTTTTTTTTGTTTATGGGTATCGTAGCTAAACTGGTGGTTTTTATGAGATACTATCAATTAAAACATGTGCGTTAAGTCTCCTAGTTCTCGCGAAATCAACCTACGCTATCTGAAGAAGTGTTCATGTGCTGTAATGAGCAAAAAACACCAAACAAATTGAATTTCGCGCCTCGAGCATTAGTCTAGCTTGTACGCTACACCAACAGGCCAGCGCTGACTCACAGCCATAGACCTATACTACACTAGATAACGCAGTGACACTTTGCGTGTCCGAAGTTTGAGCAATGCTCCAACCAGCAAGCAAACCTCAAATCAGTTCGCTCTCGGCCGCCTTTGCGATAACACGTAGTTAATAGAAAAATAATTAGTTATTAATAAATAATTAATTAATTTAGTAGTAGTAGAGCTTTTTTGTGTAAAAGTTCGTCCGGGGAAGTACTACCACCATACCTATTTCTGCCGCAAAGCAGTAGTGCTCGCATTGCTGTGTTCCGGTTTGAAGGGTAAGGGTGCCGGTGAAATTACAAGCACATGAGACTTTTCATCTTTATGTCTCAGGGTGGCGGGCGCAGTGCAATGCCACATAGGGCGCGTCCTAGGTGGACGTGACCTATTAGGTAATGCAGTGTTCATAGGCAGAAGTTACCGCTTAACATCAGGTGGGCCATGCTTGTTCCATTATTCAAGTAGTATAAAAAAAGGCGTAAGTGAGCCGTATGTTTGTTTGCTACCTTAGCAGTATACAAAAAAAGAGCTACCATACCTCAAGCTACCGCAGACCAAGAAAGAACAGGTGGTACTACAAACGAGCCTTTAGATTCTATACATGACTTACCTGGTGTTTCCACCTCGGGCGTTTCGAACTTCTTTTCTTCGAAATAAAGAGGTTCAAACGATGGAGGCGGCACTGTTTAGGAACACACATTAGTTCTAAGATTAGTAAAGTCAAATTAAGGATGCAATGCAAATACACTGGGTCTCAAAGAAAGCGGTAACAGAAATCTAAATAACTTCCAAAATATTGGAGCTACATTATCAAATAAAGACTGTATTATAGACAATATTATAGTGCTTAAATCAAAGTCATAAAGTTCAAGATTATAAAGCTAATTTTAAATTAAAGTATGTTAAGTAAAAAATTTAAAAATGTGCTACGCTATAAATATGAAATATTTACACATTTTTGCACGAGCTGTTGCAACGTAATGTAAAAAAAAAAAGTTGTTAAAATCGTCTTAATTTTTTATAGTCTGTGTGTCTTCAAGGCTAGAGTGAGTAGGTGCCTTCTAGACCTTTGTGCTCCATCGTCGGCCACATCGTCACTTACCAACAGGTGAGATCGAGCTCAAACAAAGTTCTATCAATGTAAAAAATAAAATATGGTTTTAATACAATCACCAAAAAGAAATAAAAAGGTTTTACTTCTTCCAATATTTTTTAATAAAATATTTTTTTTTTTTTTTAGGTATTGTTCATATTATATTTTAAATATCATCGCATTTTTTACAACTGACCCGCTTCCTTTGGGGCGAAGCGTGCGTTTAAAATGTTGGTTATAGTTTTATAATGAGAAAATATCCACAGAATGATTTCATTATCAGTACACAAACGTGACACGACACGTGACGTTTCCATGCCGGTACAAGATAAGACCCCTCTGTCTCCTCCCGTGGATGTCGTATAAGCCAACTAAGGTATTACACCAGGGGATGGGAAGCAACATCCACCTGAGAACTCAACAAACTACGATCATCAATACGTGGTCCTTAGAGAAAAAAAAAGGCCTCCTTAGGACATGATTAGTTAAGACGATATTAAAATACCGAATGGGCGGAGTCTATCAAGAAACAATGCAAAGACAAGACAGTGACAGCGCTATTAAATCACTTGAACCCGGGAAGGGATGAGGTATAGATTTCTGCCGCTCGGAAGTAACTGACGTAAGCGACAAATGATAAAACTTCGTTTTGCTTCTAAAGTAGCAAATATACAAAATAAATTATCTTTAATTAATCTAAGTAGTGTGATTACCTACTGAATAGTATAAAAATTTACGCTTAATATTTTCTCTAGTCGAAGCAGGGACCTAAAACGGGTTGTAGGAGAACCAATTTCAAAAAATAAGGCTATCGAGAAAAGTTTCACCAATAGTGTTTCTAGTCTATGATTTATTTAGATTACATCCTCTAGTAATTACTGTATTAACATCAAGTTTGTAACCTTTACTGTTACTGAGTGAGCGTGTAACGCAACGACTCCAACATTTTAACATATCGTCTAATACCCGAATTTCGCGATGTGAATGTTTCCCAGAACGCGTTGTGAGCTGTTTTTTCGCTCAACGAGCGTTTTCGTTCTCGAGTCTGTATCAAACTTAAAATTGTTTGGTCCCGTAAATTGTTTTGTCCAGTAAATTGTTTTGTCCCGTAAATTGTTTGGTCCCGTAAATTGTTTTGTCCAGAAAAATGGTTTGGTCCCGTAAATTGTTTGGTCCCGTAAATTATTTGGTCCCGTAAATTTTTTGGGTCTCGTAAATTGTTTTGTCCCGTAAATTGTTTTGTCCAGTAAATTGTTTTGTCCCGTAAATTGTTTTGTCCAGTAAATTGTTTGGTCTCGTAAATTGTTTAATCCCGTAAATTGTGTTGTCCCGTAAATTGTTTTGTCCCGTAAATTCGTAGAAAATAGACTGTGACGGACAGGCAGACGCGAGAGTGATCCTATAATGGTTTCGTTGGTACCTTCTGAGGTATGGAACCCCAAAAAGTTAGTGTACTGATAACTAAATCATGTATTAAGTTAATATACAATGATGAGTTGCACAAAAGATTTGGGAGTTATTTTCTAACCGTGCTGCTAATAAACGCATTCTTGGAATACTGTTTTGTCTCTTTCGATCGCATTTGAAACTGCCTGTCAATGCAAAAGACAAAATACTGTGTAACTATTGCAAGGATAAAATTATAAGGCGTTATTTATTGATATATACAGGAAGTACCAAAACTATGCGACATGAAGAGAAAGTACCTTAAATATTGTAGCTAGGATATTTTGCGCAAATGAGACTTTATTTTATTTTTAAAATATAGTAATCCTGCATTCAAACATTTTCTAAAAATTACTAGCTTCGTCTGGGAATCGAACCGACTTAAATGTGAAAACAAAACAGTCCGTTTTTTTATGATGCCAATCGAAAGAATGGACATCAAATAATAAACATGGTATCTTAAAACAAAGGACTAACGTAAAATTAATCATTTTAATTATAATTTTTTATTTAAGTCGGTTCGATTCCCTGACGAAGCAATTAATTTTTTAAATATCTTTTAATGCTGTATTAATAGATTTTCAAAATAAAGTCTCCTTTCAGCAAAATATCCTATCTACAATATTTAAGGTACTTTCCCTTCATGTCGCATAGTCTTGGGACGACCTGTATATATTAATGGGAGTAACACTATGGGTTATAGACTAGTTAAGAACAATAAACTTACACTGGTAATCCTTCTTGGCGTACGCCTTCGCGGCATCAGCTTCCAAATCCTGCTCAACTTTCTGTTGGAAATCTAGTGGAGATACACCCTCCTGAAAAGGGAAAATATTGGAAAATTTGAGACTCTATAGGATCACAGAATACATAATAATAAGGGTACAGAAGGTTTACTCCTCAAAATTATTAAAATAAATAGCGACTCTCACCCCCACATAATAAAGTGCAGTTCAGGTCGCACAGAGCTAATTACCTACAGCTAAAGTGGACCATGGTGTGTCCGGCCCAAGAATAGACCCCTCCATCTCCTCTCGTGGATGTCGTAAAAGCCGACTTAGGGATTACCCGGACTTATTTGTAAGATTCGTTGGCATAAGATTTGTCCTGGCTGCTAGCTTATTTATGGAAAGTGATAATACTGGAAGAAAGCGTTAGCTGAGTCAGTCGTGGGAAGCAATGGCGGCGATGAGCTCACCACTCTTCACGTCTATATTCCACTATGGTGCAACCCACCGTGAAAAGAGGCCCATTGAGGCTCTGCCTACCCCTTCGGGGAAAAAGGCGTGTGTCTATGTATGTATGTATGTAATGTAACATGGTGGCTCGCAGGTTTGCTCGCAGTTCTAGAGAGGTGAAAGTGACGCTTTTTAAAGCATACTGTCAGACACTTACACCAGCAGCCTGTGGGTTGCCTATACGCAGAGGGCGTACAACGTGCTGCGCGTTCAGTATAATAATGGGTTTAGAGTGCTGATGGGGTTGCCACGTTTCTGCAGTGCGTCAGGTATGTTCAGTGAGACGCACACTGATGGTTTTCACGCCATCATAAGAAAGCGCTGTGCGTCTGTCATGGAACGCCTGCGTGGCAGCCCCAACACCATTCTAAACACCTTGGCAGATAGGTGGGACGAAAAACGAAATCGGTTCATCCGTTCGGGAGCTACGATGCCACAGACAGACACACACACTGTAACACACACACACACAGACACGTCAAACTTATAACACCCCGTCGTTTTTGCGTCGGGGGTTAAAAAAAATAACTTTGATATGTTGGAACCTAACAAATTGCCAACTATTTATTTAGCAAATAATTTTTTTAAGTGTAAACCACTCTTTATGGATAACATTAAATTTAAATGTAACCCAAAAATTCCGTTCCAGCGGGACTCGAACCCGCGTCGAGTTGATAGTGCCCGTAAATTTCGTCTCCAGCGTCATAGCTCGTTCTATGGCCAAATTGGTAAAGGCATCGCTGATTAAAGGCGTAGATGCGGGTTCGAGTCCCGCAGGACCGGAATTTTTGGGTTACATCTAAATTTAATGTTATCCATAAAGTGTGGTTTACACTTGAAAAACAATAAACTTTGATGAAATAGCAGTGGTGTCATCTCTTGTCAACGTTTCGAACTAATTTCGTACATTGAACGAAGGTTTCCAATTAAACACCTGTAGATGGCTCCCATCGGCGATATAGCCGAGTTGATAGTGC
Organism: Operophtera brumata; assembly: GCA_932527175.1. Taxonomy (NCBI): domain Eukaryota; kingdom Metazoa; phylum Arthropoda; class Insecta; order Lepidoptera; family Geometridae; genus Operophtera; species Operophtera brumata. The sequence continues at coordinate 2,636,318 of OW052226.1, forward strand.
CCGCAAATTTTGTCTCCAGCGTCATAGCTCGATCTATGGCCAAGGGGGGGTATATGGGTCTATGGTAAAGGCATCGCCGATCACAGGCGAAGATGCGGGTTCGAGTCCCGCTGGAACGGAATTTTTGGGCTACATTTAAAACTGTAGCAATTATTTCATGTACCTTCCCAAACAAGAAGTGGCTAATAGCAGTAGTGGTCCTGCTGATCTGGCTGACAGTAAACTTCCAGTATGTGTTGTTCTCCTGATATACAAAAGCCACAAAGTTGTTGGCCCAAGGGGCGTTGGATTCGAGCCAATTTCGGGCTTCCGGACTGTTCCTGAAATTAATACAAAGGTACATTGGTTAGTAACAAATTGTAGCAAATATCAGCACAGTATAATCTCACTAATCCGGCACTTCGATAGATCGGCACGTCCAATAATCCGGCACCCTCCGCCCACGCCTCCCTCACCCCTCTATACCTGTGCCAGTCCATGCCGACTTCCTAACAGAAAATGCGCACAATAGCGGTACCTTGTTTGTCTCTTTCTTCTCATATAAAATGTATCACTATATACATTACATACATACATTTATTCCCTCTATGAAATGACTTTTTATTTTAATAATTACCTATGACTTTTTCACTATAATCCAGTAATCCGAACATTCCAATAATCCGGCACCCTTCGGTTTTTAATAGTGCCGGATTAGTGAGATTGCACTGTATATATAAAATCGTTGCGTGACTGACTGACTGACTATCAACGCACAGCATAAACCATAAGTCCTAGAGACCTGAAATTTGGAGGGTACGTTACTTTTGTGGTCTAGGGGTGCACTAAGAAAGGAATTCCAGAAATTCAACCCGTAAGGAGGTGCAGCGGGGTGTTTAAGTTTGTATGGAAATGTACACCCGGACGAAATCGCGGGCATTCCACTAGTAAGGTATATTATTATGGGTATTTTCACATATTCTTATTATGTATTTTCCCGACGTTTCGATTGTTCCTACAAACAATAAAACTATAGCCCGACCGAACTATAGTGACGACCTCTGTGGCGCGGCGGGTGAAGGTTCGCCTGCGACCCAGGAGGTTGCCGGTTCGATTTCCGCCTCGGAACAAATATCTGTACGACTGCAGATATTTGTTCAGGGTGTTCTGGGTATTTGCTATATATAATTTAAAAAAAAAACTATCTATGTAATATGTTGTATTAAGTTTATCGGTTGTCTAGTACTCATAACACAAGCTCTGTTTAGCTTGGGTCTAGATAATGTTGTGTGAACTGTCCAGCATTATTTATTTATTTATTTATTGTACTTCCGTGTTTAGTGTACTAATCTTTATTCTGTGGTTTAGTTTGTATAATTATTTTAAAATAGTTTATTAACGCCCGACGCAAAAACAACAGGGTGTTATAAGTTTGACGTGTCTGTGTGTGTGTGTGTGTGTGTGTGTGTGTGTGTGTGTGTGTGTCTGTGGCATCGTAGCTCCCGAACGGATGAACCGATTTCGTTTTTTTTTTGTTTGAATTGTGAATTTGTCGGGAGTGTTCTTAGCTATGTTTGATCAAAATTGGTTCAGCCGTTTCATTGCATTGAAGGTTTTTTTTTATTTTTAAAAATTATTTTCTTGCTTTTCTGTGTTGTACAATAAAGTGTTTTTTATCTATCTATCTTGGTTGCCTTCCTCTGCACGCTTTCAAGTAAGTAAGTAAATATCTTTTTGAAAATATGTGCTCCATACTTGAAACCAAATTGCCTAGCTAGTGGGACCACAAACGGTAATTGTGATTATAGACTTACTTGGCATAGACGACGGCAGCGCCAGTCAGCAGAGTGGCTCCGACCGCACCCCAAAATACTTTTGAAGATTTAGGAGGAGGGGTTGAGGCCTTGCATTTATCATCGGTCGCGTACTGCCGCTGAGGCGCCCGCATTACTATCAGTGCAGAGCATGATCTGTCCCCAAGGTGACTTCGAACCTGTTTAAAAAGAAATAAGATATTTTTTGGCAATAGTAGACCCATAGACTCCACGACACAGTTTGACGACCTCTGTGGCGCGGCGGGCGAACGTTCGCCTGGACGCCGGAGGTTGCGGGTTCGATTCCCGCCTCGGAACAAATATTTGTGCGATCTGCAGATATTTCTTCGGCGACGACCTCTGTGGCGCCGCGGGCGAAGGTTGGCCTGCGACGCAGGGGTTGCGGGTTCGATTCCCGCCTCGGTACAATTATTTGTGTGATCTGCAGATATTTGTTCAGGGTGTTCTGGGGTTTTTCTATGTATAATAAAAATATCTATCATTGTTATAGTATACCAGTTATCTAGTATCAATAACACAAGCTCTGCTTAGCTTGGGGCTAGATAATGTTGCGTGAACTGTCCAGCATTATTTATTTATAAGTTCATATAGAAAAGTTTTTCAAATTCATCATGCCTATTTTAAGAAAACCTAATTGTTTATTATGTACCTACAATACGTGAATTATATTATTTTATAGATTTTTATAGTTCCTTTAGAGCCTAGCTACCCACAACACAGGGAATCCTAGTGTGGGAGCTGGTGTTCAAATAGTGTAATATGTTGTCAACATATTGTACCTACATTGCAGTGGCGGATTTGTAGTCTTGGCCACCCTAGGCCCCAAGCCATGTAGTAAGTACCAGCCGCCCCTTTCTCAGCACCCGTCATAATAAACAGCCCGATAATATCAGTGCCCGCTCAGTGAATTCTTTCAAAAATAGACTTGACAAACATTTAAAGTGCACTGATAAGGACTAAGATATACATGCATCAGCTCCGAGAGCTGCCTGTGTATTATAAATAAATAAATTAAATAAAAAATAAAACTTTACTTTATCACCAATTTTTATCGGAATGGCCTTTGGAATATTTAGTTATTTTTTTAATTTATTTATTTAAGAGTGTTTAATCACCAGCTAGATTATGATACCCTCAGAATGGCACTATTTCTTGTTATGATCAGTGATTTTTTTGTCAAGATTGGCCGTCCCTAATATCTGGCCGCCCTAGGCCCGGGCCTACTGGGCCTTCGGGTAAATCCGCCACTGCTACATTGTAATATTATTCTGGATCAATAAAGATTTTTTATTTATACAGTATGAATGAAAACAATGTGGATTTATTTTGCATAATGTTATACCTAACAGCCTCTGGAAAGAAGTTGTGTCATGTAAAATGTCATATAAGAAACATGTCCAAACCAGATAAACTCTTTACAAAAACTACCATGAATGCCTCTGTGGCGCGGCGGGTGAAGGTTAGCCTGCGACGCAGGAGGTTGCGGGTTCGATTCCCGCCTCGTAACAAATATTTGTGCAATCTGCAGATATTTGTTCAGGGTGTTCTGGGTATTTTCTATATACATATATATATTTATAAAATATCTATCTATGTAATTATATTGTATTGAGTATATCAGTTGTCTAGTACCCATAGCACAAGCTCTGCTTAGCTTGGGGCTAGATAATGTTGTGTGAACTGTCCAGCATTATTTATTTATTTACTTATTATAGTATTGAAGAGGATGGGACAAAAACACTGTTTATTCTGTAAGTATATTTCTTGGGATCAGCTGACGACAACGACTTCTATGTGAAGTGTGAACCCACCCTTAGATAAATATTTTAGGTTATTGCAGCAAATGACGTTTGTCTATTATGTAAGTCACAACAAAATCAAAGCAACTGCTACTGACGAAGATGTTATGAGAGTCAGTGATTATAAATATAAGTATTTAGCATCTATTTTATCTAAATTTAGCCTTGTACACTATGCAATAACATCAAAACATTGGTTCGTTCGGTAGAAAATTCTTTGACACATCAATTTATGAAAGCTTTTCGGGTGAATTACTTATTGTAAGGCATGGTAAATGTATTTGAAAACGTTTACATACCAAAACCAATTTAGCATTGGACAAATGGCTGGTAAATTTGTACATTTTCGGCTCGAATCGGCACGAATTTCGGAATCTCTTTCCACTTGGGCCTGTCAAAATTCAGAGACTACAGACGTGGATGGATCGATCGATTATTATTCATAGATTGTAGAGTTGACTTTGATAGTGCGTGAACGTGGTGTCTTCATTTGTAATAGTCGATTAATCGATTTCAAAAATGAGCTTCAGTCAGCGAACTCTGCAAAACAATTGTTTTTGGTTACGTTTTGGAGAGGCCTTTACCAGTCAAGCCTTATGCAAACAAAAAACCACCACCACGCCTAAAAGTAGACCCAATAATAAGCACCAGGTTGAGAAACAAACAAAATTAGCCACATTTGTTTTTTTATATTCAGTAAATATTGTTCTATAAATCAGAGTTACCCTGAGAGATAATAGAAATAACATAATTATACCTACTATAAGTATCCATGCATATTTTTAATCTGAACGTCAGGTAAAATCAAATGGGCCCATCCTCATTTGGTTTTACCTGGGAGGGTGAAATGGGAGTAGGGCTCCCCTTTACCCTTCTGCTCAAGAAGACGCGTGGTTTACACAAGTATGAAAACTAATATGCACTTTCTTATCTTTATTTTGGAATCAATTCCCCAATTATTAGGTACATAATACGTATGACACTCAGATGGATCTACAAAATAAGAGAAACCTTTGAGATTCAGACTTGTTTATAAATACCTACCTGTAATATTTATTTTATTTTATTTATCAAGGACATTAAACAGCTACAATATCAATCTTACTATATGAAAAGGTTAAGTAACACATACAAATATAACTTTCCTTTAATAGCCTACAAAAATTATATCAAATTCAAACAACTTACCCAATATAATATCTATAAATAAATAAATATACCTTAATCGACTATAACTTCGACAGCTCCACTCCACTGCCGAAGTAATTTCAAACCACATACGCGGACATCACTAGTTAGTTACTAACAAGAAAGAAATGAAATGAGATAGAGATGTTTCGATTCGTGATTTCTGGTAAAAACAATTTGTATTATTTACTGTATTGATTTCCACAAATTATAACAGTTTGCCTTCTTTATATTTCTAACAATGTATTGCTTGTGTTTGTTTGGTTGAGTTCTGACGTGATATTTTGAGGTTAACTATTTATTTTTTCAGTGGCTCGCGTAATCCGGCCTCTTGCGATTCCAAATTGCAATACAGCCAGGATTATTCAGAATAATTTGAAAAGTTTTTCGACGAAACAAAATATTTGCGGGCCATGTTCTACACTATGTGCCCCACAATCTCTAATGAACAACAAACACATACTGGACATCTCAAGTAAAATAGCCCCTGTTCAAATAAGAACAGTCACAAAGTTCAGTCTCAAAAGAGGGAAACGAAAGACCGTGAAGGCTGCAACAAGGAGGTTCTTTAGGTTGCATTGGGGAGGCTGGATCAGGCCCAAAGTAGGCCGTCAGAAAAAACTGTGGAAGAAGTCTCCAGCTCAGAAAAGGCGTCTTAGACAACATGTATTTTGCAACTCCACTCAGAGTACTATGCTAGATAAAATGGTCACGAAATTCTGGAAAAAACCAAAGCATTATGTGGAGGATCCTTACGCATCATACCATACTAGGGAAGAATTCTTTAACACCCGAAAGAAGCCGCTAGTGAGGGGTTGAGAATGGTATTTACGAGCAGTTTATTGTATTATTTTGTGTAGTTGTTTGTTGGTAGTGTGCTGACTTTGCCAATATAAAAAAGATAGAGAGATGATTTTGTTATTTTTATTTACCTTTTTATATTGGTTTATTCTTAAAATGCTTTTGAAATAAATAACATAAAATTCTAAAAGCTTGAATTTAATCTTGATAACAATAAATAAATAAATAATGCTGGACAGTTCGCACAACAATATCTAGCCCCAAGCTAAGCAGAGTTATGGGTATGTACTAGATAACTGATATACTTAGTACAATACATTACATAGATATTTTTTATTACCTATGCATAGAAAATACCCTGAACAAATATCTGCAGATCGTACAAATATTTGTTCCGAGGCGGGAATCGAACCCGCAACCTCCTGCGGCGCAGGCGAACCATCGTCCGCCGCGCCACAGTTATACCAAAGAAGTTGTAACAGTTTTAAATGAGGTATCGTTGTAAAGTGCGTTAAATAGTGAACCTATTAAAAATCTTTCGTAAACTTTGGAAACTGAGTCGTTGAAGTTTCGCTAATAGCCATGGCGCGCCCAAAATAGAAGAATACTAAGAGGGATGCATCAAAAATCGAAGCAAATAAAGTTAAAAACAGAGCGCAGGCTAACGAGGCGTCGATTAAGTCAAAAATCATTACAATCGGCTCACGGGAACCCACCCAACCAGACGTCCAAATTACAAATCCGAATCCGTTCAACGAAACACGTCAAAATGTAGAAGGGTTCCAGAGGGGGTAAAAAAAATGCGGCACGACCCGATCGTACTTGGACCCGTTCTTTTAATGAGTCACTTTCTGTTTTTTTTTGCATTATAACCAATGTAGCTCGTTCAAAGAGCACAAGACTTGTGCTTCACTACACTTAGTGTAGTGAAAGGAAATGAAAGTACCTACCTACCTATAAACTGTGGAATGAGCTTCTCCCGATCTGAGGTTTTCCCGCTTGGTTACGACATGTGTCGCTTCACAGACTACTAGGATGTGTCGCTTCAAGAAAAATGTTCATAAATTCCTTCAGGGCACGCAGCGCGCATCGACAATACCCCCGGTGTTGCCGGTGTTTATAAGCGACGGTGACCACTTTACATCAGGTTGGCCGTAAGATAGTTTGCCTATTAGTTTCATAAAAAAAAGAAGAAAAAAAGGTGAATTGCGTGGCTTTTCAAATTGCTAGAAATTGTCTACCAAAGTTTTAGTAAAACGGCCACCGTTTTACCACCAGAAACAAAACAATACGAATCAACTAGACTGTCAATCAATGTCAAATAAATTAATGTCATTGTACATGTACTTAGGCTGCCTAATAACTGTTGCAGGCACAGATATACTAAAACTACCATAGACATGGAAGAGGTTCCGAGGATTTGTATTGCAGAGGGGCAAGTCCGAGTTTACACACACCATCGTAACGATGATCGTAACGGCGAGTGTACGTGTATTGCGTAGTAACTAGCCATTAATCTGTGACGTTTTTGGCACAGATTAATAGCTAGTTATTATGTTATACACGTACGATCGTGTTACGTTCACCGTTACGATGGTGTTTGCAAAACTCAGACTCACCCCTCAGGCCTCCTCGATGCTATAATACATCTTCCTATTGTAGTACGTAATAGGAAGATGCACTACATGGAAATAAGGCTATAAACAAACCGGATTCGATTATACCAGTCTCATTCTTTTATATGAATGTATTCATGTGTTGGAATGAGACAAGCATATAATAATATCTATCTGTTCTTATTTGTGTAACTTGTACCAGGCCAAATGTCACACTTGGTTGGTACCAATTACTATTACATTAATGGTAACAATATTCAGTGGTAAAGAAAGGAAAAACGACTATCGTTTGACAATATATTTGTTTCTCTCTAACATAGAATAGCAAGCTATCTTCTAGGATAGGAGTAAGAAGGAACACTCTATAAAATTAGTGGCTATTTTAGCACTCAATCCATGTACTAGGGTACTACATTCATGAGTACGTAGTAGAACGTAGTACATCTGTTTGTTATTTCACTCCAGAGGGGCAAGTCCGAGTTTACACACACCATCGTAACGATGATCGTAACGGCGAGTGTACGTGTATTGCGTAGTAACTAGCCATTAATCTGTGACGTTTTTGGCACAGATTAATAGCTAGTTATTATGTTATACACGTACGATCGTGTTACGTTCACCGTTACGATGGTGTTTGCAAAACTCAGACTCACCCCTCAGCACCAATTATGCTTTGTATGGGAAAGTGCTGGGTTTGGGTAAAACAGCCATGAAGTTATAGGTAAATCAAACAGCACTTCGATGTTGATGGCACATCGCAGGCGCTTGTACAGTGTACAGTAGTACCCATAGACTTAGAATTTTCGCTGTAGTACTATGTCGAGCAAGAAACCTATAACTTCATGTCGAGTTCGTCCGCACTTTTTTTCCTTCACCCCTACGGTAAAGAAAACGGGGGAAAAAGGAAAACACATTGAATAAAAAAAAGTGACAGTGACAGTTATAGAATAGTTAGTAAGAGGCCTACAAAAACTGCTATAGAAGAAGACAAGACACACAAACATAAACAAATAAAAGAAGAAGAAGAAGGAGTTGTTTATAATTTATTTTAAACTCTAATAAATTTCAATAAAAGAAAAGAAAACGTCCTTGTAGGTATGTTATGTGTGTGTGTTGGGAACTCATTATCATTGAATTGACTCTGACTGATTAAACTCCGGCGCATATTACGTAACAGCTTTTTTTACAGAATTGTTTACGCATTCCATATCAACCAGCAGAAATTCAGACCAAAGATTCAGGCAGTAAGAAATGAGTGGCAGATATCTAAGCCGCAGCGCGATAAGGCAATTATTATCTGCAAAAACTGGCGGTAGCAGCCAGAATATAAGTTCTCTGCGCAATTTTTCCGTGACTAAAGCTAGAAACATGAAGTTACTACAGTTTTCTTACAAGGAAAAGCCGGAGGTGATCCGTGTCGGTTATTTGGATGGAGACAATGTTGTTGATTTGAATAAGGCAGACCCGACCATACCGACGACCCTTGTAGATATCCTGAGGAGAGGGTGTCTAGATAAAGTGAAAAAGTGAGTCCATCTGATACTGAAATAGTAAAATCATCCACTGTTCGGTTGGGGTGTACAAGGGGGCACTGGGGAAAAAAGACTAAAGTTTTTTATTGTAAAATATTTTTTTCTTTTTTTTTAATCTTATCATGTAGCCTTTTTTTCAGGCATCAATTAATGTTAAATGCATTTTTTCCATACGACTTACCGTTTTAGAGATATGAAGTCTGAAAAAATTATTTGTTGTTAGTACCATGTTGAGAGTCCGACATGGATTTAAAACACTAGAGAACAGTGATCACACGTGAGCTGCGAGCGAGCCGAAGGCGAGTGTGGCCGGGCAGGGCTCGCAGTGAACCAGAACTGACATATGCACGCCAATACCCAATAGCCTAGGTAATAACATAGGACTCTATGTTATTACCACGAAACACGAGGACCTGCATATGGTGGTGGGCATCATAACAGGACACTGCGACCTCAACCATCACCTGCACAAAATTGGAGCCACTGACAGTGGGCTGTGTCGGGGCTGCTTGCAGGAAGAAGAGACGGTGGAGCACGTCATCTTAAATTGTGCGGCCACAAAAGACACCAGGGCCAAGACGGGTTTGCAGGAGCTACTTGGATCCTGCTCTCCATCATGGACGCCTTCAGACACACTTTAACAGTGTTCAACAACCTAAAGTCCTGCTCCGTTACTTTAATGAGCTGGGCTGGCTGAGGTAGGGTTAGCACAGGGGGATAATGCACAATACACCCCACAGCGGGATGTCAGTGCAGGTCTTAACACCCCCACCTAGAATTAGAATTAGAATTAGAACATAGGACTCTGACAAACGAAAAATTTTCAGAGTTCATATCTCAGAAACGGTAAGTCGTATGGAAAAAATGCATTTAACATTAATTGATGGATAAGAAAAAAGCTACACGATAGGCTAAAAAAAAATGATATTTTTTTTTCCTCAGTGCCCTTTATGTAAAAGAAAGAAAGAAAGAAAATACATTTATTCACCAAAAAAAATAATTACATACAAAGTACAATCATATAAAAGTAAAAATGAGAAAATACAGAATAAAATAAAATAGGTTGTTTGGTGAAAAGGCAACGACTCAGCTTTTTGTGCCTAGTCCGAAAACCAGACGCTGTTTTTCAGTCTTGCCAAGGGAGGGGGGGGGATTTCAAAATAATACAAAAATATAAATGTGATGATAGTGTACACGTACATATTAATATAAACAAAAACAAAAACAAAAAAGTTAATAATGTAAATATTATGAGTGTGGGTTTGTGGGTAGGTGTAGGTGTGTTGTATGTATGTGTGAGTGTGTGGGTGTGTATGTGTGAGTGTGTGTGTGTGTGTGTGGCTCACTTGCTACTACCAGTCTCTTAAGAGCCTGATATAGCAGGAGAAGCCATCGTGTGTAGGTGTGTGTGAGTGTGTGTGTATGGTGTATGTGAATGCCAGAATGTATCTTCGTGGGTCCGTAAACTCGTTATTTTTATTTTATAGAAGTTAGTTTAGCCACTACCATGTTGTTCATCCAAGAGAATTATTTTATATTTTTGTTTAAAAGTGCTCTTAGATAGTGGATTTCTCAGTGGAGGTGGCAGATTGTTCCAGCACTTAGTGGCATGATAGCGGAAACTTCCTTCAAAAGCTCGCGTTTTATGAAATGGAGTAACTAACTTAAATTGATTGACTCGTCTGGGATCATTTCTTCTGTGGTTATGGCGCCAGCTTAGTTTGTCATATAGATAATTGGGGTGCTTATACCTGACAAGGGTATGCATCAGGCCAGCTAAATGAAGATTTCTTCGAGATGCCATGTTAAGTAGTTTTGCTCGATTAATATACGGGGTAATATGACACCTAGGCGGGATTCTGTAGCAGTAACGAATACACGCATTCTGAACACGCTGAATAACCTTTTTGGTCGTAGACAGTAGGCACGGGCCAGTAACAATGTCTCCATAGTTGAGTTTGGATAGAATTACACTCTGACCGTCCCCTCCATAGAATGTCACGACAAACGGTCTTGATCAGCCTCCATCCACTGACTTCTTGTGACCTTTCATGTCCTTGGTCCAAGAATGACGTCTTCCTACACACTGTATGCAGTGTACTGTCTCGTCTGGTATGTGATCGCTACTCAAAAAGGCAGGCCATGTAATAAATAAATAAATAAATAATGCTGGACAGTTCACACAAAATTATTTAGCCCCAAGCTAAGCAGAGCTTGCGTATTTAAAAAAATACAGAAGAATTCAGAGATATAGAAAATACCCAGAACATTCTGTATAAATATATGTGACCACACAAATATTTGAACGGAGGCAGTACTCAAACCCGCAACCTCCTGCGTTGCAGACAAACCTTCCCCCGCCACGCCACAGAGGTCGTCAAACCACGTCGTCGTGGAACTATTCTATTACTTATGTACATTCACAGTTTTTTGTTGTAGTTTTTTTTAAAATATGTAACATAGCATGACTGTTCAAGCAGAATGCCCACCTGATGTTAAGCGGTACCCTCTACCCATCAACAGTGCATTACCACATAGGTCACGTCCACCTAGGACGCGCCCTATGTGGCATTGCACTGCACCCGCCAGCCTGTGACATAAAGATGAAAAGTCTCATGTGCCTGTAATTTCACTGGCACCCTTACCCTTCAAACCGGAACACAGCAATGCAAGCACTACGCAGAAATAGGTATGGTGGTAGTACTTCCATGGACGAATTCTTTCACAAAAAAGCTCTTATATTACTAAAACAATAAATCCAATGAAAAAAAAAACAAAAATGAAAAGTTTTTTTTTAAATTATTTTTTTCAATTAAAAAATTGGAAAAATTTAATCTCTTTTTTTTTTATCTTCTGCGCAGCACTTCCTTAGTAACAGAGTGGTCCATAATTGGAATGATTTACCTGAAGATGTTGTTACTGCCACATTAATAAACGCTTTCAAGAACAAATTGGATAACTGGTTGCGAACGAACAAACTGTTAACAATTAAAGACATTAAAGTGTAATCAGTGCAGCGAGTGAAACTAAGACATTTCAACACTCTGAAATAGGCACATCAGCGAAAGCTGCTTGTCTATAATTATAAATAATAAAAATAATAAATTCTAATTCTAATTTTGGTTACAGATCTGTCTGCTCAACGGATTCCGTGGTGCCCCTCTCATCTGTGACCCTCCGGGCTCCCATCACCGGAATGGACAAGGTGCTGTGCATCGGTCTTAACTACCATGACCACTGCAAGGAACAGAAACTGGAGGCCCCGCCCGTTCCCATGATATTTAACAAGTTCCCCAGTACTGTTGTCGGACCTAATGAGCCGGTGCGATTGAGGACCGAGATTACGAAAGTAAGTAGCACCATAAAAAAACATAGTTAACCATATAGTTTTTTTTCAGTCAGAGCCTCATAGGGTAAGCAGTGGTGTGCCACAAGGGTCTGTGCTTGGGCCAATCCTTTTTGGAATATTTCTTACAGACTTGGATCAGCACATTGAATCTCAGCTATCACCACTCCTCGCCCAAAACATCATTTAAGAAGACCTGGACAGAATCTAGCACTGGACACGAGACTGGCTTCTCACCCTGAACGAGAAGAAGTGCACAGTGATGCACATTGGAAGAAAAAATCCTAAATGTAATAAGGATGCACATAATATTACCTAATCGCGTCGCGCGCACTTGGAACCGGCTACCAGACTCAGTGATCAGTGCCCCCTCAGTGAATTCTTTCAAAAATAGACTTGACCAACATTTAAAGTGCACTGATAAGGACTAAGATATGCACGCATCAGCTCCGAGAGCTGCCTGTGTATTATAAATAAATAAGAATAAACATGAAACAGTCATACACACGCTGTCTGGTAGCAGATGAGACGCCAGCGCATGTACTCCTGGAGTGCAGCAGCGTGGCGTCCCAGAGGAAAGCATACCTCGGGTCACTGAGGACACCCAGGCAGGCCTGCCCCTGCATTGGCGAGCTGCTAGCCTTCCTGGAGGATATTGGGTGGCTGGACTAGCAGCCTCCACCCATCACACAAATAGGGCCCATTGGTGGCCTAGTTGTTGCGAAGAGTCTGCGCTACAAGTACAAGTATACACACACACAACACACCCTCTCTCTCACACACACACACACACTGCTAAGGAGTGGAATGCACTACCGTCGTCTGTCTTTCTGCAAACTATAATCTGGGTCCTTCAAGGCTAGAGTGAATGATGCCTTCTTAGGTACCTACATAGATACGTAAGTACATACTTACAAAAAAACATATCACACACAAGACATGTGTGTGATATTTATATATATATATTAATACTTATATTAAGGTACGTAAATCCTTCGACCAAAGTAGTCGATGCGTAAATCTATCTATACCTATAATAAGAACTTAAGGCGCTATAGGTTCAACGAACATTTTTGTATGAGGCGAAGAAGGCGAGCGCACGCTCTGATACCGTGTTTTTATGTATAACAAATTTATATAAAAATTTAGTTCAAAGTTTTGTTTAATTTTGTTAATGAATTCACTAACTTAAATAATAACTAACATGTAACCAAATGTTTCAAAAATTAAAACGTGAGAGAAGTGAGTTAAAAATAGCATTTCAATTTTAAAAAGGAGGTATCTTTGTTATTTTTTTTTATCGAGTGATGTAATTCAAATATTGTATTGAATTATTGATTTCACTAGATAAAAATCTCAAGAATATCATATATTTTTTTCTTCATAGAAATCTATGAAAATTCTTATCAAAAACTTTAAAATTCTAGAGACATTTGAGAACCTATCGCGCCTTAACCTGAACTGACTGACTTATTGATGCATCATCGCCGAGCCGAAACCGCTGGACCACGAAGGCGGAAACTAGGAGCTTAGGTTCCTTTTACAGCAAAACCACCCACTAAAAAAGGATTTTTGTTAATTCAACCCCTAAGCGGGTGAAACGGGGTGAAAACCTTTGTATGAAAAATCGTATTTCTTGAACTTACAATTTTGAAACATTGCATAAATATGCTTCAATACAAATCATAAATGTGTAAAATATTTTTTCCCCAACTACTTTTTTTTTTTTAAATTGGTAGACCTTTTTTTGACCACGATCTCACCTGTTGGTAAGTGACGATGTGGCCGAAGATGGAGCACAAAGGTCTAGAAGGCACCTATTCACTCTAGCCTTGAAGATACCCAAATTGTAGTTTTCAGGAAAGACAGACAACGGTAGTGTATTCCACTCCTTAGCAGTTCGCATTATAAAGGTAAAACTAAAACGTTTTGTGCGAATAGAGGGTATACTAATGAGGTAAGGATGGTACTGAGCCGTACGCCTGCTCGTCCTATGATGAAAAGGAGATCGTCGTCGTTTCGTATGAGGTAGTGCTGGCCTCTAGTGTCAGAGTTTGTCAAGCCGCCCGAAGGCCTCTGAGGTAAGGAGATGGTGGGATCAGATCGTGCAGTTCCTGGGAGCATTCCCCGAAATGTAACCTATAGAAGATCGCAAGGCATGCAACCTTACGGCGGTGCTCGAGACTATGGATCTTAGTCTCCGCCATATGTTGCTCACCTATAAGCCTGAAAGCTCTACGTTCGATCGAGTCCAAGGCAGCATGCTGGTGTTTGGCCGAACCATCCCAAACATGGCAGCAGTACTCCATACCAGCCCGGACTTGTGCTTTATATAAACTGAGAAGCTGTCCTGGTGTGAAGTAACGCTTTACCTTATTCACTACCCCCATAAGCAGGTACAATGTGGTGTTAAAGTTTGTATGAGAACTTTTTATCTTGATATTTGGTATGAGTACTTTAAATAAAAAATAACTGAACACAGGATTTTTCAAAATAACCCTTAAGGGGTGACAACGTTTTAGTTTTTTTGTGATGTGATGCGGAGCGAAGCACGGGAACTATATAGTAGGTAAATATGAGTCTGTATAAGTAGTTTTCTCAATACTTTTATGTAACAACAATATTTTATCATCCAAGCCAAAGCTTCGTCATACTGATACTGTTAGCCTGAATCATCCCATTGTTGGGCAAAGGCCTCCCCCCATATCCTCCAGTCACTATTATTATTATTATATTATATATTACTTCATCATAATTAGTAGCCATTAAATGTCCACTACTGGGCGACGCAACGCTCATAGAATGCAATGTGTAGATTTGCCTGTTACGCCATCTAGTTCTGATTTTATCAAAAGCCTCAACTTTGGAGCAACTATTCGCATACCATGCAAATACAGTGGGAACCGAACCCGCGTCTCTCATACACCAACACCTGCACCCTAAATGACCTGTGCGAAGCCACTGAAAATCCTGTCGACGTGGCAAAATTTTGGTCTACATCAATTTAATTATCTATGGGAACCAACGGAATAATACGTTTTTTAGGGTTCCGCAGCCAAATGGCAAAGAACGGAACCCTTATGGATTCGTCATGTCTGTCTGTCTTTCCGTCCGTATGTCATAGCCACATTTTTTCCGATACTATAAGAACTATGCTGTTGAAACTTGGTAAGTAGATGTATTCTGTGAACCGCATTAAGATTTTCACACAAAAATAGAAAAAAAACAATAAATTTTGGGGGTTCCCCATACTTAGAACTGAAACTCAAGAGTTTTTTTTCATCAAACCCATACGTGTGGGGTATCTATGGATAGGTCTTCAAAAATGATATTGAGGTTTCTAATACCTATATATTTTTTTCTAAACTAAATAGTTTGCGCGAGATACACTTCCAATAGGTACACTATTATTAAAACATCGATCAAAGTTACAACGAACTACAAGAACTTTTATATTATGTTACTTGCTGCTACGGAACCCTTCATGGGCGAGTCCGACTCGCACTTTTGGCCGCTTTTTTGTCAATGTATTTGTAACTTTGTGATTTGTGCACTATCGTCCTTACTACTTCAACTTTTTCCCGTTATTAGTATGACTGAGTTGGCAATTTGGGGCAAAAAAAAATGTTTCCCCTAGGGAACAAAAAAAATTGCTCGTATTTGCCGCCATGGCACCAGGTCTCAGTCGGCTGCTCGCACGCCTCACACAGGGGTCGCCATACTCACTGATTTAATTTAAGGTGGATGCCCCCCGATTACGACGCGATTTTTTTGTTTTTTTTTGTTTTTTGCTCATTACAACTCATCAACACTTCTTCAGATCTTTTGGTCGAAGCTTCTGATAGCGAAAGTTGAGTTCGCGAAAACTAGGAGACATAACACACATGTTTTAATTGACGCTATCTCATAAATATCGTCAGCTTAGCTACGATACCCCTAAACAAAATCAAAACACTGTAAAAATGTGTTTAGGGGTATCATAGCTAAACTGATGATATTTATAAGATACTATCAATTAAAACATGTGTGTTAGGTCTCCTAGTTCTCGCGTACTCAACTTTCGCTATCTGAAGAAGTTTTGATGAGCTGTAATGGGCAAAAAACACCAAAAAATTTGAATTTCGCGCCGCAAGCGTGCGCATCCACCTTAAACTTAAACAAACTGCTGTATGAAGTCCATGCTTGCTCTTGTATAGAGGAAGGTTTTTTATTCCTTTTACATACATCGCCACTTAAACGGGTAACTTGATGGGCAAAAAACCCAAAAAAAAATGAATCTCGCGCCGCAAGTGTGAGCTTTCACCTTAATTTAAGATCATTGCGACACTTGACAAAATAGTGGAACGAAGACTCTATGTAAGTACAGCATTGTACCTAGATGGGGTCAAAATGTTGTACAATGAATCACAGGTCTGGTCTGACCTCGGCTCGGTACAAATTGGGGTCAATTATTGAAGTAAATTGAGTTCGTAATTCATACGTGCGTAGGTGGCTCTCATCATGATATAATGTGCAATGTCGGATGGCTAGCGTTGGAATGATTTAAGAGTCGGTTCACATTTTCGTGCGAGTAATCTAAGATTTTAAGCGCCTAATTTAACATCATAGGGAAATCATAGAATTGAAATTACCGTGGCTTTGTATCATTTTAGATGAATTACGACTATCATTAAAGTCTGATTGTAAATCGGGCTATAATTTACTATTCTCCTAAAAAAAATTGTGCGGTTTGATTGACACAAGTTTCAATTCAAAAATAGGTATTTGTAAAATCTATTGCTGTCGCGCAGTGCCCGAACAACCGAACAACAAGCGTGATAGAGACAACTGCAGCTTGGATCGACAATACCTATTAAAAGTACATAAAATCAACGATTCGTACTCCCCTGATTCCTTCTCCAAAACTTAACCAATTTAACTATTTTTTTAAATTAAAAATAAAAGAAAGTTTTAGCCGTGTTCCTATGATTTCATTTTTTTATATAATCTAGTCAAATTCGTTTTCAGGATGTTTGAACACAGCGGAAAATCTGACCATTTTTTTAGGTTTTTGAATGTTCATATCTCTTTTAATAATAAATTTAAAAAAAAAGGATAACATAGGGACATGCTATGGTGGCCGTAGATTTTTTGGAAAAAATAATATTACTCTACTGGCATTATCCAACGAGAAAACAGGGGACTACGTTTGTATGGGAAAACGGCCCTTGTGTTTCCTCTTAAGGCTGCAGATGATGATTATAATAATGAATTTCTAAATTCTTACATATATTGTTTTCAGAAAGTCGACTGGGAAGTGGAATTGGCGCTGGTCATCGGCAAGACGGCCAGCAACGTGAAAGCTGCTGACGCTTACGAATACATACTAGGCTACACCATCGCGCAGGACATCAGCGCACGGGACTGGCAGAAGGAGAAGAACATGGGGCAGTTTCTACTCGGCAAGGTATATTAGCAGAAAGTGACGGTAGATTGGTAGGTGACGGCAAGCGGTGGACGCGTACGAATACGTACTAGGCTACACCATCGCGCAGGACATCAGCGCGCGGGACTGGCTGAAAAAGAAGAACATGGGGCCGTTTCTACTCGGCAAGGTATATTAGCAGAAAGTGACGGTAGATTGGTAGATGACGGTAGATTGGTAGGTGACGGCAAGTGACTGACGAGTACGAATACATACTAGGCTACACCATCGCGCAGGACATCAGCGCGCGGGACTGGCAGAAGGAGAAGAACATGGGGCAGTTTCTACTCGGCAAGGTATATTAGCAGAAAGCGACGGTAGATTGGTAGGTGACGGCAAGTGGCTGACGCGTACGAATACATACTAGGCTACACCATCGCGCAGGACATCAGCGCGCGGGACTGGCAGAAGGAGAAGAACATGGGGCAGTTTCTACTTGTCAAGGTATATTAGCTGAAAGCGACGGTAGATTGATAGGTGACCAATGCCGTCTTTACCATAAGGGCACATTTGGCCAGTGCCCAGGGCCCCCGACCTCACGGCGCGGCGCTGGCGGCCCGGAAGGCCCATACAACGCTTGCGCTCAATAGCGATTTTTTTTCGAGCTGAATACACATAATTTTCTTGGCTCGCTCAGCTCTTCGTTATTTATTAAGCAATGCATGTAACATTTTTGCTGCATATTACGAGCTAAAAGTACTGAATTTTTTGCGGTTCGCTCCGCTTGACGTTATAGTATATTGAGAATTTAAATATCATTTTTGCTGTACTACTCCTTTCGAGCTAACAGCCTGAAAGTTTAACACCATAGGGGCCCCCATTATCCTAAAGTGCCCAGGGCATCCAATAGGTTAAAGACGGCCCTGTAGGTGACGGCAAGTGTCTGACGCGTGTATAATGAGTATGTTACACCATCGCCCAGGACATCAGCGCAGGGGACTGGCAGAAGGAGAAGAACATGGGGTAGTTAAGCAACAGTTTAGCTTCGCTCGTTCAATAAATAAATAATCCCTATACGGATTTTACGACATCCACGGGAAAAGACGAAGGGGTCTATAGGCCGGACCGGACACACCACAAAATACTTTTAAAACATGCTATTAACATGCTGTTAACATGCAACTATTTGAGTGTTGACAGCCTGTTAACGTTTGCAGAAGGAGAAGAATATGGGGCAGTTTCTACTTGGCAAGGTATATTAGCAGAAAGTGATGGTAGATTGGTAGGTGACGGTAGATTGGTAGGTGACGGCAAGTGGTTGACGTGCGTTTTGTATGGGATTGTCTAACTTGATGCCCTTCCGTTTCGCTCAGGCTATGGACACGTTCTGTCCCCTCGGGCCGTGGATTGTGACGCACGAGGAGGTGTGCGACCCTCAGCAGCTCGACATCGGCTGCAGCCTCAACGGCGTCGAGAAGCAGAGCAGCAACACGTGCCAGCTCGTGCACAAGATACCCGATGTCATCGAGAGGCTTACCTCGTAAGTAAATTAACGTTTTTTTTTAATACTTCTTAGAATGACTGAACAAGCACATGGTCCACCTGATGATAAGCGGTACCCTCTGCCTATGCACAGTTGGTATAGCCTAAGGGCTTGACTAAAGGGATTACACCAGGGGATGGGCAGCAGCATCCACCTGAATACTCAACACCAATACTGTGGTCACCTACCGCGTGCCAAGCGTGATGATTATGTAAAATCCCCCAATTGCATTCTATAGGGGGAGGCCTCGTGCAGCAGTGGACATATTACGGCGGCTGATGATGATGATTATGATGATAATGATGGTGGTGATGATGATAAGAATGATGATATTGGTGGTGCCGATAAGGATGTTCATAATGATGGTGTTGGTGATGATGATGTTGATGATGATAATGATA
The DNA here is from genome assembly GCA_932527175.1 of Operophtera brumata. Taxonomy (NCBI): domain Eukaryota; kingdom Metazoa; phylum Arthropoda; class Insecta; order Lepidoptera; family Geometridae; genus Operophtera; species Operophtera brumata. The sequence goes on from OW052226.1 coordinate 2,655,762, forward strand.
ATGATAGTGGTGGTGATGATGATGTTGATGATGATAATGATGGTGGTGGTGGTAGTGGTTATGATGATGATAATAATGATGGTGGTGGGGATGATAAGGATGATGATTGATTATAATGGTGGTGAGGACGATGATGATGACGATAATGATGATGATTGTGGTAGTGGTGGTGGTGATGATGATGATGATTATGACGGTGGGGAAGATGATAAGGTTGATGATGATGGTGGTGATGATAATGTTGATTATGGTGGTGATGATAATGTTTATTATGGTGGTAATGATGATGATGATAATGATGTCGGTGGTGATGATAAGGATGATAATGATGATGGTGGTGATGATGAAAAGGATGATGATGATGATGATAATGATTATGACGGTGGTGGTGATGTTAAGGATGATATTGGTGGTGCTGATGATAAGGATGTTTATAATGATGGTGGTGGTGGTGGTGGTGATGATGATGTTGATGCTGATATTGATGGTGGTGGTGATGTTAAGGATGATGATGATGATGATAACACCCCCTGTCGCAGGGTGATGACTCTGCTGCCTGGCGATGTACTCCTGACGGGTACACCGGGTGGTGTTGGCATGTACCGCTCGCCGCCCGAGTACTTGCGCCCGGGGGATGTACTCACCAGCCGGATCCAAAAGATTGGCGTCTTGGAGGTCTCCATTTCATAGTTCGGGAATCATCATAACATGCCAAGCGTGTTGTGACAGCGTTAGAGGATGTACACAGCCGCGATATTTGTTAAATAGGTCTTAAGGAAAACGATGTTATCGCCATAATTATATACTACTGTATAATATCTATAGTAATTTATCTATCTATAACATTAAAAAAAAAAAAGTTGTCCCGAACTACTTTTTATATTTGCGTTGCAAAAGATTGGCGTTTTGGCGGTCTCCATTACATAGTACGGGAATCATCATAACATGCCAAGCGTGTTATGACAGCGTTACAGGATGTGTACAGCCGCGATATTTGTTAAATAGGTCTTAAGGAAAATAAAGTTATCGCCATAATTATTTCTTTAAAATATTCTGTATATAATATCTAGTGATTTATCTATGTATAACATTTGTAGCTTCTGACAGACATTTTTTTTAAATATTTGCGTTGCTAAAGTTTGGCGTCTTGGAGGTCTCTATTACATCGTTCGGGGATCTTATACAACCTGGCAAGCGTGTTGTGACCGCGTTAGAGGATGTGTACAGCCGCGATATTTGTTAAATAGGTCTTAAGGAAAACAATGTTATCGCCATAATTATATACTATTCTGTATAATATCTATAGTAATTTATCTATAGTGTAATTTATCTATCTATCACATTTTACAGCTTGTGACAGACAGTTTTTTTATAAAATGTTCGGGACTACTTTTTATATTTGCGTTGCAAAAGATTGGCGTCTTGGATGTCTCCATTACATCGTTCGGGGATCTTGATATAACCTGCCAAGCGTGTTGTGACCGCGTTAGAGGATATTTGCCGCGATGTTTGTTAAATTGGTCTTAAGGAAAACGATGTTATCGCCATAGTTATTTCTTAAAACTATTCTGTATATAATATCTAGTGATTTATCTATGTACATATAACATTTGTAGCTTGTGACAGACATTTTTATAAATATTTGCGTTGCTAAAGATTGGCGTCTTGGAGGTCTCCATTATATCGTTTGGGAATCTTGTATAACACGCCAAGCGTGTTATGACAGCGTTAGAGGATATGTACAGCCGCGATATTTGTTAAATAGGTTTTAAGGAAAACATTATACATACATACATACATAGACACACGCCTTTTTCCCCGAAGGGGTAGGCAGAGCCACAATAGGCCTCTTTTCACAGTGGTAACGGTAACGGTACGTGAAAATTTCCCGTTTTTATAATATAATTAATAATTATACATATTTCTATATACTATTCTGTATAATATCTATAGTAATTTATCTTTATATAACATTTGTAGCTTGTGACACACTAATAATTATTTATTATAATAATTTAGTTTCGAGAGAGATTTTTTTTGTATAAGTATTTGCGTTGCAAAAGATTGGCGTCTTGGAGGTCTCCATTACATCGTTCAGGGATCTTATACAACATGCCAAGCGTGTTATGACAGCGTTAGAGAATGTGTACAGCCGCGATATTTGTTAAATAGGTCTTAAGGAAAACAATGTTATACTTATACTTATATCAATAGTTATACTTATTTCTATATACAATTCTGTATAATATGTATAGTAATTTGTCTTTATAATAACATTTCAAGAATGTGACAGGCCAATATTTTGTTTCATAAAGGTTTTGTTTCGAAGTAGAACGTTTTTAAACTAAACCGTAACGAAACCTTTTTTCTGGTGCTAAACAGATTATAATATATGCGTCGCTTTTTAAACTTTTTTTTTTATGTACCTACCTAATTTCCCTGTGTTTAAACAGACTTCAGTAAAAAGTTCTCAATTCGTTTGTATTTTTTTTAACTCATATCTCCGTCATTTACGAACCGATTTGAAAAAAATAAATAAAAAAAAATGCCATTTTCCTGGTGCGACTATCTAGTCGCACCAGGAAAATGGGATATATTTTTTTTATCAGCGACATATAGACGAATGTACATGCATACATACATAAACTCACGTCTGTTTCCCGGAGGGGTAGGCAGAGACCACGGATTTCCACTTGCTACGATCCTGACACACCTCTTTTGCTTCATTCACTCTTATCACATTCTTCATACATGCTCGTCGGTTAAGGGTACTCTTGACCTGGCCTTTTTCCAGAACGTCTCCGATCTGGTCTGAATACGTTCGCCGAAGTCTTCCCCTTCCCACTGTCCCATTCACGCTCGTCTTATGTACCCGTATCGTCAATCTACTATCGTCCATCCTTTCTAAATGCCCAAACCATCTAAGCATACCTTTGTCAATCCTAGTTACTACGTCTTCTTTAATTTCACAACGCTCTCTTATCACACTATTCCTTATTCTATCTCTCAAAGTCACACCACACATACTTCTCGAAGCTCTCATCTCCAGTTTATTTATTCTACTTTCATGTTTCTTCTGCCATACCTAACTTTCGCTACCATACATTAGTGTCGGTACTTACACCCTTCTATGCACGGCCAGTCGTGCCTTTTTGAAGACATTCCGACTGCTCATAAAGGCGTGAAGTGCCCCATTCACTTGGTTTCCAGTATTTACTCTCCTTTCAATATCATCTTCGTGCTTGCCGTCTCTTGTAAACAAAGTCCCTAAACAAAGTTAATTTAAGAAGCCCAATGAAACTCCTGTGACAGTATAGCGAGTGGGGGGCATATCTACCTATTTCTGCCGTCATGCAGTATTGCTTTTTTCCGGTTTGATATGTTCCTATGTTTACTGGAAAATAAATCGTACTTGGCGAGAGACATGAGACTTTTCATCTCTATGTCTCAGGGTGGCGGGCGCAGTACAATGCCACATAGGGCGCGTCCTAGGTAGACTTGACCTATGTGATAATGCACTTTTTATAGCCAGAGGGTACCGCTTAACATCAGGTGAGCCATTTGGTTGATCCGTCATAACAAGTTGTATAAAAAATTACAAAATCCTGGTGTGTCTGGCCTGGTAATTGACCCTTCCGTCTCCTCCCGTGGATGTTGTAAAAGCTGACTCAGGGATTACTCTGGGGATAGGCAGCAGCATTTACCAGAATGCTCAACACTGAAGCTGCGTTTCCACCAAAGGTTGTGAGGTAGATGAGCGGTGCGACGCTGTGGAACGATGTGAGTGCTTCCACCAGAGATGTGCTACGCAGCTGAGCGGTGCGAGGATGCGTAGCGAGGCTGTGAAACGATGTGAGTGTTTCCACCAGAGATGTGCTACGCAGCTGAGCGGTGCGAGGATGCGTAGCGAGGCTGTGGAACGATGTGAGTGTTTCCACCAGAGATGTGCTACGCAGCTGAGCGGTGCGAGGATGCGTAGCGAGGCTGTGGAACGATGTAAGTGTTTCCACCAGAGATGTGCTACGCAGCTGAGCGGTGCGAGGATGCGTAGCGAGGCTGTGGAACGATGTGAGTGTTTCCACCAGAGATGTGCTACGCAGCTGAGCGGTGCGAGGATGCGTAGCGAGGCTGTGGAACGATGTAAGTGTTTCCACCAGAGATGTGCTACGCAGCTGAGCGGTGCGAGGATGCGTAGCGACGCTGTGGAACGATGTGAGTGTTTCCACCAGAGAAGTGCTAGGCAGCTGAGCGGTGCGAGGATGCGTAGCGAGGCTGTGGAACGATGTGAGTGTTTCCACCAGAGATGTGCTAGGCAGCTGAGCGGTGCGAGGATGCGTAGCGAGGCTGTGGAACGATGTGAGTGTTTCCACCAGAGATGTGCTAGGCAGCTGAGCGCTGCGAGGATGCGTAGCGAGGCTGTGGAACGATGTGAGTGTTTCCACCAGAGATGTGCTAGGCAGCTGAGCGGTGCGAGGATGCGTAGCGAGGCTGTGGAACGATGTGAGTGTTTTCACCAGAGATGTGCTAGGCAGATGAGCGGTGCGAAGATGCGTCGCGACGCTGTGGAACGATGTGAGTGTTTCCACCAGAGATGTGCTAGGCAGCTGAGCGGTGCGAAGATGCGTCGCGACGCTGTGGAACGATGTGAGTGTTTCCACCAGAGATGTGCTAGGCAGCTGAGCGGTGCGAAGATGCGTCGCGAGGCTGTGAAACGATGTGAGTGTTTCCACCAGAGATGTGCTAGGCAGCTGAGCGGTGCGAAGATGCGTAGCGACGCTGTGGAACGATGTGACTGTTTTCACCAGAGATGTGCTAGGCAGCTGAGCGGTGCGAAGATGCGTAGCGAGGCTGTGGAACGATGTGACTGTTTCCACCAGAGATGTGCTAGGCAGCTGAGCGGTGCGAAGATGCGTAGCGACGCTGTGGAACGATGTGACTGTTTCCACCAGAGATGTGCTAGGCAGCTGAGCGGTGCGAAGATGCGTAGCGAGGCTGTGGAACGATGTGACTGTTTCCACCAGAGATGTGCTAGGCAGCTGAGCGGTGCGAAGATGCGTAGCGAGGCTGTGGAACGATGTGACTGTTTCCACCAGAGATGTGCTAGGCAGCTGAGCGGTGCGAAGATGCGTAGCGACGCTGTGGAACGGTGCGCAGATGAGTGGCGCGAGCATGTGTAGCGGGCTCTTTTCAGATGCGAGCGAGCGGGTGAGGTGTGGTGAGAGCGGAGCATCAAACTCCGTCTAGTGACTGCTAGTAGTTTCTCGCTCGCGTCCATCCCTCGCACACATCCATGCATACATTTCTCGCACACATCCCTCGCACACATCTCTCGCACACATCCCTCGCGCACATCTCTCTTACACATCTCTCGCACACATCCCTCGCACACATCCCTCGCATACATCCCTCGGTTGTGTTGTACGTATAAAAACGTCGCTCTGCGAAGCCGTTTCCACCAGAGCTGCGCTGAGCAAGGCTAGGTAAATGAAGTGATTCTATTGGTTCTTAACAAACACATCCCTCGCTACGCATCCTCGCTCATCTCTGGTGGAATCGCAGCCTGATACTGTGATCACCAATCCGCCTGCCTGGCGTGGTGATTATAGAAAATCCTATTGCTCTTTATGGGGGAACGCCTCGTGCAGCTATGGACGTCTTACGGCGGCTGATGACGATGATGATGTTAACAATAGTTACACCACCTGTCTCAGGGTGATGACTCTGCTGCCTGGTGATGTACTCCTGACGGGTACGCCGGGTGGTGTTGGCACGTCCCGATCGCCCCCTGAGTACTTGCGCCCGGGGGATGTCCTCACCAGCCGGATCCAAAAGATTGGCGTCTTGGAGATTTGCTTTACATAGTGCGGAGAGGGTAACCTGCCAAATGTGTTGTGATAGCGTTAGAGGGTAGTCTATCGCCGTGTTATTGTAACTAGTCCTTTGATCAAGAATACAACTAGATTTCGGGTCACGTCCAAAATCAAAGCTTAATACCGTCCGCGTGGGTATATATACTTATCCTATCCTACTAATATTATAAACGCGTAAGTTTGTAAGTATGGATGGATGGATGGATGTTTGTTACTCTTTCACGTAATACGTTTCACGGATTTGGATGAAATTTGGAATGGAGATGACTGGACTCCCGGAATAACACATAGGCACATTTTTATCCTGATATTCCCACCGGATCGAGACTTACGCTGGTGAAACCGCGGGGCGCTGCTTGTACAGCTATATTTGTTTAATAACGAACTGAAACAAAAGTTTTGAAACAGTTCTAATTTCAACCTAATTACAACCATGACACCTAGCAATAAAGTAGCAAATCTTCAAAATATTATCTTATACTTGCGATAATTCGTCACAAAAAACGAGCAAAGCAATAAATTACTCCTGTCACTTAGAAATTAAAAGACGTAAGTAGGTGTAACAACATTTAGTGTGAAATCAACCTTTACAAGCTACAAATAAAGTTCTCACAAATACAAATAAAAAATTAAAGCTCACTTTTCAAGTGAGCTGTTATTCAACGAGACGTATTTTTTGCGCCGATCTGACATCTAGTTGTATTCTTGATCGAAGAACTAGTCAGTAAAAGTAGTTTTTAGGTTTCCGTAACCAAATTACGGAACCCTTATAGATTCGTCATGTCTTTCTGTCTCTCTGTCAGTCCATGTATGTCTCAGCCACTTTTTTCCGAAACTATAAGAGCTATGCTGTTGAAAGATGTATTCTGTGAATCGCATTAAGATTTTCACTCAAAAATAGAAAAAAAAAACATTTTTGGGGTTTATACTATATATTTGACGACCTCTGTGGCGCGGCGGGCGAAGGTTGGCCTGCAACGCAGGAGGTTGCGGGTTCGATTCCTGCCTCGGAACAAATATTTGTGCGATCGCAGATATTTGTTCAGGGTGTTCTGGGTATTTTTCTATGTATAATAAAAAATATCTATCTATGTAATATATTGTATTAAGTATATCAGTTATCTAGTACCTACCCATAAGACAAGCTCTGCTTAGCTTGGGGCTAGATAATGTTGTGTGAACTGTCCAGCATTATCTATTTATTTATTTATTTATTTAGAACTGAAACTCAATTATTTTTTTCAATTCAACCCATACCTTTGTGTTATCTATGGATAGGTCTTCAAAAATAATATAGAGGTATCTAATTTTTTTTTTTTTAATCTGAATAATTTAAGATTTTTCTAACTTTCTGTTTAAACAAAAAGTTCTGTTTGTTTTTTTTTCTTGTTTTTTTATTGTTATAACTAAGTATAGGAAATAATTATTTTGTAAGCAGTGACTCTTTTCGTTGATAAATAAATTTTCTTTTCTTTTTGTTTTTTTTTGTTTGCGCGAGAGACTTCCAAAGTGGTAAAATGTGCCCCGCCCTGTAATTTCTAAAATAAGAGAACGATAAAACTAAAAAAAATATATGATGTACATTACTATGTAAACTTCCAACGAAAATTGGTTTGAACGAGATCTAGTAAGTAGTTTTTTTGAATACGTCATAAATCGTAATCCATCCAAGAACTTTTATATATGTTACTTGCTGCTACGGAACCCTTCATGGGTGAGTCCGACTCGCACTTGGCTGCTTTTTTAGCTTAGGTCAGTATAACACAGTTATTTTCTAAAAATGGTCAAACCCCATGACTCTATAGTTGTGTTTAAAGTGGCTGCCCGACCAACCTGTCGGTTATACGAAACTGTTTGACGACCTCTGTGGCGCGGCGGGCGAAGGTTCGCCTGCGACGCAGGAGGTTGCGGGTTCGATTCCCGCCTCGGAACAAATATTAATTACATTTTCACTAGAAACGGGATATTTACCATGATTTTTGAGTTTTAAATGTTCCCGATATTTCGGCACAGTTGCATGCGCCATGATCACGGGAGAACTAACTAAAAGTCTTTGCGAGTAGATGTTATTAGCAGATATATCGATCTACCCTCTTTCTCACTCTTTTATTACAAACGATATCGACCATCGTTTTCATTGTCACACTTCACACCAACTCGACAAACCACACTAACGGTATCCGGACGCGTAGCAGGTACCACACTTTTTTGATTCTTACACATTCTCAACACAGGCTTCCATACTCCAGATAATTGAAAACCATCTTCTCTATTGAAAATCTCAATTGTCTCTTGTACCATTCTTGGTATGTAATGTCGCTCTGTCGAGATAACCTGCGGACTGTGTAGCTCGATTCAATGATTTGAGCCAGATTCCAAAAGGTGTTCTGCTATGGCTGTCTTATGTATGTCCCTGTTCTTGACCGCTCGTATGTGCTCCTTAACCCGACACGCTATCGTACGTTTCTTTTGGCCAATGTACGAACTCCCACAGCTACAATCAATTTTATACACCCCTGGTTTTTCAAGTGGAAAACTGTCTTTTGAAACTTTTACTCGCAAAGACTTTTAGTTAGTTTTCCCGTGATCATGGCGCATGCAACTGTGCCGAAATATCGGGAACATTGCAAACTCAAAAATCATGGTAAATATCCCGTTTCTAGTGAAAATTATGTACATAACCATGATAGTTTCAAAAGCTACTATTAGATTCTCAAAAGCACAAAACTAAGTATGTCATCAGCATCTAGATTTGAAACACAAATTGGACAACACAGAACGCTGATTGGCGAATGAGTCCATTGAGTCCCCAATTGAGCCAATCGGCGTCTTCCGCTCGGGACAGGAAGACGCATTTGCGGTCGCTCCATTCCTTTCATAGACTATTAAATTTAATGTCAGTCAAGGGGAGCTTTATTGAGTTAAGTGGCATACGGGCTGACACCCAACGTAGTCTGACCTCGCGATCCATCGACCACTTATTATGGAGCGGGTCACGATAAATTGGCGGTAACGCCCGCAGATTCTATAAAAGCGGATATGAATAGTTAGTATTCGAGCGATTTTGTTATTGAGATTTATAAATGCAATTTTTCAATTTGATATGCAATTTGATTTTATTTGCGTGTGATGGGTGACAGTGCAGTGATAACTGCAAGAACTCCTCTGTATCATAGTCACCGGTTCTGGTTTGGTCTCACTGCGTTATTTTAGATACCAGGTTGCATGCCTTGCGATCTTCTATAGGTTACATTTCGGTGAAGGCTCCCAGGTACTGCACGATCTTTTTTTTTTTTTTTTTTTATACTACTTGGATGACGGAACAAGCAAGAGGCCCTCCTGATGTTAAGCGGCCACCATCCGCCATCCATCCATCTGATCCCATCATCTCCTTTTCATCATAGGACGAGCAGGCGTACGGCTCAGTAAGGAGTGGAATACACTACCGTCGAATGTCTTTCCTGAAAACTATAATCTGGGTCTCTTCAAGTCAAGAGTGAATAGGTGCCTTCTAGACCTTTGTGCTTCATCTTCGGCCAAATCGTCACTTACCAACAGGTGAGATCGTGGTCAAACAAAGGTCTATCAATGTTAAAAAGAAAAAGAAAAAAAAACCTGATGCCCAATTCTCATAATAAAAAATAGTCAAATTAAAGTTCGGATCATATTACGATCTAGTGTTGATGTCACAAACGTCAAAAATGGTATTCTGCTCACCTGACAATACAACGCGGAATGTGATTATATCGAAATGTGACTGTAACTTGAATGTTTCAAAGTTCTGAGAATTCTCTCTTTCACTCTTTACAATTATTATATAGCACTATCCTACTCTAATATATGGTCGCAAGAACCGAAAGTAGATTATATTGTTGTTATGAGGGAGCAGAATACCAATTTCTCATTCAATTTACAATACAATCTCGTTTCGGTCAACTTGCAGTGTGGTTATAAAATAATTAAGAGAATTAGACTTCATGCTCGGAAGTTTGGGTCTAGTGGTGAATGATCCAGGATATTATTATAATAATAAAAAAATTGCTAAATCTTCTTCTTCTTCTTCTTCTTCTTTTTTTGGCGTATTCAGCGGACCGGTAGTGGTGCCACAAGAGTTTGCCAATGACAGGTGATTAACTTGACATAAAACCATAAAAGTGCTGGGAGTTTGAGGAAAACTCTTGTGGCACCACTACCGGTCCGCTGAACACGCCAAAAAAAAGAAGAAGAAGGTACGGTTTATAGGGAGAATCGTACGTGATTATGTAATTCAAATTGATTCACACTTAACTGAAAAAAAAACAAATACACATAACAACAAAACAAAATATTCACACAATCAATATTCATACAAAACTATACACGTTTATATTGTACATAATCTTAAAATTTTATGTTGTTTCTACTGATAAATTTACACAATATACATATAAAGCGATTATATACAAGGGATAAAATGGATTTAGAGGAAAAAGGACGAGGGATTTCTGGGGGAGTGACATTAAATAGAGATAGCTGAAGCCGCGGGCATGTAAATAAGATATGGTCAATACTCCCTTCATCTAGACCACATTCACATACAGAGCTGTCCCTAATCCTTAGCTTGGCTAAGTGCACTGGTGTGCATACATGGCCTAGTCGGAGTCTGCATATGGTGGAAGTTGTAGTTTTGCATGCTATTGCTAAATCTTGCTGTTGGGATAGTCTCAATGGCATGTCGCAATCAGTCAAAACTGACTGACGTGACTGAAAATGTAATTCAACTTCTAATCGGACTCTTCCCGCCATTTTCGAAAAGAGACGTTGTCTACATTTATTTTATTTCTTTTCCTAGTGTTTTCTTGAGTTATTTTGTGTTATTTTGGTGGCATTTTAACTAATGTAGCTCGTTTAAAAAGCACAAGCGTAGTGAAGTGAAATGGAAGTGAATTGCGTGACTTTTGAAATTGGTGAAAATTGTCTACCAAAGTTTTAGTAAAATTGTCACCGTTTTACTAAAACATGACTATACTGTGACTTTGACGACTTGGAAGGAGTGTAACGTTGCAAAATATATTGAAAAACACAATATAGTGAAAATACAGATACTTACTTGAAAATGACAAATGCACAAGCCGTGCGGCACCAAATATAAAGAGAAAAAAAAAACTTCTAATCGACTTAGAATTTTGTACTTTTTCTTTCACCTAATCAGCAAAGACTTTATCTTCAAGTTGAACGTATGATTCTGTGATGCGAAGGTTTTTCACGTGACAAATAATTATTTATCGTGATTTTCAAATACTTTTCGTTCCGGGAGCGCTATTCTGTCACTTTATAATTCACCGAACTTTAATGCGTTAGAGAGAGACGGAATTTGGCTGTTTTGGGATCCCAACGGGTATTCTTATAAAAATTGCGTCACCATTAACGTGTACAAGGTTATTGTAAAACCTAAAGTTGATTGTAAGTTTTGAGCATTCTTTCGTTAATCTTCGGAGCCATAGGTACTTTCTTTTCTGCGCGAACGAAGATTCACGACGCGCCATTTAGTTGGGTACACCTGAGGCCGTAGACAAAGTAACAATCGAATAGCGATGTCGCTTGTAGAAAAGCCAAAAATGTATGAGATTGACGTATGCTATCGAAATGCCACGTGGTCTTTTGTATTGAATTACGACTGTAAAAATGGAATCGCTTCGAAGCGAATGCCACTTGGCTAGGCCGGCTGTAATATGTTGTCAACATACTGTACCTACATACATTGCAGTGGCGGATTTGTAGTCTACGTACTTTCGGTTCTTAGATCTCCTAATGTTAAGGTACTATACTATACCTTTAGAATGATATCCCACATCTAATTCAAAGGAGGGTTACAATATTTTTGTAAGAACAGATGAATAGCGCTTGAGCCGTCTGCATACAAACTATGTTTCCTCCTATTTTTAACCCCAGACGCAAAAACGACGGGGTGTTATAAGTTTGACGTGTCTGTGTGTGTGTGAGTGTGTCTGTCTGTGGCATCGTAGCTCCCGAACGGATGAACCGATTTTGATTTTGTTTTTTTTTGTTTGAAAGTTGAATTAGTCGGGTGTGTTCGTAGCTATGTTTGATCAAAATCGGTTCAGACGTTTCATTGCGTTGAGGGTTTTTTTAATTTTTACATAATAATATAATATGATAATATCTCATAAAATCACCATGAAATTAATACATTATCAATACACTTATGTCTAGAACAGTGGTTTGTCGGTTCCTTATAAAAATAAATGGTTTCCAAATCACACTAACTTAAAGATTTTTAATATACACTAACATCTAGAACAGTGGTTATATTAATCGGTACAAAGAGTTCTATAATCATGGAATGACACTGATAGCACAGAATAAATATTAGTACAAGCTGATAGCACAAAATACATAGTACAGAAGGTCAGCTCAGCACAACGAGCGATAACAGGCGCACCTACCTATACGCGTATACCTACACGACGATCTCGGTGAGACTCGGTCAAACGCCAGTCGCGAGTGCCCGCACTTTGGCGTTAGACGTGATTATTTATTACCTATATATTTTATGTAGGTAGGTATTGTTATTGTTTTGTGACAGAATTGTGCAATGCACGATCATACATGAATTGATCTGTGTTTGGTTGTCAGGACACAACACTGAACACAAAAGAGGTGTCTTGTTTTAGCCAGCCCTAGTGCTACGGTCTAGTGCTACGGTCTAGTGCTACGGTCTAGTGCTACGGTCTAGTGCTACGGTCTAGTGCTACGGTCTAGTGCTACGGTCTAGTGCTACGGTCTAGTGGTACGGTCTAGTGCTACGGTCTAGTGCTACGGTCTAGTGCTACGGTCTAGTGGTACGGTCTAGTGCTAAGGTCTAGTGCTACGGTCTAGTGCTACGGGTAACCGTAGGTAATTAAAATTATAACTAGCCGGAGCTGAAATGTCTTTAATTGACGTTCCGAAATATAAACTTTAGCCTTTGCCTAGCGCTAAGGTAATTCAAAACAAATTCGGCCAGAACTGACCTTCTGTACTATGTATTTTGTGCTGATAGAGCGTTATTGTACTAGTGCTGACATCTAGCTGTGACTTGAGTAAACTTTCTTGCGTCTTCAGACCATCGTTGATATAGCTAAATTCATTGATAAGCACTGAGGCAGCAGGAGAAATATTAACACTCCTGCGGCACTAGTACTTAGGAATAATATTTAGTTTGCGATCTTCTGTCTTGCTCTCTTCTCTGGAACATCCGCATATTGAATGTTTCTGTATCACCAACCGTTGGGCCAACGTGGCCTGAGGATCTGCAACTGTAACAAACAACTACAGTGCCTCCAACTTATTTGTTCTGGTGGACAAAGTTGGAACTATAGCCGATTACAATGCAGGTACGCACAAAGAAATTACATCTACTCCCACCTGTTCTGTTGAGTAGTTCTGTCGGCAGAACTACTGGGTTCTAGCCGTTCTACTACTTCTGTTCAGAACAAATGGGAAATGAATTCCCAGTAGTTCTGTTCACCAATCATGCTGTGATTCAAAACTAGTTCTTCACCATGCAGTTACAAATTACACTACTAAAACGTATACTGCTTCACGAGTCTATCCTGTATTTTAACTCCCCTTGTTTAAGCGACTTAAAAAAAGGAGGAGGTTCTAAATCTTTTTTTTTTTTTTAAATATTTGTACTGGTGCTCAGCTAATAAACATAATATCAATGTAACTAAAGTTAAAAACAAAAAAAAAAAAGATTGTTTGTTTGTTTGTTTTGTATTGTAAAAACAGTCTACTGCAAACAGTAAAGATATTTTGGAACCGATTCTAGATGAGCAATGTGTGCAAAGCGTTAATTCGGTAACATTTTTAGGAGTGCATATACTCGTGTTATTTGTTCGTTTATTAAAAGGTGACAAACAAGCAGACGGCCCGCCTGATGTGAAGCAGTCACCGCCGCCTAAGGACATCTGCAACACCCACGGTATTGCAGACGCGCTGCCTACCAATAACAGTCCTATTGATATTTCTCTTGAATTTACCCATATTGTAGCCCTGTGGGAAGACATCCAACGGGAGCTCATTCCACGCCTTGCAGGTGCGCGGGAGAAACGAGCGCGTGAAACGCACTGTGCGAGACCTCCACGCATCCAAAATGTGCTGGTGAGCTCGCTCACAATAGCGGGATGTGCGGTTATTTGACACTATATACTCGCAGATTGGTCCCATTTTCATCAAAATCTGATTCTGATGATGGGATCTGTAGTGTATGTACTATATTCAGTGTAGGTCTGGGCGGAATGATGAAGCCACCCGGTGCCATGTTTCTCGGTAAGACGGTGTGACAACAGATATGCGTTAGTCTGTGGGGCATTGTAAAATAGCTGCCCAGACGGGAGTGTTCTGTAACATGGTGAACAGTGTTGGTCTGCCATATACCGCTTACAAGGAGAACCAGGAGCTACTTACTTACATTGGGAGTACGACATTACAGGATCTATGAGGAATAAGTCTCTATTCTTAGGCCGGACACACCACAGCATACATGATGACAAAATTAATTAAACTTGTCTAAGTTGACAGCTAATGAGCAACACAGATGTCTGGAATACTTGTACGTTTAATTATATAAGAGCATAAGCCCGTTTTGGTCGAGCCTTTCGTGGTGTCTCCGCTCCTGTCCCCTCCCCCACTCAGCATCCATCTACTCTACTAATAGCATGAAACTATGGTCGCAAAACAAGTTTTATCGATCTATTCGAAATACATGTAAAAAATATTTCAATTGTTTATAGCAGATTCAAAACAGCGACATCTAGCGTCATTGTAGGCAATCATTCATCGATGCACGTTTTCTTGTATGTGATTAGCAGTCTATTGTGTTTAGTTAGTCTATGCTAATAGGGACCTTAGATAATTTATAAATGCTATAGGCCAAATACCGTCAAAATCAAATGGTCGCCTATCAAAAATAGATTTTTTTATACAATTTGGAATGACGTATCAAGCAGCCCACCTGATGTTAAGCGGTATCCTCTGCCTATGAACACTTCATTACCTCAAAGGTAACGTCCACCTAGGACGCACACTATGCGGCATTGCACTGCACCCGCCACCCTGAGACAAAGATGGAAAGTCTCATGTGCCTGTAATTACACCGGCACCCATACCCTTCCTTCAAACAAAGCAATGCGAGCACTACTGCTTTGCAGCAGAAATAGTTATGGTGGTAGTACCTAATTCCTCGGACGAACTTTTCACAAAAAAAGCTCTACCTCTACTCAATTCTATTAAAGTAGAATAAAAGTATTTTTAACCCCCGACGCAAAAACGACGGGGTGTTATAAAATTGCCTTGTCTGTGTGTGTGTGTGTGTCTGTCTGTGGCATCGTAGCTCCCGAACGGATGAACCGATATCTTTTTGTTATTTTTTTGTTTGAAGCTGAATTTGTCGGGAGTGTTCTTAGCTATGTTTGATCAAAATCGGTTCAGCCGTTTCATTGCGAAGAGGGATTTTTTACAAAATTAATTAGGTACTTGTTTACTATGTTGATGGCGATATGCCGAATTCAAAACCGCGTGTAGCCATTTCTGCGGAAGCTCGTAGACCTACCGTAGCATGTTCTACGAGCTACGATCCATTGAGGTCACACTTTTTAGGGTTACGTACCCGAAGGGTCAATTCAAGGCACTCACTGGCCTCCCTATCACCTCTGCCCTGAGACAAGCCGAGGATAGAACAACGTGGAAGAAGCTCGTCTGCATCTCTACTAAATCCTTTCAAGACGGGCACGATCTTCAGTAATGAAGAATACGACGAAGAAGAAGAAGACCCAAAGGGTAAAACGGGACCCTATTACTAAGGCTCGTCTGTCCGTCTGTCTGTCTGTCCGTCCGTCTGTCACCAGGCTGTATCTCATGAACCGTGATAGTTAGACAGTATTGAAATTTTTACAGATGATGTATTTCGGTTGCCGCTATAACAACAAATAAAAAAAAATAGAATTAAATAAATATTTAAGGGGGCTCCCATACAACAAACGTGATTTTTCAAAATGTAAGTTAAGCGATGCTTTTTGCGTTTTTGTAGTTAATGGTACGGAACCCTTCGTTCGCGAGTCCGACTCACACTTGGCCTGTTTTTGGTTTTCGTATTTTCTTGCTACCGAAAATTATTAGTTTAATTTTGGCAAACACGTGTGAGCGAAATTCTTGCCATTACTTCACCACAAACTTCGGACGAGGTCAGTCGTAAATGTTTCAATTGGTCGCATCCTCGCCATAGACTTCAAAACTTACAGAACTGGCGTTGTATCTAAAGACCACAAGGTACGAGTATTGCAATAAGATATTAAGGCGATATGTTAAAATATGGGCGGAGTAGTCTAGCAAGAAAATAGTAGCTGCAAGGAAATTACAGCGCTATTGCTCACTTGAACCCGGGAAGAGATGTGGTATGGATTTCTTCAGCTCGGAAGTAACTGCTTACCTACGTCAGTTACTTCCGAGCTGATGAAATCCTTACCACATCTCTTCCCGGGTTCAAGTGAGCAATAGCGTTGTCACTTTCTTTCAGCTATTGTTTTATTGCTAGACTATACACATTAGTCATTTTATTATTCACTATGAAGAAGATATTAGTCTTGACTGTGGTCAGACCAGCGGCTAGGTGATCGGCCACGAGGGCTTTTCCCCTTTATCTTCCCAACCACCTTCGATCAAGAATACAACTAGATTTCGGGTCACGTACAAAATCAAAGCTAAATACTGTCCGCGTGGGTATATGTACTTATACATCTACCTATATTTGTTTACTAAAGTTTTAAAACAGCAGTTCTACGTTCAACCTTATTACAACCATGACACCTAGCAATAAGTAGCTAATCTTCAAATTTTTATCTTATACTTACGATCATTCGTCACAAAAAACTAGCAAAGCAATAAATTACTCCTGTCACTTAGAAATGAAAAGACATTAGTGTGAAATCAACGTATATGTACTTATACATCTACCTATATTTGTTTACTAAAGTTTTAAAACAGCAGTTCTACGTTCAACCTTATTACAACCATGACACCTAGCAATAAGTAGCTAATCTTCAAATTTTTATCTTATACTTACGATCATTCTTCACAAAAAACTAGCAAAGCAATAAATTACTCCTGTCACTTAGAAATGAAAAGACATTAGTGTGAAATCAACCTTAAAGAGCTACAAATGAAGTTCTCACAAATACAAATCAAAAATAACAGCTCACCTTTCAAGTGAGCTATTATTCACCGAGACGTATTTTTTGCGCCGACCTGACATCTAGTTGTATTCTTGATCGAAGCCAACCCACACACACACCCACCTGGACACCCAGTTTGTCTAGGTCACCTAGCTGCCTGTGTCCTAGCGATGTGACCAGACCAACACAAGACTCATTGGTAGCAATTTGATTGGGTAGTTGGTCATGGATTTCGAATTCGATTCTGCTCTACCATCAATTATCATCAATTATCTAATAGCCGAGGTGAGATTTAAGGTTTTATTGGATGATGAGGCTTGTTAAATCTGTTTCTAATTGGTGGAGTCATCAGGATTGGCTGTGGGGTCATTCGGCCACTTAGGGGTTCCCAACGTATAACAACAATAAGTAAGTAAGTAAGTAAGTTTTTCTATTGCTATATATATATCTTATATATATAAAACAAAACCCTCCGTCTCCTCCCGTGGATGTCGTTAAAGCCGACTAAGGGATTACCCGGACTTGTTGATAAGATTCGTTGGTATAAGATTTGTCCTGGCTGCTAGCTTATTTAAGGAATGTGTTATTACTGGAAGAAAGCGTTAGCCGAGTCAGTCGTGGGAAGCAATGGCGGCGATGAGCTCACCACTTGTCACGTCTATATTCCACGATGGTGCAACCCACTGTGAAAAGAGGCCTATTATGGCTCTGCCTACCCCTTCGGGGAAAAAGGCGTATGTCTATGTATGTATCCATCGACGTAAATAAATGAATGGACGGGCCTTAGGGAACGATAGTTTTGAAGCTTCTAAACAGACCTAGCTAGTATACTTCGCTTTAGTCAGTCTTTGTCACGGCAACGAGTGACAGCTATGCTGAAAAATACCAAAATTAGATACCTTGGTGATACAATGCCTTCCTGTGCTTTTCTGCAAGTGCAAACAACACAAGAAATACAAATAAAGCTTCAGGCATCGCATTTCATTCGTAAGTAAAGGTTTTGTAATATAATTTTCATCAATTGATAAAAAACTTATAAATCGTCGTGTAGTAGGAAAACTACATAAGTAACACATTTTGCGAAATCGACTTTATTGCATGGTTATGATGGCCCATACATGTCGATGGACACGTCTTGCTCTAGAGGACGAGCGACAAGGAGGACTACGCCCCAGGACATTATCTCAATGTTCCCCACTCTGAATGAAAGTTAACAGACACAAGTTTATACTCGTAGATAGTTTTAATTTTAGTCGACATACCTTTTTCTTTTTGATACTTAGAATTATTGTGTTCCACAAATTTATTTCATTTTGTTGATTTTATAAGCAATAGTCGTATGATAAGTT
This sequence comes from Operophtera brumata, assembly GCA_932527175.1. Lineage (NCBI taxonomy): Eukaryota > Metazoa > Arthropoda > Insecta > Lepidoptera > Geometridae > Operophtera > Operophtera brumata. Next base: position 2,674,194 of record OW052226.1, read on the forward strand.
TGTTATGTCACTTACTTTGAATTTAAAAGTCTGCTAAAATAATGTAGGTGTTTCAGTATTTTTCTAATATTCAGTCTTGATAAAAATAAATGATTATGAAGACGACCTCTGTGGCGCGGCGGGCGAACGTTCGCCTGCGACGCAGGAGGTTGCGGGTTCGATTCCCGCCTCGGAACAAATACTTGTGCGATCCGCAGATATTTGTTCAGGGTGTTCTGGGTATTTTCTATATATAATAAAAAATATCTATCTATGTTAATATTGTATTAAGTGTATCAGTTGTCTAGTACCCATAACACAAGCTCTGCTTAGCTTGGGGCTAGATAATGTTGTGTGAACTGTCCAGATATATTTATTTATTTATTTATTATTATAAGTAGGTTTTATTTTAAAATGTATTTTAATATTATTTTTAATCTATACCCATGGATAGGATTGTCATATTCAAATAAGTAAATAATAGATCATTTCATGATTTCACTATTATGGGAAAATTAAATAATGGCACTTATCATTAGCTTTTTGAACCTCAGTGGAGATCATTGACGAAGGAAAACTAAACAATTGACATGCAAAAATAAATAACTGCATCAATTATTCAAAACTTTGGCGAGGGAAAAATACATAGTCGTTCTTTTTTTCTTTTCTCTTAATCAAAAGAACTAAAATGTATTATCATTAAATTCAAAAATAGATACAGTACCAATCTATAACATATCAAAACACGGACTGCAAAATTAGTTACGATAAAAAAGTTATTGCCATTTTTGACGCAATAAAACAGTAAATCGCGTTTTTCTCGCGATTTTGGTTCTGTTGTTGTTATTACTTATTTAGTTTTCCAACTACAGCGACGAAATATTTGACAAGACTTCACGCATGACGGATGGTCCGGTACCGACTGCAAAAAAATCTGATGCCTAAGGGGTATCGTATTGATTTAGAATTGTAATTTGCATTATTTACGTCAAAACATTGCTAAGCACGTCGCTTTAGGTAATTGCATATAATATGTAATGGCATGTTAATTAACCTTATAGCTTTCCAAAAGAAATCTAAGGTAAACAAAAACAGATAGAAGTCATTAGACGAGCAAGAACAGACGACTTTTGGAAGTGGAATACATTTTCCCGTATTTGCTCTGATAATTTTCTACACAATGAATTTAATACACCAAAAAACGGTTAGTAGTAGTAGAGCTTTTTTGTGAAAGAGTTCGTCCGGGGAAGTACTACCACCATACCTGTTTCTGCCGCAAAGCAGTAGTGCTCGCATTGCTGTGTTCCGGTTTGAAGGGTAAGGGTGCCGATGAAATTACGGCCACATGGGACTTTTCATCTTTATGTTTCAGGGTGGCGGGCGCAGTGGAATGCCATATAGGGCGCGTCCTAGGTGGACGTGACCTGAGGTAATGCACTGTTCATAGGCAGAGGGTACCACTTAACATCAGGTGGGCCATCTTCTTGATCTGTCATTCCAAGTAGTATAAAAAAACTCATTGTGCAAAAGTCTTAAAACTGCACTCTGCAGTTTCTTAAATACTGGATTTTTTATACATTTATGTTTCCGTACGATTTTTATGATATTTTCTTAGTTTATTGAGTGATGAAAAATATATTTTTCACAAATTGATTGAGCTGAAGACCTTAGGTGGACTTGCTTTTCTATTGATTTATATTGTGTATGTTTGAGAGCTGAAAAATAGATACGTAACTACATAAAACAGAAGGGAACCATGTATTTTTGTAAAAGCTTCATTCAATAATTGCATTTTTTTCGGCGATATTTTGTACTATAAACCTACTGAAATAACTTTAGAAAACACATTGCATCTGTTAAAGTATTAAGTATTTAAAAAATACAGTTTTTAAGAAGTTCAATAATTTAATTTCACCTAGTTTATTTACAAGACTGCCAGGAGTGGCGCTATAGAGAAGAGGCCTTTACTCAGCAGTGGCTGGATAGATAGATAGATAGATACATAGTTTATTTGTTGACCGTACCCTAAATCCGAATTGTCTTATTTTTCACGGACGTTTTGTATGGATAAGGCCAGTCCATTTATTTTACTTTGGTCGAAGTATGTATCTATATATATAAAAGAGAAGTCCACTCACTCACTGACCACTCATCACAAAAGCTCGGAAACTACTGGGCCGAGAGGTCTGAAATTTGGCACAAGCATTTATTAAGGGGTGTAGGCGCGCACTAAGAAACGATTTTTGAAAATTCGCACCCTAAGGGGTTGAAAAAGGGTGTTAAAGTTTGTATGAAAGTCTACGCGTCGAAGAAGTCGCGAGCGGGTCAGCTAGTGTAGGTATGTATAAAACAAAGTCGTGTTGGTTACACCACTTATAACTCAAGAACGGCTGAACCGATTTGGCTGAAAATTGGTGGGGAGGTAGCGTAAAACTAGGAAAAGCACATAGGGCTGGGGTAGGAGGGGGCTGTTTTTCACCGGGGGCTACCCGTGCGAAGCCGGGGCGAGTCGCTAGTTTTAAATATTACTCAGTATCAATATTAATATTCATTGATCTATGTCCGGTACTGTGTCGATATATTTAAAATTATTTTCTTTGATTTTGTTTTATTAATAATTGTGATTTATCTACAGTCCCGATAATCTTCTTCTCTTAGTCAATGTATAAACTTCTGGTGTACTTTTTAACCCCCGACGCAAAAACGACGGGGTGTTATAAGTTTGACGTGTCTGTGTGTGTGTGTGTGTGTGTGTGTGTGTCTGTCTGTCTGTCTGTCGCCTCGTAGCTCCCGAACGGATGAACCGGTTTTGATTTTGTTTTTTTTGTTTGAAAGGTGAATTTGTCGGGAGTATAAGCTAAGTTTGATCAAAATCGGTTCAGCCGTTTCATTACGTTGAGAGTTTTTATAATTTTTACAAAATTAATTACTTGTTCAAAATGTTGACAATATGCATTTACTCTTTGTTTATTATACCTGCGTTAGCTGTGGTTTCCTTTACAGAGTAAGCACAGGGAACGCATTCAATTAGTTTATTGTATTTTTAAGTATTAATCATTGGAAATCATAATAAATAAAATAAATAAATAAACTTCACGATCTGATCCCACCATCTCCTTTTCATCATAGGACGAGCAGACGCACGGCTCAGTACCATCCTTACCTCATTAGTATACCTTCTATTCGTACTAAACGTTTAAGTTCTACCTTTATAATGCGAACTGCTAAGGAGTGGAATACACTACCGTCGTCTTTCTTTCCTGAAAACTATAATCTGGGTATCTTCAAGGCTAGAGTGAAGGTGCCTTCTAGACCTGTGCTCATGATGATGATGAAGTAGAAAAAATATAAAATTCCTAGTTATATAATGTGAGATAAGTACGTAAAAATATTGCTATAGTTTTATGCACAGTTCATTTTGACGACCTCTGTGGCGCGGCTGGCGATGGTTCGCCTGTGACGCAGGAGGTTGCGGGTTCGATTCCCTCCTTGGAACAAATATTTGTGCGATCTGCAGATATTTGTTCAGGGTGTTCTGGGTGTTTTCTATATATAATAAAAAATATCTATCTATGTAATGTATTGTATTATGTATATCAGTTATCTAGTACCCATAACACAAGCTCTGGCTTAGCTTGGGGCTAGATAACGTTGTGTGAAGTTGTCCAGCATTATTTATTTATTTATTTATAATGCGAACTGCTAAGGAGTGGGATACCCTACCGTCGTCTGTCTTTCCTGAAAACTATAATCTGGGTTTCTTCAAGACTAGAGTGAAGGTGCCTTCTAGACCTGTGTGCTCCATCTTCGGCCACACCGACACTACCAAAAGGTGAGATTGTGGTCTCGTGGAGATGAGAGGTTGTTTTTCATCTTGAAACTACCTATGCGAAGCCAGGACGAGTCACTAGTATTCTATATTCTAAGGAATTAATCTACTAACTAATTAACATGCACCAGTTTTTTTTTTATAATTGGCGCTGCTCCGTTTGTGCATATGCCATTTTCAAGGTATTTTTAATTTTAAATATAATGTATTTTCAATATAATTTGCAACGTTACACATTACACTCCTTCCAAGTCATCAAAGTTAAAGTCGAGTCATGTTTTAGTTCAACGTTGGCCATTTTTCTAAAACTTTGGTAGACAATTTCCACCAATTTGAAAAGTCACGCAATTCACTTCCATTTCATTTCACTACACTTGAACTCTTTAAATGAGGTACGTTGGTTAAAATACCACCAAAATAACACGAAATAACTCAAAAAAACACTAGGAAAAGAAATAAAATAAAAGTAAGCGACGTCTCTTTTCCAAAATGGCGGGAACGCCCAACCTAATTTTACCATAGATAAACTTCTTCTTCTTATCTTAGGTAATGGCTTCTGTGCATTATTTGCAACAATTTAGCCAATGTCAAGTGATATAATTATTATAGTTTAATAGTCAAGTCGTCAAGAGTCTCCGTCAAGTCATAACCCAGTTTAAATTGTGGCAGAAAAACTGCGTTTTTACAGGAAAAATCCACCATTTCGAAAAGACTCGCGATACACTTAAATTTCACTACATCACACATGTGCCATTTATCCAAGTTACACCGGTTAAAGTGCCACTAAAATTACACGAAATAACTCGAAAAAACACATTAATATGTAATAAAATAAAAAAGGCGACGTTTCTTTTAAAAATGGCAGATTTTCACCTATTCTCGACCTATATTCAATATTTTTAATTCTAGATTTTTAATTTGAGATTTTTCATTCGAGATTTTTATTTGAGATTATCATTCGAGTTTTTTCATTAGAGATTTTTCAAACGAAATTTTTCAAACGAAATTTTTCAAACGAAATTTTTCAAACAAAATTTTTCATGCTAGTTTTTTCAATAGAGATTTTCCATTAGAGATTTTCAATTAGAGATTTTACTTTTGAGATTTTTCATTCTAGTTTTTTCATTTGAGATTTTTCATTCTAGATGTTTCATTCAAAATTTTTCATTCTAGATTTTTCATTTGAGTTTTTCATTCGAGTTTTTTATTAGAGATTTTCAATTCGAGATTTTTAATTTAGAGGGTATTTATTCGAGATTTTCCATTCGTTCTGATGTCCGCGTATCATAATGTTACCGAGCTGACTATACAAAAGCAAGCGATGACGAATTTACCCTACATTTTTTCGGTGACGAATTTACCCGATGACGAAAGAACCCTAACCCATTTAGTTGTAGCTGCACAGAGCACATTTTTCGTTCAATAGACAAAGAAAAAACCAGTGAGATAAATAGATGAAAAAACCTACTCACCATAATTCCCATTAATTTATGTCGCTGCTAGTACCGTCGACTGGCGCCGTAGTAACTATTCTGTAATCTTTTTCGGGGTGAATTGAACCTGGGGTGACATGAACCTAAACCGAGCTTATGTCAAATAAGTTTCGAAGTGTCAGCGCATTGTGCCTTCCAATCTCTATGGTTTCAACACACTGGTCCTTTTACCACTGGTCACGACTCACCAGGCGGTTTTCATGGCCACCATATCACAAGCTAGTCTCTGGCCTAGCACAGAGTGACCAAGAAAGAACCGGTGACGCGAAATAGTAACAGAATACTAATAGATTGAATAAATCTAGGTAGTTTATTGGCAAAATTGTGGAAACTAAAGCCACAGTACCCACAAATAAAAGAAGAAGAAGAAGAGGTTATGGCAGTGCCCTCAGACAAGTTCGGTAACCTATCACTTCACGTTTTATTCGACACGCGTTATTGCCGCGGGCCAAGTTCAGAAATATGCCTACCAACAAGTGTATATTTTAACCCCCGACGGAAAAACGACGGGGTGTTATAAGTTTGACGTGTCTGTGTCTGTGGCATCGTAGCTCCCGAACGGATGAACAGATTTCAATATTTTTTTTGGAAAGGTGATTATCGGTTCAGCCGTTTCATTGCGTTGAGGTTTTTTTTAATTTTTACAAAATTAATTACTTGTCTTTGTTTTAGTCGTAGTTATGTCAATATTTTGCATATGGGCTATTGGGCTCAGTGTGTCAGGCCGTGTGTGTGCCGAACACCAGGGCTCATAAAACATTCAAGGTTTTTTTTTAGACTACTTGGAATGACGAATCAAGCAGATGGCCCACCTGATGTTAAGCGGTACCCTCTGCCTATGAACAGTGCATTACCTCATAGGTCACGTCCACCTAGGACGCACCCTATGTGGCATTGCACTGCGCCCGCCACCCTGAGACATAAAGATGGAAAGTCTCATGTGCCTGTAATTTCACCGGCACCCTTACCCTTCAAACCAGAACACAGCAATGCGAGCACTACTGCTTTGCGGCAGAAATAGGTACCTATGGTGGACGTGACCTATGTGAGTATGCACTGTTCATAGGCAGAGGTTGTGGGCCATCTGCTTGTCCCGTCATTCAAGAAGTATAAAAAAAAAGTACTTCCCCGGACGACCTCTTTCACAAAAATGCTCACAAAAACTACTACCTTAAAGGTAAATTACTAGTGGGTACCAGTTCAGTTCAGTTCTTGAACAAGTGGCCCTTGCGGAATAGACCACAATTTCGCCAATGTCACGTTTTAAAACAAGTTCAGCTTTTGCACGAAGGTTATTCCGGTGTATGGAAAGCGGACGGTGTGAAAAAAAAAAAAACAAGCAAAGTTAACTAGTTGAACTACCTACCAATTCAATCTAAAAAACACAACTAAAATTTTATATTACAAATTGAAGTGGGTACCAGATGATATTAAATTATGCAAAAACACGTGTCAATTCTAATCCGTGCGCGTTGTAAGGTCTTCGTGCGCGCGCATATGGCACCGGGATGAATGACCACCGTATTCGGTAGTCGCGTTCGTAATTTAAAAATGTTACTTTTTTTTTCTTAATTAAAGGCGGGTGCTTCGTGTTAGGATGGCGCTCGTGAAAATATAATATGTGATGATAGGGGTCTATTATATTAATATTAGTTGAAGTGGTTACTTTTCACTTTTTTTGGTGGTTTTTTTTTTATTTTATGATAAGTTAAAATAAGGGATAGCAGAGTTAGAAAAAGTTTAGATAGTAGCAGAAAATATTTACAAGGCAAAATTGTTTTCTACGAATCTTAAGATATAGAATAAACCAGAACCCATATCTCGCGTAAAAACTGTCACCACGCAAACTAGTCTCAATGAGAATAGTTTGATTGAAACAATACACTTAGGTTAGCTGGTAGATAATGCTTCTTAGCAATAAGTTCGCCTATTTACATTGATTATCTAAGGTACTTTGTTTGTTTTGTGCAATAAATTATATTATATTATATTATATTGTATTGTTTGTTTGCATTGAATAGGCGCCGAAACTACTGAACCGATTTTAAAAATTATTTCACTGTTGGGAAGCTACACAATCCACGCGTGACACAGGCAATGTTAAATTTAAAAAAAAAGGGATCTTTACTAAAACTCCAATAACGTAACCCAAGGTGTAAAAAAATGACCTTAAATATTCTTTACCATCCATAGAAGAGTTCCGTTGTCGACCTTCCGTCTCCATCATCAGATAAGCTCGCTGTCACCATCATATTGTATTGTCATCGGAACTTGACAGGTATGCCAAATTTCAGCGCAATCGGTTGAGGATAACTGCTTTAAAATTCAGTTGCAAGATTCCACCCAGACAAACATACATACATTGCAAGTTAAATAAAAGCTTGTAACAAAATAACATAAAATTAAAATGACAGTAAGAAATTATAATGAACAATCCTAGAAAACAAAACTAACAACAATCCTGTGAATCCTAGATTAATAAAATAAAATAATAAATAAATAAAATAATGGTTAGTGAACAGGTACACACACACACGCAGGTTTACAGATAAAAAAGGTCAATGTATGACATATTTGAGGTGTGGGCTGAGTTGACCAAAGAATCTTTCTTTTTCAGTAATAACATTGACTCCTCGAGAAAGCCTCCAAATAAGACCAATCAGCGGCTGTATACGCCAAATCTATTGTTTCGGCTATCGATGTAATGTGGCTCAATGGTTTCTACGAACAGTGTAATCGAAAAATATTAACTAATTGTCCAATAATAATTGAAAATGAAGTCAAACACATTACGTTTGAAATTAATTGTAAATAACTAGTCAATACGAGTGTTTACTTCGACGGTACTTAGGTTCATCACCCGTTATCAAGTAATGCCCATCTTAACTTTTGCCCCTTGGTATCAAGTGGCGACCCGGTTTATCTCTGAGTCGTGTACAGTTCTCTGTTCAACTTCATTGACACTGTGTTATAATATACATACAATTTTGAATGGTTCGTTCATATTTTGGGATAAAAGTGATAATGAAAGTGCGCTGTTCAAATGAAAGAGATAATCCGTGTTAATATAAAAAGGGGATTATCTTTTGAATACTTACAGTGTGCTGTCTTTTGCTTTGACAAGCGGTATCATTTTTTTTTTTTTTTTATACTTCTTGGATGACGGAACAAGCAAGAGGCCTACCTGATGTTAAGCGGTAACCTCTGCCTATGAACAGTGCATTACCTCATAGGTCACGTCCACCTAGGACGCACCCTATGTGGCATCGCACTGCGCCCGTCACCCTGAGACATAAAGATGTAAAGTCTCATGTGCCTGTAATTTCACCGACACCCTTACCCTACAAACCGGAACACAGCAATGCGAACACTACTGCTTTGCGGCAGAAATAGGTATGGTGGTAGTACTTCCCCGGACGAACTCTTTCACAAAAAAGCTCTACTACTACACTTGCTTACTTTGACAAGCGGTTTCTAAGAGACAAAACCAGCCGGTATGCTCCTACGGCTCACGCCCTAAATTTGCTTAGCGCCCTGGATGCTCAGAAACTAGTAATCCATATATTTTTACAAGCTTTATATTATATTGCAATGTATGTCCGGGTGGAATCTTGCAACTGAATTTTAAAGCAGTTATCCTCAAGCAATTGAGCTGAAATTTGGCATACCTGTCAAGTTCCGATGACAATACAATATGATGACGACAGCGAGCAGATCTGATGGTGGAGACGGAAGGTGGACAACGGAACCACAGAATAAATATTAGTTAATTAATAATTAATAATATAGAATAAATATTGCAATGTATATTTGTCTGGGTGGAATCCGGGTGGAATCTTGCAACTGAATTTTAAAGCAGTTATCCTCAAACGATTGAGCTGAAATTTGGCATACCTGTCAAGTTCCGATGACAATACAATATGATGACGACAGCGAGCAGATCTGATGGTGGAGACGGAAGGTGGACAACGGAACCACAGAATAAATATTAGTTAATTAATAATTAATAATATAGAATAAATATTGCAATGTATAATTTGTCTGGGTGGAATCCGGGTGGAATCTTGCAACTGAATTTTAAAGCAGTTATCCTCAAGCAATTGAGCTGAAATTTGGCATACCTGTCAAGTTCCGATGACAATACAATATGATGACGACAGCGAGCAGATCTGATGGTGGAGACGGAAGGTGGACAACGGAACCACAGAATAAATATTAGTTAATTAATAATTAATAATATAGAATAAATATTGCAATGTATATTTGTCTGGGTGGAATCAGGGTGGAATCTTGCAACTGAATTTTAAAGCAGTTATCCTCAAACGATTGAGCTGAAATTTGGCATACCTGTCAAGTTCCGATGACAATACAATATGATGACGACAGCGAGCAGATCTGATGGTGGAGACGGAAGGTGGACAACGGAACCACAGAATAAATATTAGTTAGTTAATAATTAATAATATAGAATAAATATTGCAATGTATAATTTGTCTGGGTGGAATCCGGGTGGAATCTTGCAACTGAATTTTAAAGCAGTTATCCTCAAGCAATTGAGCTGAAATTTGGCATACCTGTCAAGTTCCGATGACAATACAATATGATGACGACAGCGAGCAGATCTGATGGTGGAGACGGAAGGTGGACAACGGAACCACAGAATAAATATTAGTTAATTAATAATTAATAATATAGAATAAATATTGCAATGTATATTTGTCTGGGTGGAATCAGGGTGGAATCTTGCAACTGAATTTTAAAGCAGTTATCCTCAAACGATTGAGCTGAAATTTGGCATACCTGTCAAGTTCCGATGACAATACAATATGATGACGACAGCGAGCAGATCTGATGGTGGAGACGGAAGGTGGACAACGGAACCACAGAATAAATATTAGTTAATTAATAATTAATAATATAGAATAAATATTGCAATGTATAATTTGTCTGGGTGGAATCCGGGTGGAATCTTGCAACTGAATTTTAAAGCAGTTATCCTCAAACGATTGAGCTGAAATTTGGCATACCTGTCAAGTTCCGATGACAATACAATATGACGGTGACAGCGAGCTGATCTGATGATGGAGACGGAAGGTGGACAACGGAACTCCTCGAGGGATAATAGTAGACTGGCCGTGTTTAGGCTCATTTTAATCAGCACACGGTTACGATCACTAATTTTATAAACTAAAAAAAAACTAGCAAAATCGAAAAAAAAATATAGAAATAAATAAATAATAATTTAGTTTTAATTTATCCGTCTGGTAGTGATTTGGATCAGTTGAGCTACCATTAGATCGCTTGCAGCGGTCTTCAGGTGGCACAACTGTTTCATATGTATTTTGTACATACCTTGTATTATTCTGTCTGTAAATAAATGTATTCGTTTTAAAGTTGATAAAACTAAGATTAGAGCCCTCTGTCTCCTCCCGTGGATGTCTTAAGAGCCGACTAAGAGATTACCCGGACTTGTTTCTAAGATTCGTTATGGAATCATTCATTATGGAATGTGTTATTACTGGGAGAAAGCGTTAGTCGAGTCAGTCGTGGGAAGCAATAGGGGCGATGAGCTCGCCACTTGTCACGCTGGTGCAACCCACTGTGAAAAGAGGCCCATTGAGGCTCTGCCTACCCCTTCGGGGTAAACGGCGTGTGTCTATGTAGGTATGTATGTATGTAAGTTATCAAACGGTTCAATACACTTTTTAACCCCCGACGCAAAAACGACGAGGTGTTATAAGTTTGAAGTGTGTGTGTGTGTGTGTGTGTGTGTGCGTGTGTGTCTGTCTGCGGCATCGTAGCTCCCGAACGGATGAACCGATTTCGATGTTTGTTTTGTTTGTAAGGTGAATTTGTCCGGAGTGTTCTTAGAGCTATGTTTAGCCAAAGGTTTGCTGGTAGAGAATGCTTCTTAGCATTAAGTTCGCCTATGTACATTGTTTGTTTTGTGCAATAAAGAATATTCTATTCTATGTTTGATCAAAATCGGTTCAGCCGTTTCATTGCGTTGAGGGTTTTTATAATTTTTACAAAATTAATTACTTGCAGCATGAGAGTTTATTCTTTAAATTCTCGAGTTTATCATTAAAATAATAGTATGAAGAATATCCTCATTCCTTATCGGTTTAATTATTATTCCTTTAAGATAGTGTTCAAATAGCAACAAACACTTAATAAGGTTAATTTCCTACTGGGATGACACCTACAGATGATTCACGATGTCTGCAAAATGCTCTAAATATGTGATCACGTCATACGGTAGTTCGGACTCGGACTAATTAGTGTTAGGGACAGACGCAGACTATGGACATGACTAATTATCCTTATAGTCTGTTCAAAAAGAGAACCGTCGTGGGGCTTGAGGGCGCAGCTGTGCTTATTTACCTCGGAACAAATATTTGTGCGTTCTGCAGATATTTGTTCAGGGTGTTCTGGGTGTTTTCTATGTATAATAAAAAATATCTATCTATGTAATGTATTATATTAAGTATATCAGTTATCTAGTACCCATAACACAAGCTCTGGCTTAGCTTGGGTCTAGATAATGTTGTGTGAACTTGTCCAGCATTATTTATTTATTTATTTTTAGTGTTCCGTAACAAAATTACGGAACCCTTATGGATTCGTCATATCTGTCTGTCTGTCCGTGTATGTCACAGATACTTTTTTCCGTAACTGTAAGAGCTATGCTGTTGAAACTTGGTAAGTAGATGTATTCTGTGAACCGCATTAAGATTTTCACACAAAAATAGAAAAAAAACACAATAATTTTTTGGGGCTCCCCATATTTAGAACTGAAATTATTATTTTTTTCCATCAAACCCATACGTTTTGGTTATCTATGGATAGGTCTTCAAAAATGATATTGAGGTTTCTAATATCATTTTTTTCTAAACTGAATAGTTTGCGTGAGAGACACTTCTAAAGTGGTAAAATGTGTCCCCCCCCGTAACTTCTAAAATAAGAGAATGATAAAACTAAAAAAAAAAATGATGTACATTACCATGTAAACTTCCAACGAAATTGGTTTGAACGAGATCTAGTAAGTTTTTTTTTAATACGTCATAAATCGTAAACCGTCCAAGAACTTTTATATTATGTTACTTGCTTCTACGGAATCCTTCATGGGCGAGTCTGACTCCCACTTAGCCGCTTTTTTGTTTAGTGGGCAATACCATAGCGCGTCTGTTCCATTTTGATCATTTTACTACTGTAACTATTTATTTAATATAAAATTCAAAATGGCGACAGTTTGAATCCTAGACTAAAGAAATAGTTAAATAACTAAATAAATAAATAATGCTGGACAGTTAACACAACATTAGCTAGCCCCAAGCTAAGCAGAGCTTGTGTTATGGTATAGATAACTGATATACTTAGTACAATATTACATAGATAGATATTTTTTTATTATATATAGAAAATACCCAGAAAAAATATCTGCAGATCGCACAAATATTTGTTCCGAGGCGGGAATCGAACCCGCAACCTCCTGCGTCGCAGGCGCACCTTCGCCCGCCGCGCCACAGAGGTCGTCATATAACGTTAGTTCACAATTTGGCCACGACGCTTCTCTTTTTGAACAGTCTCTAGGTACCTATGCTATGTATTTTTCCTTATTAAATATCTTTTGTATTAAAATTACAATATAAATAACTGCAAATATACCAATAGTTTACATTGCACTAGTTTTTTCAAGCTTTTATGTTTGTCTGGGTGGAATCCAGGTGGAATCTTGCAACTGAATTTTAAAGCAGTTATCCTCAACCGATTGAGCTGAAATTTGGCATACCTGTCAAGTTCCGATGGCAATACAATATAATGGTGACAACGAGCTGATCTGATGATGGAGACGGATGGTGGACGGAACTCCTCGATGGATAATAGTAGACTGGCCGTGTTTAGGCTCATTTTGATCAGTACACGGTTACGATCACTAATTTTATAAAAGCTTGTATTGAAAAATATATTTTTCACAAAAACTTATTGTTTGTATAAATAAATAGAGCACTAAAATGAGCCGAAGCATCAGAAAGTATTAAAATGTGTCGATATTTCAGAAGCATCCTATCCTCTCCTACTAATATTATAAATGCGAAAGTTTGTGTGTGTGAGTGTGTTTATTACTTCTTCACGCTGAAACGGCTGGACGGATTTGCATGAAATTTGGAATGGAGATAACTGAATTCCCGGCATAACTCGTAGGCACATTTTTATCCCGATATTCCCACGGGATCGAGACTTACGCTGGTGAAACCGCGGGGCGCTGCTTGTAATTTAATAACTCTTAAATGTAAGTTTACTGTCAATGCCTCACTCATGGACGGAGATATTTACGGCCTATAAACTAAATGATTCATTACCCGTCTCGCTCCAGACGAAGGGCAATCAACTCTACTTACAGCCAAAAAAAGTATCCGTTTTCAAATTGTCACTGGGTAATATGAAACACACGCGGCGCGTCCGAACGCGGTTGAAAATTGAATTAAAACTGAAATTCAAAATGGCGGACGGCTGACGTCGATCGTCTCCCGCGCTTCAGAAACGACTACTTGCTAACTGGGCTTGATTAGCCTTAAATAGAGTTGTGTATACTGGTCGTATTATCTAGTTATTTCATTGAAATTGAGGGGTGTGGGATCACTGTTCTGTGTTGGATCTAATGCTGTTATTAGTCAGCTTCTAAAACATTATAATAGCTCTACAATGGTCTTGGCATTCCATACACTATCAACGTCGAAATATGGCATCTTTGAACATTCGAACGATCACAAATGAGTTCGATACACTGTCGGTTCACACTGTAGTCCTTCAGATGTGTTCAATAATCAAGCAGCAATGGACGGATACAACTTGTCAGTATGTCCCTCTTTATGCGTTTTGTTTCTCTTTTGGTTTGGACACTTTTTAAGCGCTGACCTGAAGTCCATTTACTTCGAGGTCTGTGGTCGGCTTTTGAGTCCTTACTAGGTTGTTTCTTTATTCACTTTCTATTCCAGCTTGTAGGAACGAGTAGGTATCTACGTTTTTTCCTGTTTGTCCCACTGCTGGGCAAAGGTCTCCCCCAAATTCTTCCACTACTTGCCCCTATCTTTGGCAGTCTCCCAATACTCCTACTCAAAATTAACAAGATCGTCTCGTTAACGTTTTCTCGGCCGACCCCGAGGTCGCCGTCCTTCAGGTTTTTATTTTATTTTACTCCCACAAAAAAGCTCTACTACTACTAAACATTTTTTATTTATTTTTTTATACAACTTGGAATGACGGATCTAGCAGACGGCCCACCTGATGTTAAGCGGTACCCTCTGCCTATGAACAGTGCATTACCACATAGGTCACATCCACCTAGGACGCGCCCTATGCGGCATTGCACTGCGCCCGCCACCCTGAGACATAAAGATGAAAAGTCTCATGTGCCTGTAATTTCACCGGCACCCTTACCCTTCAAACCGGAACACAGCAATGCGAACACTTGCTTTGCGGCAGAAATAGGTATGGTGGTAGTACATCCCCGGACGAACTCTCTCACAAAAAAGCTCTACTACTACTAAACATTTACATCACTACATTCTGCCTGTGGCGCGAAATTATTATTTTTTAACCCCCGACGCAAAAACGACAGTGTGTTTTAAGTTTGACGTGTGTGTGTGTGTGTGTCTGTCTGTCGCCTCGTAGCTCCCGAACGGATGAACCGACTTAGTTTTTTTGTTTGTTTGAAAGCTGAATATCTCAGGTGTGTTCTTAGCTATGTTTGATCAAAATCGGTTCAGCCGCTTCATTGCATTGGGGGTTTTTTAATTGTCACAAAATTAATTAATTGTTGGTGTTTTTGCCCATTACAGCTCATCAACACTTCTTCAGATAGCGAAAGTTGATTTCTCGAGAACTGGGAGACTTAACACACATGTTTTAATTGATAGTATCTCATAAATATCATCAGTTCAGCTACGATACCCCGGAACACATTTTTACAGTATTTCTTTTTGTTTAGGGGTATCGTAGCTAAACTGATGATATTTATTTATTTACCAATTAAAACATGTGCATTAAGTCTCCCAGTTCTCGCGAAATCAACTTTCGCTATCTGAAGAAGTGTTCATGAGCTGTAATGAGCAAAAAAACACCAAAAAATAATAATTTCGCGCCTCAAGCGTGTGATTGGATGGATCTGACTGAGTCATTTATTTATTCAAAGCAGTCTATACCTACCTAAGAAAGTGGGCTGATATCGCTCACGCCATAAGAATTGTCCTCTGTTATTAATTCAATGAACTCAATTACATATGAGCCACGGTATTTCCACAGGAAATTACTTAAATGGGTAGTTCCGCTAGGTGCGAGCTTTTATACACAGATACTTTTCACTAGAAACGGGATACATACCATGATTTTTGAGTTCGATATTTCGGCACAGTTTCATGCGCCATGATCACGGGAGAACTAACTAAAGATAGATACTTTTCACTAGAAACGGGATATTTACCATGATTTTTGAGTTCGATATTTCGGCACAGTTGCATGCGCCATGCCATGATCACGGTAGAACTAACTAAAGATAGATACTTTTCACTAGAAACGGGATACATACCATGATTTTTGAGTTCGATATTTCGGCACAGTTGCATGCGCCATGCAATGATCACGGTAGAACTAACTAAAGATAGATACTTTTCACTAGAAACGGGATACATACCATGATTTTTGAGTTCGATATTTCGGCACAGTTGCATGCGCCATGCCATGATCACGGTAGAACTAACTAAAGATAGATACTTTTCACTAGAAACGGGATACATACCATGATTTTTGAGTTCGATATTTCGGCACAGTTGCATGCGCCATGCCATGATCACGGTAGAACTAACTAAAGATAGATACTTTTCACTAGAAACGGGATACATACCATGATTTTTGAGTTCGATATTTCGGCACAGTTGCATGCGCCATGCCATGATCACGGTAGAACTAACTAAAGATAGATACTTTTCACTAGAAACGGGATACATACCATGATTTTTGAGTTCGATATTTCGGCACAGTTGCATGCGCCATGATCACGGTAGAACTAACTAAAGATAGATACTTACTTTTGGGTCATTACCGAAATCCCCTTTAAAAATCCCCTTGATTCTGAACTTGCAGCTTTAAAGGGGATTTCTAGAAACGGCATTTTACCGTGATTTTTGAGTTCGATATTTCGGCACAGTTGCATACGCCATGATCACGGTAGAGCTGATGTTAAGTGGTAACCTCTGCCTATGAACTGTGCATTACCTCATAGGTCATAGGGGGGGGGTTTATGTCTATGCTTTAATAGTTGCACTGCCTAGCTTGCGTTTCTGCTTCTCTGGTGTCTCTAGTTTAGCCGCTTGCCTAGTATAGATATAAGCCTACCCTACATGCCTTCATATGACAAGTAGGGTGCGAATGGTCTTGGGAGTAGGGACACTAGTTGCCGTGATCCCCAAGGCAAGCCTGGTGAGTTAGCCTTCACGTGGTTGTCCCCTGTTAATTGGTCTAGTTCCCTAAGAAATAGACGTAACTGAAACCACCAGACGTACACTGCCTAGGACGGCGGGTTCACCATCGAACGGACAGATGTTGGATAGTTATACCTCTCACTCTTCCTATCCCTTGCACCCACATCCCCTGATCCCTTTTCCATTCCAATTTCGGTCCGCTACGAAGTATGGTGGTTTGGCTTCGTGGGCTAGTCATCCAATAGGTGGGATTGACTAGTGGGGGGCGAACCACCTACGTGTTTTGATGCTGCGCGTAGGGGGCCCGTATGGAAGGATGCAACGAACCTGGCTGCTGAGCGGACAGATGTCTCTTCCGCAACACTCAGCGGTGCACGCCTTAGCTTGGTGGTGGTGGTCTTCGCCGGGTTTGGTGGTGCCGTTTTGGCTCGTAGGCAACGCGATCAGCCCCTCTATATCGGACCGGTAGCCCTGGTGTATATCAATACATCCCCATAGATGCGGACTCGGTGGTGGGTGGGGAGCCGGAATGATTTTATTTTATTTTATTTATTAGGATTTCCAATGAGTAATACACATCACTTAAAAATATAATAAACTAATGGATGCGTTCCCTGTGCTTACTCTGTAAAGGAAACCACAGCTAACGCAGGTATAATAAACAAAGAGTAAGTGCATAGTGACAACATTTTGAAAAAGTACACCAGAAGATTATACATTGACTAAGAGAAGAAGATTATCGGGACTGTAGATAAATCACAATTATTAACAAAACAAAATAAAAGAAAATAATTAAAATAATTTTAAATATATCGACACAGTACAGGACTTAGATAAATTAATATTAATATTGATACTGAGTAATAATTAAAATATACATATGGCAATTGATAAAATAAAATAACAATTGAACAATGTGCCAGAAATATGAAAAAAAAAGACAATAATAATGACAACACTAATTTCATGATATTATTAATAATTTAATTAAAGTATTTGCGAACTTTTGTATTTGTATTTTTGAAGTAATGATGAACCTTTATAACTTTTTTATCAAATATGTCATCCAACTCGCAAAAAGACCACTCTCCAACCCCCTCTACAGGGGAGGCGGTGGACAACCTGGTGGCAGCCTTCGCGGGCCCGCAGGTTGACACTGCTGCCTGGACGATCGTAGGATCTAGAGGCAAAAAACAAGAAGCTAACTCTGGGAATGGGGAGAGAAAGCCTACGGCTGGACCTTCCCAACCCAAGGTTCCCAATCCCGAGGTGACTAACGTCCCGGGGAAAAGGAACTCAAAAAAGCTGAGAAAAACAGAAAGGCAAGGACAGAGGGGTGCGCAACAGGTGGTTCCTGGAACCGGTGA
Source organism: Operophtera brumata (assembly GCA_932527175.1). Lineage (NCBI taxonomy): Eukaryota > Metazoa > Arthropoda > Insecta > Lepidoptera > Geometridae > Operophtera > Operophtera brumata. Next base: position 2,692,342 of record OW052226.1, read on the forward strand.
GCCTGTGCAGAACACCCCTGGTCCGAGCTTTTTCTATAAGCAACGTAATAAAGACAAAGAGTCCCTCCCCAAACCGTATGCCCCGCCGGCGAGATCTACGGGCTTGCCTGTAGTGACCGCCGGGCCCGTTAGTTGCAGAGGTAAGGGGTCGTGGACTAGTAAGCACAGTAACAGGTACAGCCGCAAGAAGCGTGCTACCATGGCCATAGCTAGTTCAGCCGTGGCCCCGGCCCACACGGAGCCGAGTAAGCGCTCTCGGCTGGACGACACCGTTTCTCCGAGAGGTGATCGGAAGAAGCAGAGGCTAGACAGTACGCGTCGTGCCCCTACCATCAGTTACGCAGACATGGTTCAGAGCCATCTCTGCGTAGCCGTTGCTAGGGACGACAATAAGCACATAACAGAGGAACAAGCCACTTCAGTGAAGAGGTACCTGGAACGGTGTATCTTGGAGGACATCAAGAACCCGGAAAATGACTTTTCCTCACGCTTCATGGGCAAACCCACCATCGCCGAAGGGGTCCTGAAGCTGTGGTGTGAGGACGAGCCTTCACTAGTGTGGCTACGCGAGGTAATCGCGAAACTGCCGATAGCTACATGTCCGAAGCTGAAGGTGATTAGGCAGAGCGACATCACCAAGAGAGTAAGGGCGGCTCTGTTCATTCCCGACTGCACCAACACGTTGGAGGACACTAGTCTTGTTTTGGCAGAACAGAACAAATGGGCCCAAATCAAAACATGGACGGTGTACAGTCACAGCATGCAGAAGGACGACATCCCATTTTAAATCACATATTTAATTTATCCATTACAACTGGCATCTTTCCGCGCTCCTTCAAGAAAGCTGTAGTGCATCCAGTTTTTAAAAACGGGGACAGGCAGGCCATCACAAACTATCGGCCTATCTCAGTTCTATCAGTTTTTTCTAAGATTTTTGAAAAGGTTATTAACTCTAGGCTCATAAATTTTTTGCAAGATGGGAACATCTTATCTTCTAATCAATACGGATTTAGAAGCGGGAGGTCTACGGAGGATGCCGTTGTTGAGCTGACTGATGTTATTATTAAGAATATTGACAAAAAGCAAAAAACTCTAGGTATCTTCCTGGACCTTTCTAAGGCCTTTGACACCGTGTCTGTCCCTATCTTGCTTAACAAATTGGAACGTATTGGAATTAGAGGCGTGGTACATGATTTGTTCCATAGCTATCTCACAAATCGTTCGCAATATGTTGTGATCGATGGTTTCAGAAGTAAGGAGGAATCCATTTGTTTTGGTGTCCCCCAAGGTAGCGTCCTCGGACCTACTTTGTTCCTGATCTATATAAATGACCTATGTAACTTCTCTCTTCCTAACTGCAAAATTATCACATACGCTGATGATACAGCCCTTCTCATACATGGTCAAACCTGGCAAATTGCTCGCAACCACGCCGAAAATGCGCTTAAATTTGTTATGTGCTGGCTACAGTCCAATCTCCTTACTCTGAATATCTCCAAAACTAAATTTATGGCTTTTTCCCCTACTTCTGCTTCTCAACCTCTATTAGGTTTTTCTGTCTGTGCCCATGTTTGTTCTGGAGATTCTATTCCACTCGCTGTCGCCTGCAACTGTCCGCTTATAGAACGTACCTCTTCTTACAAATATCTCGGGATTGTGATAGATAGCACACTTAGCTGGAAACATCATATTGATACCACTGTATCGCGAGTAAGAAAGCTTATTTTCCTTTTCAAAACTCTTCGACCCGTTATTGGTTACGAATCGCTTAAAGTTATATATTTTGCTTTAGCTCAATCTGTTCTAACTTATTGCATCGCATCCTGGGGTGGTTGTGTTAAAACCCATATGTTAAGACTTGAACGAGCTCAGAGGGCTGTCCTTAAAGTATTAATAAATAAACCTATACGGTTTCCTACTTCTGAACTCTATTCACTCACTCATCTTCCCACTGTCCGTCAACTATTTATATTGCAGATTATCACCAGAAAGCATTCCATACTTGTCTATGACTCAGATATATCAAATTCTAAGCGTAGGTCTGATAAAGTTTGCAAATCTGAACATCGGCGTACAGCATTAGCCAGTCGCCACTTTTATTTTATTAGCCCTACGCTCTACAACAGAGTTAACAAGGAAATAAATATTTATCCTCTCTCACAGTATAACTGCAAACAAAAATGTCTACAGTGGCTCACAGCCCTGTCTTATGAAGATACTGAAAACCTCCTTAAGATTTCCTCCTAATAACAAGCACTCACAGGCACTCACACACACACACTCACACTCCTAGACTTACACACACACATACTCTCTCACACACACACACACACACACACACACACACACACACACACACACATACACACACACATACACACATACACACACATATTCCACGCATACAAACAAATAGGTATTCATTATTATGCTACCTAGATCTTTCATTTTCATTAATAGATTAATTCCTACCTTTAATTTTTAATTTTGTTTGGATTGTATAAACGGAGGTAGGCGTTAATATTCGCGACACAGTTTTATAACTTCTGCGAATGTTATCGTTCTTTTATTGTTATTGATTGTTCATTTTTTTGTTCCAAATAAATATATATTTGATTTGATTGATTTGATCCTCCTCTTGAAGCTTGGGATACCTGAGGGGTTGGTTCCCGAGCTCTTGGCGAGAGAGCGAAGACTGGCCCACAACTTGGGGAGCGTGTACGTCCGGTTCTTTGCAGAGGACGGGAGTCTGCAGGACGTACCCCCCGAGCCCAAGCAGTCTTTGGTGTCGACATCAGCAACGGAACCACAACCAGGTCCCAGTGGTGTGCAAGCGCCCGCACTATCGGAAGCAGCGTCTCTCCACTCGTCGCCCATACCGTCAGGCTCCAAGCCGATGGAGGTGATGTGTGTGGAGTCAGACCTGCTGGATAGTTCGGAGGGAGAGGAGGAGGTGAAGGTTAGCCAACATGATGGTGACCCAAGCCGCCTCCTCTAATAACTATAACATAGTGCAATGCAACCTCCAGCACAGCCTCACTGCAACGGCTAACCTGCGCAGAGTGCTGGAGAAAGACAACATGACCATAGCCTTGATCCAGGAGCCGTGGATCAGGGCAGGGCGTGTGTGTGGTCTTAACAACTTAGGGGGTAAGTTACTGTAAGATAACACTTGTAGCAATCCACGTGTGTGCATTTATGTACCACGTGTTCTAACAACTGTGCCCCTTACCGAGTTCTGTTTCAGGGACTTGGTAACAGCCAGAATTCGAGGCAGTTTCGGTGGGCAGTTCGAGGACGTGATGGTAGCATCGGCGTACATGCCAGCTGATGAGCCCATCCCATCTAAAGATGTCACGGATTTGGTAAGGCATTGCGAATTACAGAACTCTAAACTAATTATTTCAGCAGATACCAACGCACATCACCCTCTTTGGGGGATGCTCGTGTCAAACAGCAGAGGTGATGATCTGGTAAATTACCTGTTTACTACATCTCTCTCTATTGCAAACAGGGGTGCTGAGCCAACTTTTGTAACAAGGCGGTTCCGCACCATAATTGATCTCACCATGGTGACAGACAACTGCTCCAGCTACATACAGAACTGGAGGGTATCTGTAGAGTCATCTTGCTCGGATCATAGGTGGATCAGGTATGAACTGGAATTGAGCACAGCACAGACAGCACCATCCCGCAACCCACGGAGGATTGATAAGGTAAAGTTTGTCAACTCCCTGGAACAGCGTCTTGGGGACATAGCGGGACAAGTCATGACTAGCACATCCGCCATTGAGACTGCGGTTGTACACATTACCGCAAGCCTGACTAAGAGCTTCGAGGAGGCCTGCCCTCTCACAGGGGCCCGTGGAATCGTTAGAGGAAACAAAGGCTGGTCCGAAGACTTAGAGAGACAAAAAGGTAAAGTACGCAAATTATTTAACAGAGCAATGAACACGTACGACGACCTGGATTGGGACAAATACAGGTCTGCCCGTGCTGAGTACAAGAGACGTATCCGGAGGAATGGTCGTAAAAAATGGCAAAAGTATTGTACAAGCATTGAATCTGATTCCCAAGCAAACAGAGTGAGGAAAATCCTCGCGACTGACTCTAATCGTGAGATAGGTTCTTTAAAAAAGGCAGACGAAACTTACACTAAAACGACAACTGAAACGCATGAACTATTACTACAGACTCATTGTCCGGGGTGTCTTTTAGACCAAGAAACTAGTTGGCACGATGCCATCGGTATAGGGTCGGCATCTGAAACAGACTGGGCAGTCGCACAGCTGATAGTTACCGTAGAAAAAGTAAACTGGGCAATAAACACATTTCAACCGTATAAGTCCCCTGGTATGGACGGAATTTTTCCAGGTCTTCTTCAGTGGGGTAGGGTACATATCATCGAGACGCTCACAGTCGTCTTCAGGGCTTGTCTTGCCTTTCGCTATGTACCGCTAAGATGGAGAGAGGTCAGGGTTATATTCATACCTAAACCAGGGAGAAGTGACTATACTGAAGCTAAAGCCTTTAGACCGATTAGCCTCACTTCCTTTCTTCTAAAAACTTTGGAAAGATTGTGTGATCGGTACATAAGGGATAACACTTTAATATCCACACCACTACATCCACAGCAACACGCCTATAGCTCGGGTAAATCAACAGAATCAGCACTACACACTGTGGTTAGCAGAGTGGAAAAAGACATAAAGAACAGAACACTCTGTCTGGCCGCCTTTATTGACATAGAAGGTGCTTTCGACAAGACTAACTTTAGCAGCATCAGCGCAGCGTTACAGAGACATAGGGTAGCTCCGACACTGGCGGACTGGATCGTTGGCATGCTCAAACTTAGGGCGGTACGTGTCGACCTACTGGGTGAGACCAGGGCGGTGGTGGCGAGGGGATGTCCCCAGGGAGGTGTCTTGTCACCGCTGCTGTGGAACATGGTTGCCATTGATCTAATAACCAGACTTAACGCCCAACGTTTCTTCACGGTAGGCTACGCGGACGACCTTGCTATTCTGATATCGGGTCATTTTGCTAGTGTGGCGTGTAATATCATGAATAGTGCACTTAGGGTCGTCGAGGAGTGGTGCACAGAGTACGGATTGACCGTGAATCCAACTAAAACTGAGCTAGTAATGTTCACTAATAAGCGTAACCTAGGTGCCTATAGGGTGCCTAGTCTCTTTGGTACGCAGTTGCACTTTTCCAATGAGGTTAAATATCTGGGTATAACTTTGGATAGTAAACTGAATTGGGCGAAACATCTAGACAACAAATTAAAGAAGGCCACGATATCATTCTGGCAATGTCGCAGAATGGTGGGCAAAACATGGGGTCTTAGCCCAAAGATAACCCTATGGCTTTATAGCACGGTGATTAGACCTTCGGTAACATATGGTGCTCTAGTTTGGTGGCCCAGAACCAAACAGAGTACTATTATTAGTAAATTGCAAAAGTTCCAGAGATTGGCATGTGTGGCGACTACGGGTAGTATGAGAACGGCCCCAACGGCTGCCCTTGAAGCCTTAATAGGCCTGACCCCGCTGCACTTACACGTGCAACAGGAGGCCTACAGACTCAGGGCTTTAAATCTACTAATGCATGACACACGGGCCATCCACACTACCATCATAGACGAGTTCGCGGTTGGTTATCCACTGTTACTCTCCATTTATGATAGGGTACCCAAAAAACACATTCTCTCTAAGAGCTTCATTGTACAATTACACGAAGAGCCCAGTGACAGCTCGAACACTCACGAACTTAGAATATATACAGATGGCTCTAAGATGAAGGCAGGAACCGGAGCGGGTACGTTTTCGGAAGATCTGAACATTCACTCGTCAGCGGCTTTGGGGGTGTGGAATTCCATCTTCCAAGCGGAATGCGTAGGCATAATCCAGGCTGCTCACGCAGTGCTACGTAGGAAGGTAACTGACTTTAACATCAGGATACTCTCTGACAGCGCTGCGGTACTACGAGCCCTGCAGAAAAGCGAACATACATCAGGGTTGACCATTCAGTGTCATAATCTGCTGGAAGAAGTAAGTAAGTCAAACAACATAACCTTGCAATGGATCAAGGGGCATAGTGGCTCCAGAGGTAACGATGGGGCTGATGAACTGGCCAGGAGAGGCTCGGAATTGCTACCAGCAGGACCGGAGCCCATTTTACCCCTGCCATTTAGCCAGATACGCTCCTGGATCCGTAAACGTACTGTCAATCTACACCAAGAGCTATGGGAAAATTTATCGGATTGTAGGCAGTCAAAAGAGGCGTTTCCGGACCTAAATCCGAAATACTCCCGTAAACTCCTCAATCTGAAGCGCGACAAGCTACGGCTGATCGTCGGGATTGTCACGGATCACTGTGCTCTTAATAAACATTTATTTACTCTGGGTATTACAGATAGCCCCCTTTGTAGAGGCTGTCTAGTAGCTGATGAGACGCCAGCGCATGTACTCCTGGAGTGCAGCAGCGTGGCGTCCCAAAGGAAAGCATACCTCGGGACACCGAGGATGCCCAGGCAGGCCTGCGCCAGCATTGGCGAGCTGCTAGCCTTCCTGGAGGACATCGGGTGGCTGGACTAGCAGCCTCCACCCATCACGCAAAAAGGGCCCGTTGGTGGCCTAGTTGCGGAGAAGAGTCTGCTCTACAAGTACAAGTAAGTACCTCATAGGTCACGTCCACCTAGGACGCACCCTATGTGGCATTGCACTGCGCCCGCCACCCTGAGACATAAAGATGAAAAGTCTCATGTGTCTGTAATTTAACCGGCACCCCTACCCTGCAAACCGGAACACAGCAATGCGAGCACTACTGCTTTGCGGCAGAAATAGATATGGTGGTAGTACTTCCCCGGACGAACTCTTTCACAAAAAAGCTCTACTACTACTAAAACAGATTATTGGGTCAAAAATTAGAAAAATAAGATCAATACGATAAAATGGAGGGTTCACCCACGGAGTTTTTAAAATTATCTATATTTCACGAGATATTCAATAAAAACAGCTTTTTCGAGCGGCGCGTGGCGTTTTTTTTGTATGAAGATTTCTGCCTGGCGGTGGTGCAGTCTTAAATAGATAACGTACATCATCAGCTAACAATCCGCTACATCCGACCATTAGGGTCTTAAGCGACGACTTCCTTGTTGAAAGCCGCCTTTGTGCAGTCACACGCTAGAATGAGGCAGTGATTGGACCTAAGTTTTTAGTGCTTTTGACACCAAAGCAAGTTTTAAAATCACTTAAATCTTAGAACGCCAATTTTTTTTTTTTTTTTTTTTTAATTCTTTATTGCACAAAACACAAGGAAATTGTACAAACGGAGGACTTAATGCTAAGCAGCATCAAGATTATCAGATCAATTAAAACTGAGGATGGTAGGTAGAAAGGTGGCCAAGTAACTTGAATAGAAAAAAGGTCTTAAGATAAATAAATAAATAAATAATGCTGGACAGTTCACACAACATTATCTAGCCCCGAGCTAAGCAGAGCTTATGTTATGGGTACTAGATAACTGATATACTTAATACAATATATTACATAGATAGTTTTTTTTTTATTATACATAGAAAATACCCAGAACACCCTGAACAAATATCTGCGATCGCACAAATATTTGTTCCGAGGCGGGAATCGAACCCGCAACCTCCTGTGTCACAGACCAACCTTCGCCCGCCGCGCCACAGAGGTCGTCGAATGAAATAAAACAAAACAAAAAAGGAGGAGTAAGTGCTTTATTTGGTAAAAAAATATCGTTAATGAAGAAAAAACATAACTAAGAAAAAATACATAAAACACGTTACTGTTACTGTTACTGTTAGCCTGAATCATCCCATTGTTGAGCAAAGGCCTCCCCCCATATCCTCCAGTCACTACGATTCGGTGCTATGGTTTGCCTATCTGAGTTAAAGGCATCTAATGCATCGCGCCATCTCCTGCGTGGTCTGCCGCGACGCCGTCTCGCTGTGTCAGGGCTCCACATAGTGGTTATTGCATCACGCCATCTCCTGCGTGGTCTGCCGCGACGCCGTCTCGCTGTGTCAGGGCTCCACATAGTGGTTATTGCATCGCGCCATCTCCTGCGTGGTCTGCCGCGACGCCGTCTCGCTGTGTCAGGGCTCCACATAGTGGTTATTGCATCGCGCCATCTCCTGCGTGGTCTGCTGCGACGCCGTCTCGCTGTGTCAGGGCTCCACATAGTGGTTATTGCATCGCGCCATCTCCTGCGTGGTCTGCCGCGACGCCGTCTCGCTGTGTCAGGGCTCCACATAGTGGTTATTGCATCGCGCCATCTCCTGCGTGGTCTGCCGCGACGCCGTCTCGCTGTGTCAGGGCTCCACATAGTGGTTATTGCATCGCGCCATCTCCTGCGTGGTCTGCCGCGACGCCGTCTCGCTGTGTCAGGGCTCCACATAGTGGTTATTTTGGCTCACAGCTCATCAGGCATGCGACAGACATGTTCAGCCCAATTCCACTTCAGCTGGGCGGCTTTTTCTCCCACGTCAGCGATTTTAGTTTTGAAAACACGTTTAAGAATTAAAATTGAAGAACATTATTAAGGCTGCGCCAACACCAGACAGAAATATTCATTAAAAAAAATGCAATATTTATATTGAATATTGAATATCTCGTAAAATATAAATAATTTTACAAAATCCCTACAATAAACCCTCGGCTTTGTTGTATTGATTTTATTTATCTATAATTTTTACACAATAATATGTAACCTAAGTAGGTAAAAAAATTACAACTTCATAATCTTTGGTCCGTTTCTTCCATGTTGATTTATTTGTAGCAAACTTTAGTAGAAATTATTAGGCTTTTGAAGAAAAAAAGCCAAATAAGATCTACTTAGGTCTTCTACAAAATTTCTTCAGTAAGTATGTGCCTAACTAATCAGTTTTGTTTCAGCTTTGTTAAAAGTAGGATTTTCTCGACTAAAATGAGAAAATAGTCAAAGGAAACCTACTTAAAACAACGCTGAAAGATTAACTTGGACAATCGCACACACAAACACACACACATATTTATAGGTACGCAAATATTTCACATAATCTGCAAGACTTAATTTGGGGCAAGTCTAAGCACACTTCATTCGACTTGGTAATAAAAGTCGGACAAAATCTACTTAAGCCTGACCCAAAATTGTTTTCCTCGTCTCCTGATGATATGTTTGCTACAACTTAAAGTAGAGTATGCTGAGCTTTGATAGAAAAAAGCCGAACAAAATCTACTTAAAGTCACGACAGAAGTCTCGAAGTCACTTTGAAAACTATTAGATAAAATCACTCAAAAGTGCTTCGACTCACTAGCACCTCACTTCATTGAAACAAATGCAATACTGATGAGTGATTGGAAAAATCTTAATATATATACTAATTATTGTAGATGTTAGGGGATGAATAGGTACCTAATTAGCGAGTCCTTATCTAATTATTGTTTGAACTTTTTGTTGTCGTCTCTAATGTGTTTATTTTTGTAACTAGGAACCCCCCCCCCCCCCCCCCCCCCCACTCCGTGTATTAAATGAGCTTGTTTACTGTTTCAAAAATATGTTGTTTGTTTTGATTTTCCGCAGTGGCGTAACAATAGGGTAGCAGGGCTGGCAAAATGCCACGGGCCCCCGACCCAACAGGGCCCCGGCCCAAGAGGCCGCGAAATCAAAATATTTTTTTTACATTGTACCTGAGGTTTTTATTTTATTCGAAAAGTATATTTTTATAAGTTCTGCTTAAAATGACGACCTCTGTGGTGCGGCGGGCGAAGCTTGGCCTGCGACGCAGGAGGTTGCGGGTTCGATTCCCGCCTCGGAACAATTATTCGTGCGATCGCAGATATTTGTTCAGGGTGTTCTGGGTATTTTCTATGCATAATAAAAAAAAACTATCTTTGTAATATATTTTATTAAGTATATCAGTTATCTAGTACCCATAACACAAGCTCTGCTTAGCTTGGGGCTAGATAATGTTGTGTGAACTGTCCAGTATTATTTATTAATTTTATTTATTTATTTAAAATCCAAAGTGAGACAACAATTTTTATTAAATTTTCGAATTTTCCACTGGGCCCACATCAATTTTTTTTTAAATTTTCGAATTTGTCACTGGTCCCAGATGGTATAGTTACGCCACTGATTTTCCGATTCCTTTTTTTTGTACTACTTGAATGACGAAACAAGCAGATGGCCTACCTGATGTTAAGCGGTAACCTCTGCCTATGAACAGTGCATTACCTCATAGGTCACGTCCACCTAGGACGCGCCCTATGTGGCATTGCACTGCGCCCGCCACCCTGAGACATAAAGATGAAAAGTCTCATAATGTGCCTGTAGTTTCACCGGCACCCTTATCCTTCAAACCGGAACACAGCAATGCCAGCACTACTGCTTTGCGGCAGAAATAGGTATGGTGGTAGTACTTCCCCGGACGAACTCTTTCACAAAAAAGCTCTACTACTACTAGTTATAATGACTTGAGGCATTGGAAATGATGATGGCAGGGATCTAGATTTATCTCAGCAGTTACAAAATAATATGAAAGTGATATTCGGTGACCTGATTCTTTATAACACTGGTTTTTTTTGTAGTAGCATTTCACGATTGGTTAACTTTTATAGTAGAGAAAAAATATATCAAAAGACACCTCTTATCCAAGTAATTAATTTTGTAAAAATTAAAAAACCCTCAACTCAATAAAATGGCTGAACCGATTTTGATCAAACATACCTAAGAACACTCCCGACTAAATCAACTTTCAACCAAAAACAAAAAAACTAAATCGTTTCATGCGTTCGGGAGCTACGATGCCACAGACAGACACATACACACAGACACGTCAATCTTATAACACCCCGTCGTTTTTGCGTTAGGGGTTAATAACACCCCGTCGTTTTTGCGTTGGGGGTTAATTACACCCCGTCGTTTTTGCGTCGGGGGTTAAAAACAGAGATTTTTATTTTACAGGCAAACGGGACCGATTTAAGCCTCTAAATTTTCTAGGTAGATTCATCCAAATTCCAAACCACAGAATAAATAAAAGAATAGAATAGAATAGAATATTCTTTATTGCACAAAACAAAAACTGTACACAGGCGAACTTAATGCTAAAAAGCATTCTCTACCAGCTAACCTTTGTGTATTGTGGATACATTTAAAAATAGACAAATACAACAAATAGAATACATTTTATTTTTTTATTTTAATAATATTACAAATCCACTATCCATGTTGCAGTAGGATTTTTTTAAATCAATCGTCGTTTTTAAGCCGACTAAGGGATTACCCGGACTTGTTGATAAGATTCGTTGGTATAAGATTGGTCCTGGCTACTAAGCAAAAGAGAGAAGCTGGAAGAAAGCTTTAGTTAAGTCAGTCGTGGGAAGCAATATGACGGCGATGAGCTCACCACTTGTCACGTCTATATTCCACGATGGTGCAACCCACGGTGAAAAGAGGCGCATTGAGGTTCTGCCTACCCCTTCGTGGTAAAAGGTGTGTATAATGCGCGTCATGTAAAAATAACGCTGGCGGTCAAGCTTCTTCAGGCGTTCCAGCGTTCTTTTTACATGACGCGTACTATATCTACTTATTTAAGAGATGTATACCTATGCATTGAATTAGTGCCTACCTAGTTTACTACAAATAATGTACAATTATAGTACGCGTCATGTAAAAAGAACGCTGGCGGTCAAGCTTCTTCAGGCGTTCCAGCGTTCTTTTTACATGACGCGCACTATACCTACTTATTTAAGAGATGTATACCTATGCATTGAATGAGTGCCTATACCTAGTTTACTACAAATAATGTACAATTATAGTAAAACAATGTACAAAAAGAACGCTGGAACGCCTGTAGAAGCTTGACCGCCAGCGTTCTTTTTACATGACGCGCACTATACCTACCTACTTATTTAAGAGATGTATACCTATGCATTGAATGAGTGCCTACCTAGTTTACTACAAATAATGTACAATTATAGTATAACAATGTACAAAAAGAACGCTGGAACGCCTGTAGAAGCTTGACCGCCAGCGTTCTTTTTACATGACGCGCACTATACCTACTTATTTAAGAGATGTATACCTATGCATTGAATGAGTGCCTACCTAGTTTACTACAAATAATGTACAATTATAGTAAAACAATGTACAAAAAGAACGCTGGAACGCCTGTAGAAGCTTGACCGCCAGCGTTCTTTTTACATGACGCGCACTATACCTACCTACTTATTTAAGAGATGTATACCTATGCATTGAATGAGCGCCTACCTAGTTTACTACAAAAATGTACAATTATAGTAAAACAATGTTCAAAAAGAACGCTGGAACGCCTGTAGAAGCTTGACCGCCAGCGTTCTTTTTACATGACGCGCACTATACCTACTTATTTAAGAGATGTATACCTATGCATTGAATGAGTGCCTACCTAGTTTACTACAAATAATGTACAATTATAGTATAACAATGCACAAAAATAACGCTGGAACGCCTGTAGAAGCTTGACCGCCAGCGTTCTTTTTACAGGACGCGCACTATATGTATGTATGTAATCGTCGTTTTTATTATTAAGAGAAAAAACTTTTTTAGCGTATACGAAATAACAGATTATCAATGCATCGCTTTCAATATATTTTACTAGGTAGCCTGCGCTTATCCTATATTAATTATTCCTAGTAATCTTAAGAAAGAATAATACAAGGTATGTACAAAATACATATGAAACAGTTATGCTACCTGAAGACCGCTGCAAGCGATCTAAAGTTAGCTCAACTGATCCAAATCACTACCAGACGGAAGCGTCCCTAAGATGCTGGCTGCATTGCCACGCTGAATGGCAATACTAATAGTAATCTTATGTATATATAAAACAAAGTCGTGTTGGTTACACCACTTATAACTCAAGAACGGGTGAACCGATTTGGCTGAAAACTGTTGGGGAGGTAGCTTAGAATCAGGAGATTGACATAGGGGGGTGGCACCGGGGGCTACCCGTGCGAAGCCGGGGCGAGTCGCTAGTATAAAATAATCAAAAGATTCTGTCTTGTCTGGTTGCGGGCCAGCTCCAACACCGCGCTGGCAATTATTATAGGGTGGATTGTGCTTATACTAGGCACTGCTGCGTTTTTTTTTATGTCTTATAGGTTTATGCAAGCATATTTGTCGTCAGGAATAACAAAAAAAAAACGCTTTAATTCCGTTATAAATTGTTTTATTTATTTGATTATGTTTACTTCAATTTGGTGAGATTTCACCCCTTTTTGGGGGAAATATTTCTCCAACCCAAAATAGCCGACGACATCAAAAAACCATAACCCGTATAGTTTCTTCAATATTCGTTGAATAATACGACCTCGAGTACCTAACAACATACGTACATCCGGACAGATGAAAGCAAATTTTGCCAATAAGCAACCAAGGAAGCTTCGCGCGCTAGGTGGACGTGACCTATGAGGTAATGCACTGTTTATAAGCAGAGGTTACCGCTTAACATCAGGTGGGCCATCTGCTTGTTCTGTCATTCAGTAGTATAAAAAAAAAAGAAAAAAAAAGAAGGTTAATGAATCAGTAAAAACGCTGAGGTGCTACCAAGCTTAGAACAACAGTTTATTGATTGTCTGTTTGTCTGTGCGTTTGTTCGCGCTTATCTCCAGAATGGCTGAACCAATTCGGATGCTGTTTTCAGTGGTGTATGAGATTACATACATACATAGACTTGCGCATTTTTTCCCGAAAGCATAGGCAGAGTCTTAAATGGGCCTCATTTCACGGTGATGCCGTAGCTCCATATCTACCTGTCTTTAGCTGCTCTACTCCATGCTTTACCAGCTGCTCTACTCCATGCTTTACTAGCTACATTGGCGATGCTGTAGCTCCATATCTCCCTGTCTCTAGCTGCTCTACTCCATGCTTTACCAGCTGCTCTACTCCATGCTTTACCAGCTACATTGGCGATGCTGTAGCTCCATATCTCCCTGTCTCTAGCTGATCTACTCCATGCTGTACTAGCTACATTGGCGATGCCATAGCTCCATATCTCCCTGTCTCTAGCTGCTCTACTCCATGCTTTACTAGCTACATTGGCGATGCCATAGCTCCATATCTCCCTGTCTCTAGCTGCTCTACTCCATGCTTTACCAGCTGCTCTACTCCATGCTTTACCAGCTACATTGGCGATGCTGTAGCTCCATATCTCCCTGTCTCTAGCTGATCTACTCCATGCTTTACTAGCTACATTGGCGATGCCGTAGCTCCATATCTCCCTGTCTCTAGCTGCTCTACTCCATGCTTTACCAGCTACATTGGCAATGCCGTAGCTCCATATCTCCTTGTCTCCAGCTGCTCTACTCCATGCTTTACCAGCTACATTGGCGATGCCGTAGCTCCATAACTCTATGTCTCTAGCTGCTCTACTCCATGCTTTACCAGCTACATTGGCGATGCCGTAGCTCCATATCTCCCTGTCTCTAGCTGCTCTACTCCATGCTTTACCAGCTACATTGGCGATGCCGTAGCTCCATATCTCCCTGTCTCTAGCTGCTCTACTCTATGCTTTACCAGCTACATTGGCAATGCCGTAGCTCCATATCTCCTTGTCTCCAGCTGCTCTACTCCATGCTTTACCAGCTACATTGGCGATGCCGTAGCTCCATAACTCTATGTCTCTAGCTGCTCTACTCCATGCTTTACCAGCTACATTGGCGATGCCGTAGCTCCATAACTCTATGTCTCTAGCTGCTCTACTCCATGCTTTACCAGCTACATTGGCGATGCCGTAGCTCCATATCTCCCTGTCTCTAGCTGCTCTACTCCATGCTTTACCAGCTACATTGGCGATGCCGTAGCTCCATAACTCCCTGTCTCTAGCTGCTCTACTCCATGCTTTACCAGCTGCTCTACTCCATGCTTTACCAGCTACATTGGCGATGCTGTAGCTCCATATCTCCCTGTCTCTAGCTGCTCTACTCCATGCTTTACCAGCTGCTCTACTCCATGCTTTACCAGCTACATTGGCGATGCTGTAGCTCCATATCTCCCTGTCTCTAGCTGATCTACTCCATGCTTTACTAGCTACATTGGCGATGCTGTAGCTCCATATCTCCCTGTCTCTAGCTGCTCTACTCCATGCTTTACCAGCTGCTCTACTCCATGCTTTACCAGCTACATTGGCGATGCTGTAGCTCCATATCTCCCTGTCTCTAGCTGATCTACTCCATGCTGTACTAGCTACATTGGCGATGCCATAGCTCCATATCTCCCTGTCTCTAGCTGCTCTACTCCATGCTTTACTAGCTACATTGGCGATGCCATAGCTCCATATCTCCCTGTCTCTAGCTGCTCTACTCCATGCTTTACCAGCTGCTCTACTCCATGCTTTACCAGCTACATTGGCGATGCTGTAGCTCCATATCTCCCTGTCTCTAGCTGATCTACTCCATGCTTTACTAGCTACATTGGCGATGCCGTAGCTCCATATCTCCCTGTCTCTAGCTGCTCTACTCCATGCTTTACCAGCTACATTGGCAATGCCGTAGCTCCATATCTCCTTGTCTCCAGCTGCTCTACTCCATGCTTTACCAGCTACATTGGCGATGCCGTAGCTCCACAACTCTATGTCTCTAGCTGCTCTACTCCATGCTTTACCAGCTACATTGGCGATGCCATAGCTCCATAACTCTATGTCTCTAGCTGCTCTACTCCATGCTTTACCAGCTACATTGGCGATGCCGTAGCTCCATATCTCCCTGTCTCCAGCTGCTCTACTCCATGCTTTACCAGCTACATTGGCGATGCCGTAGCTCCATATCTCCCTGTCTCTAGCTGCTCTACTCTATGCTTTACCAGCTACATTGGCAATGCCGTAGCTCCATAACTCCCTGTCTCTAGCTGCTCTACTCCATGCTTTACCAGCTACATTGGCGATGCCGTAGCTCCATAACTCTCTGTCTCTAGCTGCTCTACTCCATGCTTTACCAGCTACATTGGCGATGCCGTAGCTCCATATCTCCCTATCTCTAGCCGCTCTACTCCATGCTCTACCAGCTACATTGGCGATGCTGTAGCTCCATATCTCCCTGTCTCTAGCTGCTCTTCTCCATGCTTTACTAGCTACATTGGCGATGCTGTAGCTCCATATCTCCCTGTCTCTAGCTGCTCTTCTCCATGCTTTACCAGCTACATTGGCGATGCTGTAGCTCCATATCTCCCTGTCTCTAGCTGCTCTACTCCATGCTTTACTAGCTACATTGGCGATGCCATAGCTCCATATCTCCCTGTCTCTAGCTGCTCTACTCCATGCTTTACCAGCTACATTGGCGATGCTGTAGCTCCATATCTCCCTGTCTCTAGCTGATCTACTCCATGCTTTACTAGCTACATTGGCGATGCCGTAGCTCCATATCTCCCTGTCTCTAGCTGCTCTACTCCATGCTTTACCAGCTACATTGGCAATGCCGTAGCTCCATATCTCCTTGTCTCCAGCTGCTCTACTCCATGCTTTACCAGCTACATTGGCGATGCCGTAGCTCCACAACTCTATGTCTCTAGCTGCTCTACTCCATGCTTTACCAGCTACATTGGCGATGCCATAGCTACATAACTCTATGTCTCTAGCTGCTCTACTCCATGCTTTACCAGCTACATTGGCGATGCCGTAGCTCCATATCTCCCTGTCTCTAGCCGCTCTACTCCATGCTCTACCAGCTACATTGGCGATGCCGTAGCTCCATATCTTCCTGTCTCTAGCTGCTCTACTCCATGCTTTACCAGCTACATTGGCGATGCCGTAGCTCCATAACTCCCTGTCTGCTCTACTCCATGCATTACCAGCTACACTGGTGATGCCGTAGCTCCATAACTCTCTGTCTCTAGCTGCTCTACTCCATGCTTTACCAGCTACGTTGTCGATGCTGTAGCTCCATATCTCCCTGTCTCTAGCTGCTCAACTCCATGCTTTACCAGCTACATTGGTGGTGCCGTAGCTCCATAACTCCTCGTCTCTAGCTGCTCTACTCCATGCTTTACCAGCTACATTGGCAATACCGTAGCTCCATATCTCCTTGTCTCCAGCTGCTCTACTCCATGCTTTACCAGCTACATCGGCGGTGCCGTAGCTCCATAACTCTCTGTCTCTAACTGCTCTACTCCATGCTTTACCAGCTAGATTGGCGATGCCGTAGCTCCATAACTCCCTGTCTGCTCTACTCCATGCATTACCAGCTACATTGGTGATGCCGTAGATCCATAACTCCCTGTCTGCTCTACTCCATGCTTTACCAGCTACATTGGCGATGCCGTAGTCCCATAACTCCCTGTCTGCTCTACTCCATGCTTTACCAGCTACATTGGCGATGCCGTAGCTCCATAACTCCCTATCTGCTCTACTCCATGCATTACCAGCTACATTGGTGATGCCATAGCTCCATAACTCTCTGTCTCTAGCTGCTCTACTCCATGCTTTACCAGCTACATTGGCGATGCCGTTGCTCCATAACTCTCTGTCTCTAGCTGCTCTACTCCATGCTTTACCAGCTACAATTGGCGATGCCGTAGCTCCATAACTCTCTGTCTCTAGCTGTTCTACTCCATGCTTTACCAGCTACAATTGGCGATGCCGTAGCTCCATAACTCTCTGTCTCTAGCTGCTCTACTCCATGTTTACCAGCTACATTGGCGATGCCGTAGCTCCATAACTCCCTGTCTCTAGCTGCTCTACTCCATGATTTACCAGCTACATTGGCGATGCCGTAGCTCCATAACTCCTTGTCTCTAGCTGCTCTACTCCATGCTTTACCAGCTACATTGGCGATGCCGTAGCTCCATCTCCTTTGGGGTCTGCCTACTCTACCTCTTTTGTCCAGGGGTACCATTTTGTCAATATTTTGGACCATCTGTCGTCTGCCATTTTTTGTATGAGATTAGCTTGGTTGTTTTTTTTTTTTTTTTTTTTTTTACAATTTCAGACCTTTGTTTGACCATGATCTCACCTGTTGGTAAGTGACTATGTGGCCGAAGATGGAGCACAAAGGTCTAGAAGGCACCTATTCACTCTAGCCTTGAAGAGACCCAGATTATAGTTTTCAGGAAAGACAGACGACGGTAGTGTATTCCACTCCTTAGCAGTTCGCATTATAAAGGTAGAACTTAAACGTTTAGTACGAATAGAGGGTATACTAATAATGACTAATGAGGTAAGGATGGTACCGAGTCGTGCGCCTGCTCGTCCTATGATGAAAAGGAGATGGTGGGATCAGATCGTGCAGTTCCGGGAGCATTCATGTTTTGTTAAAGCGTCGATGCACGCTAAATTCTGTCATTATCTAACACATTAAAGTTCAGGTATGTTAGAAAGTGATAAAATAGCACTCGCGAAATGAAATGGGAGCGAAAATCACGATTTTTTACAAACTTTTATTTAAATCGCAATGTATGTCCGGGTGAAATCTGGCAACTGAATTTTAAAGCAGTTATCGTCAACCGATAGCTTATTAAGTATCTTGCAATAGCAATGCGATAACAAAAATCGCGCGAGAATTGCGCGATCATCGCATCCAAATTGCAAATTCGTATTACGGATCGCTGATACGTAATACGAATTTGCGATTTGGATGCGATAATCGCGCAATTATTGCTATCGTGCTATTTCAAGTTACGTAATAAGCTAGCCGATTGAGCTGATATTTTGCAAACTTGTTTAGTTCCGATGACAATAAAATATGATGGTGACAGCGAGCTGATCTGGTGAAGGAGACGGATGGTGGACAACGGAACTCCTCGATGGATAACAGTAGACTGGCAATGTTTAGGCTCATTTTGACCACTAATTTTACAAAAAAAATTATTGAAAAAAATATTTTTCACGAAAAACTTATTTTAATTAAAAAAACATTATGAAGGAAATTTTCAAAAATAAAAAAGATTCTCTCGGCGTTGCGTTATCTATTATACTTAAGGCAATACAAACCTCCTATGATTTTGAATTTAGGAGAAAAATAGTTATCTACGAAAACAGAGGCCACTTTGCAAATTTATTTATTACATTATAAGTTATTTTTACAAATTTTTGAATACAATAGGACATGTTTTATATGACATATTTTTTTTTTTTAGATTTTTAATGCCATTTCACGTATATCCACGCCTTAAATCGGTTTGACAAATAAAAAATAAACTATGTGAATAAGGGGCGATCGTTATCCGGTATACATTATCCAGATATCCGGAATTTATCCAATATACCAGTCGAGCAGCAGGCTGCAAGTAACGGGATACCGGATATCCAGAATACCGGAATTTATCTAATAACAAAACCAGTTGTATTACTTGCTGTCACGCTAAAAAGGCGGGACCAATTTTGATTCAATTTGGTAGGTGTACAGATATAAGGAGGCTAAAGTGGTTGAAATTATTTTATAGTAGTAGAGCTTTTTTGTGAAAGAGTTCGTCCGGGGAAGTACTATCTCCATACCTATTTCTGCCGCAAAGCAGTAGTGCTCGCATTACTGTGTTCCGGTTAGCAGGGTATGGTTGCCGATGAAATTACAGACACATAAGACTTTTCATCTTTATGTGTCAGGGTGGCGGGCGTAATGCAATGCCACGTAGGGTGCGTCCTAGGTAGACGTGACATGTGTGGTAATGCGTTGTTAAAGGCAGAGGTTACCGCTTAAGATCAGGTGGACCATTTGCTTGTTTCGTCATTCAAAAATGTATATATTCAACAAACAACTTGTTTCGTTGTAGGGTCAGTTTCGTAAGAGCTTCAGAAGGGAAGTAGGTACTTACTCAGCTGTTTTTTTTTTAATTTTGAACAACCTGAATGACGAAATTAAAAAAAAAGAAGTAGAATAGAAAGGTTATTAGCCATAATTAACACGCTTGGATGGTGGATCCGTGATCGCAGTATTCATCGCCAACCTGAAGACATCCACTGCTGAACGAGCCCACCCCCATTGAAAACTTTGGGGGATTTGCCTTATAGTCACCACGCTTGGTGATATCCATACAATAAGGGCTTATAAGTTGTTATTGTATATCCATACAATAAGGGTTTATAAGTTGTTATTGTATATCCATACAATAAGGGTTTATAAGTTGTTATTGTATATCCATACAATAAGGGTTTATAAGTTGTTATTGTATATCCATACAATAAGGGCTTATAAGTTGTTATTGTGTATCCATACAATAAGGGTTTATAAGTTGTTATTGTATATCCATACAATAAGGGCTTATAAGTTGTTATTGTATATCCATACAATAAGGGTTTATAAGTTGTTATTGTATATCCATACAATAAGGGTTTATAAGTTGTTATTGTATATCCATACAATAAGGGCTTATAAGTTGTTATTGTGTATCCATACAATAAGGGTTTATAAGTTGTTATTGTATATCCATACAATAAGGGTTTATAAGTTGTTATTGTATATCCATACAATAAGGGCTTTAAGTTGTTATTGTATATCCATACAATAAGGGCTTATAAGTTGTTATTGTATATCCATACAATAAGGGCTTATAAGTTGTTATTGTATATCCATACAATAAGGGCTTATAAGTTGTTATTGTATATCCATACAATAAAGGCTTTAAGTTGTTATTGTATATCCATACAATAAGGGCTTATAAGTTGTTATTGTATATCCATACAATAAGGGCTTATAAGTTGTTATTGTATATCCATACAATAAGGGCTTATAAGTTGTTATTGTATATCCATACAATAAGGGCTTATAAGTTGTTATTGTATGCATTATAAGCAACCACCTTATAAGGTGGTTGCTTTCGCTTACGGCGCGAAATGCAATTTTTATCGTGTTTTTTGCTCATCACTGCTCGTCAACACTTCTTCAGATAGCGAAAACTAAGTTACCGGTTTTTTTTTTAACATTGATTGACCTTTTTTTGTCCACGATCTCACTTGTTGGCAAGTGACCATGTGGCTAAAGATGGAGCACAAAGGTCTAGAAGGCACCTATTCACTCTAGCCTTGAAGAGAGCCAGATTGTAGTTTTCAGGAAAGACAGACGTCGGTAGTGTATTCCACTCCTTAGCAGTTCGCATTATAAAGGTAGAACTGAAACGTTTAGCACCTAACACACAAGTTTTAATTTATAGTGTCACATAAATATCACATTGGTTTGGCTATGTGCTTGAAACAAAAAAACACTAAAAACCAATGAAGCACAATCGTAGCTGTACTATTATTTATTCTGTGGCTTATGTTATGTTATTTATGTGATACTATAAATCACACTCACGTTAGGGCTAATCCACCAGTTCAAGGTTGCACAGCGAGCTATGCTCGGAGTTTCTCTAAAAGATAAAATCCGAAATGAGATATCCGTCAGAGAACTAAATTCATTGGCATAGCCCACCGGATTAGCAAGCTGAAGTGGCAATGGGCTGGTCATATATGCCGAAGAACCGACAACCGTTGGGGTAATCGAGTTCTTGTGTGGAGACCGCGTCTTGGCAAACGTAGCGTGGGGCGCCCTCTGGCTAGGTGGAGCGATGACCTACGAGAGGCGGCGGCAGGGAGTGGATGAGAAGAGCCGAACACCGGGCTCAGTGGCGCGTGTTGGGAGAGGCCTATGTCCAGCAGTGGACTAGTGTGGGCTGATGATGATGATGACTATAAATTAAAACTGTGTTAGGTCATATAATTACCGGCAAATCAGTTTTCGCTTTCTGAAGAAGTGTTGATGAGCTGTGATTAGCAAAAAACATTAAATACTTGAATTTCGCGGCGCCCTAGCGGTACTATCATCCTAACTACTTAATACGGGATTTTAGTGACAAAGCTCATCCACACATCATAGATCCCTGGGTTTCTCGTACGACTCGTTTCTCGAGATCATTTCTTCCCCATACCTACAAACTGTGGAATGAGCTTCCATCTGAGGTTTTCCCGCTTGGTTACGACATGTGTCGCTTCAAGAAAAAAAACATAAATTCCTTCAGGGTAGGCAGCACATCCACAATATTCCCGGTGTTGTCGGTGTCTATAAGCGACGGTGACCACTTTACATCAATACCATTGGGGGACATCAAAGGCCTGGAACTCTCTTCCGGCTTCTTTGTTCCCTTTATCATACAACTTGGGCGTCTTCAAAAGAATAGTTAATAGGCATCTTCTAGGCGAGCGTGCTTAAATAGGCCTCATCGTCACTTCCCATCAGGTGAGATGTAGCCTATTTTAGGTAAAAAAAAAAAAAAAAAAAAACATCACATCAGTAAACAAAGTGCCGTTAGACACCCAGTTACAAATATAAATCTATCTATCTATCTATTCAGCCGGTAACACCCACTGCTGAGTAAAGGCCTCTTCTCTAGAACGCCACTCCTGGCGATCTTGTGCAAGCCGGATCCACTGCTCTCCTACTGCCTGCACAATATCGTCTGACCATAGGGCAGGTGGTCTGCCTCGAGGCCGCCGCATATCTCTCGGCCTCCATTCGGTGACTGCTTTGGTCCATCGGTAATCCTCTCGCCTTGCCAAGTGTCCCGCCCATCTCCACTTGAGCCTCGCAATCCGTATACCTACATCATCGACCTTAGTCCGGCGTCGAATCTCGACGTTTGGTATACGGTCCACGAGGTGGATACCTAGCATGGCCCGCTCCATGTCTCTTTGAGCAACTCTTATAGTATATACGTGCTCATTTGTGAGTGGCCATGTTTCGGCTCCATAAATGAGAATGGGCAGAACACATTGGTTGAATGTCCTGGTCTTAAGACATTGAGGGATTTTCGATTTAAAAACATCTTCCAACTTACCAAAAGAAGCCCACCCCAGTTGTATACGCCTCGTGATTTCCCTCATCTGTGAGCCTCGGCCAAAAGATAAACGATGGCCAAGGTAAACATACTCATCAACTGCATCTATCCTGTGATCGTTTACAGTGATGTTGGGTATGCGAGATAGATGGTTTGTCATTACTTGTGTCTTAAGGCTGCGTTTCCATTGACGCGGAGCTGGGCGGAGCGGAGCTTAGCGGTGCATGAATTGACCAATCACTATGGCGAGCAAGCAGCCAGCAGAGATTTCGAGCATAGTGATTGGTCAATTCATGCACCGCTAAGCTCCGCTCCGCTCCGCTCCGCGTCAATGGAAACGCAGCCTATGTTCATCTTAAGTCCGACGCTCACTGAGGCTTCATGCAGTTCAACCAGCATGCTCTGGAGGTCTACGTCTACAAATATAAATAAATAAAATAAATAAAGAATGCTGGACAGTTCACGCAACATTATCTAGCCCCAAGCTAAGCAGAGCTTGTGTTATGGGAAGGTCCTAGATAATTGATATACTTAATACAATAGATTATTTTCCCGTTTTTATAATATAATTAGATTACATAGATACATTTTTTTTAATCATATATAGAAAATACCCAGAACACCCTGAACAAATATCTGCAGATCGTACAAATATTTGTTCCGAGGCGGGAATCGAATCCGCAACCTCCTGCGTCGCAGGCCGCGCCACAGAGGTCGTCAAATATGTCATCCCGTTGTCCTCCACTCGGAAAAATCGCTATATATATGTTACTAGCGACTCGTCCCGGCTTCGCACGGGTAGTTTCAGGATGAAAAACAGCCCCCCCCCCCCTCCCCCTTTCCTATCCCCTCCCCTGGTAGCCTGTCACTCAGGGTGAATGTAGCTTTCCAATGGTGAAAGAATTTTATAAATCGGCCCGTTTCAGGATGAAAAACAGCCCCCCCCCCCTTTCCTATCCCCTCCCCTGGTAGCCAATGTCACTCAGGGTGAATGTAGCTTTCCAATGGTGAAAGAATTTTATAAATCGGCCCGTTTCAGGATGAAAAACAGCCCCCACCCCCCTTTCCTATCCCCTCCCCTGGTAGCCTATGTCACTCAGGGTGAATGTAGCTTTCCAATGGTGAAAGAATTTTTTAAATCGGCGCAGTACTTTTTGAGCCTATTCATTACAAACATACAAACATACAAAAATAGGTACAAATCTTTCCTCTTTATAATATTAGTGTAGATTATTGTATTTCCTGATTGGTTACCAAATATTGTTTGTAGGAATCATAGGGAAAAAATAAAATGCATTATTTTAATTTGAGCTTTTACTGTAAAACATAATATTGCATTGTAGTAGTAGAGTTTTTTTGTGAAAGAGTTCGTCCGGGGAAGTACTACCACCATACCTATTTCTGCCGCAAAGCAGTAGTGCTCGCATTGCTGTGTTCCGGTTTGAAGGGTAAGGGTGCCGGTGAAATTACAGGCACATGAGACTTTTCATCTTATGTCTCAGGGTGGCGGGCGCATTGCAAAGCCACATAGGGTGCGTCCTAGGTGGATGTGACCTATAAAGTAATGCACTGTTCATAGGCAGAGGGTAACACTTAACATCAGGTGGGCCATCTGCTTGCTCCGTCATTCCAAGTAGTACAAAAAAAAAAAAAAAAAAAACAACATTACACACCTTACAGTCATATACATGGTCCTGATCCACTGTGTCGTGAGTATCAGGAAATACAACACCCATACCCGGAACGAATGTTTGCAGATCATACAAACATGTCCCGCAGCGAGAATCGAACCCGCAACCTTTCGTATTTCAGCCGGCCACTCGCCCGATGCGCTACAGAGGTCATCGAGACTCATTAGTAATAAGAGATATTGCGAGAACAGCTCCTTCATAAAGGTATCGGGAATTCGTAGTAGAAAAACCCGCGGATATGATAAATAAGTTTTTTGTGAAAAGCTATTAAGAAAACTAGTCGTTTCGTTTCGTATGTGGTAGTGCTGGCCTCTGGTGTCGGAGTTTGTCAAGCCGCCCGAGGGCCTCTGACATGGCTTATCGACTGCTATTAATCAATAACAGCCGGGACCGACAGCTTAACGTGCCCTCCGAAGCACAGAGCGATGGAAATCCGCACATAACTTAGAAAAGTCATTGGTGCGGAGCCTAGGATCGAACCCGGTATCGTTGGATTCTGAGTTGCACTATTGAACCGTTAGGCTACCATCGCTCTTAGTGATCGGAACCGAGTGCTGTACCTACTACTCATTTATTCAAAATCTCGTAAAAAATATATTTTACACTATAAAGGAATACTATGATACTATATATATATAAATGGTGAATATATGACGACCTCTGTGGCGCGGCGGGCGAAGGTTGGCCTGCGACGCAGGAGGTTGCGGGTTCGATTCCCGCATCGGAACAAATATTTGTGCGATCGCAGATATTTGTTCAGTGTGTTCTGGGTATTTTCTATGCACAATAAAAATATATATCTATTGTATTGTACTAATGTATTGTATTAAGTATATCAGTTATCTAGTACCCATAACACAAGCTCTGCTTAGCTTGGGGCTAGATAATGATGTGTGAACTGTGTCCGGCATTATTTATTTATTTATTTATTTACTATCTACAAAAAAATAAATGGTATAAAAAACATTATAGTAAAAAATAAAACTCAATAAGTTTTATGTAAAAATATATTTTTCAATGCAAGCTTTTATAAAATTAGATAGATAGATAGATAGATTAACTCTTTATTGTACACAAATAACTCGCAGAAATACAAAACATAACTCAATAACAAAAAAATAACAGAAATGTACAATGGGCGGTCTTATCGCTTATAGCGAATTAGTTATCGTAACCGTGTGCTGATCAAAATGAGCCTAAACATGGCCAGTCTACTATTATCCCTCGAGGAGTTCCGTTGTCCACCTTCCGTATCCATCATCAGATCAGCTCGCTGTCACCATATTGTACATATTGTAAGAAATGACCCGAACATAAAACTTACATGCAATAACATTTCAAGATTGTAAAATAATCATATCTCTACCTAGAGACTTTTTTTTTTTTTTTTTTTTTATACTACTGTATGACGGAACAAGCAGATTGCCCACCTGATGTTAAGTGGTAACCTCTGCCTATGAACAGTGCATTACCTCATAGGTAACGTCCACCTAGGACGTGTCCTATGTTGCATTGCACTGCGCCCGCCACCCTGAGACATAAAGATGAAAAGTCTCATGTGCCTGTAAATTCACCGGCACCCTTATCCTTCAAACCGGAACACAGCAATGCGAGCACTACTGCTTTGCGGCAGAAATAAGTATGGTGGTAGTACTTCCCCGGACGAACTCTTTCACAAAAAAGCTCTACTACTACTAAACACATCAGTACTACTACTTTGCATCACCATCATCACCTCAGCCCGGAATCACTTACTGCTGGGTATAGGCCTCCTTTCTCTTTTGCCAGCCTCTTCTGTCCTGTGCGTCTCTCAACCATGTGTTGCCCGTTGAACTAAAATTAAGATTCTTAATTTTTAGAGAATGTCACTTTTTTCGACGACCTCTGTGGCGCGGCTAGCGAACGTTCGCCTGCGATGCAGCAGGTTGCGGGTTCGATTCCCGCCTCGGAACAAATATTTGTGCGTTCCGCAGATATTTGTTCAGGGTGTTCTGGGTATATTCTATGTATAATAAAAAATATCTATCTATGTTATATATTGTATTAAGTATATCAGTTGTCTAGTACCCATAACACAAGCTCTGCTTAGCTTGGGGCTAGATAATGTTGTGTGAACTGTCCAGCATTATTTATTTATTTATTTTATTTATTTATTTATTCGCCTCATTCCACCAAAGATGTGCGAGGTTGATGAGCCGGTGCGCGGATGCGTAGCGACGCTGTGGAACGGTGCGCAGATGAGCGGTGCGAGGATGTGTAGCGGGCTCTTTTCAGTTGACAGCGAAAACTCTAAACGCGAAAGCTCGCGTCCATCCTTTGCAGACATCCCTCGCGCACACCTCTCGCACACATCCTTCGCACACATCCCTCGCGCACATCCCTCGCACACATCCCTCGCGCACACGTCTCGCACACATCCTTCGCACACATCCCTCGCGCACATCCCTCGCACACATCCCTCGCGCACACCTCTCGCACACATCCTTCGCACACATCCCTCGCGCACATCCCTCGCACACATCCCTCGCGCACACCTCTCGCACACATCCTTCGCACACATCCCTCGCGCACATCCCTCGCACACATCCCTCGCGCACACGTCTCGCACACATCCTTCGCACACATCCCTCGCGCACATCCCTCGCACACATCCCTCGCGCACACCTCTCGCACACATCCTTCGCACACATCCCTCGCGCACATCCCTCGCACACATCCCTCGCGCACACCTCTCGCACACATCCTTCGCACACATCCCTCGCTCATCCCTCGCACACATCCCTCGCGCACACGTCTCGCACACATCCTTCGCACACATCCCTCGCGCACATCCCTCGCACACATCCCTCGCGCACACCTCTCGCGCACATCCCTCGCACACATCCCTCGCGCACATCCCTCGCGCACATCTCTCGCGCACATCCCTCGCGCATATCTCTCGCGCACATCCCTTGCGCACATCTCTCGCACACATCCCTCGCGCACATCCCTCGCGCACATCTCTCGCGCACATCCCTCGCGCACATCCCTGGCGCATATCTCTCGCGCACATCCCTTGCGCACATCTCTCGCGCTCATCCCTTGCGCACATCCCTCGCGCACATCTCTCGCGCACACCTCTCGCACACATCCTTCGCACACATCCCTCACGCACATCCCTCGCACACATCCCTCGCACACATCTCTCGCGCACATCTCTCGCGCACATCCCTCGCGCACATCTCTCGCGCACTTCCCTTGCGCACACCTCTCGCACACATCCTTCGCACACTTCCCTCGCGCACATCCCTTGCGCACATCTCTCGCACACATCCCTCGCACACATCCCTCGCACACACCCCTCCCCCTTTGGTGGTTGTGTTTGTAAACTGTAATTTGCTTAACCTAGAATGGTGAAATAGAATGGTGCTGTGTATAAATGTTTTAAGAACCTCTTCAACCCTATTTAGCAAATAAATGATTTGATTTGATTTGATTTGACACATCCCTCGTTTGTTTTGTACGTATAAAAACCTCGCTCTGCTAAGCCGTCTCCAACAGAGCTGCGCTGAGCAAGGCTAGGTAAATAAATAAATAAAATTATTTTATTATTATTATGAGCCTGTGGTGTCCCACTGCAGGGCAAAGGCCTCCCTTCCCTCCATCCATTTGTCTCTATTGTTGGCTATTTGGGACCAATCCTTCAAGTAGGAGTCTAGCTCATCCCGCCATCTCCGTCTGGGCCTTCCACGTGGCCATCGTCTGTTTGGGATCTAAATAAATAAAATAAATAAATAATGCTGGACAGTTCACACAACATTATCTAGTCCCAAGCTAAGCCAGAGCTAGTGTTATGGGTACTAGATAACTAATATACTTAATATAATATATTACATAGATAGATCTACACTAATATTATAAAGAGGAAAGATTTGTACCTATTTTTGTATGTTTGTATGTTTGTAATGAATAAACTCAAAAAGTACTGGGCCGATTTAAAAAATTCTTTCACCATTGGAAAGCTACATTCACCTTGAGTGACATAGGCTACCAGGGGAGGGGATAGGAAAGGGGGGGGGCTGTTTTTCATCCTGAAACTACCCGTGCGACGCCGGGACGAGTCGCTAGTATTTTATATATTCTGGGTATTTTCTAATTAAATAATAATTGGTTCGGTCTTATAATGAAGTGATTCTATTGACTAACAAACACATCTCTCGCTACGCATCCTCGCTCATCTCTGGTGGAAACGCAGCTACTCTAAAACTAAACCAACGCTGTCTTCTCCACCTTGCATTCTTCAATCTTCTCTTCTGTTCTTGACTGTTGATTATAGTCAAGTGAGTTCATTTTGCGATCATCAAAACGGGCAAATATAGATCACTGCCCGTTAGTGACGGTCACAAACCAACTTCGCTTAACAAAAAATGCTTCTTTTATATTCATTTTGCTTGTCTTGAGTCTTGAAAATCACTAGTACCTGCTAGAAGAAAAAAATATTAACAAGTAATTAATTTTGTAAAAATTACAAAAAACCCCTCAACGCGATGAAACGGCTGAACCGATTTTGATCAAACATAGCTAAGAACAGTCCCGACAAATTCACCTTTCCAACAAAAAAAAGAAATCGGTTCATCCGTTCGGAACCTACGATGCCACAGATAGACACACACACACACACACACACAAACAGAGACACGTCAAACTTATAACACCCCGTCGTTTTTGCGTCGGGGTTTAAAAAACACGGCTGCCATGATTATAAAGTCAACTAATAATTTCGAAGTTTTTCTTGAGAATTACGTAACAGTTATTACCTACCTAATATTCCCATTGTTAAACTGTGACTATGTGCAGTAAATCTATACATAACTGACTGACTGACTGAATTGATTGATTCATCATCACCGAGCCGAAACCTCTGGACCTAGATAGCTGAAACTTGGAGGTTCCTTTTATAGCAAAACAGGAGCAATATAGGTTTTTTGTAAATTCAACCCCTAAGGGTGAAAAGGGGTTTTTTTATTTTTTATTATTATATCTTAATAAATTAACACAAAGTATTATACACTCAAAAAACCCTTATGGGTTTGTTCAGAGTGTATACAAACCTCCTTAGGTATAAATACATAATCTTACTCTGTAATACAGTATCCTCTTCACCGCTTAAAATAGGTAAATACATAAATAAGTTAGGTAATTTAGGTAGGAACTAGTTATGTTTGTCGTACAAAACAAAAAAAAACAAAAAAACGTTGCATTCTGACTGAACCGATAAACTGGTTACCGGCCGGCATACGGCCATCAAACCACCAAACCACGGTAAAAAACCATTGTATGAAAAATCGTATTTCTAGAACTTACAAACTTGAAACTTTGTATTTGACGCTTCCATACAAATCTTTTCACTGAAACACTAGAAATAATTACAATAGTATGGATGGAATAAATATTACCCAAACTTGTTGGTAAAATTCAAATTCTTTTATTACTAAGTAAGACCAAACAATTTTTTGGTGAGTACGATCTCACCTGTTGGTAAGTGACGATGTGGCCAAAGATGGAGCACAAAGGTCTAGAAGGCACCTATTCACTCTAGCCTTGAGGAGACCCAGATTATAGTTTTCTGGAAAGATAGACGGCAGTAGTTTGTTCCACTCCTTAGCAGTTCGCATTATAAAGGTAGAACTGAGGGGTGAGTCTGAGTTTTGCAAACACCATCGTAACGGTGAACGTTTCAGAGGGGCAAGTCCGAGTTTACACACACCATCGTATTATGTTATACACGCACGATCGTACGTGTATAACATAATAACTAGCTATTAATCTGTGCCAAAAACGTCACAGATTAATGGCTAGTTACTACGCAATACACGTTCACTCGCCGTTACGATCATCGTTACGATGGTGTGTGTAAACTCGGACTTGCCCCTCTGAAACGTTTAGTACGAATAGAGGGTATACTAATGAGGTAAGGATGGTACCGAGCCGTGCGCCTGCTTGTATGATGAAAAGGAGATGGTGGGATCAGATCATGAAGTTCCTGGGAGCATTCCCCGAAATAATAAGTCAAGCTTGTGTCCGGCATAAGAACATCTTCTGCCGTGGATGTCGTAAAAATCGAAGGGATTACACCAGGGGATGGGCAGCGGCATCTACCTGAGTATTCAACAGTAATACTGCGATCACCAATCCGCCTGCCAAGCGTGGTGATTACGGTAATTCCCCCCTGGTTAATCCCCCCCCCCCCCCCATAGCATTCTATGGGGGAAGCTTCGTCCAGCAGTGGAAGTCTCAAGGCTGCAGATGATGACAATGATAATAAGTATATTTACGACAACAAATAAATAACATAAAATGTACCAACACAGCCACGCTAAGAGGTTACATAACAATTGAATAAGTAAGTATGTAAAAAGTTAATTTTATAAAAAATAAAAACCTAAACGCAATGAAACGGCTGAACCGATTATGATAAAACATGTCTATGAAAAATCGCCAGAAAATCTGCTTTAAAATAAAAAAACCCATTCTTTTTTTTCTTTTTTTTTAACATTTTTGTCGACCTCTGTGGCGCGGCTGGCGATGGTTCGCCTGCGTCGCAGGAGGTTGCGGGTTCGATTCCCACCTCGGAACAAATAATTTGTGCAATCTGCAGATATTTGTTCCGGGTGTTCTGGGTGTTTTCTATGTATAATAAAAAATATCTATCTATGTAATGTATTGTATTATGTATATCAGTTACCTAGTACCCATAACACAAGCTCTGGCTTAGCTTGGGGATAGATAATGTTGTGATTAATAAAAAAAAAAAAAAAAAAAAAAAAAAAAACATTGATAGACCTTTGTTTGACCACGATCTCACCTGTTGGTAAGTGACGATGTGGCCGAAGATGGAGCACAAAGGTCTAGAAGGCACCTATTCACTCTAGCCTTGAAGAGACCCAGATTATAGTTTTCAGGAAAGACAGACGACGGTAGTGTATTCCACTCCTTAGCAGTTCGCATTATAAAGGTAGAACCGAAACGTTTTGTGCGATTAGAAGGCCTACTAGGTATAGGTATTCAAATCGGTTCACCCGTTTAAGAGCTACTACGGGGCCACATTACGGAGGCCGCAGTGCTCTAAGCCACAGACAGACACACACATTGCGGTCAACCTTATAACACTCCTCTTTTTGCATCGGAGGTTAAAAAGTAGAATACTTGACAGAAATAAATTAACTAAGTAGTCAAATGATTTTTGATTCAGATTTTGGCTTCTGGCTTATTTAGGAATGTCTTATTACTGGAAGAAAGCGTTAGCCGAGTCAGTCGAGGGAAAGCTAATGGCGGCGATTGAACTCACCACTGGTCACGTCTTAATTTTTATATTTTGAGACCCGAGGTCATTGAGTCATTTACTTTGTACACCTCGGGGAAAAGGCATTTTTTTTTTTTTTGTATACTTCTTAAATGACGGAACAAGCAGATGGTGTTAAGCGGTAACCTCTGCCTATGAACAGTGCATTACCTCATAGGTCACGTCCATCTAGGACGCGCCCTATGTGGCATTGCACTGCGCCCGCCATCCTGAGACATAAAGATGAAAAGTCCCATGTGGCCGTAATTTCATCGGCACCCTTACCCTTCAAACCGGAACACAGCAATGCGAGCACTACTTCTTTGCGGCAGAAACAGGTATGGTGGTAGTACTTCCCCGGACGAACTCTTTTACAAAAAAGCTCTACTACTACTAACCGTTTTTTGGCGTATAGAATTCATTGTGTAGAAAATGATCAGAGCAAATACGGGAAAATATATTCCACTTCCAAAAGTCGTCTGTTCTTGCTCGTCTTATGACTTCTATCCATTTTTGTTTACCTTAGATTTTTTTTGGAAAGCTATAAGGTTAATTAACATGCCATTACATATTATATGCAATTACCTAAAGCGACGTGCTTAGCAATGTTTTGACGTAAATAATGCAAATTACAATTCTAAATCAATACGATACCCCTTAGGCATCAGATTTTTTTGCAGTCTGTACCGGACCATCCGTCATGCGTGAAGTCTTGTCAAATATTTCGTCGCTGTAGTTGGAAAACTAAATAAGTAATAACAACAACAAAACCAACATCGCGAGAAAAACGCGATTTACTGTTTTATTGCGTCAAAAATGGCAATAGCTTTTTTATCGTAACTAATTTTTCAGTCCGTGTTTTGATATGTTATAGATTGGTACTGTATCTATTTTCGAATTTAATGATAATACATTTTAGTTCTTTTGATTAAGAGAAAAAAATAAAAAAACGACTATGTATTTTTCCCTCGCCAAAGTTTTGAATAATTGAAATGATCTATTATTTACTTATTTGAATATGACAATCCTATCCATGGGTATAGATTTATATAATATTAAAATACATTTTAAAATAAAACCAACTTATAATCATTTCTTTTTATCAAGACTGAATATTAGAAAACTACTGAAACACCTACATTATTTTAGCAGACTTATAAATTCAAAGTAAGTGACATAACAAACTTATCATACGACTAATGCTTATAAAATCAACAAAATGAAAAAAAATTGTGGAACACAATAATTCTAAGTATCAAAAAGAAAAAGGTATGTCGACTAAAATTAAAACTATCTACGAGTATAAACTTGCGTCTGTTAACTTTCATTCAGAGTGGGGAACATTGAGATAATGTCCTGGGGCGTAGTCCTCCTTGTCGCTCGTCCTCTAGTGCAAGACGTGTCCATCGACATGTATGGGCCATAATAACCATCATAACCATGCAATAAAGTCGATTTCGCAAAATGTGTTACTTATGTAGTTTTCCTACCACACGACGATTTATAAGTTTTTTATCAATTGATGAAAATTATATTACAAAACCTTTACTTACGAATGAAATGCGATGCCTGAAGCTTTATTTGTATTTCTTGTGTTGTTTGCACTTGCAGAAAAGCACAGGAAGGCATTGTATTACCAAGGTATCTAATTTTGGTATTTTTCAGCATAGCTGTCACTCGTTGCCGTGACAAAGACTGACTGAAGCGAAGTATACTAGCTAGGTCTGTTTAGAAGCTTCAAAACTATCGTTCCCTAAGGCCCGTCATTCATTTTATTTACGTCGATGCATTTAATATAGCCGCGTGTCCACCGCACGTCCGTCACCGTCACGGCGGTGGTGGACACGCGGATGTAGTAAATGTATGTATCGCTACTTCGGCGCCGTCTTCTCGTTCTCGGTGACGTGACGGTGACGGCGGTGGTGGACAAATGGCCTCAGTCGGCTTTTACGACATCCACGGGAGGAGATGGAGGGGTATATTCTTGCTGCTTCAAATTCGTTGGATGTCATTTAAATGGAATGAAAGTAGGTAACAATCACTGCTAACAGATTTAGGTGAATTAGCTAATTATACTGCCCAAGACAATGTTTGTTTGTTTGTTCTCAGATAACAACATCACATTACTTAAATAGTTACTAATACGTTCCTAGTTAGTATGTTTTTCGAGAACTGCTTTAGATACGATATAGATAAATTTATTTGCTTAAAGATACCTAATATCATGTAAATGTAAGGTCTATTCGACGATATTTAGATACCTACTTATGGCTATGCTGTGTCCGCCCTAAGAATAGGCTCCTATGTCTCCTCCCGTGGATGTCGTAAAAGCCGACTTGTTACCCGGACTTGTTGATAGGATTACTTGGTATAAGATTTGTCCTGGCTGCTAGCTTATTATAGAATGTGTTGTTACTGGAAGAAAGCGTTAGCCGAGTCAGTCGTGGGAAGCAATGGCGGCGATGAGCTCACTACTTGTCACTTCTATATTACACGATGGTGCAACCCACTGTGAAAAGAGGGCCATTGAGGCTCTGCCTACCCGTTCGGGGAAAAAGGCGTGTATCTATGAATGTATATTATGTATTGTATTGTATATGTCTATTGTTATAGTGTATATTTCGTGTTTTTGTTTTTAACACGCTTTTATTGGCTTGGGTTGTATCTATGTATGTATGTATGTATGTATGTATGTATGTATGTAGGTATGTATGTATGTAACTGAATCTTTGAGCGTAATTTTTACCAATTTCCAGAAGTCTGATTAATTTGAAACTGCACAGAGAGAGAGAGAGAGAAAGAGAGTTAGAGTTAGAGTTAGAGTTAGAGGAGTTAGAGAGAGTTAGAGTTAGAATTAGAGTTAGGGTTAGAGTTAGAGTTAAAGAGAGAGAGAGAGAGAGAGAAAGAGAGATAAATCGAACTAAAAAATGAAAAATACTTAAATAATATTAAAAAAAAAAAAAAACACGCTTTTATAGCTAACCGAACTAAAAAATAGAAAATAATTTTCAATTTCAAAGAGTTTATATTACAGTAGTAGAAGATCGAACAACCAATCAGTTTTTTTATTTTTATTTTTTAAAAGCGTGGGGTGCATTTTACTACTTTTCATAACTCTCCTCTCATAGGTAGTTGCCAACAGAATGATTGTTACATTTACTTTATCAAGCAGCCCACGCTATAAAAAGAAAAAAAAAACTGATTGATTGTTCGATCTTCTACTACTGTAATATAAACTCTTCGAAATTGAAAATTATTTTCTATTTTTTCGTTCGGTTAGCTATAGAAGCGTGTTTTTTTATTTTTTATTAAATATTATTTATTTTTAATGCGTTTTTATATAATATATGCGTATTTTTTTTAATAAGGACTTGTAAAATTTGTATTTTATTTATAAATATTTGTATTTGTAAGTACATGTATATGTATGTATGTACATATGTATGTATGTACTTCGTCTTTCGAGATTTACTAACCAACAAATAGTATTTTTCCACGTAATAAACCACCATTATTTCAGTTAGGTAGTTATGTAATTCGAAAACCTTAATTTAGCAGTGTAACCTATTTACCTAGGCACCTACCTAACCAGACCAGGTTATTCAGGGGCCCATTTGAGGCTCTGCCTACCCTTTCGGGAAAAAAGGCGTGTATCTATGTATGTATGTATGTATGTACTTCGTCTTTCGAGAGTTGCAAACTGCCAAATAGTCAGTAGAAGAGCTTTTTTGTAAAAGAGTTCGTCCGGGGAAGTACTACCACCATACATAAATTTCTGCCGCAAAGCAGTAGTGCTCGCATTGCTGTGTTCCGGTTAGAAGAGTGTGGTTGCCGGTGAAATTACAGACACATGAGACTTTTCATCTTTATGTCTCAGGGTGGCGGGCGTAGTGCAACGCCACATAGGGCGCGTCCTAGGTGGACGTGACCTATGAGGTAATGCACTGTTCATAGGCAGAGGTTACCGCTTATCATCTGCTTGTTCCGTCATTCTTAGTATAAAAAAAAAACACGTAATGAAGCACCATTATTTCAGTTAGGTAGTTATGTAATTCGAAAAGCTTCATTTAGTGTAACCTACCTACCTAGGCACCTACCTAACCAGACGAGGTTATTCAGAGAGGCAACACAAGACAGCTGAATAAACATAATGTACGTTTGAGTCACCGAAATGTTTTAAAACCTACCTACTACAAGGAGTCCAAAGTAAACCAATTATGTAGGTACTAGCAGCGCCCCACGGTTCCACCCGCGCAAGTCTGGATCCCGTGAGAATATCGGGATAAAAATGTGTCTATGTGTTATTCTGGAGTCCAGTTATCACCTTTCCAAATTTCATGCAAATCCGTCGAGCCGTTTCAGTGTGAAGAAGTAACAAACACACACACAAACTTTCGCATTTATAATATTACTGGGACTAGCAGCGCCCCGCGTTTCACCCGCGTAAGTCTCGATCCCGTGGGAATATCGGGATAAAAATATGTCTATGTGTTATTCCGGGAGTCCAGTTATCTCCATTCCAAATTTTATGCAAATCCGTCCAGCCGTTTCAGCGTGAAGAAGGAACAAACACACACACAAACTTTCGCATTTATAATATTAGTGGGATTTGTAGGACAGAATTGGTGAGGGGGTAGGTGCTACCACCACAGGCTATTTTTAACCCCCGACGAAAAAACGACGGGGTGTTATTAGTTAGACGTGTCTGTGTGTCTGTCTGTGGCATCGTAGCTCCCGAACGGATGAACCGATTTAGTTTTTTTTGTTTGAAAGGTAAATTTGTTTGTTTGAAGTGTTCTTAGCTATGTTTGATCAAAATCGGTTCAGCCGTTTCATTGAGATGAGGGTTTTTTAATTTTTACAAAATTAATTACTTGTTTATAATTGTAATAGATGTATTATTTATTTTATAAATAAAGTTGTATTTTTTTTTTCCATCTGGTAGTGATTTGGTTCAGTTGAGCTACCTTTAGATCGTTAGTAGCGGTCTTCAGGTAGCACAGCTGTTTAAATTTTGGGAACTGCTAAGGACTGCAATACACTTTTGTTTT
The DNA here is from genome assembly GCA_932527175.1 of Operophtera brumata. NCBI lineage: Eukaryota > Metazoa > Arthropoda > Insecta > Lepidoptera > Geometridae > Operophtera > Operophtera brumata. The sequence goes on from OW052226.1 coordinate 2,729,193, forward strand.
TTTATAAGGAGTTAAGTACAGTAAAGAAACAAATATCTACCTGTACAGTTCCTGCATGATGGAAATCTCTGAAATAATCTGAATTTCTTAAAAAAAAAAAAAAAAAACGGCAGGTATCTACGTGCTAGTTAGTGGGTGGGGTGATGGAAAACTCGAAGAATACTACATTTTGCTTTTTTTAACCACCGACGCAAAAAGAAGGGTTTTTGTTAGTTTGACCGCTGTGCGTGTGTCTGTCCGTCTGTGGCACCGTAGCTCTTAAACGGGTGAACCGATTTGCATGCGGTTTTTTTTATTTGTAAGCAGGTTTTCTAACGATGGTTCTAAGATGTTTTATCAAAATCAGTTCATCCGTTTCATTAGGTTGAGGGGTTTTTAAATTTTTAAATTTCTTGTGAAATTTGTGGTCGGAATCGTATGCTGATCAAAAGGAAAAAACACGCCCAGACTACTATTATCTCTAGTGTGTTGTGGAAAACTAGAGAAACCTGACTTCTGACTTGACCTTCTAACTTTTATGTAATGGCTCGTCAAACTGGCTAACGGTCCGCCTGACGGTAAGCGGTTACCGTCGCCTGTTGACATCTGCAACACCAGAGGTATTGCCAATGCGTTGCCTGCCCTGAAGGACTCTTTTTATTTTATTTTTGAAGCGGCTCATGTTTTAATTTTGTGGAAACACCTCAGAAGGGAGGCCATTCCACAATTTGCACGTATGGGGGAGAAAAGACTCCCCCACAAGATTACCAACCAAGATTTACTGGAAAAATCTAGGGAAAGAGGCCACGAGGCCGTAGCCCGTTACGTTGGTTAGACCAGATCCGCAACACTGTCGATTCAAAACTCCACTCTCCGTGCAGCTCGCTGGCAACAGATCTCATTGGCGCAACATCGTCCGGCAGAAGGTGATCCATGGAGGGGGTCACGACCCTCAGCATTGACGAATACGACGCGAGGAAGAGGAGGATATGACTGTAGGTATTATGTTATCTATATAAGTTACCTTATCCGTCGTGGAGTTCCGTTGTCCACCATCAGACATACAGGTGTCTTCATCATCAGATTAATTTACTGGCTTGTTAATCGGTGGTACCGTTTAACTTTAAAAGACCTACGGTACCACCAGGGGTATGGCCAGGGGTACCGTGGGTCTGAAATGGTTCCTATTGTTCTCTGCTTACAATATTTTATGGAGTTTACTCCTTAAAAGATGGAAACGAGATTGTTAATAAATAAATATCTAAATATCTTAAAATCTACTTTCATATTTTTTATAATTTCTATTGCAAATATATGGGTAGTAAAATCGTAAAAACAATAGTTAACAAAAACTTTTTTAGTAGTAGTAGAGCTTTTTTGTGAAAGAGTTCATCTGGGGAAGTACTACCTCCATACCTATTTCTGCAGCAAAGCCGTAGTGCTCGTATTGCTGTGTTTCGGTTTGAAGGGTAAGGGTGCCGGTGAAATTACAGGCACATGAGACTTTCATCTTTATGTCTCAGGGTGGCGGGCGCAGTGTAATGCCACATAGGGCGCGTCCTAGGTGGACGTGACCTATGAGGTAATGCACTGTTCATAGGCAGAGTGTACCGCTTAACTCAGGTGGGCCATCTGCATGTTCCGTCATCAAAAGTTGCATAAAAAAAATCTCTCGCTCGTCTGATTTAACCACACCATTTTTTGTATCGTATATATTGAAACGCTGTTAATTTCACAATCAACAAGAAATTAATTTTGTAAAATTAAAAAAACCCTTAACGCAAAGAAACGGCTGAACGGATTTTGATCAAACATAGCTAAGAACACTCCCGAATAATACACCCCGTAGTTTCTGCGTCGGGGCTTAGTAAAATAAGAAGATATAAAACCGTCTCACCTGAAAACCGGCTGAAATTTGCAGTCAAAAATATTTGTATGAGTTTCAACTGAACACATGTTTAGGTAGGTGTGCTAAAGTGGACAACGGGAATAAACCTTCTACTTAAGGAAAAATTGCGAAAAGCATACATTTTTAGTAACATCGTATAATAAAAGTATTTTTAGTAATTTTAAACTTACTACCCCTTTCCTCTTGATGATTTCATTTAGCAATAAAAATACCATAACTTTTATTTATATACCTACAGGTTTGTACGGAACCCTCGGTGCGCGAGTCCGATTTGCACTTGGCCGTTTTTTAAATCTTATTATATTCTATTGCTGTTAGTTTCCGAATAAATTAATAAAAGAAGAAGATATAAAACCGTCTCACCTGAAAACCGCCTGAAATTTGCAGTCAAATATATTTGTATGAGTTTCAACTGAACACATGTTTAGATAGGTGTGCCCCTTGTGATGTATTGCAAACGAATGACAATCGATAGATCTGTTTCAGAAGGTGAGCTGAGCTGGACTGAGGTGGGTTCAGGCTGCGGTGGGACAATGTAGGTCTTGGGAGCCATGCCGTACAGCCTTCGGGCACAGGGCTGGACTTAGGCTCGACGGGGCAGCGCAAAGAATGTATCGCCTTGCAGTTATAAGTCGCCTGACGTAGCATTTTTACCGTGTGTCGACTCATTGCCTCCCCCCCCCCCGCTACCACCGCCATGTCGCATGCTCAAAATAAATATAGTTAGGTATCGAGAAAAGGTTTACCAATAGTGTTTCTGTTCTTGATTTATTTCGTTTACATCCTCAAGTAATTACTGTTTTAATGTCTTTACAGAAAAACCTCAGAAAAATAACTAATGCTAAACATATATTATAATATTATGTAGTAGTAGAGCTTTTTTGTGAAAGAGTTCGTCCGGGGAAGTACTACCACCATACCTATTTCTGCCGCAAAGCAGTAATGCTCGCATTGCTGTGTTCCGGTTTGAAGGGTAAAGGGTGCTGGTGAAATTACAGGCACATGAGACTTTTCATCTTTATGTCTCAGGGTGGCGGGCGCAGTGCAGTGCCACATAGGGTGCGTCCTAGGTGGACGTGACCTATGAGGTAATGCACTGTTCATAGGCAGAGGTTACCGCTTAACATCAGGTGGGCCATCTGCTTGTTTCGTAATACAAGTAGTATAAAAATAAATAAAAAAAACATAACACAATAGCACTCTTTTCGCCATTTTCGAAAGAAACCTTGTCTACTATTTAACCCCCGGCCCCGACGCAAAAACGACGGGGTATTATAAGTTTGACGTGTCTGTGTGTGTGTCAAAACTGTCATCAGGAGTATCTGTCTGTGGCATCTTAGCTCCCGAACGGATGAACCGTTTTTTTTTGTTTGAAAGCTCAATTTGTAGGGATTGTTCTTAGCTATGTTTGATCAAAATCGGTTCAGCCGTTTCATTGTGTTGGGGGTTTTTTATTTTTAGAAATTTAATTACTTGTATAAATGCCTTAGTGCTTTTTAAAGGTAGGTATTTCGTGTATTTTTGATGGCATATTAACCAATGTAGCTCGTTTAAAGAGCACAAGTGTAGTGAAATTAAATGTAAATGGAAGTGAATTGCGTGACTTTTGAAATTGGTGGAAATAATCTACCAAAGTTTTTGCAAGAAGGCCACCGTTTTACTAAAACATGGATTGACAATATCTCTATGTATGAGAATATCTCTAACCTATCAATGCAGCTCCTTCTTTTTTTTTTTATACTACTTGAATGACGGAACTAGCAGATGGCCCACCTGATGTTAAGCGGTAACCTCTGCCTATGAACAGTGCATTACCTCATAGGTCACGTCCACCTAGGGGGACGATGGGAAAATGCATTACGTATGTCCATCAGCTCGGGGAGAGCTAGGGGGTTTGCTAGCCGAAGGCTAAAACCCAACGACAAACCGACTATAAATCCATCGATAATCTACTCCAGGGGTTCCCAAAGTGGGCGATAATGCCCCCTTGTGTGTGCTGCAGGCATAAAGGGGGCGGTAAGAGATCCAGAAAAAAAAATGGAGGCGTCAAAAAGTGAGGGTTTCGAATTTTAATAGTTATTAGTATTCCTAGATAGGTCATTTTCGTAGATAGACCGCGGGCAATCATGTTCTAAAAAGTTTTTGTTAAATAACCCGATTTGTGCATGTTTAATCTCCGCTAATATAGCTCACAATAATTAATTAAATTTAAGTTATATTTAAATTGGTGTTATTTAAGTAGGTGAGAAAATGGGAGCGCCAAAAAATAATAATGGGGGCGCTAAAAAATAATTTATTATCAAAGTGGGCAGTAGACAAAATAAGTTTGGGAACCCCTTGCTCTACTACATACACTATACTGCACTTGTCCTCTATACTGCAGTATATTAAAAATTACTGGCTCCTGATATACAGTTTTGAACTAGTTTGGGAGCCTATGGATTCATTATCATATATAACATCGTATTATGTCAATAAAGCTTTTTGTATTTGTATTTGTATTTGTGTTTGTGTTTGTGTTTGTATTTGTATATGAACGTGTAATACTCTTACCAAAGAAATTATTATTGATTATTATTATTGATATTCCTTGTGCATCATCAAACCGCTTATCATCTGACGAGTGGTTTAGAGATGCACTAACACTTGACAGGGACACGGGGTCCCAATTAAAAAAAAAAAACGTTATTTCAGGCTTTTTGAGAATTGTACTAAACCTAAACAGCCCATAGAAACATAAATACTTTAGAAACTAACATATATATAAAAACAATTTATTTATAACTTAATCTAACACACGTGTGATCGCTGATGCGTCGCGGCCCGGGGGATCAGTGACAGACGGCCCTTGAACCGCCGGAACTTCACCCCTTTGGCCAGAAGTCAGGGCTCAAGTAGGTCTTCGGATCTTCCTATTGGATTCTACCGCGGCTCTGAATGCAGCCCTGCGCTCATGCGGTTTAATGTGTGTTCAAGTGTCTCATATATTTGTTCTAATTCCTGCGTAAGTGTTACTTGCTTGATATCTTTTAATTTTTATTCATAGTTCATTACTTGATCGATAGTTTTGGGCATTTTCTTGGTGATTGGTATATTCAGGGCTATAGGTACCTACCTAGGTGTCTAAAGGTGCTTGCTTAGCTAAACATACCTACTTAGGTACCTCGAAAGGAACATGGACAAATCTCCATACATTGATTGCCCCAACTTTTTTGACTAATATAACGTACAGTTGAAATACTTTTGGTTACTTATATGTTAGATTAAGTTATACCTACCACTTATACAAGGTATGTACAAAATACATATGAAACAGTTGTGCGACCTGAAGACCGCTGCTAGCGATCTAAAGGTAGCTCAACTGATCCAAATCACTACCAGACGGAAGTTATACCCAAATAAAGTGTTTTTATATGTATGTTAGTTTCAAAGTTATTTATGTTGATATGGGCTTACTGTTTAGGTTTAGTGCATTTCTCAGTAAGCCTAAAATAAAGTTTTTGAATTCGAATTTGAAATGAAAAAAGTAATTTAATTTTATGCGTAGAAGTTGTGGGAAAGTAATAAAGCTTGTTGCGTTTTGTTTCACGCAAATGCAATGAGTTTATTTATCTATTTGTTTAGAAATACAACTTTTGATTCCCAACTTTTAAAAATAAACAAGTTTTTTAGAAAAATTGGAGATAAAACAACATTTGGAACCGTACTAGTTACTTCCATGAAGGCCCTACTACATTTATTTTTGACCTGGGACAGCGGTTGTCCACATCCTTTGTTCAGAGATTGTAGGTGGTAAGTTGGTAGGTAGGTATTCATATTCTTACCTAGAATAGACAAGCGAACAAGTGTTTTACGATTGATGTCTAAGAAAGGCATTATTGAACATCTCGTAAAATATAGATCGTTTTACAAAACCCCTACAGTAAACCCTTGGTTTTGTTGTACCTATTGATTTTATTAATCTATTTTTTTACCCAATATTAAGCTCCATTTGAATAAACAATCGATTCTAGATAAAAGTTAGAGGTAACTTTGGGTTTTTTTTTTCTTTTGAGAAAATATTGTCCTATCGTGTTTCTGGTGGTACCAGTGATCCCTCGGAATTATAATGTAGTGTATCCATGCGTATTTATAGTTTGAATATTGTACGTACGTGATTTATTCAGTTAAAAATCAAATCTAATATTGGTTATTTTGTGTTATAGGTACCCCACCTTAAACAGATCTTCTCATACCTGATTCTATAACGTAGTGAAACTCCGAGCATAGCTCTCTCCATAGCCGACTGTGACACATAGGGTACGTCCTAGGTGGACGTGACCTATGTGGTAATGCACTGTTCATAGGCAGAGGTTACCGCTTAACATCAGGTGGTCCATCTGCTTGTTCCGTCATTCAAGTAGAATAAAAAAGATAATAAAAATGTTTGAAAATGTTTTCCCGCAATCAACACTACTCGTAAGTTTGAAAATTGTTCATGTCGATTATAATCATAAATCTAGTTCTACAGTGTCAATAAATTACTTCGACAATTGTGCAAACGTGTTTGTTTAGATTGTGCCCCCATTACAGTGAGAACCATTTCACCGTCATTAATTTTAATTCTTTCAGGTGCTTCCAAATAATACTAGTAGGTACATATTTATAGTAGAGCATGCAAAGTCTACGGTTTTGGGTCATCGTGTTTCTTTAATTATGGTTAACAAGCAGCGCCCCGCGGTTTCACCCGCGTAAGTCTCGATCCCGTGGGAATATCGGGATAAAAATGCGCCTATCTGTTTTTTTTTTTTTTTTTTATACTACTTGGATGACGGAACTAACAAGAGGCCCACCTGATGTTAAGCGGTAACCTCTGCCTATGAACAATGCATTACCTCATAGGTCACGTCCACTAAGGACGCACCCTATGTGGCATTGCACTGCGCCCGCCACCCTGGGACATAAAGATGAAAAGTCTCATGTGCCTGTAATTTCACCGGCACCCTTACCCTTCAAACCGGAACACAGCAATACGAGCACTACTGCTGTTATTCCGGGAGTCAAGTTATATTCATTCCAAATTTCATCCAAATCCATCCAGTAGTTTTTACGTGAAAGAGTAACAAACATCCATCCATCCATCCTTAATAGAATGATGAACTGACGAAATTTGTCAACCAGAGAACCCCCTATTGCTTATCAAACTGGCAATCACTTTTGATTAGGGGCCGCCCATTAATCATGTGAGGGTCATAAGGGGGGGGGGGGGGGGGGGGGGGAGAGGGGGGTTGGCAAAAATCACGAAATATCACAAGGAGGAAGGAGGTGTAGTAAGGTATTTATATTTCGTCAAACGCGTGATTTATAAACTGAAAAGTGACGTATACTGTGGGTATTTGTATTTGTAACTTTGTGGGTACCTATTTCCTGTGCTATGTCCCAACAAAAACACGTGATTTTTGTAGTCTTAAACCTCACCACGTATCACCAAGGGGGGGGGTTAAAAAATCTAAGAAAACATCACGTGACTAATGGACGCCCCCTTACCAGTTTGCAATAGGTACATTGCGCTCGTCGTCGTCGTTTCGTATGAGGTAGTGCTGGCCTCTGGTGTCAGAGTTTGTCAAGCCGCCCGAGGGCCTCTGACATGGCTTATCGACAGCTATTAATCAATAACAGCCGGGACCGACAGCTTAACGTGCCCTCCGAAGCACAGAGCGTTGGAAATCCACACATAACTTAGAAAAGTCATTGGTGCGGAGCCTAGGATCGAACCCGGTATCGTTGGATTCTGAGTTGCACTATTGAACCGTTAGGCTATACCATTGCGCTGTATGTTCGGAACATTTATATTCATAAAGAAAAGCTAAATCATGCGGTGCAATGTACTGCAAAGTACAATGTACCTACTGCAGAATAAGGTCTAACATAAATTTTAAAAAAATTGGTTACCCAATAGCAGAACCTACATACATAAATTTCAGGAATGTGTTATTACTGGAAGAAAGCGTTAGCAGAGTCAGTCGTGAGAAGCAATGGCGGCGATGAGCTCACCACTTGTCACGGCAATTTCCAGAGGTGTAACCCACGTGAAAAGAGGCTCTGCCTACCCCTTCGGTGATAACGGCGTGTGTCTATGTATGTATGTAATCTAACACACGTGTGATCACCGACGCGTCGCGGCCCGGGGATCACGTGACAGACGGCCCTTGAACCGCCGGAACTTCACCCCTTTCGGACAGAAGTCAGGGCTCAAGTAGGTCTTCAAATCTTCCGTAGGGACCCTCACCACAAATGAACTCAAAGCCCAACTTCAAGATCCTCAATCCCACTCCGACTTTCTTCCTGATGTATTCCACCACCTCTGCAGCCTTCACGTCGAAGTAGACGCGGGACACGTAGATCTGCGTAGTGGGTACCTCCGCTCGGAAGTGCTGCTCACTGGATACATGAGTACCACACTGGTTCCGGCTAGAGGGCTTCCGATTCTTCCTTATCACCTCGATAAAGCCCTCTGCATCACACGGCTCCTTCCTTGGAGCCCTAGCGGTTGCATCGGTGATTAGATACGGCAATTGTGTTATAGGCTCTTCCGGCTTCTTTATTCCCTTTATCATACAACTTGGACATCTTCAAATGAAGAGTTAATAGGCATCTTCTATATAGGCGAGCGTGCTTAGATAGGCCTCATCGTCGCTTCCCATCAGGTGAGATGTAGCCAAATGCAAGACTATTTTAGATTTAAAAAAAAATAGGTGGGGACGTCCAGCAGTGGACGTGTAAAGGCTCATAATTATGATGATGAGGAAGAACCTTATCCTACTTAAAGTCTTGTATGTATCTTATATGGAAGGGGAGGGAGGTTTTACTTTAGTATGGTGCTTGTAAGGAGATTAGATAAATATACACTTTATTGCACACCAAATAGAAAAATAAAAAGATAAAAGAACAAAAAACAATAACAGTAAAAAAAACATTTAAAAACCCAGCAGTGTATTACACCTTTTCAATAGCATGATCCGGTCCGTACTTGAGTATGGCAGTCCTTTTCAATAGCATGATCCGGTCCGTACTTGAGTATGGCAGTCCTTTTCAATAGCATGATCCGGTCCGTACTTGAGTATGGCAGTCCTTTTCAATAGCATGATCCGGTCCGTACTTGAGTATGGCAGTCCTTTTCAATAGCATGATCCGGTCCGTACTTGAGTATGGCAGTCCTTTTCAATAGCATGATCCGGTCCGTACTTGAGTATGGCAGTCCTTTTCAATAGCATGATCCGGTCCGTACTTGAGTATGGCAGTCCTTTTCAATAGCATGATCCGGTCCGTACTTGAGTATGGCAGTCCTTTTCAATAGCATGATCCGGTCCGTACTTGAGTATGGCAGTCCTTTTCAATAGCATGATCCGGTCCGTACTTGAGTATGGCAGTCCTTTTCAACAGCATGATCCGTCCGTACTTGAGTATGGCAGTCCTTTTCAACAGCATGATCCAGTCCGTACTTGAGTATGGCAGTCCTTTTCAATAGCATGATCCGGTCCGTACTTGAGTATGGCAGTCCTTTTCAACAGCATGATCCGTCCGTACTTGAGTATGGCAGTCCTTTTCAATAGCATGATCCGGTCCGTACTTGAGTATGGCAGTCCTTTTCAACAGCATGATCCATCCGTACTTGAGTATGGCAGTCCTTTTCAACAGCATGATCCGGTCCGTACTTGAGTATGGCAGTCCTTTTCAATAGCATGATCCGGTCCGTACTTGAGTATGGCAGTCCTTTTCAACAGCATGATCCGGTCCGTACTTGAGTATGGCAGTCCTTTTCAATAGCATGATCCGGTCCGTACTTGTGTATGGCAGTCCTTTTCAATAGCATGATCCGGTCCGTACTTGAGTATGGCAGTCCTTTTCAACAGCATGATCCGGTCCGTACTTGAGTATGGCAGTCCTTTTCAATAGCATGATCCGGTCCGTACTTGAGTATGGCAGTCCTTTTCAATAGCATGATCCGGTCCGTACTTGAGTATGGCAGTCCTTTTCAATAGCATGATCCGGTCCGTACTTGAGTATAGCAGTCCTTTTCAATAGCATGATCCGGTCCGTACTTGAGTATGGCAGTCCTTTTCAACAGCATGATCCGTCCGTACTTGAGTATGGCAGTCCTTTTCAATAGCATGATCCGGTCCGTACTTGAGTATGGCAGTCCTTTTCAACAGCATGATCCGTCCGTACTTGAGTATGGCAGTCCTTTTCAACAGCATGATCCGGTCCGTACTTGAGTATGGCAGTCCTTTTCAATAGCATGATCCGGTCCGTACTTGAGTATGGCAGTCCTTTTCAACAGCATGATCCGGTCCGTACTTGAGTATGGCAGTCCTTTTCAATAGCATGATCCGGTCCGTACTTGTGTATGGCAGTCCTTTTCAATAGCATGATCCGGTCCGTACTTGAGTATGGCAGTCCTTTTCAACAGCATGATCCGGTCCGTACTTGAGTATGGCAGTCCTTTTCAATAGCATGATCCGGTCCGTACTTGAGTATGGCAGTCCTTTTCAATAGCATGATCCGGTCCGTACTTGAGTATGGCAGTCCTTTTCAATAGCATGATCCGGTCCGTACTTGAGTATAGCAGTCCTTTTCAATAGCATGATCCGGTCCGTACTTGAGTATGACAGTCCTTTTCAATAGCATGATCCGGTCCGTACTTGAGTATGGCAGTCCTTTTCAATAGCATGATCCGGTCCGTACTTGAGTATGGCAGTCCTTTTCAATAGCATGATCCGGTCCGTACTTGAGTATGGCAGTCCTTTTCAATAGCATGATCCGGTCCGTACTTGAGTATGGCAGTCCTTTTCAATAGCATGATCCGGTCCGTACTTGAGTATGGCAGTCCTTTTCAATAGCATGATCCGGTCCGTACTTGAGTATGGCAGTCCTTTTCAATAGCATGATCCGGTCCGTACTTGAGTATGGCAGTCCTTTTCAATAGCATGATCCGGTCCGTACTTGAGTATGGCAGTCCTTTTCAATAGCATGATCCGGTCCGTACTTGAGTATGGCAGTCCTTTTCAACAGCATGATCCGGTCCGTACTTGAGTATGGCAGTCCTTTTCAATAGCATGATCCGGTCCGTACTTGAGTATGGCAGTCCTTTTCAATAGCATGATCCGGTCCGTACTTGAGTATGGCAGTCCTTTTCAATAGCATGATCCGGTCCGTACTTGAGTATAGCAGTCCTTTTCAATAGCATGATCCGGTCCGTACTTGAGTATGGCAGTCCTTTTCAATAGCATGATCCGGTCCGTACTTGAGTATGGCAGTCCTTTTCAACAGCATGATCCGGTCCGTACTTGAGTATGGCAGTCCTTTTCAATAGCATGATCCGGTCCGTACTTGAGTATGGCAGTCCTTTTCAATAGCATGATCCGGTCCGTACTTGAGTATAGCAGTCCTTTTCAATAGCATGATCCGGTCCGTACTTGAGTATGGCAGTCCTTTTCAATAGCATGATCCGATCCCTACTTGAGTATGGCAGTCCTATTTCAATAGCATGATCCGGTCCGTACTTGAGTATGGCAGTCCTATTTCAATAGCATGATCCGGTCCGTACTTGAGTATGGCAGTCCTATTTGGTCACCGTACTACGGCGTTCATGTGGACAGAATTGAGGATGTCCAGAATAAATGCCTAAAAATCCTATCGTACCGGCACAATATGGGTCGTTCGCTCTCAGGGTACATAAACAGACTTAATCATTTTAAAGTTGCTCCATTTTCTACTCGTAGGGAGTACCTTTTTTTTTTTTTTTTAGCTTGAGGGAATGCCTTTACTCATCCCCAACCGCTGGGTAAGCGGGCTGGGGTATGTCGGGCTCACCTAAAGACGGCACTACCGACTAAAACCTCACGATGTCCCTCTTCCACGGCAGGAGAAGGGGCCGCGGGTCCGTTTTCACACTCCGCGCAGCCCCATCCACCGACGTCCGCCTGGGCGGACCCACCTCGGGAGGGTAGAGCCCTACATTTAGCTCCGGCGACGCACCGGGACATTCGGCGCGTCACCCCGCTCTTTGAGGGCCTTTACTCTAGGGAGCGACTGATTTCCCCACATCAATCGCCCCAGGCCCTCCAAGTGGAGACGGAGTGCGAGCTCGACTAGCTCGCCTCCGTGTCCGCGCCCTCCGGAGAGGGCGAGCGAAAGAATCTCTCTCCCTCTCCCTCTCCTCCGCCTCCCGCTGCGACATCACTACCTCGCAGAAAGAGAACACCGCCTCCCAGGACCCCTCATCTTGGACCATCCTAACTAAGATGGTCGGCAATGAGAGGTCCGCCCCTACTACCGCGACTAGAGCTTGTCGCGGTCCCTCCGCCCCAGATCGTAGGGAGTACCTACATCAACCTCATTTATCTCCACAAGATTCTTCATTCTGCCATAGATTGCCCCCTTTTGCTGGCTTCAATCAACATAAATATAACTTACGTGACTCGCAAATCTCGGATTACCGCATTGAAAATATATAAAAACAACACCTCGTTTAATAATCCTCTTCCTCGAATGTGTCGTCTGTATAACGAGTTGGCCTCTGTTGATGTCTTAGATGTATTTGACCCCAATGTATCTACAGAATCTTGGTATTATGTTTAAATGAAAACAATGTTTAATTATCTTTTCAGTTCCCGGTTTTTAGGGTAATTTAATTTATAACTATGCAACACGTGACTTAGTCGTGTTTACATATTTGATTACGAATCTATAGAATAGAACTAAATATGCATTGAAGTGTAAGCTAAGGTGATTGCAATCTGTTTTGCAAATCCAATAAATAAAATAAATAAATAAGTAATGTACAATGAGCGGTCTTATCGCTAAAAGCGATCTCTTCCAGATAACCTTTGGATGGATAGGACTGTGATCGAAGGATAGGATAATACAAAATCTAAAGATGGCGGTGCACAAGTAAAACATGCCTACATAAATATATAGTTATATCTAGCTAGACCTAACTATAGTAAAAATACCTTTATTTACAGAAAGAATAATTCAACTAATACAAGGTAGGTATGTTCAAAATACATATGAAACAGTAGTGATATCTAAAGACCGCTGCTAACGATCTAAAGGTAGCTCAACTGATCCAAATCGCTACAAGACGGAAGCGTCCCTAAGATGCTGGCTGCATTGCCACGTTGAATGGCAGTACCTTATAATAATGGATTAATGCGTTGAGCCAGCTCTCGGGTCACGCGTCGCTTCGACGAGATGCCCTGAAATAATTTTGAAAACGCGAAGGGCCCTGTACCCACGGACCCAGAGTCTCGACCCCGAAAGGCTCAAATAAGTCAGCTCTGTCGAGACTTGCATATTTGCGTCTCTTGAGGTCCTCAGCGGAATCTGCCGCCGCACCGGCCCTAACTGATGTCCCGGACAGATGAGATGGCGCAAGGGTATCAACGCATGTAGCGTCCCACACTATCCTATCCTACTTCCTACTCCTACTAATATTATAAATGCGAAAGTTTGTGTGTGTGTGTGAGTGTGTTTGTTAGTTCTTCACGCTGAATCGCCTGGACGGATTTGCATGAAATTTGAAATGGAGATAACTGGACTCCTGGAATAACACATATGCACACTTTTATCCCTATATTCCCACGGGATCGAGACTTACTCGGGTGAAACCGCGGGGTGCTGCTAGTACTGTATTTATATATAGGTACGTAGGTACTAATACGCTGCTTAAATCATCTTTCGTAGATGTTATAAGGCCCATGATGATGGTACTAATAACTAAACTACAACTAACTAATATACCTACTTATACCTAATTAGAGATTAGGTAGGTAGTTTACGCCTTTACGTCAGTAGGTAGGTCTCTGTCTACCTAGATCTTATAAATTAGCTCAAGCTTCTAGCATTACGCGGTTTGATGACCACAATATTCAATTTACCTACCTATAGGAGTGGTTAAAGATATTTATTCTCAAAGGTATAGGTACAATCAATAGTAGTAGTAGAGCTTTTTTGTGAAAGAGCTCTTCCGGGGAAGTTCTACCACCATACCTATTTCTGCCGCAAAGCAGTAGTGCTCGCATTCCTGTGTTCCGGTTTGAAGGGTAAGGGTGCCGGTGAAATTACAGGCACATGAGACTTTTCATCTTTATGTCTCAGGGTGGCGGGCGCAGTGCAATGCCACATAGGGTGCGTCCTAGGTGGACGTGACCTTTGAGGTAATGCAATGTTCATAGGCAGAGGTTACCGCTTAACATCAGGTGGGCCTCTTGCTTGTTCCGTCATCCAAGTAGTATAAAAAAAAAAAAAAAAAAGGTAGGTAAATGTTTTTTTTAACTACTTGAATGATGGAACTAGCAGATGGCCCACTAACCTCTGACTTGCGTCATAAGTCACGTCCACCTGGGACGCACCCTATGTGCCATTGCACAGATGAAAAGTCTCATGTGCCTGTAATTTTACCGGCACCCTAAATACCCTTCAATCAAACTGGAACACAGCAATGCGAGCACTACTGCTTTGTGGCAGAAATAGGTACCTACCTATGGAGGTAGAACTTCTCCAGACGAACTCTTTCACAAAAAAACTCTGTTAAGTACTACCTACTGCTTAATGTAAGTAGGTACCTACTTACATTAGCTTGCCTATCTTATTGTTATTATTAAAGTAGGAACTCTTCTGCATTATTTTAATACTACAACTTCATAGATCTACCTACTTGTTTTCGCAAAATCAGTTTTTATCTTGAGTTCACGCCACTTTACATACCATTATGGTGTAACGTTTCGCTTGTGTTTGGCGCGAAATTTAATTTCTTCTTCTTCTTCTTTTTTTTGCGTGTTCAGCGGACCGGTAGTGGTGCAACAAGAGTTTGCCAATGACAGATGATTAACTTGACATAAAACCAAAAAAGTGCCTTTTTCTTCATGTAGGTACATCGAGCAACACGACGGAGGCCTGCGTTGCTCGATGTGTAGGTACAATAAAAATAAACTTTGATTTCAGTGCTATATGGTTCACTCACTTCTCAGAAGCCATTACCTACCTAGTAATTAAGTTCCTATTAACCTACCTAGTAATTAAGTTCCTCATGCCCTCACTTATTCTCCCACCCCCCATTTACACTCTACACAACTGAAAGCTTGACAATGATGGTGATGTCTGATGGTGTCATATTATAATGTTTTTAACAGTGTCATTGACGTCGTTCATTCCGCTTAGCGGAGCCCTGGTTACCTGTATTACCGGTTTCTTTCTAAACCTATTTCAGGCACCAGCCTCTCGCAAAACAGGTGAATCACATCGGCACTTAGATACTACTTATGTTATGCAACCTTTTTGTTGAGAGAAATAAATAAATGTATTATATTATATTATATTACATGAAGAAGAAGAAGAAGAAGAAGAAATTAAATTTCGCGCCACAAGCGAAACGTTGCACCAATAATTTCGTCAATGTCAAGTTTTATGATTATATTTTATTCAAGTTAAGTCAAGAGTCTCCGTCACCGTCAGGCGTCAAGTCAAAACTTGTTGGAAATAATCAACAGAAGTTATAATGGAAAAAAATGGTTTTGATGACAAAATCCACCATTCCGAAAAGACACTTTTATCTATCTACACAACACATGTATTTACGTTACACCGGTTAAAAAGCCACCTAAATTACACGATATAACTTTAAAAAACACAATAAAATAAAATTAGATACAAAAAGAAGACGTTTCTTTTGAAAATGGCGGACGGATTTAAAGGATCGGACTTCACCTGGGGTGCGTTCAATGGGTACACTCCAAGGATGTAGTTGTTTTTTTAACCACGCTCTGAGGCTCTGAACGACATTGTCAATTTTTGATGAAAAAAACACTTTCTTCACCCAGTGTTGCTAATTTAGCTCTTTTAGAACTAAATTCAGCTCTATTTCAACATTCTCAGCTCCACTTTTCTCCAAAGAAGTTAGTAGTCTGTCTACTAACTTCTTTGGAGAAAGTGAATGAATGAACGACAAAACCAAAGCCTAAAGTTGTTATTGTTGCTGGCTGTGTAGAGAAGTAGAATGATTAATTGTTGAATCACATAACCTGCATTGTTTATTTAGCTCCTTTTTACTGAAACAATTAGACTTATTTTTAACTCTTTTTTTCCCATTATTTTTTTTTCTTTCGTGTGGGTTATCCTTTTTAGATCTCATGAAGTAGATTAAGACTATTTTTTTATTTTCAATAGTAATGGAAAATAAAGTCATGAGGCCGTCACAGTCAGTTATTTTCCAAAAAAAATATACCCAATATTTTTTTAATTTCCGTTTGACCTAGGAACTTGTTTTGTAAAGCTACTTGTTATGTATTTAGATCGATATACTAACACCCTATTGTACACCAAAAAATAAACATAATAGGATCAACTAAAAAAATACAGTAAAATGGGCGGCATTATCGCTGGAAGCATAAGTGTGTATTTATATATTACCAATAAATAAAAATAAATAAATATTGCTGGACAGTTCAAACAACATTATCTAGTCCCAAGCTAAGCAGAGCTTGTGTTATGGGTACTAGACAACTGATATACTTAATACAATATATTACATAGATAAATATTTTTTATTATGTATACAAAATACCCAGAGCACCCTGAAAAAATATCTGCGGATCGCACAAATATTTGTTCCGAGGCGGGAATCGAACCTGCAACCTCCTGCGTCGCAGGCGAACGTTCGCCCGCTGCGCCCCAGAGGTCGTCAACCAACAAATACTTACCAATAATAACTTGAAACATTTCGAGAATTTTCTGGCACCAAATGTATTGAATCCTGAATGCGCGTGATCTGACGTGCACTTGACAGTTTTTTTTAACCCTTCCTTAAAGATGCCCCCAATAAAGATCCTTCCAGCCTTGATAGATACCTACCTACTCACAAATTTGACAAAAGCTAACCTTGATATTTCACAGAAAAAAATATTGCCTATGTTTGCAACATCATCATCAGCCGCTACTGGACATCTGAACATATTTGTGGATGTAATAATCTGTAGTTGACAACAAGTCCTGTTTCACTTTATAAAAAAAACTCTCGTGGAAACTGGAACTTTCGCAGTTACTTAAAAGTTACAGTTTATAATTACAGTTACAGTTTATAATTACTTTAAAGTGCAGTTACTTGGTTGGGGCTTACATAAAAAAAATCTCCATCTATGGATGGAATAGGATTTTTGGTGGGAAGGGTGGGATTGACTTGACTTTGGCAGCAATCTTACGTCAAAAGCGTAACAACCGAACACCCATTATTATTTGTATATAATATTTATTTTGCCATAATAATCATTATGCTTTTCATATTGTTTTGTCTTTTTGTTTTAGCAAAATCATTTTGATGCTAAATCTAAAAGATTCAGCGTTTACAGAACCGATCATATTTTTAATTATTTAAATATTTTTTTGAAGTTTACGGCACTCCTTGACGTTGACACTGGCAGAGTCGTAGCGAAAAGCAAGCGCGGCGCCATAAAAACAAGAAGTTGAAGTTGAACACCCACCCAAAACGGTGGTTGCTCAGTTAGGGTCACGTGACGCTAACCGAACGCTCTAACCGAGCCTCTGAACGGAACAACCCGTACGCTTTGGCGACAAGCACATGATTTGACTTTGACAGACGTCAGAATTTTCAGAGGTGGTTGCTCGGTTAGGGTCACGAGACGCTAACCAAACGCTCTAACCGAGCCTGTGAATCGTACACTCTGGCGACAATCAAACACTCAGAGTGTACACATTGAACGCACCCCTGTTGTTGGTCATAGGGTCTGCCACTGTCATCGTTATAGTTAGTGCTCAGCTCAGCTGGTTGTCAATATCAGACAGACGACAGACTGTGACGACAGACCAGACCTGACAACCAAAGACTACAATATATTACTGACAACCATTTAAAAAAAAACATATTTACGAGAACACGGTTGTTTTGTTAATTAAAATTTCGTTGTAATATAAAGAAATGTATATTTACGAGCTACCATTTGATATAAATAGAGAATTATGTCGTCTGCTCGATATGGACGACACTTGGAAGGAATTAGCTGGCGAGCAGATGAAGTATTCTTCGTTTCATATCATCGTAAGTAGTTTGTTTACGAGTATTTTTGGATTTCCCCCGGTGCGATACATCTTTACTATGTTTTTTCTAGGAAAAACCAATAACCTTTCATCTATTTTGGACTGACTACTGCTATTATTCTTATAAAGCCCATGATGTCATGATAGGGTAGGGGTAGGTATCCATAGTGCAAACGAAACTTAAAATTATCTCCGATATCAGGTCAAAAAACTGGAGAGCTGCAATAACAAAAGAACCGGTTTTAAACAAAGTGATTCCGTATTTTTGAGACACAAGTTCAGTGTGTCATCTTCATTAACTAATTAACTATTGTACGAACAAGCATTAGGTAAATAATTATTAAAGTTTGTTAAGTAATATAATCAGACGAACAAAACTAACTTTTAGTAGTAGTGTAGAGCTTTTTTGTGAAAAAGTTCGTCCGGGGAAGTACTACCACCATACCTATTTCTGCCGCAAAGCAGTAGTGCTCACATTGCTGTGTTCCGGTTTGAAGCGTAAGGGTGCCGATGAAATTACAGGCACATGAGACTTTTCATCTATGTCTCAGGGTGGCGGGCGCAGTGCAATCCCACATAGGATGCGTCCTAGGTGGACGTGACCTATGAGGTAATGCACTGTTCATAGGCAGAGGTTATCGCTTAACATCAGGTGGGCCTCTTGCTTGTTCCGTCATCCAAGTAGTATAAAAAAAAAAAAAAAAAAAAAACTAAAGATAACTCCGAATAAAATTAAAATAAGATGTAGGTATAGTTTATGATGTGATTTGAATGATGGAACAAGCAGATGGCCCACCTGATGTTAAGCGGTGTGCCTATAACAATGTATTAACTCATAGGCATAGATAAGTTAAACTGTCATAGGTCACGACGCTAAAAGGGCCCCGCTGGTGGCCTAGTTGTGGAAAAATGTCTACTCTACAAGTATTTATAGTTACATCCACCTAGGGCGCACACAATGCGCCATTCAATGCTCCTGCCGTGTGCCACCCTGAAACATAAAGACGAAAAATTAAAGTGTAATCAGTGCAGCAGTTGCAGCATGGGAAATGTGAGACATCCTAATTAATTTTAAGAACTTTTATACTACCACATTTATACAAATAAATGATTTATGATTTATGATTTATGCAAGTGAATCTGAAACTAACACATTTCAACTTTCAACACTCTGAAATAGGTACATCAGCGAAAGCTGCTCGTCTATAATCACATCACACTAATATTATAAATGCGAAAGTTTGTGTGTGAGTGTGTTTGTTACTTCTTCACTCTGAAACGGCTCGACGGATTTGGATGAAATTTGGAATGGAGATAACTGGACTCCCTGAATAACACATAGAGGCACATTTTTATCCCGATATTCCCACGGAATCAAGACTTACGCGGGTGAAACCGCGGGGCGCTGCTAGTTTTAAATAATAATAAATAATAAATCTTATTTGTCTGTAATTTCATTTCACATTGCTGTGTTCCGGGAACACAGCAATGCGAGCACTACTACATTGCAGCAGAAATAGGTATGGTGGTAGCACTTCCCTGGACAAGTTCTTACAAAAAGATCCTCTCTGGAACTTACAATTTGCCTAAATTTCATGAAATCTATATTTTAAAAGAAAGTTCAATGTCGTTGAGAGGACATAGTTGTAAAATATCCCGAGGACCATCCAATACAATACGTGGACACAGCACTTCCTTAGTAACAGTAGTAGGTAGTTAGTCCATAATTACGCATAGACGCAGGAGGTTGCTGGTTTGATTCCTGCCTCGGAACAAATATTTGTGCGATCGCAGATATTTGTTCAGGGTGTTCTGGGCATTTTCTATGTATAATAAAAATATCTATCTACGTTTTAAATTGTATTAAGTATATCAGTTATCTAGCACCCATAACACAAGCTCTGCTTAGCTTGGGGCTAGATAATGTTGTGTGAACTGTCCAGCATTATTTATTTATTTATTTATTTTATAATTGGAATGATTTACCAGAAGATGTTGTTACTGCCACATCAATAAATGCTTTCAAAAACAAATTGGATAACTGGTTGCGAACTAACAAACTGTTAACAATTAAAGACATTAAAGAGTAATCAGTGCAGCGAGTGAAACTAAGACATTTCAACACTCTGAAATAGGCACATCAGTGGAAGCTGCTCGTCTATCATTTTAAATCGTCGCCTATACCACAACACCTGCAGACTAAAGTCTTCAATCAGTGCATCCTACCAGTAATGACCTATGGTGACGAGACGTGGACACTCACGGTAATCCACCAGTTCAAGGTTGCACAGCGAGCTATGGAACGGGCTATGCTTGGAGTTTCTCTGAAAGATAAAATCCGATATGAGATTATCCGACAGAGAACTAAAGGCATTGAGATAGCCCACCGAATTAGCAAGCTGAAGTGGCAATGGGCTGGGTCCTATATGCCGAAGAACAAACAACCGTTGTGGTAAGCGAGTTATTGAGTGGAGACCGCGTCTTGGCAAACGTAGCGTGGGGCGCCCTCTGGCTAGGTGGAGCGATGACCTACAAAAGGTGGCGGCAGAAAGTGGATGAGAAGAGGTGAACACCGGGCTCAGTGGCGCGTATTGGGAGAGGCCTATGTCCAGCAGTGGACTAGTGTGGGCTAATGATGATATTTTTAAATCTATATATATAAAACAAAGTCGTGCTAGTTACACCACTTATAACTCAAGAACGGGTGAGCCAATTTGGCTGAAAATTGGTGGGGAGGTAGCTTATAACCAGGAGATTGACATGGGGTAGGAGGGGGGGGGGGGTGTAGGGGGCTATCCGTGCGAAGTCGGGGCGAGTCGCTAGTTACTTATAAGAGAAGCAGCGATCACCAATCCGCCTGCCAACATGCAAACATGCTCTGTGGCGCGACGGGCGAAGGTTCGTATTTTTAACCCCCGACGCAAAAACGACGGGGTGTTAGGTATAAGTTTGACGTGTCTGTGTGTGTGTGTGTGTGTGTGTGTGTGTGTCTGTCTGTCACCTCCTAGCTCCCGAACGGATGAAGCGGGGGGGGGGTTGACCGGGGGCTACCCGTGCGAAGCCGGAGCGAGGCGCTAGTACTAAATAAAAGTACTAATTGTTTTTTTTTTATAATTCTGATCTGTTTTTTTCAGGAAATAGAACAAATAGCCAAACGTCAGTCCAATTCTCCCACACACCAGCTATTCACACGATGGGGCCAACTCAACCACAATGTTGGAGAGCTGTTCATACTGCTGTACCATATGAAACATGTGCCGGCATTGCGATGTCTGGTTACCGTTGTCGATGAGCGCTTTCATAAATTACTGGCCAAGTTGGATTGTAAGAATGGTTCGAAGGATAAAAAGCAGAGGTCTAATGATGGTGAGTTAAACTTGTTCACTATAAAAGTTTAATTGGGTGGTTAAATTGATGGCGACCTCTGTGGCGCGGCGGGCGAACGTTCGCCTGCGACTCAGGAGGTTGCGGGTTCGAATAAATATTTGTGCGATCTGCAGATATTTGTTCAGGGTGTTCTGGGTATTATCTATGTATAATAAAAAATATCTATCTGTGTAATATATTGTATTAAGTATATCAGTTATCTAGTACCCATAACACAAGCTCTGCTTATCTTGGGGCTAGATAATGTTGTGTGAACTGTCCAGCATTATTTATTTTATTTATTTATTTATTTCATTGTCATTTCAGAAAACGGCAACATAAAGGCCACACCGAAATCAGACAGCGGGCGGAGTTCGGCAATACCATTGCCAGTAATGCTTATGCAGGTAACCTTTTATTTAAATTTGCATAAATACAAATAATAGTACATTATGATACAAGTGAGCAAAGTAGGTCATTACAGTCGAGGCGGGATTGCAGCGCGAGCCAACTGGCGAGGGCGTAAAGGGGGTGATCCATTGAGTGAGCCTATTTAAAAACCACTGAGAGTTCGAATTGAGACTGTTTTGTGAATTGACTAAAAATTTAGAATTTAGAAATTACTTTCGACTCATGGCGACCATAGATTACATAAGGATGCTAGACATCAAGAATTGAATGCATCTATTAAACTAAAATTCTCGGAAAAATTTAGAAATGTTCAAGTTTCAATTCAAATCTTGCAACTGAATTTTAAAGCAGTTATCCTCAACCGATTGAGATGAAATTTAGCATACCTGTCAAGTTCCGATGACAAGACAATATGATGGTGACAGCGAGCTGATCTGATGATGGAGACGGAAGGTGGACAACGGAACTCCTCGAGGGATAAGTAGACTGGCCGTGTTTAGGCTCATTTTGATCAGCACACGGTTACGATCACTAATTTTATAAAAGCTTGTATTGAACAAGTAATTAATTTTGTAAATATTAAAAAAACCCTCAACGCAATGAAACGGCTGAACCGATTTTGATCAAACATAGCTAAGAACACTCACGACTAATTCTAATTTCAAACAAACAAACAAAAAACGGTTCATCCGTTCGGGAGCTACGATGCCACGGACAGACACACCCACACATACATGTTAAACTTATAACACCCCGTCGTTTTTGCGTCGGGGATTAAAAATATATTTCACAAAAAACTCAGAGAGAGAGAGAGAGAGAGAGAGAGAGATAATTCTGACACTAATTCTTTGAACATCATAATTATTATAAGTTTTTTTTTAAATTAAATTTTTGTTGTATCTCCAGTATTGCTTTGTGTTTTTTTTATTGTTTTCTAAATTTTATTGGATTTCACTATATATTTTAAACTTATTGACTTGTTAATTATTTAAAAATTTTGTATTATGTAATTTTTGTGTTTGTAGTGCAGGTTAATTTATAATTTATGAATAGTATGAATATTTTGGTTTTTAGATTTAAGATTAATTAATTAGTTCCGAACACAATATATTTTGTTTAAGGATTAAATAAATGAAATAAATGAAATGAAATAAATAAATACAGGTAAGAGTTGTACGAAGAAAAATAATTTATAATAATGACCATAATCGTGCGCAGTTAATTACCTACCTAAATAGGTATAAAAGGTAAGTAAGTCTCGCAGAAATACGTTAACCAGCCTCTTCCTCTTCCAACTGTAACTCTTATACCAAACCAGTTGTAACTCATCGCTCTGACGTCATCGACCAATCCAATCAAGGTCAAATCGTTTTACCAACCAATTGTGGAACATCACTTACGAGACACTTAAGGCTGCGACAACACGAGGTAGAAATCTTCATACAAAAAAACGCCACGCGCCCCTCGAAAACACGTTTTTTTCATAGGTCACGTCCAAGGGCGCGCCCTATGTGGTGGTAGTACTTCCCCGGACGAACTCTTTCACAAAAAAGCTCTACTACTACCAAAATGCGGCAGACGTGGCCCGCCCAATCCCACTTCAATTTACCCGTTTTCTGTCCGACATAATTTAATCTATAATCTGGGTCTCTTCAAGGCTAGAGTGAATAGGTGCCTTCTAGACCTTTGTGCTCCATCTTCGGGCACATCCTCACTTACCAACACGTGTGAGCGTGGTCAAACAAAGATCAAACAATGTTAAAAAAAAAAAACATCTTCTAGTTGAGTTTTGGGTATTTTAATATTTGTTATTATCATAAAAAAATATCTATCAATGTAATGTATTGTATTAAGTATATCAGATATCTAGTACACTTAACACAAGCTCTGCTTAGCTTGGGGCTAGATAATGTTGTGTGAACTGTCCAGCATTTTTTTGTTTCATCTGTCTTCTGTACCTTTTCTAATATGTATTCTGTGGTTAAACATTTCAGGGTGGTCAAAGTGTTTCCGCCAGCAACGGTCGGTCTGCTACCTCACAGTCGGAAGCTTCTAGTACTGATGACAGCAGAGTGAGTACCTACTTCCTTTCTAGAGCTCTTAAGCCGCGTACGGACTGCGCGTGCCAATGTACGCGTAATCGGTTACGCGTATACTGGAACGCCATGTCCATACTTGAAGTACTTAAGTAGTAGTAGAGCTTTTTTGTGAAAGAGTTCGTCCGGGGAAGTACTACCACCATACCTATTTCTGCCGCAAAGCAGTAGTGCTCGCATTGCTGTGTTCCGGTTTGAAGGGTAAGGGTGCCGGTGAAATTACAGGCACATGAGACTTTCATATTTATGTCTCAGGGTGGCGGGCGCAGTGCAATGCCACATAGGGTGCGTCCTAGGTGGACGTGACCTATAAGGTTCATAGGCACTGTTCATAGGCAGAGGTTACCGCTTAACATCAGGTGGGCCATCGGCTTGATCCGTCATTCAAACAGTATAAAAAAAAACAAAAAAAAGCTACTACTACCCTCTTGGGTAACGCGTGCCGCGCGAGCTACTGTCAGTCGGTTTTTGGTCGCGCGTCCAAGGGAACGCGCACGTCCGGGTACGCTATATTTGGACGGCAAAGTGGATAGATACGCGTGTTCATCGAGTCTCAATAATGAAAATATTGTCATCATCGACACTTGGGTATCTCGTACTGCTCGCTTAACGAGATCTTTTCTCCCCCATACGTGCAATGGGCTCCCTCCTGAGGTGTTTCCGTTAACTACAAAATGAGCCGCTTCAAAAAAAAATTAAAAATATTCCTTCAGGGCAGGCAACGCATTGGCAATGCCCCTGGTGTTGCAGATGTCAATAGGCGACGGTAACCGCTTACCATCAGGCGGGCCGTATGCCAGTTTGTCGTGGCAAATAAAAAACACACATTGATTCAACTTTACGAATTTGCAAATACAGATACTTACTTGAAAATGGCAAATGCACAAGCCGTGCGGCGCCAATTATAAAGAAAAGAATTTGCATAAGCCTATTTCCACACTAATCTTTCACGATACAATTTTTTCATCCACCATCTAGGTTTCCGTTTGTTTCTCTTTTTCTTATTTAAAATGTGTTGAATAATGAGTAATGCCGTTGTGGTGGTGCACGCAACCGCTATGTTTCTCGGAGTCATGGCGGATGACTGGCGGGGTTCGCGTAGCGCTATGGATCGATTGACCTCGCGAACAGGTTCGCGGCGGTCCGTACAGGAGCTGTACGCGTTTCCAATGTACGCGTCGAGAGTGTATTCCGACTACGCGTACATTGGAACGCGCAGTCCGTACGCGGCTTTACGAAACTGACCCAACAAACTTGTTTGTTTGTAGTTTCAGTTAGAACATACATTTTTGTATAACGGAACAAGCAAATGAGCCCAGCTGATGTTTAGCGGTAACCTCTGCCTATAACAATGTATTACCTGAGGTCACGTCCACTTAGGACGCGTCCTACGTGGCATTGGACTGCGCCCGGCACCCTGACACCTAGAGATGAATAGTCTCATGTTTCTGTAATTTCACCGGCCCCCATACCCTTCAAACCACTACTTTCGATCTTCTATATAGGTTACATTTCGGGGAATGCTCCCAGGAACTTCACAATCTGGTCACACCATCTCCTTTTCATCATAGGACAAGCAGGCGCACGGCTCGGTACCATCCTTACCTCATTAGTATACCCTCTATTCGTACAAAACGTTTCAGTTCTACCTTTATAATGCTAAGGAGTGGAATACACTAACGCCGTCTGTCTTTCCTGAAAACTATAATCTGGGTCTCTTCAAGGCTAGAGTGGTCTCTTCAAGGCTAGAGTGAATAGGTGCCTTCTAGACCTTTGTGCTCCATCTTCGGCCACATCGTCACTTACCAACAGGTGAGATCGTGGTCAAACAAAGATCTATCAAAGTAAAAAAAACGGAACACAGGAATAGAAGGAAATTAACTTGATATAGTTTCGAAAACTATTAAAATTCGTACTCAGTATGCTGAGTAGGTTCTTCATGGTGGGTTATGATATGACTACTCTCTAGACCAGGGGTTCCCAAACTTATTTTGTCTACTGCCCACTTTGAGAACAAATTATTTTTATCGCTCCTTTTTTTTGTGAGGTATATTAGCGAAGATTAAACATGCACAAATCAGGTTATTTAACAAAAACTTGTTAAAACATGATTTCCCGCGGTCTATTATCCCCGAAAATGATCTAGGAATACCAATAACTATTCAAAAGCGAAAGTGTGTCTGATTTGACGCCCCCATTTTTTTCTGGGTCTCTTCCTGCCCCCCTTTAGTCCTGCATCGCCCACAAGGGGGCGTTATCGCCCACTTTGGGAACCCCTGCTCTAGTCGAACATAGTCACGAGTCTCCACTATCAATAATTAGGCTGCGTTTCCACCAGAGATGAGCGAGGTTGCGTAGCGAGGGATGTGTTTGTTAAGAACCAATAGAAACACTTCATTTACCTAGCCTCGCTAAGCGCAGCTCTGGTGGATACGGCTTACCAGAGCGAGGTTTTTATACGCAAACCAAGCGAGGGATGTGTGCGAGGGGTGTGTGCGAGGGATGTGTGCGAGGGATGTGTGCGAGAGATGTGCGCGAGAGACGTGAGCTTTCGCGTTTGTAGTTTTCACTTGCATCTGAAAAGAGCCCGCTACTCAACCTCGCACCGCTCATCTGCGCACCGTTTCAAAGCGTCCGTCGCTACGCATCTTCGCACAGCTCAGCTACCTCACACATCTTTGGTGTAAACGCAGCCTAAGACTAGCGTTAATAATTTTGAGCCACATTTAGTTGTCATAAGGTGTAATTTCCTTTAGCAGAATTCAACACGAAGTAAGGACGCCAAAACTAAGAGCGCCGACGATGAAATCGCTAAGAACGTATCTTCGATACCCAAGATAAGTTACGAGGATCTAGCGATAGCCACTGACAATTGGAGCGAGAAGAATCTACTAGGCAAAGGTGGTTTCGGACAAGTTTTCAAAGGTGGGTAACGAGAAAGCTACAATACAATCTCAGATGGCGCCACCATCGCTGGTGCTTGTCATTTAATGGTCTTGTCTTTTTCTCATCAGAAGGGAAACGGTGTGTACCTTTATTTGTATACTGAAATGCACTACACAGGGACATGTTTTATACCAGACTATTATTTAATGTTTATTTACTAAAATTATCCATTGATATTTGACACTTTCGACAATTTTTTTTTAAACTTTGATAGACCTTTGTTTGGCTACAAAACAACACCAGCGATTATGCGCCACCTAGCGTGATAAATAAGCAGTGTGTCTCCCCATTAAGGCGTGTCCTCTCGTAATAACGCGGATAGTTTGATTGTACATTGCCTTTTCAACTTCAGAGCTCGTGATATCATTTTAAATGATGGAGATCATAGCGTAGAGAGACTGGCGCAAAAACTAGCACCGTCTGCTGTGGCGGCGTCCTAATGACTGGTACTGAAAAGGCACCTTGTAAACGACTAGTGTCGGTTTGCTGGTCAATAACGGCGAGATTTAGGCGGCTCAAAATAGTCATTGTCTGAACGGTCTGAAGATGTGCTGTACTGTAGACGCTGGTGCCGTAATTTAGGCGTCTCAAAATAGCCTTCGTCTAAATCAGGCGTTCCCAAACCTATTTTGTCTACTGGCCACTTTGAGAATAAATTATTCTTTAGCGCCCCCATATTTATTTTTTAGCAGCCCCATTTTTTCACCTACTTAATAATCAACTACTTAACTTCAAATTAATCATGCATTAATCGGGTTATTAAACAAAAACCTGTTGAAACATGATTGCCCGCGGTCTATTATCTACGAAAATTACCTATCTAGGAATACTAATAACTATTAAAATGCGAAAGTGTGTCTGATTTGACTCTCCCATTTTTTTCTGGGTCTCTTACCACCCCCCGTTAGGCCTGCAGCGCCCACAAGGGGGCGTTATCGCTCACTTTGGGAACCCCTGGTCTAAATCTACCTTAACACAAAAAGCTCTACTGCTACTTAAGTACTGTTAGTTGTCCAAAGAAATAATGAATAATGAATAATGCTGGACAGTTCACACAACATTATCTAGCCCCAAGCTAAGCAGAGCTTGTGTTATGGGTACTAGATAACTGATATACTTAATATAATATATTACATAGATAGATATTTTTTAATATACATAGAAAATACCCAGAACACCCAGAACAAATATCTACGATCGCACAAATATTTGTTCAGAGGCAGGAATCGAACCCGCAACCTCCTGCGTCGCAGGCCAAGCTTCGCCCGCCATGCCACAGAGGTCGTCAAATACTTCGTTTAAAGAATAGTTTAATCATTTTCAGGTGAATGGGTATTTCTACCGGTGGCCGTGAAGAAGCTAAAGGACAATGATAAGCTAAACCAGGAACTGATCCGAGAGATGTGTCTCAACCAGTACAGACACGACAATATACTGCCGCTCTACGGCTATAGTATTGGAGGTAAGCAAATAAACAATACCTACTCACTAAAGCCGTGTCCGCTTCGCCATGTTTTGAACAGAACATTGTTCGAAAACATAATAAAAGGGCGTGGCATAAATGTTTTGTCGAGTAAATACACTTAAACGCGTTTGCCAGAGTTTGTGGAAAATATCCTCCGCGTTCGTCTGTGGGTGGGGGGAATTGTTAATTTTATGTTAACAAGCGGTTTCACCCGCGTAAGCCTCGATCCCGTGGGAATATCGGGATAAAAACGTGCCTATGTGTTATTCCGGGAGTCCAGTTATCTCCATTCCAAATTTCATCCAAATCTATTCAGTAGTTTTTACGTGAAAGAGTAACAAATATCCATCCATCCATCCATACTTACAAATTTTCTCGTTTATAATATTAGTAGGAGTAGGAAGTAAGATAGGATAGTATTTTGACGCAGGAAGACGTTTTGAACTTTTATTTACTGAACTAAAGTCGCAGCGCGGACGGGAAATATTTTGAACAAACAATATTCTGTTCAAAACATGGCGCAGCGAACTTGCCTTAATAGATTAGCAATTTGAAGCAAGAATTAGCTATTGAAAGTAATGAAACTATCGTGGTTGGGAATCTTTTTTGTACTTTGTTTACTTTACCTTTGTTTGACGAAGATCTCACCTGTTGGTAAGCGACGATGTGGCCGAAGATGGAGCACAAAGGTCTAGACGGCACCTATTCACTCTAGCCTTGAAGAGACCCAGATTATAGTTTTCAGGAAAGACAGACGACGGCAGGGTTTTCCACTCCTTAGCAGTTCGCATTATAAAGGTGGAACTGAAACGTTTAGTACGAATAGAGGGTATACTAATGAGGTAAGGATGGTACCGAGCCGTGCGTCTGCTCGTCCTATTATGAAAAGGAGATGGTGGGATCAGATCGTGAAGTTCCTGGGAGCATTCCCCGAAATGTAACCTATAGATACTATAGGTTACATATAGTACATATAGGATAGTAGTTCTGTAGTATAGAAGATCGAAAGGCATTCGACTTTATGGCGGTGCTCGAGACTCTGGATCTTAAAATATTTGTTTAGTTTTAACATGACATCTGCAATGAATTATAATTAATAAGTTTATGTTTACAATTTGAATTATTATTGTTTAGAATGTTTTTTATCATAATTTTTCGTAAGAAATTTTATTTAATTTATTTGTTCTAAAATTATCTGACCTGTAAATTTGTATTTACTAATAAATTGATTATTCCTTGATTATTATTCCTTAAACGGCTCATTACCACTTTTCTTCGTCGTTTTGCTGACGTTTTGAGTTCAGATGAATGTTGAGTTGAGTTATGAGTTCATGACGAAGAGGCTTCTGAACTCAGTCTCGAAAAGTCATCAAAACTACGAAAAACAGTGGTAATAAGCCGCTATTCATTTTAAAAAGAATTAAATACAGAAATACAATTTATTCGTAAAACACATTTATATTTTAAAAAATTCTAATAATATAAAAATTACAATGATGAAGCATAGACATAGACATAGACACACGCCTTTTTCCCCGAAGGGGTAGGCAGAGCCACAATAGGCCTCTTGTCACAGTGGGTTGCACCATCGTGGAATATAGACGTGACAAGTGGTGAGCTCATCGCCGCCATTGCTTCCCACGACTGACTCAGCTAACGCTTTCTTCCAGTAATAACACATTCCATAGTAACCTACCAGCCAGGACAAATCTTATACCAACGAATCTTATCAAAAAGTCCGGGTAATCCCTTAGTCGGCTTTTACGACATCCACGGGAGGAGACGGAGGGGTCTATTCTTAGGCCGGACACACCACAGCATGAAGCATAAAATAATATAAAGTCAAGGTAGGTACAAAACAAAACAATTACCTACACTAACATTGAAAATTAGCAATTTGAAATCAGTATTATCAAGTTGAAGTCAGTATTATCAAGTTGAAGTCGGTATTATCAAGTTGAAGTCAGTATTATCAAATTAAAGTCAGTATTATCAAGTTGAAGTCAGTATTATCAAGTTGAAGTCAGTATTATCAAGTTGAAGTCAGTATTATCAAGTTGAAGTCATTATTATCAAGTTGAAGTCAGTTTTATCTAGTTGAAGTCAGTATTATCAAGTTGAAGTCAGTATTATCAAGTTGAAGTCATTATTATCAAGTTGAAGTAAGAATTCGCGTTCTGGCGCGCCCCGACACAGCTATACGTTGTAATTTTCCTCACGAAGTTTCTCCTTAAAACCATTGCTCTGCGGTAAATAAGGCGACAAATTGTTGTGTTTCGTTTTCAGGTCCAGAAGCATGTCTGGTGTACCAGCTCATGACTGGCGGCTCGCTGCAGCAGAGGATACACCGGGAGAAGGGGAAGTACCCACCGCTGACGTGGCCGCAGCGGTACAGGATAGCGCATGGAGTAGCCAGGTAGGAAAAATATTTTGTTGTATGAAAAAACCTTTATTCAAAATTATTTTTTTAAAATCAAGTGGAATAGCCTCGTGGGAACGTATTTTTTTATGAACAAATCTTTATTCAAAAATATTTTTTAAAATGATCTAAAAAATATGTGTTTAGGGGGATCGTAGCTAAACTGATGATATTTTTTTATTTATTTATTTATTTATTTACGAGATACTATCAATTAAAACATGTGTGTTAAGTCTCCTAGTTCTCGCGAAATCAACTTTCGCTATCTCAAGAAGTGTTGATGAGCTGTAATGGGCAAAAAACACCAAAAAATAATAATTTCGCTGCTCAATTTGTTCAGGGTGTTCTGGGTATTTTCTATGTATAATAAAAAATATCTATCTATGTAATATATTGTATTAAGTATATCAGTTATCGAGTACCCATAACACAAGCTCTGCTTAGCTTGGGGCTAGATAATGTTGTATGAACTGTCCAGCATATATTTATTTATGATTTATAATTGAGAGCCTTAACCTGCACATGCCTCGAACCACATATCCTGCCATTAAGATTATCTCGTGATATTGCAGAGGCCTGCAATACCTGCATAACATGGACGGCAGCACGCCGCTAATACACGGAGACATCAAGCCGGCCAACATCCTACTGGACCAGTGCCTCATGCCCAAGATAGGGGACTTCGGACTCGCGAGGAAAGTGCGTTATGGAGACGACAAGACGCACCTCAAGGTTTCCAAGTAAGTATCTTGCTAAGGCGACACTACATAGAAGGCGTGTCGCTAATACACGGAGACATCAAGCCGGCCAACATCCTACTGGACCAGTGCCTCATGCCCAAGATAGGGGACTTCGGACTCGCGAGGAAAGTGCGTTATGGAGACGACAAGACGCATCTCAAGGTTTCCAAGTACGTATCTTGCTAAGGCGACACTACATAGAAGGCGTGTCGCTAATACACGGAGACATCAAGCCGGCCAACATCCTACTGGACCAGTGCCTCATGCCCAAGATAGGGGACTTCGGACTCGCGAGGAAAGTGCGTTATGGAGACGACAAGACGCACCTCAAGGTTTCCAAGTACGTATCTTGCTAAGGCGACACTACATGGAAGGCGTGTCGCTAATACACGGAGACATCAAGCCGGCCAACATCCTACTGGACCAGTGCCTCATGCCCAAGATAGGGGACTTCGGACTCGCGAGGAAAGTGCGTTATGGAGACGACAAGACGCATCTCAAGGTTTCCAAGTACGTATCTTGCTAAGGCGACACTACATAGAAGGCGTGTCGCTAATACACGGAGACATCAAGCCGGCCAACATCCTACTGGACCAGTGCCTCATGCCCAAGATAGGGGACTTCGGACTCGCGAGGAAAGTGCGTTATGGAGACGACAAGACGCATCTCAAGGTTTCCAAGTACGTATCTTGCTAAGGCGACACTACATAGAAGGCGTGTCGCTAATACACGGAGACATCAAGCCGGCCAACATCCTACTGGACCAGTGCCTCATGCCCAAGATAGGGGACTTCGGACTCGCGAGGAAAGTGCGTTATGGAGACGACAAGACGCACCTCAAGGTTTCCAAGTACGTATCTTGCTAAGGCGACACTACATGGAAGGCGTGTCGCTAATACACGGAGACATCAAGCCGGCCAACATCCTACTGGGCCAGTGCCTCATGCCCAAGATTGGGGACTTCGGACTCGCGATGAAAGTGCGTTATGGAGACGACAAGACGCATCTCAAGGTTTCCAAGTACGTATCTTGCTAAGGCGACACTACATGGAAGGCGTGTCGCTAATACACGGAGACATCAAGCCAGCAAGATGTATCTTGCTGGACCAGTGCCTAATGTACAAGATAGGGGACGTATTAAGTCACGAGTTAATTATCATAGATCATAGGGCGCATCCTAGGTGGACGTGACCTATGAGGTAATGCATTGCTAAAGGCAGAGGGTACCGCTTAACATCAGTTGGGCCACCTGCTTGTTCCGTCATTCAAGCAGTTGTAGTTAGTTATAAAACTATTTCGCAAATATATTTACAAAAAAAAAACTGCATTGAAATCATAGCAGCCGTTCTGGAGCTATGAGGCCACATACAAATTGACAGACAGACAGACAAACACACTATGGCCTCAAAATTATAACACCCCTCATTTTAGTAGGGGTGGTGTTTCTGGCCTAAGACTAGACCCCTCCATCTCTTCTCGTGGATGTCGTAAAAGCCGACTAAGGGATTACCCGGACTTGTTGATAAGATTCGTTGGTACAAGATTTGTCCTGGCTGCTAGCTTATTATGGAATGTGTTATTACTGGAAGAAATCGTTAGCCGAGTCAGTCGTGGGAAGCAATGGCGGCGATGAGCTCACCACTTGTAATGTCTATATTCCACGATGGTGCAACCCACTGTGAAAAGAGGTCCATTGAGGCTCTGCCTACCCCTTCGGGGAAAAAGGCGTGTGTCTATGTATTTATGTATGAAATTAAATCATATATCTCGCAAATAATATCTTTAGAACAAAAAAAACTCAGAGCAGCCATTCGGAGCTATGAGACTATAGAAAAATTGACAGACATACAGACAAACACACTATGGCTACAAAATTATAACACCCCTCCTTTTTTACCCCCTTTTTTTAGTAGGTGATTAAAAATCAGTATTTGGGATTTTTTGTACAAGTTGCTTGTATTTACGACCAACGTAATGTTAAAACCAAGTACACCTTTAAAATACATTTTAAAAAGTTTTTGTCACAGAAACAAATTGAAGGTATTCCTAAGCACTTCGTTTGCCAAAAATAATACTGCCATTTGTTGTCGCTTACATTCGCATGTGTGGTCATGTACATTACCTACTAAGGTAATAGTAGTAGTAGAGCTTTTTTGTGAAAGAGTTCGTCCGGGGAAGTACTACCACCATACCTATTTCTGCCGCAAAGCAGTAGTGCTCGCATTGCTGTGTTCCGGTTTGAAGGGTAAGGGTGCCGGTGAAATTACAGGCACATGAGACTTTTCATCTGTATGTCTCAGGGTGGCGGGCGCAGTGCAATGCCACATAGGGTGCGTCCTAGGTGGACATGACCTTTGAGGTAATGCACTGTTCATAGGCAGAGGTTATCGCTTAACATCAGGTGGGCCTCTAGCTTGTTCCGTCATCCAAGTAGTATAAAAAAAAAAATTAAAAAAAAAATATTCCAGGCCAATCGGGACAGCGTTCTATCTCCCCAAAGAGTACAGGCGCTACTCTGTGCTGTCGCGAGCGCTGGATACTTACAGCTATGGAGTGGTCGCGCTAGAGATGGCGACCGGCCGCCCGCCAGCCAGGAAGCGGCCCGACGCTGAGCAGTATGTGCACCTCACTACGGAAATACTTAGCGCTACCTCGGACGGCTTATTTGATCTCGGTGAGTCATTATCATCATATTATATTATTGGGTTCGATTCCCGCCTCGGAACAAATATTTGTGCGATCTGCAGATATTTGTTCAGGGTGTTTTCTATGTATAATAAAAAATATCTATCTATGTAATGTATTGTATTAAGTATATCTGTTAACTAGTACCCTTAACACAAGCTTTGCTTAGCTTGGGGCTAGATAATGTTGTGTGAACTGTCCAGCATTATTTATTTATTTTTTATATCTATCTCTATGTATTTGCCCATAGGCTTCCCCCGTAGGGATGGGTCGTACTTGAGATTTTTCTGATCCCACCATCTCCTTTTCATCATAGGACGAGCAGGCGAGTTCTTACTTCAACTTGATAATACTGACTTCAAATAACTAATTCTTTTTAACACGCTTTTATTAGCTTGGGTTGTATGTATGTATGTATGTATGTATGTATGTATGTATGTAACGGAATCTTTGAGCATAATTTTCACCAATTTCCACAAGTCTGATTAATTTGAAACTTTGCATACGTATCAAGGACCGATGACAATGCAATAATTTGATAACAGTTTCCCGTTATCCTTATTAGGACCGCCAGGATTAATAAATTCTTTGATAGATGCTCTGTAGTAAGTGATGAGATTGCGAAATGATTTGTGAGAAATGTCAATACCACATGTCAGCAAATAAGTAATTGATAAATCGAACTAAAAAAATTATAAATAAATAATAGTTTAAAAAAACTAAAAAAAACACGCTTTTATAGCTAACCGAACTAAAAAATAGAAAATAATTTTCAATTTCAAAGAGTTTATTATTACAGTAGTAGAAGATCGAAAAACATTTCATTATGAACTTAGAACTTAACATTCATCTGAACTCTGTCTCGAAACGTCAGAAAAACGACGAAGAAAAGTGGTAATGAGCCGCCTATTCATTCTATCCAGAGTCTCGAGCAACGCCGTAAGGCCGCGTGCCTTTCGATCTTCTATAGGTTTCATTTCGGGGAATGTTCCCAGGAACTTAACGATCTGATCCCACCATCTCCTTTTCATCATAGGACGAGCAGACGCACGGCTCAGTACCACCCTTACCTCATTAGTATACCCTCTATTCGTACTAAACGTTTCAGTTCTACCTTTATAATGCGAACTGCTAAGGACTGGAATGCGCTACCGTCGTCTGTCTTTCCTGAAAACTATAATCTGGGTCTCTTCAAGGCAAGAGTGAATAGGTGCCTTCTAGACCTTTGTGTTTCATCTTCGGCCACATCGTCACTTACCAACAGGTGAGATCGTGCTCAAACAGAGGTCCCCATAGTTAAAAAAAAAAGGACTTAAATCGAGAACCAGGGCTTCCAAGTTCGTGCGCCTTAAGACGCCAGCGCCAAAAACCAGGGGTCATACTACCATACTACTTAGAATGACGATTCAAGCAGATGGCCCACGTTGGTTAAGTGGTACCCTCTGCCTATGAACAGTGCATTCTCACATAGGTCACGTCCACCTAGGACGCGCCCTATGTGGCATTGCACTGCGCCCGCCACCCTCAGACATAAAGATGAAAAGTCTCATGTACCTGTAATTTCATATGTATTTTCCACATAGGAAACTGATCCGTGCAGTAAAAATAGAGAAAAAAAAAAAAAAAAAAACGTACGTGTTTATAAATAGGGAACAAAATCGCGTTTGGTAAAAAAAAATACTTGCAAGGAGAAAAATACTTGCATAGGAAATTGGACCAAACCGTCCTATATATAAGGAGCATAATTGCATCCTTTTTTTTTATAGTACTGAATGACGGAACAAGCAAATGGCCCACCTGATGTTAAGCGGTAACCTCTGCCTATGAACAGTGCATTACCTCATAGGTCACGTATACCTAGGACGCGCCCTATGTGGCATTGCACTGCGCCTGCCACCCTGAGACATAAAGATGGAAAGTCTCATGTGCCTGTAATTTCACCGGCACAACCGGAACACAGCAATGCGAGCATTACTGCTTTGCGGCAGAAATAGGTATGGTGGTAGTACTTCCCCGAACGAACTATTTCACAAAAAAGCTCTACTACTACTCATCTACTTATCATCATCATAGATTATCGCCCTCATTATTGGTTAATACCATACATATCTTCATCACCTCTGTGGCGTGGCATGCGAGATGCGTGTAATGAAAGGTTTTTTTTTAATTATTTATTTATTTATTTATTAAGAAACAAGTGCAACACCATAACAGAAATCCAAAGCGTTGTTGCATGCACACAATTATATAACAATAAAAAATAAAAACAACCAAGCTTAGAATAAGTAGGTAATACCTACCGAGGATAGACATACAATAATAACTAACACTAACTACTTGCATTAAATATTCTCTAAAACAAGCTGCGCCATTTCCATGAGTTTCGGCAAGCTATGTCAAAAAATGACAACATTGTTCTCTGAGAGAACATTAACTAAACGGATGGCGTGTGACATTGGGGCAAATTTGAGCAAGTTATTTCTAGATGTTGGCTGACTGAGCAACAACTAAAAACTACTACTTAAGGTGGATGCGCACGCTTGCGGCGCGAAATTCAAATTTTTTGGTGTTTTTTGCCCATTACAGCTCATCAACACTTCTTCAGATAACGAAAGTTGAGTTCGCGAGAACTAGGAGACTTAACACACATGTTTTAATTGATACTATCTCATAAATATCATCAGTTTAGCTATGATACCCCTAAACACATTTTTACAGTGTTTTTGTTTGTTTAGGGGTATCTTAGCTAAACTGATGATATTTATGAGATACAATCAATTAAAACATGTGTGTTAGGTCTCCTAGTTGTCGCGAACTCAACTGTCGTCATCTGAAAAAGTTTTTTGATGACCTGTAAAGGGCAAAAAACACCAAAAAATTTGAATCTCGCGCCGCAAACGTGAGCATTCACCTTAACTACTTTTTAATACTACTTTAATGACGGAACAAGCAGAAGTATACAAGAACAGTCCGCACAGGTCTGGACTGCTCGCGTTTAGTTTTAAATTGTATTAACCTTCGATCAAGAATACAACTAGATGTCAGGTTGGCGCAAAAAATACGTCTCGGCGAATAAGAGCTTGTATTTGTGAGAACTTTATTTGTAGCTTTTTATGGTTGAATTCACGCTAAATGTTGTTTAAACCTATGTCTGTTCATTTCTAAGTGACATGAGTAATTTATCGCTTTGCTCGTTTTTTGTGACGAATGATCGTAATTATAAGATAATATTTTGAAGATTTGCTTCTTTATTGCTAGGTGTCATGGTTGTAATTAGGTTGAACTTAGAACTGTATTAAAACTTTTGTTTCAGTTCGTTAGTAAACAAATATAGCTGTATAAGTATATATGCCCACGCGGACGGTATTTAGCTTTGATTTTGTACGTGACCCGAAATCTAGTTGTATTCTTGATCGAAGGTATTAACCATAACTGTTTTTAGGAACTATACACGATTTCTGCGTAATGGTCGCGTATACTTTCTGACGCTGATTCAGTTAATTTGCTAATAGATTATAAAAATTCTAGAACCAACATGTTCTGACATTGTATAGATTTAGGATTTATTATTGATTTAGCACTGTATTGTTTTGGGAATGAATGGAATGAGCGTGAATGGGACAGTGGGAAGGGGAAGACCTCGGCGAACGTATTCAGACCAGATCGGAGACGTTCTGGAAAAAGGCCAGGTCAAGAGTACCGTTAACCGACGAGCATGTATGAAGAATGTGATGAGAGTGAATGAAGCAAAAGAGGTGTGTCAGGATCGTAGCAAGTGGAAGTCCGTGGTCTCTGCCTACCCCTCCGGGAAATAGGCGTGAGTTTATGTATGTATGTATTGTATTGTTTTTTCTACGCATATTGACTAGTCTCATATTTCAAAATGAGTGACAGTACGACATGGATTTAAAACACTAGAGAACAGTGATCACCACGTGAACTGAAACGAGCCGAAGGTGAGCGTGGCCCGCCAGGGCCCGCAGCGAACCACAAATGTTTGTATGATCTGCAAATATTTGTTTTGTGTCTGTATGTGGTATCATGGTGTTGAGTGATACCCACGACACAAGGGATCCTAGCATGGGATCAGGACTATGTATTGACTGTTGGGCTAATTAAAATATTCTTTCTACTTCAGCTTCACTCGAAGACCCCAGCATCAAAGGAACACCGGGGTCATACCCGCCGCTGTGTATAGAACTGTTATCCATCGGGCTGGCGTGCACTCGCGACAGGCGGCAGGAGCGACCTTCTATGCTAGAAGTGTATAAACGTCTGGACGGTCTAGAGTTCCCAAACAAGCACTACGCACAGTAACACTAGCATACATAGCTCGTCTCAGAGGTGCATAGAGCTATCTCTACCGACTCGCATCCATGTGAGAGAAGTAGCAGGAGCGTCTCTCCATACTGCACGTCTATACACGTCTGGACGGTCTAGAGTTCCCAAACAAGCACTACGCACAGTAACACTAGCATACATAGCTCGGCGCAGAGCTGCATAGAGCCATCTCTACCGACTCGCATGCATGTGAGAGAAGTAGCAGGAGCGTCTCTCCATACTGCACGTCTATAGACGTCTGGACGGTCTAGAGTTCCCAAACAAGCACTACGCACAGTAACACTAGCATACATAGCTCGGCTCAGAGCTGCATAGAGCCATCTCTACCGACTCGCATGCATGTGAGAGAAGTAGCAGGAGCGTCTCTCCATACTGCACGTCTATAGACGTCTGGACGGTCTAGAGTTCCCAAACAAGCACTACGCACAGTAACACTAGCATACATAGCTCGGCGCAGAGCTGCATAGAGCTATCTCTACCGACTCGCATGCATGTGAGAGAAGTAGCAGGAGCGTCTCTCCATACTGCACGTCTATAGACGTCTGGACGGTCTAGAGTTCCCTAACAAGCACTACGCACAGTAACACTAGCATACATAGCTCGGTGCAGAGCTGCATAGAGGTATTTCTACCGACTCGCATGCATGTGAGAGAAGTAGCAGGAGCGTCTCTCCATACTGCACGTCTATAGACGTCTGGACGGTCTAGAGTTCCCAAACAAGCACTACGCACAGTAACACTAGCATACATAGCTCGGCGCAGAGCTGCATAGAGCTATCTCTACCGACTCGCATGCATGTGAGAGAAGTAGCAGGAGCGTCTCTCCATACTGCACGTCTATAGACGTCTGGACGGTCTAGAGTTCCCAAACAAGCACTACGCACAGTAACACTAGCATACATAGCTCGTCTCAGAGCTGCATAGAGCTATCTCTACCGACTCGCATGCATGTGAGAGAAGTAGCAGGAGCGTCTCTCCATACTGCACGTCTATAGACGTCTGGACGGTCTAGAGTTCCCAAACAAGCACTACGCACAGTAACACTAGCATACATAGCTCGGCTCAGAGCTGCATAGAGCCATCTCTACCGACTCGCATGCATGTGAGAGAAGTAGCAGGAGCGTCTCTCCATACTGCACGTCTATAGACGTCTGGACGGTCTAGAGTTCCCAAACAAGCACTACGCACAGTAACACTAGCATACATAGCTCGGCGCAGAGCTGCATAGAGCTATCTCTACCGACTCGCATGCATGTGAGAGAAGTAGCAGGAGCGTCTCTCCATACTGCACGTCTATAGACGTCTGGACGGTCTAGAGTTCCCTAACAAGCACTACGCACAGTAACACTAGCATACATAGCTCGGTGCAGAGCTGCATAGAGGTATTTCTACCGACTCGCATGCATGTGAGAGAAGTAGCAGGAGCGTCTCTCCATACTGCACGTCTATAGACGTCTGGACGGTCTAGAGTTCCCAAACAAGCACTACGCACAGTAACACTAGCATACATAGCTCGGCGCAGAGCTGCATAGAGCTATCTCTACCGACTCGCATGCATGTGAGAGAAGTAGCAGGAGCGTCTCTCCATACTGCACGTCTATAGACGTCTGGACGGTCTAGAGTTCCCAAACAAGCACTACGCACAGTAACACTAGCATACATAGCTCGTCTCAGAGCTGCATAGAGCTATCTCTACCGACTCGCATGCATGTGAGAGAAGTAGCAGGAGCGTCTCTCCATACTGCACGTCTATAGACGTCTGGACGGTCTAGAGTTCCCAAACAAGCACTACGCACAGTAACACTAGCATACATAGCGCGGCTCAGAGCTGCATAGAGCTATCTCTACCGACTCGCATGCATGTGAGAGAAGTAGCAGGAGCGTCTCTCCATACTGCACGTCTATAGACGTCTGGACGGTCTAGAGTTCCCAAACAAGCACTACGCACAGTAACACTAGCATACATAGCGCGGCTCAGAGCTGCATAGAGCTATCTCTACCGACTCGCATGCATGTGAGAGAAGTAGCAGGAGCGTCTCTCCATACTGCACGTCTATAGACGTCTGGACGGTCTAGAGTTCCCTAACAAGCACTACGCACAGTAACACTAGCATACATAGCTCGGTGCAGAGCTGCATAGAGGTATTTCTACCGACTCGCATGCATGTGAGAGAAGTAGCAGGAGCGTCTCTCCATACTGCACGTCTATAGACGTCTGGACGGTCTAGAGTTCCCAAACAAGCACTACGCACAGTAACACTAGCATACATAGCTCGGCGCAGAGCTGCATAGAGCTATCTCTACCGACTCGCATGCATGTGAGAGAAGTAGCAGGAGCGTCTCTCCATACTGCACGTCTATAGACGTCTGGACGGTCTAGAGTTCCCAAACAAGCACTACGCACAGTAACACTAGCATACATAGCTCGTCTCAGAGCTGCATAGAGCTATCTCTACCGACTCGCATGCATGTGAGAGAAGTAGCAGGAGCGTCTCTCCATACTGCACGTCTATAGACGTCTGGACGGTCTAGAGTTCCCAAACAAGCACTACGCACAGTAACACTAGCATACATAGCGCGGCTGAGAGCTGCATAGAGCTATCTCTACTGACTCGCATGCATGTGAGAGAAGTAGCAGGAGCGTCTCTCCATACTGCACGTCTATAGACGTCTGGACGGTCTAGAGTTCCCTAACAAGCACTACGCACAGTAACACTAGCATACATAGCTCGGTGCAGAGCTGCATAGAGGTATTTCTACCGACTCGCATGCATGTGAGAGAAGTAGCAGGAGCGTCTCTCCATACTGCACGTCTATAGACGTCTGGACGGTCTAGAGTTCCCAAACAAGCACTACGCACAGTAACACTAGCATACATAGCTCGGCGCAGAGCTGCATAGAGCTATCTCTACCGACTCGCATGCATGTGAGAGAAGTAGCAGGAGCGTCTCTCCATACTGCACGTCTATAGACGTCTGGACAGTCTAGAGTTCCCAAACAAGCACTACGCACAGTAACACTAGCATACATAGCTCGGCGCAGAGCTGCATAGAGGTATCTCTACCTACTCGCATGCATGTGAGAGAAGTAGCAGGAGCGTCTCTCCATACTGCACGTCTATACACGTCTGGACGGTCTAGAGTTCCCAAACAAGCACTACGCACAGTAACACTAGCATACATAGCTCGGTGCAGAGCTGCATAGAGGTATCTCTACCTACTCGCATGCATGTGAGAGAAGTAGCAGGAGCGTCTCTCCATACTGTACGTCTATAGACGTCTGGACGGTCTAGAGTTCCCAAACAAGCACTACGCACAGTAACACTAGCATACATAGCTCGTCGCAGAGCTGCATAGAGCCATCTCTACCGACTCGCATGCATGTGAGAGAAGTAGCAGGAGCGTCTCTCCATACTGCACGTCTATAGACGTCTGGACGGTCTAGAGTTCCCAAACAAGCACTACGCACAGTAACACTAGCATACATAGCTCGGCTCAGAGCTGCATAGAGCTATCTCTACCGACTCGCATGCATGTGAGAGAAGTACCTAGGACGCG
Source organism: Operophtera brumata (assembly GCA_932527175.1). NCBI lineage: Eukaryota > Metazoa > Arthropoda > Insecta > Lepidoptera > Geometridae > Operophtera > Operophtera brumata. Next base: position 2,771,198 of record OW052226.1, read on the forward strand.
CCCTATGTGGCATTGCACTGCGACCGCCACCCTGAGACATAAAGAAGGCACCCCATACCCTTCAAACCGGAACACAGCAATGCGAGCACTACAGCAGAAATAGGTATGGAGGTAGTCCTTCCCCGGACGAACTCTCACAAAAAAGGTCTACTTCTAAGGGTTGGAAATTTGGAATGCCTTCTGAATTCTTTATAAATCAATAATTTATAAGTAATTATGTATTATATGTTATTAAGCACTCGAATTATTTATATGATTTACTTCGCCATTTACTAGTCTGCTACTATTTTATATACAAATATCACCTAGGGTCTAACCGCGCTACTATATAACTAGAATTATCTGTGGAATAGTTACACAGTGTTTTGTCTTTTCTATTGACAAGCAGTTTCAAATTCGATCCAATGAGACAAAACACCGTGTAGAACTAGCGTGTCTTAGGGTCGGCGCCCAGTGAAGGCACGGCATGGCACGGCACGGCAGGTTGTGGTGCGGCATCCCGCGGCGTTACGTGCCATGCCGTGGCATCCCCTAGCCACTCTGCACGAGTTTCAACCTTATTTCAACTAGCTTAGCAATCATAATTTCCCGATATAAAGAAATGAAATGAAATGAAATTGTTTATTGTCCAAAGTATGAGCTACACAACATTTTTAGTTAGTTTAAACTAAAAGAGCGCCACAAATACAACGACTCGTCAAACACTTGTTTACATATATATCGTGATTTATGTCATAATATGTATAATTAGCCTTGAATATACTATTAATTTTAACCATTTAGATAATTCTAATCTAAAATAAATTTTAACAAATTATAGGCTGTAAAAGGGCCACGTCATAAAGTATATAAATAAAGTCATGTTAAAGCAAACAAGTTTACAAACTAAAGATATAATTGACAAAAATAAGTAGGTATTTAGAATTAAAACATAATATTTTGACAATAATTAGTATTGTCTACAGTCAATTTAAAATCTTTGTAATTATTATTCAAAAATTCTTTTACATTATAAATTGTTTTGCATTATAATTATAATTTATATTTACATTATAATTTATTTTTAATTGTAAAGTGACCTATACGTCTCGCGGGATGCAATGGCGCGCCGCAGCAACCCTTGGAATGAAACGGCATGACACGTCATGCCGCAGCATCCCGTGGCGCGTCGCGACATTTCGCGGCATCGTGGTATCGAAGTAAAGTAACATGAATTATAAAATCATTGAAATAAGATTCAAAATAACTTGATTAGTAATAAAATCCTTTACCATGCCTTTCAGTGAGCGCCGGCCCTAAGACTTACTTTTCAAAACATTCTAGCGTGTCTTAATATAGCATTGGTAGGTTAATAAAATTAATTTAGTATTAATCAAGTACGTGATCAGACAACGGTCTAAAAAAGTCAAAAATAATAATAAAATGTCTAAGATCTTATCTTTGTCAGATATCGGTGTGAGGAGAATAAAAAAAAAAAAAAATATTATGCTGTATATTTTTGTCGTTGGTAGACCGGTCTGAGTACGTGGGTGCTGGGACCATGCTGACCATAGAAATCTGAAGATAGAACTGTTATCCGGGCTGTTTTGTGTTGAAACTGAAATCGCCATTTTTTGCCCACTACTTCGTACACTTACGAAACTGAACACACTAACTCCTTTACTTACGTGTATTATGTGATTCCATGTGTCCTGTATTTTGTCTTTTAACTTTGATTTTTGCTATACAAGGTAACAAGGAGTCACGTGTGGTAGACCCAGACGGCGATGGCGGTATGAGCTTGACTCCTACAACAAGGACTGGCCACAAATAGCTCACGATAGAAATGTTTAGGAAGAGGGAAGGGAGGCCTTTGCCCTGCAGTGGGAAACGTCCGGCTTACAAATAAAAAAATAAAAAATAAAAATAAGGTATCATGGACGGCATTAACTATCCCATACTGGGCCAATTGGTTAGGCTCCATATTGTTTAATTTGTGTTTTTTATTTATATTTTAATGCGTTCATTATATGTGTGTGCGTTTTCTGGTTGTTTGTACTAGATTTTAAGTTTTATATAGACATTTTCTAAAATAAAATAAAAAATAATAATAATTAACCCTTAAAAATCGCGCCATGCTGATTTTTCCCGTTTGAAGCTATTTTCTCCTTTTAAATAAATTATTATTACGATCCTGTGGTGTCCCACTGCAGGGCAAAGGCCTACCTTCCCTCCTTCCATTCGTCTCTATTGTTGGCTATTTGGTACCAATCCTTCAAGTAGGAGTCTAGTTCATCCCACCATCTCCGTCTGGGCCTTCTGAGCCGTTTGGGTCTGGTTCTAAAAAGGGGAAAAAACACTAAAACGTCACATCACAAAAAGTCAAGTCATAAAAGTAATATCTTTGTAATTTGTTCATCAAACTAGCGACCCGCCACGGCTTCGCACGGGTGTAATTTAGAAAAAAAATACAAATAAGATATATAAACCTTCTATGAAAAATTATCTAACTGATGGTGAGTACCGCATCAAAATCTGTTGCGTGGTTTAGGAGTTAGTGGATATACATACAGACAGACGCGGAAAGCTACTTTGTTTTATACTATGTAAGGATAAGGTTGATGTGTTTAAGTAATTGATTTGCCGTCGTAAATACTTGACAATAAACCCACCGCGAGTGAAAGAGTTTGAGCAATTCGCTCAAACCCTGGCAACACTCGCCGCGCCCCCTTACCAATTCTCTTTACTTCAGATTTCTATGAAAATAACTAATAAAAGACCGTAAATAGAAAAAAAAGTACATAGAAAAACTATATTAATAAGTACACTAGGTACGTATAGTACTAAAGTTTGGCTAAATTTTCAGTACTTACATAGTTACAATCAAAATGGTTATTATTTTTAAGTTTTTTTTAACTAATTAGTATTAACTAATCGTAGTCTTCCATTAACAGTAAATATGACTGTTAAAATCATTCTTAGTATCTAACAAACAAGTATTTTATATAATATCGGAAATATATTTTTCTATGCAATCAATTAGTATATTTTTATTATTTTACATACATACATACCTACACGCCTTTTTCCCTGCCTACTCCACAGCCTCAAAATACCTCTTCACCGTGGGTTGCAGCGTCGTGGGAATATAGACGTGACAAGTGGTGAGCTCATCGCCGCCATTGCTTTCCATGACTGACTCTTCGAACGCTTTCTTCCAGTATCTCTATACTGGACAACTGAAGAGATGAGGTATAGATTTGTGCTCAGGAGTAACTGACGTAAGAGACAAATGATAAAACATAATTAACCCCCGACGAAAAACGAAGGGGTGTTATAAGTTTGACGTGTCTGTGTGTATGTGTGTCTGTCCCAACGTAGCTCCCAAACGGCTGAAACTATTTAGTTTTTTTTTTGGTGTATTTGTCGGGAGAGTTCTTAGCTTTGTTTGATCAAAATCGGTTCAGCCGTTCAGCGCTGGGGGTTTTTTAATTTTACAAAATTAGTTACTTGTTTTACCTTAAAAATAGATATAAAGGTGCAAACGTAACTAACCAGTTTCTGCACCATTAATGGGGCAAATCAATGGTGCAAACGTAACTAACCAGTTTCTGCACCATTAATGGGGCAAATCAATGGTGCAAACGTAACCGCGGGAAAATTAATCCTTTTATATTAATCTAAGTACGTAATTACTTCTGAAAAGTATAAAAAATAAACAGCCAATAATTTTTTAATCTTTTTTTTTAATGGGATTCACAAAGGGCGATTTATAAATGAAACAAATAAATAATGCTGGACAGTTCACACAACATTATCTAGCCCCACGCTAAGCAGAGCTTGTGTTATGGGTACTAGATAACTGATATACAATACAATACATTAAAATAGATATTTTTTATTATACATAGAAAATACCCTGAACAAATATCTGCAGATCGTACAAATATTTGTTCCGAGGCGGGAATCTAACCCGCAACCTCCTGCATCGCAGGCGAACCTGCGCCCGCCGCGCCACAGAGGTCGTCATACACTTCGAACAAAGTAATAATGGTCGAAGGCCATACATAAATGTTTCCTAAGAACAAGCATCTCTAACTAGAACAAAAAAGGTACTAACCTAACCTAGAGTACCATTATCTTGCCACTACCACAGAATATATACAGTACCACTGCCTGTATATCACAAAATATTACGCATGATAGTTTGTATACAGATTCTCTATAATATAACCTGTTTACAAGCTATATTCGTCACTATTATGATGTGTCCAATCTTATCAGTAGTATGGGCCTGCAATGCTCTAAGGTAGTATGATATGAGATGATATGTGAAGTAGGGGGCCTCCCTATCTTATCTTATCTACAGTCAGTCATGTCAAAACATATCTGAACATCCCTACGAAGACATGCTATCAATTTAATTTTGAAAGGAGGTGAGCAACCGCTGGTCGCTGACCCAGTTCAAAAATAAATGAACTGTCTCTTGCCTCAAAGGTTTGCTGTAAGAAAACTCACTAGGGTTAAGCTCGCCTTTGTACATATCTTTTGTTTTTATTTTATTTGTAATGTTTTTTCTGTGCACAATAAAGAATTATAAGACTAAGTAATTAGTACGGTTCTAAATATTGTTTTTTGTCCAATTTTTCTAAAGAACTTTTATATTTTTAGAAATTGGGAAGCAAATATTGTTTTTTGTCCAATTTTTCTAAAGAACTTGTATACCTAGTTTTAGAAGTAGGGAAGCAAAAGTTGTTTTTCTAAATAATTAGATAAATCAACTCATTGCATTTGCGTGAAACAAAACTCAACAAGCTGCATTACTTTCCCACAACTTCTACGCAAGAAATTAAATTAGCTTTTTCAGTATCTTAACATAATATTATCAATAACCAAAAGTATCTCAACTGTACGTTACGTTAGTCAAAAAAGTTGGGTCAAACAATGTATGGGGAGGTGCCCATGTTTTTTTTGTATACTTCTTGAATGACGGAACAAGCAGATGGCCCACCTGATGTTAAGCGGTAACCTCTGCCTATGCATTCTCACATAGGTCACGTCCACCTAGGACCACCTAGCAAAACGTGGCACTGCACTGCGCCCGCCACCCTGAGACATAAAGATGAAAAGTCTCATGTGCCTGTAATTTCACCGGCACCCATACCCTTCAAACCGGAACACAGCAATGCAAGCAATACTGCTTAGCGGCAGAAATAGGCATGGTGGTAGTACTTCCCCGGACGAACTCTTTCACAAAAAAGCTCTACTACTACTGTTCTTTGATCGAGTTGATTTATCTTTTTATACGTTATTTTCTTGTATAAGTTTCATTAACTTTTTTGACCTCTCTACCAACTTGAAATTACAGATGTTTAAATGTAAAAAAAACATGAATCCGCAGTTCGGTTAAATTTGTTTGTCTGAAAACGTAGGTATCAGGTACTCTTCTATCAGGTCTTGTATAGTCCACCCATGATATTTATTGACAGCCACTTGAAGATTGGTCTGAGGGAAAAACCAAACTTAAACGTAGGTACAGATCCACCAACTTATCTGTAGATTGAAATGTATGTAGATGATAGAAAACTACATACATTTCATTCTACAGATAAGTTGGTGGATCTATACGTACTCTTCTATCAAGTCTTATTTGGTGCACCCATGATATTTATTGACAGCCATTTGAAGATTGGTCTGAGACGTCGTTTCTCGAGGTCACAGATCAATTATTAGTTCCTAGGTACGCCGAGGTCACTAGATGCTTCGATGGGTGACCACTTTGCGCGTGCAAAAACCTTATATTTTTTTTTAGATTACATGTTTACATGTGTTATTTGAACCTATTTTTTTTTGGTAACCTATTTTGTCGAAATGCTGGGTAAAGGTCTCCCCAAAAAAAAACCAGTCATCCCGGCCTTTGTCAGTTTCCCACAACTCCTTCTCGTAAGCCTCGAGATCGTCCCGCCAACGCCTTCTCGGCCGGCCCCGTCGTCGCCTTCCGTCTTCAGGCACCCAAGGGGTCACCACGTTCGCCCACTTCTCGGGGTGCATCCGACTGACGTGGCCAGCCCATTCCCACTTGAGCTTTGCTGTCCTGCTCCACACATCGGCAATGCCAGTTATAGAACACAGCATGGTCACAGAATAAATATTAGTACAAGGTTCCGCACGCATCTTACATTTTATTTTATTTTATTAATCCAGGATTTACAGTTATCTTATAGTTATTTATAAGCTATACGCTATATTATGCTATTCTGAAACAATATCCACATTTTGTATACAGTTCGTTTAAAAAGAAGGTAGGTACGCATGCATGCATTTATAAAAAATAATTAGTTATTAAAACTTCCGTGAGTGATATTCATAATTGAAAAAATCGGTATTAACTCACGTAGGTACCTACTGCTCCGTAGCTGCTGCGTAGGTTGCTGGCGTATTCCTTGAGGAAGGGGATATTAAATCTCAGAAACTCGAGTCGGGTGTTTTACTCGGAACAGTACCTACGTGAGTTAATACCGGTTTTCTCAATAATTAATTAGTTGTTTTTTGAAAACTATGTATTTCAAAACAGCTTTTATATGAAAATAACGATCGGACGTGAGCTAATCAAAATGCGTCCAAACTCTGCCAGGCTAATCCATCATCGAGGATTTCCGACGACCTCTGTAGCGCGTCGGGCGAGTAGCCGGCTGATATGCTAAGGGTTGCGGGTTCGATTCCCGCTGCGGACAAATGTTTGTATGATCTGCAAATATTAGCTCCGGGTCTGGGTGTTATGGTACCATGGTACTCGTCGTTTCTGATACCCACGACACAGGAGATGCTAGTGTGGGGATCAGAACTGTTGAGGGTGTGACTGTTGGGTGTTGTTATGTTATCTTCCGTCTCCATCATCAGAGCGTTAGGGGTGGATGGTGACTGTTTGTCATCCCGACACTCCCGTGCGAAGCTTGGACGAGTTACTGTTTCACATTTTAGGTAACTAAGGTTTAGTAGTAGTAGAGCTTTTTTGTGAAAGACTACCATACCTATTTCTGCTGCAAAGCAGTAGTGCTCGCATTGCTGTGTTCCAGTTTTAAGGGTATGGTTGCCGATGAAATTACAAGCACATGATACCTGGTAACTCATATTAAAATTTTCAAGTTCAACGGCATTTTGTGAGCCATTTTGGCAACATGACTTTTCCGATGTAAAAAAGCCTGCTGAATTCGGTTCTGAATGTTGCCAAGCCGAATTTTGGCTCCCCCTTTTTTCCTTGAAATATGTCTCTAAACGCGGTTTTCACGATTTTATCAAAAAAGTATTGTTGTTAGAAAAAAAGTGTCAAGGACAAAAAGGATCTCTATAAAATTTTCTTTATCATGGTGCATACACTTTTTTGGTAGGGCTTATGATTTGTGAGCAATATCTTTTCATAAACAAAAACATTTTCTAGTTCAACGGCATTTTGTGGGCCATTTTGGCAACGTCACTTTTCCGCAGTAAAAAAGCCTGCTGAATTCGATTCTGAATGTTGACAATCCCAATTTTGGCTCCTTTGCTCTTAATTCAAGATGGCGGCCAAAATGGAACCTTAACTTAAAAGCCATATTATAACTCGATTCTAGTCGTGTGAAGTGTTCTGGCATAGGCTTGGGGGTCGCTGAACTCAATTTTGATAACTGGTAGTCTGTCCGGGTACCAGAAGTGGTCAAAAACAAGATGCCGGCATTTGCTCACGAACCTTAAGCCATACCAAAAAAGTTAATGCACCATGTTAAAGAAAATTTTATATAAGAGATCCTTTTTGTGCTTGACACTTTTTTTCTATCAGCAATACTTTTTTGATAAAGTCGTAAAAACCGCGGTTAGAGACATATTTCGAGGAAAAAAGGGGGATAGGGGGTGGGGAGCCAAAATTCGGCTTGGCAACATTCAGAACCGAATTCAGCAGGCTTTTTTACATCGGAAAAGTCATGTTGCCAACATGGCTCACAAAATGCCGTTGAAACGAAAGCGAAGCCGAATTTGAGAATTTTTGACCTTTCTATGAGACTTTTCATCTTTAATGTCTCAGGGTGGCGGGCGCAGTGCAATGCCACACATAGGGCGCGTCCTAGGTGGACGTGACCTATATGATAATGCACTGTTCATAGGCAGAGGGTACCGCTTATCATCAGGTGGGCCATCTGCTATTTCCATCTTTCTAAGTGGGTAGTATAAAAAAAAACTGTAGGATAACGTTTATGCATAGATAAGATCAGTAGGTACTTATGTAATTCTTCAATACTATCTAATCTGAATTTATCTGGGCAATAAAGGCTGGTTTGATGCTAAATAACAGTGTTTGTAAAGTATTGACATTTCGGCATTAATCTAGCACAGTGGTATTTTGCTCCTTTTAACTGATGGATCCATTTCGGTGAGTGAAACTCTTAATTCCACCTGACTATGTTTTAGTTATATTTTTATAAAATTTCTTTAGGAATCGAGTTATGTGTAGGTACTAATTTATTAAATTTGGATTAGGCTGCTCAGCTATTGTGAGATCGTCTCGGAATCTAGACAGGGTTCCGTTCCAGGTTTTAAAAAAAAAACAAAAAAAAAAACAATTGCGAGTCGGACTCGCGCACGAAGGAATCCGTATCTAAAAACGGCAAAAAAAAACACGTTTGTTGAATGAGAGCCTTTATCACCTTAATTATTTATTTTATTCTGTTTTTTAGTATTTGTTACAGCGGCAACAGAAATACCATCAATTTCAAATGTCTAACTATCACGGTTCATGAGATACAGCCTGGTGACACCATTATCTATAAAAACGGCAAATAAAAATATTTATTTTACTGTCTAACTATCACAGTTCATGGGATACAGCCTGGTGACAGACGGACAGACGGACAGCCGAAAATTCGTTATAGGGTCCCGTTTTACCCTTTGGGCACGGAACCCTAAAAACGGCCCTCAGTCCCCAGCAGCCCCACTAGTCGTCCTGGTCACGATGGCGGCCTAGGAAGAGGAGGGCAGAGGGTGCTTGGAATCCCTGGGTTAGATCCGGCTTCAGCCCACGACTCTGGCATGTTACAATGCCAGGATGTTAGCACGGACTAGAGGTTCTTAGAACTGGAAAAATAACTCGATAACATGAAATGGGATCAGGTCCTGAGCGAGTGGTGGCCGAGAGGGAGCTCTAGAGGCCGTGGCAGACCATCAGCCAGGTGGGCGGATGATATGGCCGTTGAGGGAGAGACCTGGATGCGAATCGCACAGAACTTTTTGGAGTAGGGTTTGAGGGAGGAGGCTTATACCCAGCAGTGGGCTATTATTTAAGCTCCTAATGAGTTATATTATTATTTATTTTTAAAAAAACACACTATTATTATAAATGCGAAAGTGTGTGTGTGAGTGTGTTAGTTGTTTGTTACCTCTTCACGCTGAAACGGCTGGACGGATTTAATTGAAATTTGGAAATAACTAGACTCCCGGAATAACACATAGGCACATTTTTATCCCGGTATTCCCACGGGATCGAGACTTACGCGGGTGAAACGCGCGGGTCGTTGCTAGTATTAAATAAAGGTCACATTATGAAGGTTGGTACCTACTTGGGTAGGCCAGGTAGTTCACCACGCTCGGCTCTTCTAAACGGTTTGGTTTTGATAAAATTTGTGATTATTTGCACAGAATAAATAATTGTTTTATTGGATACCTGTATGAATTAGGGTATTCTAAAACACAACAAATCGGTTTCTTTTCAGAATCAACACGCTCCTATGTTGGATCGTGGTTATACAGACGGTGGTTTTAAGCGTCTGCTCCGAGGGAAATAATAACAGGTATGTTACAACAAAGATGTAGCTAGTCGTAGGAATATAACAACATAACATAACACCCAACAGTCACATAAGTACCTACATAGTCCTGATCCCACACTAGGATTCCCTGTGTCGTGGGTATCAGGAACTACGAGTATCATGGTACCATAACACCCATACCCGGAACAAATATTTGCAGATCATGCAAACATTTGTCCCGCAAAGGGAATCGAACCCGCAACCTTTCGCATCTCAGCCGGCTCTAGCCCGACACGCTACAGAGGTCATCAAGGAAATATATGAGGAAAATGTTATATATGGATTATGTACCTACCTAGTTATAAGTTAAAATCCCAAAATTGTATAGTTACCTATTAAGCTAGCAAATAAGGGTGGAGGTGTTATGTAACTATCTGTGATCTATAATTTTGGTACGTCAATCCCGAATAAACGATTAGCCGGACAGTCCGGCAAATCCTTTTGTCTTTCAATTAGCAGTATAGGTACCTACACCGTGAAATGTTAGTCTCTGATTTCCCGAAACTTATATACAATTAATTATTTTCAGCTCCAGCATGTCAGTGAGAGTGTTTCCTAATAATTTCAAATTCGGCGTCGCTACTGCCGCGTATCAAATTGAAGGCGCGTGGAACGCGTCAGGTAGGTCAACAAGTTTGTTTACCTTGCTAATTTGCTATCCATTCAGCCTGTGTGTCCTACATCCACTGATATAGGTAGGTATTTCCGTCAGTCTCTCCAAACCTGTGCTATGCTCATCCAGGACGAGCTGTAAAAATCACCCTTCACATTAATGGAGAACTGCCAGCTAGGTGCAGATTGGTGCCCGTATTGGTAGACCTAAAGCCAGAAGGATTGCTAAAACTGAGAGGGACGCAAAACCATCTGGATCCTTATGTGGTAGAATTCTATGTGAAGGTGAAAAGTTTAACTATCTAGAGTCGGAATATGGTCCAGTTCTAGCTTTTGTGGAAGTATTTCGTACGTGGGGATGCAATGTTTCGTTCTGTTGTCCTACAGTGGGGTGTACCTATCACTAACCTGACCCCAACTTGTAATAGAGAAGCAAAGGATGAAAGCACAGCTGGATATCCCCGAGAGTGCAATGTTGTGTTTCCTAACAGGTAATTTTCCTTTCAGATAAATCGTTGAGCATCTGGGACGTTTACGCGAAGAAACCCTCAACGGTTTCAGATGGAACAACCGGCGATGACGCGTGCAAGTCATACGAGTTTTATAAACGCGACATAAAAATGATAAAATTCTTAGGCGTCCACTTCTACAGATTCTCCATATCTTGGCCAAGGCTATTCCCTAACGGTTTCACGAATAAAATAAGCGAGGACGGCAGGAGATACTATGATAACTTGATAGATGAGTTACTTGCGAATGGTATAGATCCGATCGTCACGATGTACCATTGGGATTTACCGCAAAGTTTACAGGATTTAGGCGGTTGGGCCAATCCCTTGATAGCAGATTGGTTCGAAGACTACGCGAGAACGATGTTCAGTTTATTCGGGGACAGGGTGAAGACTTGGGTGACGCTGAATGAACCGAAACAGATAGGGATCTTCGGGTATGGAATGACACGGTTCGCTCCGGGGCTCGACATGGCTGGTATTGCAGATTACTTGGCGGTGAAGAATATGTTACTGGCACACGCGAGAGCTTGGCATGTGTATGATAAGGAATTCAGGGACATACAACAAGGTCAGTACCTATCCATAAATAGATAAGTAGATAGGTTAACACTTTATTGTACCTACACCAAAAAATTAAAACATAATAGGATTAAGTAAATCAAATTACAGTACAGGGGGTGGCCTTATCGCTGAAAGCGATTTCTTCCAGGGTACCTTTGGATGGACAGTACCTAAGGTCGAAGCAATAACGAACGGCGCGGCGGTGCACAGAGTAAAATAAATAAATAATAACAACAATAATAATGATAGATCAATAAAATACAACGCTTACATAACTCGAATACATAATAATAATATACCTACTAAGTATAGTAAAATATAATAATACATAGCAATGAAGTTAAATACTACATTATATGCCCTACTAATTCTACTACTCGTAATAAACTTAAAACGTGCACAGGTCCGACAGATAATGATTTTTGAGCTTTAGCTTGAATGTGTGCAGGGAAGATGCTTGCCTGATTTCCACCGGCAAAGCATTCCACAGACGCTCAGCTTGAACTGTGAAAGAATTCCCATAAAAAGAACTGCTGTGCATAGGCATTTTGAGCGAAAAGTTTTCTAAATATGCGTATCCTATCCATCTGAAGTGTAGGTACATGTATACTATGAAGAATTAGAGGTGTTCCTATCAGGATCGCGAGAATAAAATGCCTATGCGTGGCACTTTCACTTTCTATTTGTTCACCTATGTGGCAGTTTCTATGTCATTTTGCGTGAAGCCGTGGTGTGTCCGGCCTAAGAATAGACACCTCCGTCTCCTCCCGTGGATGTCGTAAAAGCCGACTAAGGGACTTATCAACCCGGACTTGTTGATAAGATTAGTTGGTTTAAGATTTGTCCTGGCTGCAAGCTTATTTTGGAATGTCTTATAACTGGAAGAAAGCGTTAGCCGAGTCAGTCGTGGTAAGCAATGGAGGCGATGAGCTCACCACTTGTCACGTCTATATTCCACGATGGTGCAACCCACGGTGAAACGAGGCCCATTGAGGCTCTGCCTACCCCTTCGGGGTAAAAGGAATAGAATAGAATATAATTATTTTAATTTGTAACAACACAGATATAAACAAAATAAAACATGAAAATACACAAAATGATAGGGATTTGCTGTTACAAAAAGGTCTCTAACTCAGCATATGCAGCAAAGGCGTCTAGTATGTATGTATGTAAACAAAACCTACTAAGTATCCTGATACGAGTATATAACGAATATACGAACTTGGTATCTCGCGCTAGTCGATAACCGGCTGTGTCTGCTGTTCAGTGGTGATAGTTATTTGTCGTTTTCAGGAAAATGTGGAATAACAATCGCAGTAGACTTCCGTGAAGGTGCTTCAGATGCCCCGGAGGACATAGAGGCAGGACTCTACGCTATGGATTTCGAAGTGGGGTTGTACAGTCATCCTATATTCTCTTCAAAGGGAGGGTTCCCAGAGCGAGCGATCAAGCGGGTGCTTGAGCGAAGTACAGAGCAAGGATTCATTAGGAGTCGACTTCCAGAGCTTAGTGACGAAGAAATCGAATACATAAAAGGTGGGTACATGAATGGGAATTAAAGATGAGTTAAACGTTTGCAGGTAGACGGTAGATGAATGGCTTGTACACCTTAAGGCGCAATAGTTTTACAATATGTCGATAATGAGCTCTAGAATTTTAAAGTTTGCAGATAAGAGTTCTTACAGTTTTCAAGAAGAAATATATATTTGGTTTTCTTAACCTTTTTATCTAGTGAAATCATAAATTCAATACACTATTTGAATTACTTCACTCGTTAAAAAAATATATCAAATTTACCACCATTATAAAATTGAAATACCATTTTAGACTTACGTCTTACATGTTTTAATTTTTGAAACATTTGGAACTTATTAATTATTATTTGAGTTAGTGAAGTCATCAACAAAATTTAACAAAACTCTAAAGGGCATTTTTATATTATTTTGTTATACACAAGAACACGGTATCAGAGCGTGCGCTCGCCATCTTCGCCTCATACAAAAACCGTTCGTTGAAACTGGTTGGACCTATAGCGCCTTAATGTCTACATGTCAGTTTTTTCAAGGATTAGGCTAAGTATCTTCTGAATTTTCAACTGCTACACATCCTCTCCTGGCTCCCATAGAAAGCCATGACGAAGCGTGTCTTGAGCTGCCTCCATCCACCGTATTCTGGCAACATTACAAAGTCACCGGTAGGTATATAGGGGCGTACCGTCCTACAATGAATCTACCGCGTTTTGGTCTCCACTAGGCGGGTCCACACATAGCAAGCAGCCTCGCGAGGCAGCTCGGTCTGTGTGGACGTTCCTCGGCCGAGGTAAATGCGCGGCGCTGCGGGCGAGCGACCGAGTGTCGGCTTTTTGTTTTGCTCAAAGGCGCCTTAGTGTCGCAACACATCTGCGAAACGTACGGCGCCGATCGTTCGCTTCAATACGCTCGCAGTGTTTTTCAAGTTCCTTAGGACACATCAGCCGATATTACGTCACGTTCAGCGTAGCACCGAACCTCCCTTCGAGCGATTATTTCAGCCAAAACGCATTCAATGTATTTTGCATAGCAAGCGACACATCATGCGACGAGTTACGCGACTGAAAGTTCGAACTAGACGCCGCGTAATGCCGACTGTTCGGCGCGTTTGGTGTGTCATGCCAACCGAATACTACGACCTATAATTCAGTCGCCGAAGTGTCGGCGCCGTAACTTCGGCTGGTGTGGTGCTACACTTAGTCGTTAGCCCCGCGCATGGACGCACGCGTATTTGTCTTAATTCTCAACTGAACGCACGAACAAATGGCTCGGGCTTGCCGCGCGCAGCAGCCTCGCGCTGGTACCGAGGCTGCCGCGCTCGTTCGGGGACGGTTTCCTCGCGCGGCTGCTCGATCTGTGTGGACATGCCTTTTTTTTTCCTAACCTATATTGTCCCACTGCTGGGCAAAGGTCTCCCCCAAATTCCTCCACTTGTCCCTGTTTTTTTTAAATATGATGAGGTGACAAATAAGCAGACGGCCTGCCTGATGTAAAGCAGTCAGCCGCCGCCTATGGATATCTGCAACACCCATGGTATTGCAAACGCGGAGCCCTATTGATATTTCTCTTGAATTTACCCATATTGTAGTCCCATGGGAAGACACCAAACGGGAAAAAAGAAAAGGTTCCGCCTACTGGGGAACCTTATTCCCCAGGTTTTCGGTACATAATTGTTTTTTTTTTCAGGCACAAGTGACTTCTTCGGAATGAACCACTATTCCACGCGGTTCTATACTCCATACACGCCTGGGTCATATGAAGTGCCGTCATACAACGACGACGTTGGCGGGGATAGCTCTTACTTGGACTACGCACCAGCTCTTCTGTTACATAGCACGGTAAGAGAGCTTTTATATGGATGATATACTACTCAGCATCATCCGGAAGATATCAATTGCTAAGCTTTCTCCAAAGAGTGCCACGATTCACGTCTTGAGTTTTTTTTCCTTTTTAGGGTTCCGTACTTCAAAAGGTAAAACGGAACCTTTATAGGATCACTTTGTTGTCCGTCTGTCTGTCTGTCAAGACTCTTTTTCTCAGGAACGCGTGAAGGTATCAAGCTGAAATTCATATCAAATACTCAGGTCTACTGTCCGTTAGAGCTGTGAAAAAATAAAAACTTCTAAGACAACGCAATCAAAAGATGGGTACAGTCGTTTATGCTGCAAATTTTCGACACTCGCAAGGGAATCAAAACCTACAGGGAACTTCCCGTGAACTCAGAATCTTGAAATTTGGTACGAAGCAACGGCTTATAGCACAGATAAAGGAACAATTTATTCATTTTTCCTTGATAATGATTTCATTTAGCAATAAAAATACCTACCATTACCGCCCTAAATGCGCCCTATGTGGCACTGCACTGTACCCTTCACCCTGAGACATAAAGATGGAAAGTCTCATGTGCCTGTAATTTCACCGACAACAATACCCTTCAAACTGGAACACAGTAGTGCGAGCAATACTGCTTTGCGGCAGAAATAGGTATGGTGGTAGTACTTCCCCGGACGAACTTTTTCACAAAAAGCTCTACTACTAACAGCCACTACTAAGTATAAGGCCAAAGTTAGCCACCACTTTTCACGACCTCTGTGGCGCGGCGGGCGAAGGTTCGTCAGAGACGCAGGAGGTTGTGGAATCGATTCCCGCCTCAGAAAAAAATATTTGTACGATCTGCAGATATTTGTTCAGGGTGTTCTGCGTATTTTCTATGTATTATAAAAAATATCTAAATATGTAATGTATTGTATTAAGTATATCAGTTATCTAGTAATAAAAATAATAATATATAATAAAAGCTTTTATTTCTCTTACACTTCTAATATTTAAAAAAATTAACAATTTATTTGACTTATCCTAATCTTAAATATAATTAGTTTTTCAGTTTTTCGGATATCTCAACCAGTGTAAGTACCACTTTGAGCGGTAAAAGCCTCCTCCATCTGCCTCCATCTCTCTCTATCTCTAGCTGCTCTGCTCCAGGTAATGCCTGCCGTTTTAGCGATGTCATCGCTCCAACGTTTATGCGGTCTTCCAGGCCGTCTCTTTTTGTCCATGGGGTACCAGTTAGTTATCGTTTTCGACCACCTATCGTCTGTCGCTCGCTGTACATGTCCAGCCCATTTCCACTTTAGCTGAAGAACTTTTTTCACAGCGTCTTTTGCCTTTGTCTTTTTCCTAATTACGGTATTTTTGATTTTGTCCTTCAGCTTGTGACCTGTGTAGCTTCTCTCGAGTCCTCTTTGACATACTCTTATTGTTTCCAGTGTCTTCTTCGTGAGTGGCCATGTCTGACATGCATACGTGAGGCATGGCAACAAACACATTTCCATAGCTTTTGTTTTTAGTTGAACTGGCAAATTGTTTTTGAAAATCTCTTTCATGCTCCAGTACTTATTCCAAGTATTTTTAGTTCTTCGTATAATTTCTTTTTCCGTGCATGCTTTGAAAGTAATCAGGTGTCCTAAATAGATGTATTCCTCTACATACTCTAGATAGTTGGATTGGAACTCTATCGGTACCTTTTGTCGGTTAGTCATTATTTTAGTCTTATCTTCGTTGACTTCTAGTCCTACTTTCTTACTTTCTGCACATAGCGATTCAAGCATACTTTGTAATTCTTGTGGATCTTCTGAAAGCAAAACTATATCGTCTGCGAAGCGTAAATGTGATAGATACTTTCCGTGTATTTGTAGACCATTTCTCTCCCACTCTACATTCCGGAAAACTTGTTCAAGTACGGCTATGAATAGCTTCGGTGAGAGGGGGTCCCCTTGTTTTGCTCCTCTTTGTATTTTGAAACTGGGTCCAGGTTTTTCTAGAGAAATTTGTGAGATGCTGTTCTTGTAAATTTCTTTTACTAGGTCTAAGTAATCTTTGTTTACTCCTTGTATTGATAGGGCTTCCCATATAGAGTCATGAGTTATTGAATCGAAAGCTTTCCTGTAATCAATAAATATAAGATATAAAGGTTTATTATATTCATTGTATCTTTCTATTATCATTTTCAGGGTATGAATGTGATCTACTGTTGAGAAGTGTTTCACAAAACCAGCCTGCTCTATTGGCTGGTTTTCGTCTATAATTTTGGTCAAACGTCTCAGTAGGGTTGTAGAGAACACTTTATACAAGCATGATGTTAGGCTAATTGGTCTGTAGTTCGAAATTTGTTTTGCATCACCCTTTTTGTAGAGAAGTACTATGTGTGAGTTTGTCCACTGCTTCGGTATATGTTTCGTAGAGAGAATCTTGTTAAAAAGGTTGGTAATCGGTGTTGCAAGGATCTCTTTGCCTGCAATCAACATTTCATTTGTTATACCATCCGGCCCTGGGCTTTTTTCAGGTTTCAGCTGCTTGATCGATTGAAGTATTTCGTTTTCATGGAATTCTGGTACAGGTTCGTCGTTTCTAGGGACTATAATATTATAATGATGATTTGGTAGTAAATCTGTCCTTGTATAGAGATCTTTGTAAAAATCTGTTGCTATCTGCATTAACTCCTTTCTGTTTGTGACTATTTCTCCTTCTTTGTTTTTAAGTTGGCTCAATAACTGTTTTGAATTATTTAGATGCTTGTAGGCCCTTTTCACTGCACCCGAGTGTTCTAGATACTTTTCAATGATTTTCATTCTATATTTCTTAGTATTGTATTTTATGCATTTATGAATTATCTTGTATAGTCTACTCAGTCGGTTTTTCTCATCTTTTGTCTTATTGTCTTTGTTTTTAAGTTTGTGTTTTTCCTCTTTTAGCTCTACAATTTTATCCGTCATAATTTCATGATTTTTCAATAATTTCTGTGAAATACCGGCAGAGCTACAGCTTCGTACAATATTTCTCTCTATGCCGTCATAACAATCTTGCACTGTTTTATGCTCTACATTGTCATAATCACCTTTTTGTAACTCCGTTTTGTATTTTTGGGTATCTATATGCTTCTTTGGTTTTGATGAGCGGTAAGTTCTCGTTTGAGTTTTGCTTTCGATATTCAATGTCACTCTTACCAGTCGGTGGTCACTTGGATGCTTTAGATTACTTATGACACTACAGTTTTCTATTAGCCTTGGAGTATTTGTAGCAATGTAGTCAATTTCATTTTTCACGTTTTCGTCGGGTGATTTCCAAGTCCATCTCAGCTTAGGAGTTTTCATAAACATTGTGTTTGTTATTTTTAAGTTGTTTTGGAGGCAAAACTGTACGAACTTTTCCCCTCTTTTGTTTCGTTTTCCGTACCCATACTTTCCAAGCACTCTACTTTCTTCTTCCTTCGGAACTCCGATTTTCGCATTCATGTCTCCTAGAAAAATAAACCTTGATGTGCTGTGATCCACGATTGTTTCTAGTGTTTTATAAAATTCTTCAATTTCTTTTTCATCTGAGCTTGAGGTAGGGGCATATGTTTGAGCTATTGTGAATTCTTTTCCGTACATTTTAACTTTTATCAATGCGGCTCTTTCTGTTATGCCTTTGAAGTCGAGTACTGTTATATTGGTCTGTTTTCTAACCAAGAATCCTACTCCATTCCTTCCTTTCGTTTCGCCATGAAGGTAGAGTCGATAATTGTCTCTATCTTCTATTGTATTGTATCCTTTCCTTCTTGTTTCGCTAATACCTATTATATCCCATTTTATTTGTGATATGGCATATTCTAGTTCAGTAACTCGTGTCTCGTTTGCTAGAGATCTAACGTTAAATGTTGCTATGTATATTTTGTTACCTTTCGCATTTAAAACTTATCTAAACATGTAATGTATTGTATTAAGTATATCAGTTATCTAGTACCTACCCATAACACAAGCTCTGCTTAGCTTGGGGCTAGATAATGATGTGTGAACAGTCAGGTTTTATTTTGAATTAAATAAAATGGGATATCGAAAGGCATGCAACTTATACTGGATGGAGTTGCCTCCATCCACCGAATTCCAGCGATGGTTACGTTGTCATCGATGAATTGCTTCGACCATATATCTCCATACCACTGCGCCACTACTGAGTATGATGAAATTAGCAACCACTTCTCAGTGCCGTAATTCTCAAGCGACTAGTTTCATGTAACGTAATTTCGATTCATATTTTCTAGTCTATCCCGCCCGGCATCAGAAAAGCCCTGAACTGGGTGAGGGAGAACTGCAACGACCCGCCCATCATGATAACTGAGAACGGATTCAGTACTCTGAGCGGGCTGGACGATGAGGAGCGAGTGGAGTACTTTAGACGGTACCTGAGTAATGTGTTGGATGCGATCGCAGACGGGTGCAACGTCGTCTCCTACACCGCTTGGAGTCTCATGGATAACTTTGAGTGGGACTCGGGATTGAGGTAAAAAAACTCTGACTACCATAGTTAAGTAGGTACAGTTTTACCCAAAATATAAGTCGCCCCGGTGTACCTGCGCCGTAGACCAATTTCTATAGCGCGGGAACCTTCTTGCTACCAATAATAATCGCGCGCTAAAATCTTGCGCTGTTATTGGTTAATCGACTTCGCGGCAAAATCGCGGCCGCTCTTTCATCAGTTTACTTTTAGATGTGAGCGGGACAGAGCTATAGGTACCTACTATTATGCGTTCGGCTACTGTCGGATATCAGTCTGCGCTTTTCTGCGCAAACGAAAACAGTAGATCGGACTTATATTTTGTGTAAAACTGTACAGGTACTGCGGCCTAAGAAAATACCTGTCTCTTGCCGCGGATATCGTAAAAGCCGACTACTAACTGATCCCAACTATTTTGTGGTGAAACATTCTTCGAAATCAGCTAGCCGTGCGAATGCAGATATTTCTTAGCATATTAAGGCATTTATGTAATTTCTGTTACAGGGTAAAGTTCGGCCTTTTTGAAGTGGACTATGAAGATAGCTACAGAACACGGTACGCGCGATCCTCGGCTCTCTGGTACCGGCATACAGTCGAAACTCATTCGCTGGACCTCGAATATAAGCCGGAATTTCAACATCTGTCATTCTAAACACGATTTTAGCTACGTGATTTGATCTTTTACGTCATAGGAGAATCAGGCGCATGGCTCAGTCTCAGTACATCACAAAATAGATAGTACAGAAGGTCAACTCAGTACAACGAGCGATAACAGGCGCACCTATCTATATACGCGTTACACGATGATCTGAAGCCCAATTCTCGTAATAAAAAATAGTCTAATAAAAGTTCGGATCATGTTACGATCTAGTGTCGATGTCACAAACGTCAAAAATGGTATTTTGCTCACCTGACAATACAACTTGGAAATTGATTATATCGAAATGTGACTGTAACTTAATTGTTTCAAAGATCTGAGAATTCTCTCTTTCACTCTTTACAATTATTATACAGCACTATCCTACTCTATTATATGGTCGCAAGAACCGAAAGTAGATTATATTGTTGTTATGAGGGAGCAGAATACCAATTTCTGTCAATTTACAATACAATCTTGTTTCGGTCAACTTGCAGTGTGGTTATAAAATAAATAAGAGAATTGGGCTTCAGGGTGAAACTCGGTCAAACGCCAGTCGCGAGCCGCGCTTTGGCGAATAGACCAAGAATAGACGTTATTATTTAGGTAGGTATACTTACCTTTACATTTTGTGTCTTGTCACTCAGATATTGTTGTTGTTTAGTGAATGTGAATTGTGCAATGCACGATCGTTACATGAATTGCTCTGTGTTTGCCTGTTTGGTTGTCTAAACACAATACTGAACACAAACGAATTAGCTTTTTTAGGGTCGTTCCTCGTGCTCCACCTGAGTTCTCCACCTGGGAGGAGAATGAGGAACTGTATGTCCTCGTGCTCCAACTAATGATTAGCCAGCCATAGTGCTACGGTTGTCCGTAGGTAATTAAAATCAAATTCAGCCGGAACTGACCTTCTGTACTATGTATTTTGTGGTACCCCCTATTCGCAATATAAGTTTCGGTTCTACCTTTATAATGCGAACTGCTAAGGAGTGGAATACACTACCGTCGTCTGTCTTTCCTGAATACTATAATCTGGGTCTCTTCAAGGCTAGAGTGAATAGGTGCCTTCTAGACCTAGGTATGTGGTCCATCTTCGGCCGCATTTTTTAATAACTACATGAATGACGGAACGGGCAGATGGCCCAACTGATGTTAAGCGGTCACCTCTGCCTTTAACAATGCATTACCTCATAGGTCACGTCCACCTAGGACGCGCCTTATGTGGCATTGCACTGTGCCCGCCATCCTGAGACATAAAGATGAAGTCTAACGTGCCCGTCTAATTTGTATTTAAAAAAAATTATACACTCCTTGTATTATTAATTCTGTAAATAAATGTTACTATGTCAACTTTTAAATTAAAAAATAAATTTCATCAAGAATTCTTGAAATATTACCATCGCTCTTCCCGGCACCGTGACAAAGCTCATCCACACATCATAGATCCCTGGGTTTCTCGTACGACTCGTTTCTCGAGATCATTTCTTCCCCATACCTATAAACTTTGGAATGAGCTTCCATCTAAAGTTTTACCGCTTGGTTACGACATGTGTCGCTTCAAGAAAAATGTTCATAAACTCCTTCAGGGTAGGCAACGCATCGACAATACCCCCGGTGTTGCCGGTAGCTAGTTTGCCTATTAGTTTCATAAAAAAAAAAAACAATATTACTGTTTTTACAAGCTTTTTATTAACTTGCAATGTATGTCCGGGTGGAATCTTGCAACTGAATTTTAAAGCAGTTATCCTCAACCGGTTGAGATGATATTTTGCATACCTGTCAAGTTCCGAGAATTTGTCCGGGTAAGTACTACCACCATACCTATATCTGCCGTAAAGCAGTAGTGCTCGCATTGTTGTGTTCCGGTTTGAAGGGTAAATGTGCCGGTGAAATTACAGGCACACGAGATTTTGCATTCAAATTCAAATTCAAAATTATTTATTCCGTCTTGATACCAATTACTGTATACTAGGAAAAGTCATATTATACATAATTGTTACATAAAATTCTAAAAATAACAGATAATTGAACAAACATTCAAACACACTAACACTAAACTGGTATGATTACATACTAAAGTCATCAGCTAGAGCTTCGTCAATGTCATAATAGGATTTTAGTAGTAAAAAATTTCTTACTTGAGCACTAAAATCTTTAAAATTTAAATTTCTAATGTCCAAGGGCAATTTATTAAAAAAATCATCTTTATGTCTCAGGGTGGCGGGCGCAGTGGAATTCCACATAGGGTGCGTCCTAGGAGGATGTGACCTATGAGGTAATGCATTGTTAAAGGCAGAGGGTACCTCTTAACATCAGGTGGGCCATCTGCTTGATACGCCACTCCAAGTAGTCAAAAAAAGAGCTGATTGGTCTAATTTGGAGGATTTCTCCTCCTAGAGGAGTTAATGTTATGTGCTGAAAAATATATATGTCATTCATGTACCTTTTATCTGTAAACGTACAAAAAATTTCTACCTGTTTATTAACCATCTGATAAAAAACTAGCCAAGTGCGAGTCGGACTCGAACACCGAGGGTTCCGTACAAACCAAAAACATATACTTTTTGTACAAATGTATATGTAACTTTTGAAACTATAACTTTTGAAATTATCATGGTCATGCAACTGTGCCGAAATATCGGGAACATTAAAAACTCTAAAATCATGGTAAATATCCCGTTTCTAGTGAAAAAAAAGTATATGTACTTATGAGTAAAAATTAATGATTTTCGCAATTTTGACAATTTTGAAATAAATCTATCATTTAACATTGGCGAAATTGTTTGGAGCACACCTCAGAAGCCTTATATATGAACCATATATATGAAGAAGAAGAAGAATCAATACCGGATTACAATATTTGCAGAGGGGCAAGTCCGAGTTTACACACACCATCGTAACGATGATCGTAACGGCGAGTGTACGTGTATTGCGTAGTAACTAGCCATTAATCTGTGACGTTTTTGGCACAGATTAATAGCTAGTTATTATGTCATTCACGTACGATCGTGTTACGTTCACCGTTACGATGGTGTTTGCAAAACTCAGACTCACCCATCTGGTGCCATCTTACGGTGAACGAGCCGGACTGTTCACCATAAGTTGGCACCTGCCATGGAGTATTTGAAGGTGCCATCTTACGTTGAACGTACTGTAAGTAATGCACAGTGCCACCGAGAGACCAACACATGTTCAGATAGGTTGGTGGAACTGTACAACCTGCACAGAAGAAGTAATACACCTGGGAATTTGATGCTAAGGATACGTCATAAGCACAGAATAAAAAAATTACACTTATCATAACCATGGTTTTTAAGCGTAAAGATTCACCAAATTATCTGTAGAACCATTTCGGTACATTTTTCTCTCATCTACATACATTTCATTCTACATATAAGTTGGTGGATCTGTAGCCAGAATTCGTCTATGGTTTTATTACTTTAATTTATTATTACTTGACATTAGCTAAAATGTTAGGAATAAAACTCAGAAGCCATAAAAAAAAACATTGTAAATGAAATAAATTTCCAGAATCCAGATATTTTGTTGAAAACTACTGACTGTGGCCCACTAATAATATAACTATCACGAACAAGTATGTTATTTCCTTGACAAATCACACTTGACGAACTCTCTCACGCTCCAGTGGTGTAGATAGTGCGAATATAAGATGGCTAACAATCGTATTCCTTCTGGCCCTAATACGCCTGGCAGTCAGCAGACCCCAACACAGCAAGGAATAAAGATATTTATACAGAGAGATTACTCTGAAGGCACCGCTGTAAAGTTCCAGACAAGGTTCCCACCGGAATTGGAGAACAGAGTAAGTGAATGTTTCTATTGCACTTCAACACTATGTTAGATCCACCTTGTTTCAAAGACGGCTACGGCTGACCTCATAACATAACACCCAACAGTCACATACCTACATAGTCCTGATCCCACGCTAGGCTTCCGTGTTGTGGGTGTTTATATATATATTTATTTGTTAGGAAAACCAACAACCATCTATAAATACACAAAAAACAGAGTTAAAAAACAAAAAGCCAACAGTTTACAGGTTTTCACGTGTAGAGAGCATAATATAACAAACAAGTCAACAGTAACGAAGATACATAAATACATAAATAACTAAGGTATGGTTACAAACGAAACTAAACTACGAAAAAGTCTGCTGAGCCGCTGACGGGCTAGGCTTACACTCATGGAGAATAGATCGAAGTCCATTGGCTTACACAGTTTATAAAAATTGATGCTTGCACGTTGTAGAAATGAGTTTTGCCTATAGTTCGTATTACAATAGGAGTATATAAATTATACGTACATTGTACGTATCGTTTTTTTTTTTTTTTTTTTTTTTAACTTTGATAGACCTTTGTTTGACCACGATCTCACCTGTTGGAAAGTGACGATGTGGCCGAAGATGGAGCACAAAGGTCTAGAAGGCACCTATTCACTCTAGCCTTGAAGAGACCCAGATTATAGTTTTCAGGAAAGACAGACGACGGTAGTGTATTCCACTCCTTAGCAGTTCGCATTATAAAGGTGGAACTGAAACGTTTAGTACGAATAGCGGGTATACTAATCAGGTAAGGGTGGTACCGAGCCGTGCGCCTGCTCGTCCTATGATGAAAAGGAGATGGTGGGATCAGATCATGAAGTTCCTGGGAGCATTCCCCGAAATGTAACCTATAGAAGATCGAGAGGCATGCGACCTTACGGCGGTGCTCGAGACTCTGGACCTTAGTCTCCGCCATATGTTGCTCACCTATTAGCATAAAAGCTCTGCGTTCAATCGAGTCCAAGGCAGCAAGCTGGTGTTTGGCCGAGCCATCCCAAACGTGGCAGCAATACTCCATACCAGCCCGGACTTGTGCTTTGTACAGACTTAGAAGCTGTCCTGGTGTGAAGTAACGCTTTACCTTATTCAGGATACCCAGCTTCATGGAAGCAGTTTTTGCCTTAGACTCGATGTAGGAGCCAAAGTTGAGAGTAGGCGTGAGTGAAACGCCTAAGAGCTCGAGGTGATCACCTATAGCTACAGGTACATCTCGGAAGACAGGAACTTGGAGAAACGGACTTTTTTTCGCCGAGAAGAGACAAGCCTGCGTTTTAGAGGCGTTGAACTTGACTAGATTGGCATCGCCCCAATCGGATACAGCCTTGAGAGTCAAATTCAGACGCTGCAGCATCTCATCTCTTAACTCCAGAATTTCATTCTGCCTAGCACGCGCAGTGGAAACGTATCTCTCCACAACTGTGCTGTCGTCTGCATACCCAATGATACTGGGCATTAGCAGATCATTAATATGCAGCAGAAACAGTGTGGCAGATAGCACTGACCCCTGAGGGACCCCGGCATTTATAGCCATTTGATCCGACGAGCAGCCGTCAACAACTACTCGAATGGATCTTTCCCTCTGAAAGTCTGCGAGCCAGGAGCAGAATTGAACTGGCAGTCCGTAAGCAGGAAGCTTGCCAATAAGGCTAGCATGCCAAACCCTGTCAAAGGCCTTCGAGACGTCAAGTGAAACAGCCAGTGCTTCACCATGCTTCTCGATGGCCTCACTCCAAATGTGCGTGGCATACACAAGAAGGTCACCAGTAGACCGATTTCGGCGAAATCCGTATTGGCGATCACTGAGGAGGTCGTTACCTTCGAGGTATGCAAGGAGTTTCCTATTCAGCACACGCTCCATACATTTACATAGCAGGGAGGTGACCGAGATAGGGCGGTAGTTCGAAGGGTCAGCACGACTGCCTTTCTTGGGCACTGGCTGCACGTTAGCGAGCTTCCAAGACTTGGGAACATCACCAGTTTTCAAAGAGAGGCGGAAAAGTCGCGTTAATATTGGAGACAACTCAGGGGCACAGGTTTTTAACACTACGGCCGAGATACCATCCGGACCGCTAGCTTTATTCACGTCGAGACTACGTAGCGTTTTGAGCACTTCCTTTTGCTGGATGCGAATTTCTTGCATAGAAGCCCCGCACCGAGGAAGGCTGGGTGGAATTTCGCCAGAGGTGTCAAGACGCGAAGCCTCCGCAAATTGATTGGCAAATAAATTTGCTTTCTCAACCGCAGCGTGAGCTAGGGACCCGTCTGGTTTCAGTAGTGGGGGGAGTGAAGGGCGGCAGAAGTTCGCTTCCACCGACTTAGCCAGAGACCAGAAAGCTTTACTTCCCGCAGGGTATGCGGCAAGCTTAGCCCCCAGACGGCCAATCCGATTGAAGCGAGCCTTCCGTATCACCTTCTTGCAGGACTTGGCGGCTTTGTTAAAGGCTTTCTTCTTAATCCGTGCATCCGAGGTTTTACCGTTTCTTGCGTCAACCCAGGCTAGGTATGCCGCACGTTTTTGCGCTTCCGCGCTAGCACACGCAGGACTGAACCAAGGGCGAGCATTGCTTGAAGGTGTAGCATCAGAGAATGGAATAAAATACTCCATTGCTCTTTTGATCACCTCCGTAACGGCATTCGCACAGACCGTCGGGTCACAAGAAGAAAAACAGGTTTGCCGCCAAGGATAAGAAGCGAAGAAGTGTCGCATCTCATCCCAATCTGCCGACTTGTAACGCCACACTCGCCTACTACCTCTGGGTGAGGGATCGGGTGGCGAGTATGAAGATACAGACCTCACCACACAGTGATCAGATGAACCCAAAGGGGGCATCACTGATACCGAGTGGCGATCCGGCTCGTTTGTCAGCAGAAGGTCCAGGCAGTTGGCTGTGTGGTCCTCAACGTCCGGAATTCTGGTTGCCTCATTGACCAGCAGAGTGAGATTTAGCGTGAGTGCAAGTTTGCACGCCTCTCTCCCAGCATGGTCAGACAACTGGTAAGGGAACAGCCACTGTTGGTGGTGGGCGTTAAAGTCCCCTAGAATCACCAGTTGGGCATCAGGATAACGTTGTTGGGCCACATCCGCCGCTTCACAGATGTAATTGAACAACCTGGTTGTCTCGTGGTCTCCGGAGTGCGATCTATATAAACCAGCATAGATGATTTTATCCATGCCGGAGTCCACCAAAGTCCATAGAACGGAGAAATTGGGTTCTTCAAGGTCACGAAGACGCAGACAACAAATGTCCTCCGGGACAAATAAACAGATACCAGCTTTGGATTTAAAGTTGTGCTCCAGAGCATAGCCTGGGTATGTGAGGTATGCTGTATCGGGAGGACATTGAATCTGTGTCTCCGTGAGGAATAATAAGTGTGGCTTGGCGGTCTCTAGGTGGTGGTGGACCGGATCGAGATTGGAGTGCAGTCCTCGAATGTTAGAGAGGTGCACTTGAAGCGAGAGGAAGTGCTTCCGCTGTAGAAACGACTTATTATTTTTGGACTTTTTCATGATGGTTTTAAGAGTGATAGGTTTGTGGGAAAAACGGCTGTTGAGCGAGGCACTGGTCAGCGAAAACCTAGAGATAAAACAGCAGGCACCTGCGCCAGTGGGAGACTAGACTGGAGACTGCGGGGACGCCCGAACCCCCCCAGGAATGGCCATCGGGTCCTCTCATCCGGTCGCCAACCGGCACGATGGAGCATTCTGGGATTTTTCGCGAGGCGGCGGGGCAGCCTTTCATGAGTGGCTAACTCACTAGTTGGGCCCCCTACAACCTGCGGTCGGCCAGCGGAGAACCGTGCTTCGGATCCCGCTACCCTCCAAGTCTAGCCACCCGGCACACTTGCACAGCTGCAGTCTCTAGAACGCACATGCTGAATCCAGTGCACGAACTGCTCAAACCCGTCACTTCCACGATGGCTACACTGGACATCAGTCCGAAACACGACAATGTCGCTTCACGGACTGGCTTTGTCCAGTGGGTGGTGACAAGCCACGGCCGAAGCCTACCACCAGAAATGTTGCTACCCGTTTGGCACCACCCAGAGATCACGTGTAGGGACGCAAGGGTATCTTCCTACGGACGCGGGTAACTTCGATCTCCTAAAATCGTTGGGATGTTGATTACATGAATCATTATGAACATCAATTGAATTTCACCAACAAGCTTATTGGTAAGTGTTGGAGTTCTCTGTATTATAATAAAATAAAACGATTGAAGCTTAACTACATGTATGTACCATGAGACCACACCACCCAGATCCAGAACTAATCAGGAATCACTTACCTCTCACATCTAATCCGGCTATAGCCCTGCCACAGAGGTCACCATCTTGTTAATAAGATCATCGGTGCCCCCTCAGTGAATTCTTTCAAAAAGAGACTTGACAAACATTTGACTTGACAACCTCTGTGGCGCGGCGGGCGAAGCTTGGCCTGTGACGCAGTAGGTTGCAGGTTCGATTCCTGCCTCGGAACAAATATTTGTGCGATCGCAGATATTTGTTCAGGGTGTTCTGGGTATTTTCTATGTATAATAAAAAATATCTATCTATGTCATGTAATATATTGTATTAAGTATATCAGTTATCTTAGTACCCATAACACAAGCTCTGCTTAGCTTGGGGCTAGATAATGTTGTGTGAACTGTCCAGCATTATTTATTTATTTATTTATTTAAAGTGCACTGATAAGGACTTAGATATAAATGCATCAGCTCCGAAAGCTGCCTGTGTATTATAAATAAATAAATAAATGCTTTTCAGGGCCGCCATACCAATACTATGAATAAACAAACATTAACTTCACTATTTTTTGATGGACAGTATGATCAGAGTTTTACAAACTTGTGGACCCCTGTGACATTGGCGTAACTATACCATCTGGGGCCCGTGGAAAATTCTTTTGATGGGGCCCTACCTATCAGTAAAAATCGTCACGTTGTAGGTACTCAGTTTAATTTTAATAAACTTCGAGATTTTCAGCGTACTCAATGACACGTTGTATATGTTCCACTAATGGCCATAGGCCTCCTCTCTTAGGTGAGAGGGAATGGTCTGTAGTCCCCACGCTAGCCCAATGCATTTTTAGTAGTAGTAGAGCTTTTTTGTGAAGGAGTTCGTCCGGGGAAGTACTACCACCATACCTGTTTCTGCCGCAAAGCAGTAGTGCTCGCATTGCTGTGTTCCGGTTTGAAGGGTAAGGGTGCCGGTGAAATTACAGGCACATGAGACTTTTCATCTTTATGTCTCAGGGTAGCGGGCGCAGTGCAATGCCACATAGGGTGCGTCCTAGGTGGACGTGACCTATGAGGTCATGCACTGTTCATATTGTAATGATTCAGCCTTATTAGTCTGACTTACAAGAACCTCTTAGGTTGTTTCAAGAATTAAAACACAAGTACTATTTTAGAATAGAGACTTTTTTTTGAATTTGAATATTAAAGGAACGGTATGAAACGAAATGTCAGGAGGGGCAGTCAGATTTGTAAGCTCGCAGAGGATAGTCGAACGCGAAAACGCTGTTGGTCAGAAGGTTTCAGAAGACTGCTTCAATAGGAAACGTGGAAATGCGCCTTGGAAAAGCCATTAATGAACCATGATTCGGGGTTAGAGTCTAGTCGGCATTTGTGTTGTGTGACTGGTTAAGAAACCGTCATTATGCATAGATTCTGGTTAGATTCTTTTTGGATTGTGATCGGTATCTGCTCTTTGGGATGTGCGCTTGTGTCGCTCTGCTTGGTCAATAACCCGGTGTTCAGACCTTGTGATGTCCTGGAGAAAGAACGTAAACTTATCGAAATCCACCCAAGATGAGACGGAAGCATGGTTCGTTGGAGGCTTTACCAAAAGGAAATCGCAACTTTGCCGTTTGCGTCGCTGACGAAGTCATGGAATTGGTGACATGGCGGACCTCAGAAGATAGAATCGCGTACCTAGATCAGATTGGGCATCCTAGGCTGTAATTTGGCTTCCGTTTTAAAGGCCTGCAGTAGCCCACGACTTTGCTTTTGCTAGTGGCGGAGGAGAGGATGTAATTCAGGAAGCCCATCACGTCATCGCGACACTCTTAATTATCTGCCTCTAGTGACAGCGATATCGTCCCCGGTGGTTCTTGGTACATGTCATAGGCTCTCCGTCCAGGCCTGACATCCCTGGCCATGGCCTATGGTCATGCCCCCCCTAGTTTCTCTAGAATAGGTATCTCAGCATTGCACTTCGCTGAGAGACAAACACATTTTCCTTGCACATAAATGTGAGCTCGCGTGCTCTAGATTTGCCACTTAAACACCCAGAATAGATAGGTATATGAGGTACATTATAGGTCTTCATCAGTATTAGAGCGTTTCTTCGACCAGGTTACTGCTTGGCACTTCTTATAACCCTAGGGAATAAGCTAGTACTCTGACATTCACACAATACAAGCACAAATAACTAAAAAGACAAGCAAATGCAAGCTTGGCTAAATAAAAACACTTCTAGCTAGGAAAATTAGCTAGGCTACATATCCGGGCGCGAAACTGCTTTGAAAACCTAAATAATTCACTTTGAGTCTCCAAGTTAGTGCCGAGAGGCTGGTTCTAGTATTGGCTATCGCTAGTTTAAACCCATAATCAGCCATGCCGAGCAGTGCTGTTGGACTCTCCTGTTAAACCAATACAGGACTCCGTAAAACCTTAGGACCTTGAACTTAAAGGACGAAAGTCCTAGGGCCCTATGAGAACAGTTTCTTGACTTTATTTGGGAGATTCCCTGCCTTAAATAACAAATAAAATATCTTCATAACCTAAATATGCTAAGAACCTTCGACCAAAGTAAAATAAATGGACGGGCCTTACCCATACAAAACGTCCGTGAAAAATAAGACAATTCGGATTTAGGGTACGGTCAACAAATAAACTATCTATCTATCTATCCAGCCACTGCTGAGTAAAGGCCTCTTCTCTATAGCGCCACTCCTGGCGGTCTTGTAAATAAACTAGGTGAAATTATATTATTGAACTTCTACTTTAATACTTAATACTTTAACAGATGCAATGTGTTTTCTAAAGTTATTTCAGTAGGTTTATAGAACAAAAAATCGCCGAAAAAAATGCAATTATTGAATGAAACTTTTACAAAAATACATGGTTCCCTTCTGTTTTATGTAGTTACGTATCTATTTTTCAGCTCTCAAACATACACAATATAAATCAATAGAAAAGCAAGTCCATCTAAGGTCTTCAGCTCAATCAATTTGTGAAAAATATATTTTTCATCACTCAATAAACTAAGAAAATATCATAAAAATCGTAAGGAAACATAAATGTATAAAAATTCCAGTAATTAAGAAACTGCAGAGTGCAGTTTTAAGAATTTTGCACAATAAGTTTTTTTATACTACTTGGAATGACAGATCAAGAAGATGGCCCACCTGATGTTAAGTGCCTCTGCCTATGAACAGTGCATTACCTCAGGTCACGTCCACCTAGGACGCGCCCTATGTGGCATTCCACTGCGCCAGCCACCCTGAAACATAAAGATGAAAAGTCCCATGTGGCCGTAATTTCATCGGCACCCTTACCCTTCAAACCGGAACACAGCAATGCGAGCACTACTGCTTTGCGGCAGAAACAGGTATGGTGGTAGTACTTCCCCGGACGAACTCTTTTACAAAAAAGCTCTACTACTACTAACCGTTTTTTGGCGTATAGAATTCATTGTGTAGAAAATGATCAGAGCAAATACGGGAAAATGTATTCCACTTCCAAAAGTCGTCTGTTCTTGCTCGTCTTATGACTTCTATCCATTTTTGTTTACCTTAGATTTTTTTTGGAAAGCTATAAGGTTAATTAACATGCCATTACATATTATATGCAATTACCTAAAGCGACGTGCTTAGCAATGTTTTGACGTAAATAATGCAAATTACAATTCTAAATCAATACGATACCCCTTAGGCATCAGATTTTTTTGCAGTCTGTACCGGACCATCCGTCATGCGTGAAGTCTTGTCAAATATTTCGTCGCTGTAGTTGGAAAACTAAATAAGTAATAACAACAACAAAACCAACATCGCGAGAAAAACGCGATTTACTGTTTTATTGCGTCAAAAATGGCAATAGCTTTTTTATCGTAACTAATTTTTCAGTCCGTGTTTTGATATGTTATAGATTGGTACTGTATCTATTTTCGAATTTAATGATAATACATTTTAGTTCTTTTGATTAAGAGAAAAAAATAAAAAAACGACTATGTATTTTTCCCTCGCCAAAGTTTTGAATAATTGAAATGATCTATTATTTACTTATTTGAATATGACAATCCTATCCATGGGTATAGATTTAAATAATATTAAAATACATTTAAGCAAAAGGTATGTCGACTAAAATTAAAATTATCTACGAGTATAAACTTGTGTCTGTTAACTTTCATTCAGAGTGGGGAACATTGAGATAATGTCCTGGGGCGTAGTCCTCCTTGTCACTCGTCCTCTAGTGCAA
Source organism: Operophtera brumata (assembly GCA_932527175.1). Taxonomy (NCBI): domain Eukaryota; kingdom Metazoa; phylum Arthropoda; class Insecta; order Lepidoptera; family Geometridae; genus Operophtera; species Operophtera brumata. The sequence continues at coordinate 2,803,500 of OW052226.1, forward strand.
GACGTGTCCATCGACATGTATGGGCCATCATAACCATGCAATAAAGTCGATTTCGCAAAATGTGTTACTTATGTAGTTTTCCTACCACACGACGATTTATAAGTTTTTTATCAATTGATGAAAATTATATTACAAAACCTTTACTTACGAATGAAATGCGATGCCTGAAGCTTTATTTGTATTTCTTGTGTTGTTTGCACTTGCAGAAAAGCACAGGAAGGCATTGTATTACCAAGGTATCAAATTTTGGTATTTTTCAGCATAGCTGTCACTCGTTGCCGTGACAAAGACTGACTGAAGCGAAGTGTACTAGCTAGGTCTGTTTAGAAGCTTCAAAACTATCGTTCCCTAAGGCCCGTCCATTCATTTTATTTACGTCGATGCTAAGAACTGAAATATATTATATTGAATTGTAATCAGGAGGAGTTCCTGTGAAACCTGGCTCTACGGGCGTCAAATGAGTCTTCAATCCATGGTCGAAAGGCTATTCTAATATATTGGCTATCGCTAGTTTAAACCCATAACCAGTCATGCCGAGCAGTACTGTTGGACACTCCTGTTAAACCAATACAGGACTCCGTAAAACCTTGGGACCTTGAACTTAAAGGACGAAAGTCCTAGGGCCCTATGGGAATAGCTTCTTGACTTTATTTGGGAGTTTCCCCGCCTTAATTATTCTTTGAGGATTCAGAGAGACGCCTTCGAGTAGTGATTTGCAGGAATAACTCCTGATCTTCGAATTAACATTTATTTTTACCATTTCTCTCCAGTGAGATCTTTGTTCACGTATTTTTACAGTATTAGGACATGCGAGGGTTTATAGAGATCCTTGGGGAGAACTTAGTAAAGCTTTCCTCTTTTCTCTCTTTGAAGGTAGAGACTATACGTACAGACTTACTATAGAATTTATTAATAATGTAAATTCCCTATCATGCAGAGGAGATCTGACCAAAGTATATGTGCTGAGGATCACTGAGAAGCGCGTAGGAGGTGCGCCCTCTTTACTGCAAAACCAAATTATTTTGTTCCATTTCGAAGATTTTCCTTAAAGATCCGAGTTACTGCTAAGTTTTCACAACGTAGAGTCCTTTCCATAAAGACGATCACGCCGGCCAATGCTTTTAGTTCATATCATAAAATCTCCCTAGGGAAATACGGTTTTAAAGGGGGGGGTTTGTTACAATTTGGTTGCCTTTTGCCAGGATGAATTTATGGGTTATTACGGGTATGAATATTAAAAGGGTCGTATGATGTGGGGGAGGTTGTAAAGAATAGGGGAGGTTTGTTTAGAGTGGGGGAGGTTTGGTTTGTATGGAGTTTTATTTGGGGAATTTTTGTAAATTCATTTGGGGCGATAGATATGAACTGATTGTGTATATAAATGACTAATACTGAATGTATGATAAAAGTGTGAATTGATTTCACACAATTTGCTGTTCGTGTAAATAGGAAGGATATCTTCGAAATGGTGGTATTGGTTTTGCAGTCGGTGGATCTTTTGAGCTAGGAGATTATTGGGCAGTTTAGTTTTATTCCCTTGGAAAATAAATTTAGCATATTTTGGTTGCTTTGTCATTGGTGACATTTCTAAATATAGATTATCTCTTAGGTCATTCAATGAGTCTGAGTCTCGGTAGGTTGGTAGTTTTGTCCAGAATTTCTGAGTTTCAAAGTGGGAAAAAGGTCGCTTGTGGGATCCTTGTTTTGGGAAAATAAAATATTTTCGGTTACAGTTGCAAACTATTCTTTGGTTTATGAATAGAGGTGTTGTCTATTTTTGGTTGATGTCTTGTCATGTCATGTGTCAATCGTACGAAGAAAATTTTATTGGCAAATTTAAATAACTCGTTTACAAAGTAGGAAATCATCTATAGTCGTCGTAGAATCCTCGGCGTTGCTGTCCGGTCGTCAAGAGTCCGTGTTTTCATAGCTGTTGGTCGCTGGTGAGGAGTTGTCGGAGGCTCCTTGAGTCATCTCTATGTTGGAGAGCAGTGGTAGCAAAATTGAGGATTCCTAGGCCACCTTTACAAGAACTGACTGAGCTAGGTTGCCAGCAGGAAGCTTGAGGGGACCTTAGTTCGTATCGTGGAACTTAGAGTGTGTTGTGTTTATAGGTGTTCTTGAAAAATAAAATACATCTTTCTTTGAGGAATGTTTTAATATCTCCGTCTTCTTAGAAAACCACTTAGAACATAGAATGCGGACGAGGTTGTTTTGGTCGCGGGAGTTTCATACGTAATCTGTAATTAAATAAACAAATTGTTAGAATTGATGGGGAAAAGCATTTAAGGGTGCATCACTTCATAAAATTAAGTGTGCATAGAGTTAGATTTAAATAGCATATACTTCCTATTTCTTAAAGTAGGGTAGAGTAAAAGTGGGACTTAAATAGCATATACTTCCTAATTCTTAAAGTAGGGTAGAATAATGTAATAAGGGATTTGAATAACATATACTTCCTGTTTTCTTAAGTAGGGTAAAGAAAATTTTTATTAGAAGGGATCTATATAGCATAAACTACCTTGTTTCTAAAGTTGGGTAAAGATAAATTATGTAAAAAGGGACTAGAATAGCATATACTCGCTTAAATCTTAAAGTTGGGTAAGACTATTTAGAACAGGCACGGGGTCTCATCCCAAAGAAAATATATATTGTTCTATTTAAATTCAATAGATGGCGTAACAGGTATAGATTTGTTATTGAAGTATGTGAAAAATGAACATTGGGCCCTGAAAAAAATATTTTGTAATATCAAAAAATACCCATAACACGGGAAAATTAAATAAATGCCTCATCAATCAAGTTTAATTATTTTTAGAAAAATATAATGATGTCGTTTTCTTAGTGGTAATCATTTGAACTAGGTTGAGGTTTGACACAGTTTGTTTGTAGTACCACATGTAGTACAACTTGATAGATGGCGTTATTTTAAAAAAAAAACAGATGACCCGCCAATGACGTCATGCCCAAAATGAAAGAGAAAACTATATAGTATTTACGTTCTATTCTAAAATTTTCTAATAAAATATCAGACCTGTATAGATATCATTGTAACCAAAGACGAACTAGTTATACATAAAAGGCAATGTCCTGACTGACTGACTGACCGAGTGACAACGCACAGCCTAAACCGCTGGTCGTTGAGACTTGGAATTTAGAGCGTGTAGGTACCTACTATTCCTTTTAGGGTTTAAAGGTCTACTTAGAAATGAAAATGAAAAATTCGTATGCTAAGGGTTTCAAAATAGGGTTCACACGTAAAAAAAAAAATGCTGTGTATTGCGGAAAGCGTCGGTAGTAGATACCTACCTACTTGAAATTTTCGCTTCGGCCGTCAAGGAAACAAGGAAACCGGGGTTTCGTAACTTGTTCATAGGTAGTTTCCTCAAATAAAATTAACAAACATATGTTTCAGCAATATATGAAAATTGGCACGGGAACGTTGTGTTTGTAAAAAAAACACTTTACGATTTAGCCATATTTCAGCGTAAATTCGACGTTGTAGAATATAGTTTCACGATATGGGTAGTTGTTGGGATTCAAATATTTTCAGGAATGGACTCCTAAATTGGAAAACTTGAGTGTTCGTTCGTTTCAAAGGTTGTGTCACGGCGTGGTTAGTTGTTTTTTGCACGCCGCCGGGAATGTTTTCTGACCAGGCGCGGACAAAGTCGCGAGCGGGTCATCTAGGTGGTTAATGTGGGGTACCGCGAAATTCCTAATCTTAGATTTGATTTTTAACAGGCATGAAGTACAGTATTTTAATTAAAAGTATGCATGGATACTACATTATAATTCCGAGGGGTCGCTGTAGGTACCAGAAACACGATAGGACAATATTTTCTCGATATAAAAAAGTCCAAAGTTACATCTATTTTTTGCCTAGATTCGATTGTTTACATATTATTGGGTAAAAAATTAGATAGGTAGATAAAATCAATTCAACAACGCCGAGGGTTCACTGAAGGAGTTTTGTAAAATTATTTACGAGATATTCAATAAAAACCGCTTTTTCGAGCGGCGGGCGAGAGGCGTTTTATTGTGTATGAAGATTTGTGCCTAGGGTTGACGCAGTCTTAGTAAAGATGTTGAGTTAAAAAAAACATAATCGTCATAAAGGCCCGTCGCACATGGAGCTACTAAAAAATGACGGAACTAATCAGTAGGTAATTACAATTACAAACCACTTAGAAACTGTACCTCGCACACGATGACACGACACTATATAGATGCTCATGTTGTAAAGTTTCAATCACTTCTTTACTATCGTCAGCTTCAGCTTATAATCTCAGTGATTATTAGGCAAACTATTTTATTACACCACATGCAGCATTACTGTGGCAATGGAATCATAATGAGGTAAATCATTGTTAAAGGCAGAGGTTACCGCTTGTCATCAGGTGGGCCACTTGATCTTTTTTTTTTTTTTTTTACTTTTTGGGTGACGGAACAAGCAATAGGCCCACCTGATGTTAAGCGGTAACCTCTGCCTATGAACAGTGCATTACCTCATAGGTCACGTCCACCTAGGACGTGCCCTATGTGGCATTGCACTGCGCCCGCCACCCTGAGACATAGATGAAAAGTCTCATGTGCCTGTAAGATCTCGTTAGTATTTGAGTTTGTAACTAGTTCTTTTTGAGTAGCTCTATGTACGACGGGCCTAAGTTTTTTAACAAACGCCATCTGTTGAGTGTATGCGCGTTTTACGTGGTAATTACAGTTGCAGGTGCTAGGTGGCTCTAGCTATCAATTGCGCTGCTAGCGGCATCTAGCGTCCAGGTCAGGCAACCAATTTAGCCCGCACAATAGCCCGAGTTATGGCGGTCACGTTTCGTTGTATGGCATGAGGTATCTGTACTAGTATAGTATTATTTTATCTGTGGAACAGGGAACTGCCTTTGATCAATATTATTCGTTGTTGTAAGCAAGTTTTTGGAAATACGCGGTTAGCAGGGAATCGAGGGTAGTAACAACGGATTTTGCTGGAAGCTGGCGATAGTTGGAGCTGATGTTGATCAGAGTTCACAGTACTTACTTGGAGCTAGTAGGAGTCCCACTTTATCAGGTCTTGGTCCTACCAGTAGAAGACGTCATTCGTTTGGAGATGATTGAAAGAAAGTTATTGAGGTTTTAGCAACAGCAGCGGGTAGCGTTTATTTATGATTTCAGGGCTGGTGAATTATCTTAGCGGTTCTTCCTGATTTATTGTTTATTTAGCAAATTAATCGCTGAAAATTTATTTTGGGAATAACAGTATTGAAGTAAGCTGTCAAAAATAATTTTGTCATAAACTTAGACCGTTGTGAGGTGTCAAAAGAGTTTGCATAGGTTTTACTTTTGAGGTTTTAGTTAAGGGGGACCGTATATGTAGGATGGCTATCGTACCATTGTTTTTGGAGCGTTGGTGATTGCTAGAGATAGTCAGAAAGAGCGTCGTAATCTTTGAGCGTCCGTTATGTAATGGCTGGTTCGATTTTGATGGAGTTTGTTGTGGGTGTGTAAATTGAATGAAATTGGGATTTAGAATTTGTGTTGCGATAGAGTATGAATTGAAGCATAGTAATTGATTGATTGTTTGAGTTGAAGCGGCTGAATCAATTTTGATGAAATTTGGAATGTTTATAAAAATTGAAGAAAGAATGGAATGGAGAAAGGGAATTCAGGAATGAGATTCGTACAGGTTCACAGGAACTATAGTCTAGCTATTCTCAGAATGAATGAGGAAGACAATTAATCTAGTGAATATCCGTGGTGGATCCAGTTACTAAATTCACTTTTTTTTGTTAATATTTTGTTTAGATTTGGTTCGGAAAGTGGAAATAACGGGAAGGTAGACTTTTGAGGAATAATACTTCAGGGGAGGTAGTCAAACTGGAAAGATAAACATTAAGGTGGTCGCTTTTCCATACAAACGTATTAGCACAAATATGGGCGAACAGGGTATAATTTTATACTGAAATGACTCTTGTTGGCTTTTATATTGGTCCTTATTTGCGTCAACACATATTTGGTTGAAGAAAACACTGGATTAATAGCGAAAATAACATCGAAATTTTAGTTAATTTATGTCAGTGTGTGAGTGTACACTGACAGTGTGACACACATAGCCGCAGATTAGATAACAGTTACATGTCACTTACACGCGACGTTGTCAGCTCGTGACTTACGCCGGCTAAGCGCTGTTGCCGCTTTGATCTGTCATCTCATAATTAGCTCGAATATAAATTTTTAGAAAACCAAACATTTAGGATTGGTCATGTGTATGCGAATCAGCCAGACAGCCGGAGGCCGCAATGCATTGCAAGGTCTCTACATATGAACTTTGTATAAATAATGGGAGAAAATTAAATTACAAACAACTAGACAGAAATTACAGACAAATATAATATTATCTTAATTACGTAAAAATTAAATTAAATACTACTAGCTGATCATAATTACCTATATATTTACGCACAAGGTTTTTTGAACTGAGACCTCACGAATACACACGGTTTAGGTAGGTTACCTTATTTATTTCGAAAAAATATCTATGTACATCCACATGTGGTTCGAAAAGTTAGACCTTCAACGTCGTTAAAATTCCTAGAAACGGGAGGTCAACAAAGAATGTTATACACTGGTTGTTATTTTATAGAGTAGGTACCTACAAGTTTCAAGATTCATAAATTTTAGACTTTTCCCAGTATTTGTATCATAAAAGCTACAAACGTAAAAAAAACAGCGTTGTAGGATTAGTGGAAGTACCCTAGAGGTTTTGTTTTTTTACATTTTTGATTTACCCTAACATCTCAGAAACTAAAATAGTTTTGAAATGTCGAAGCGAGGAACTTTCATATGACACCACATTTGATCTGATATTCTCACTTTTTTTTACCTCCTCTTGGACCCCAATATCTCAACAACCCCCCGACCGATATAGCTCATAACCTTACCAACAAATTGTACCAATACTATCACCTCCCAATCAAATTTCATGAAGATCGGATTAACGGTTCGGAAGTTATGCTCGGACAAACATACATACATACATACATACAAATGCCAATTCTTCCAAGTTGAATCAGAGAACTCGCTTCGCTCATTCAATATTTAAAAAAAAAAACATAGTATTGCCTTGTTTCAGTCGAAGTCAGTTCTGTGTAGGTAGGTGAAACAACAATCTTCAAACAAATTCGTTGAAATGATTCCTAGGGGTCTTATTCATTATAATTGCGAGTTAGGGTCTTCGGAAGGTTCAGATATGCAGGCCCAGGGTGGGTATTGAACATTTTGCCTCCTGCTTAGAAGACAAGAGTTCATCTTACTATGACATGTTATGTCTGTTCGTGTATGTCACAGCCACTTTTTTCCGAAACTATAGGATCTATGCTGTTGAAACTTGGTAAGTAGGTGTATTCTGTGAACCGCATTCAGATTTTCACAAAAAAATAGAAAAAAACAAAAAAAAAATGGGGGTTCAGTTCTAAGTATTAGTACTTAGAACTGAAACTCAATTTTTTTTTTCATCAAACCCGTTGGTGTGGGGTATCTATGTATAGGTCTTCAAAAATGATATTGAGGTTTATAATATAACTTTTTTCTAAACTGAATAGTTTGCACGACAGACACTTCCAAAGTGGTAAAAAGTCCCCCCCCCCCAACCCCGTAACTTCTAAAATAAGAGAATGATAAAACTAAAAAAAAAATGTACATTACCATGTAAACTTCCAACGAAAATTGGTTTGAACGAGATCTAGTTAGTAGTTTTTTTTTAATACGTCATAAATCGTAAACCATCCAAGAACTTTGATATTATGTTACTTGCTGCTACGGAACCCTTCATGGGCGACTCCGACTCGCACTTGGCCACTTTTTTTTTTAATTTCCATAATATTATTTGCATGCAATGCATATCAGCCGGCCTAGCCAAAAGACATTCGCTTCGAAGCGATTCCATTCCTTTCTAGGCGCTAGTCCAGATGGTACGTTCCTAAGCACTAATTTATTACTAGTAGGTAATTGTGTTTATACTGTACTAGCCATTTCACCGCAGCTTGGCAAACAAACAAACAAACAAAACAACAAAGTTTACATATTTACAGGGAATTAATTTTGTAAAACTTAAAAAAAAACCGAACGAAATAAAACGGCTGAACCGATTTTGATCCAACAAAGCTAAGAACACTCCCGACAAATACACCTATCAAACAAAAACAAAAAACGATTTCGGTTCATCCGTTCGGGAGCCACGTTGGGACATACAGACACACACACACACACACAGACACGTCAAACTTATAACACCCCTTCGTTTTTCGTCGGGGGTTAAAAAATACAAAATAATAGTGAAGATAAATAAAAAAGCATAAAAAAGATAAATATTTTATACATAGTGTAATACAAATTAACAATCTTTTTTTTTAAGGAGAATTAGCCTTTTTGAAATGCAATCCTTTCCCTCATTGTCTCGCAAGTCGCAAAGGCCTCGAAATTAAAAATAATATAATTAATTTTTATTGAATGGGTTATCCTCTCTTTTAACCCCCGACGAAAAACGAAGGGGTATTATAAGTTTGACGTGTCTGTGTGTGTGTGTGTCTGTCTGTCCCATCGTAGCTCCCAAACGGATGAACCGAAATCGTTTTTTTTTGTTTGAAAGGTTTATTTTTCGGGAGTGTTCTTAGCTTTGTTTGATCAAAATCGGTTCAGCCGTTCAGCGTTGGGGTTTTTTTTTTAATTTTTACAAAATTAATTACTAACTCAACTATAATCTGGACCTCTTCAAGGCTAGAGTGAATAGGTGCCTTCTAGACCTTTGTGCTCCATCTTCGGCCGCATCGTCACTTACCAACAGGTGAGATCGTGCACAAACAAAGGTCTATCAATGTTAAAAAAAAAAAAAAAAAAAACTTGTTGAAAATAGGGTCAACTGCGGATTTCCTCAATGAAGAATTGTTACTTCGTCGGCTTTATTTCTCAAACTCAAGACATCACAATAATGGAAATGGAGCGCGACGAATTATTCCCATTTGTCACACTGATCTGTCCCCCCTAAGGTGACAGTTAGAACAAAAAAGTTGGATCTGTCCCCCTGTTGCGTGATTGGGTGATGGCTGGTACATTTGCGTGTAATTTTAATTTTAATTTTAGATTATTGTATGGAACCCTTCGTGCTAGAGTCCGACTAGCACTTGGCAGTTTATTTTTTATTTTTTATGATACAAATTGGCAAACTAGCATACGGCCTGATGTGAAGTGGTCACCGTCGCTTATAGACACCGGCAACACCGGGGGTAATTGTCGATGCGCTGCCTACCCTGAAGGAATTTATGACCATTTTTCATGAAATAAAACATGGTTACGTACGACATGTACGACACGGGAAAACCTCAGATGGAAGCTCATTCCATAGTTTATAGGCACAGAATAAATAATAGTACTTTATGGGGAAGAAATGATCTCGAGAAACGAGTCGTTCGAGAAACCCAGGGTTCTATGATGTGCGGATGAGCTTTGTCACGGTGCCGGGAAGAGCGATGGTAAAATCTCGATGCGAGGATGAGATCGGAAAGCTCGTCAGAACATTCCCCGTTGTAGAGGCGGTAGATCACGCAAAGAGATCCGATAGCTCTGCGTTGGCTAAGCGGTTCTAGAGTATCGGAGAGCTTGGGGTCACCGATGATGCTAATGGCTCTTCTCTGTAAGGAGTCAAAACGAAGCAGCTGGTACTTGGGTGCCCCGTGCCATAGATGGGAACAGTTTCTACGTGCGGCCTTACTTGTGCTTTGTAAAGCAATAGCCATTTATGCGGCGTAAAATAAAGTTTCTATGTGCATTATATTATGGGGGAGGCCTATGCCCAGCCGTGGACTTCAGTTGATCTAAACTGAATGATCTATCAATAAAAGCTGAAAGTAAATAAATCTTTAGAAAAAAAAGCGGCCAAGTGCGAGTCGGACTCGCCCATGAAGAGGTCCGTAGCAGCAAGTAACATAACATAAAAGTTCTTGGATGGTTTACAACTTATGATATATTAAAAAAAACTACGTACTAGATCTCTTTCAAAACAATTTTCGTTGGAAGTTTACATGGTAATGTTCACCATTTTTTTTTGTTTAGTTTTATCATTCTCTCTCTCGCAAACTATTCAGTTTAGAAAAAAATTATATTAGAAACCTCAATATCATTTTCGAAGACCTATCCATTGATACCCCACACAGGTTTGATGAAAAAAAAATGTGTTTCAGTTTTAAGTATGGGGAACCCCAAAAACTTATTGTTTTTTTCTATTTTTGTGTGAAAATTAGTTTCGGAAAAAAGTGGCTGTGACATACACGGACAGACAGACATACATGACGAATCCATAAGGGTTCCGTATTTTTTTTTTTCGGAACCCTGAAAAACTACTTCATAGCTAGGAATTTATACCCAATACAACATAAATACATACATAGACACACGCCTTTTTCCCCGAAAGAGTAAGCAGAGCCTCTCATGTGCCTCTTTTCACTGTGGGTTGCACCATCGTGGGAAATACACGTGACAAGTGGTGAGCTCATCGCCGCCATTGCTTCCCACGACTGACTCTGCTAATGCTTTCTTCCAGTATAATACATTCCTGAAATAAGCTAGCAGTCAGGAACTACAAGCTAACTACAAGTCCAGGTATAAGACTTAATAAAATTAGTGTGCTGATGAAAATGAGCCTAAGCACGGCCAGTTTACTATTATCCATCGAGGAGTTCCGCTGTCCACGTTCCGTCTCCATCATCAGATCAGCTCGCTTTCACCATAGTATTGTACTGTCATCGGAACTAGATAGGTACGAGTATGCCAAATTTCAGCTCAATCGGATATCGCAGGAGACACCATTGTTGCCACCCGTGAAATATAGTAGTAGTAGAGCTTTTTTGTGTAAGAGTTCGTCCGGGGAAGTACTACCACCATACCTATTTCTGCCGCAAAGCAGTAGTCCTCGCATTGCTGTGTTCCGGTTTGAAGGGTAAGGGTGCCGGTGAAATTACAGGCACATGAGACGTTTCACCTTTATGTCTCAGGGTGGCGGGCGCAGTGCAATGCCACATAGGGCGCGTCCTAGGTGGACGTGACCTATGAGGTAATGCACTGTTCATAGGCAGAGGTTACCGCTTAATATCAGGTGGGCCATCAGCATGTTCCGTCATTCTAGTAGTATAAAAAACAAAAAACATTCTGAATGCAATGCTTGACTTGTTGCTGAAAATACCGAAATTGATATATGTGTGCCTATAATATTTGAGGAGTTCCCTCAATCTTCATGGATTCCATCATCAGAAAAACATTTTAATGAAAATGGCACCAATCTGGAAGTATATCATGTAATTTTTTTTCCTAATCGTTACGTAAATGGTATGAGGTAACAAACATAATAAAAAACTCTGGAATTGATAACCTCCTCCATTTTTTGAGGTCGGTTAAGAATCGAGTACCTACTTTTTGATTTGAAATAAGGACACACCACAACACTCACTTCACAAACATAATATTGGCTGAAGCAGAATCAGTGTATTTTGTAGATCATTACAAAAACATTTATAAAAAAAAAATAGTCTGGTATCGAACCCAGTACTGTGGGTTTAGTGTCGAGAGATCTAGTCACTGGTTCACAAAAAAAAAGTAAAAAAAAAATACAAAAAATATAGGCAGTATAGAATCGAACGCAGTAACGTGGGTTCAGAAGTTCTGAGTCGACAGTCCAAGCCGCTAGTCCAACTATTTTGAAATTCGCGCGCCGAAATTAGCTTATAGTTCTAATACAATAATATCCTTGACTGTGTGCGTGAGTAGGCTTTCATATTGCTCGGAATTTGCTCGGCACAAGTATGTTAAAACTAGAGACTAAAATAACCTGAAATATAGCTAGGTACATAGCAAATAAACCACCATTTGCGTGAACGTTAGTGTTATGACATAATATGCACATTTTAATTCATAAATACATAAAATACTTCAAAATTTGGCAACAGCGCCATCTATTGACGCTGTCGTGCCTAGCTGACCACGAGGAACAACCTAAGAGTTGCTTGAGGGATTCGTTTTTCGTAGACGGTCTACGCAGGGTCTACGGATTTCGCGAAATAAGTGAGGGAATTAACTGAAGCTAATCTAGGTAGCTAGTTTGAGTGAGGTCAAACGTTATTTATAGTCATGACGTAGGTTTTATTTGTTTTTAAAGAATGCGATCTTTGGAACTTTAGGTTAATAGTATTGTTATTGGAACATGATAATTGGGGAGGTATTTAAATTTGATTGGAAGTGGATTTAAGTTATTTTTAAAACTTGGGATAATTTCCTAGGGCTAGTAAATTAGGTAAGGCTACCTAGGGAGTTCCTTTAACATCTTAGTTCATTAGTTTTTTTTTTTTTCTTTTCTTTGAGACTTAACTTTATTTAATTGTTTTGCTTAGGGCTTGTTTGGGAAATGAATATTTTTAAAGGGGTGTACATACTAGATAATTGTTTAGAGAAATAGCTTTGAGTTTTATAATGATTTATGAAGCTTTGACGGATTGTGTTATTGGGGTTCAAATAATTTAAAGAAGGCATTCGAGATTTGAAAAACGGATATTATCAAATTAGAAAAGTACTTGTTATTGATGGGGTATCGTTATGTTTGAATTTTAAAACAACAGTCAGAGATTTAGATGGGGTTTGGAAATTTAACATTCGGCGTGTGAGAAAACACTGCCTGCAGATAAATTTGGGGAGGATTGTAATGATTCAGCCTTATTAGTCTGACTTACAAGAACCTCTTAGGTTGTTTCAAGAATTAAAACACAAGTACTATTTTAGAATAGAGACTTTTTTTTGAATTTGAATATTAAAGGAACGGTATGAAACGAAATGTCAGGAGGGGCAGTCAGATTTGTAAGCTCGCAGAGGATAGTCGAACGCGAAAACGCTGTTGGTCAGAAGGTTTCAGAAGACTGCTTCAATAGGAAACGTGGAAATGCGCCTTGGAAAAGCCATTAATGAACCATGATTCGGGGTTAGAGTCTAGTCGGCATTTGTGTTGTGTGACTGGTTAAGAAACCGTCATTATGCATAGATTCTGGTTAGATTCTTTTTGGATTGTGATCGGTATCTGCTCTTTGGGATGTGCGCTTGTGTCGCTCTGCTTGGTCAATAACCCGGTGTTCAGACCTTGTGATGTCCTGGAGAAAGAACGTAAACTTATCGAAATCCACCCAAGATGAGACGGAAGCATGGTTCGTTGGAGGCTTTACCAAAAGGAAATCGCAACTTTGCCGTTTGCGTCGCTGACGAAGTCATGGAATTGGTGACATGGCGGACCTCAGAAGATAGAATCGCGTACCTAGATCAGATTGGGCATCCTAGGCTGTAATTTGGCTTCCGTTTTAAAGGCCTGCAGTAGCCCACGACTTTGCTTTTGCTAGTGGCGGAGGAGAGGATGTAATTCAGGAAGCCCATCACGTCATCGCGACACTCTTAATTATCTGCCTCTAGTGACAGCGATATCGTCCCCGGTGGTTCTTGGTACATGTCATAGGCTCTCCGTCCAGGCCTGACATCCCTGGCCATGGCCTATGGTCATGCCCCCCCTAGTTTCTCTAGAATAGGTATCTCAGCATTGCACTTCGCTGAGAGACAAACACATTTTCCTTGCACATAAATGTGAGCTCGCGTGCTCTAGATTTGCCACTTACACACCCAGAATAGATAGGTATATGAGGTACATTATAGGTCTTCATCAGTATTAGAGAGTTTCTTCGACCAGGTTACTGCTTGGCACTTCTTATAACCCTAGGGAATAAGCTAGTACTCTGACATTCACACAATACAAGCACAAATAACTAAAAAGACAAGCAAATGCAAGCTTGGCTAAATAAAAACACTTCTAGCTAGGAAAATTAGCTAGGCTACATATCCGGGCGCGAAACTGCTTTGAAAACCTAAATAATTCACTTTGAGTCTCCAAGTTAGTGCCGAGAGGCTGGTTCTAGTATTGGCTATCGCTAGTTTAAACCCATAATCAGCCATGCCGAGCAGTGCTGTTGGACTCTCCTGTTAAACCAATACAGGACTCCGTAAAACCTTGGGACCTTGAACTTAAAGGACGAAAGTCCTAGGGCCCTATGAGAACAGTTTCTTGACTTTATTTGGGAGATTCCCTGCCTTAAATAACAAATAAAATATCTTCATAACCTAAATATGCTAAGAACTGAAATATATTATATTGAATTGTAATCAGGAGGAGTTCCTGTGAAACCTGGCTCTACGGGCGTCAAATGAGTCTTCAATCCATGGTCGAAAGGCTATTCTAATATATTGGCTATCGCTAGTTTAAACCCATAACCAGTCATGCCGAGCAGTACTGTTGGACACTCCTGTTAAACCAATACAGGACTCCGTAAAACCTTGGGACCTTGAACTTAAAGGACGAAAGTCCTAGGGCCCTATGGGAATAGCTTCTTGACTTTATTTGGGAGTTTCCCCGCCTTAATTATTCTTTGAGGATTCAGAGAGACGCCTACGAGTAGTGATTTGCAGGAATAACTCCTGATCTTCGAATTAACATTTATTTTTACCATTTCTCTCCAGTGAGATCTTTGTTCACGTATTTTTACAGTATTAGGACATGCGAGGGTTTATAGAGATCCTTGGGGAGAACTTAGTAAAGCTTTCCTCTTTTCTCTCTTTGAAGGTAGAGACTATACGTACAGACTTACTATAGAATTTATTAATAATGTAAATTCCCTATCATGCAGAGGAGATCTGACCAAAGTATATGTGCTGAGGATCACTGAGAAGCGCGTAGGAGGTGCGCCCTCTTTACTGCAAAACCAAATTATTTTGTTCCATTTCGAAGATTTTCCTTAAAGATCCGAGTTACTGCTAAGTTTTCACAACGTAGAGTCCTTTCCATAAAGACGATCACGCCGGCCAATGCTTTTAGTTCATATCATAAAATCTCCCTAGGGAAATACGGTTTTAAAGGGGGGGGTTTGTTACAATATCAACATAATATCTCAATGCATTCATCATCTATTCATAAGGAACAACATTGTGAGGAAACCCTGCATACATTTACAATGAAATAAAAATAACAATTTAAATACAAAAAATATTTTTCCCTCTGGCGGCCTCTTGGGCCGGGGCCCTCTAGGGTCGGGGGCCCGTGGCATTTTGCCAGCCCTGCCACCCTATTGTTACGCCACTGCCCTGTGACTTCATCCATGTGTAGCTTTTTCACATAAAAACTTCGACACTCCTAGGACACACTCTTAGGGGGTGAAATTCGGAAATTCCTATCTTAGTGCACACTTAGACTTCAAAAGGAATGTGTACCCTTACAATTTCAGGCGTCTAGAATTTACAATTTAAGCTGTGTGAGGTGATAGTCAGTCTTACAATGATTTTATAATGACGATACTCTTGCACTTTTCTAACTATTTCAAGGCCTCTAAACTTTCCTATTTACTTAGATCTTTATCTATACTGTTTGAAACTAAGCTAAGTACCTATGTGATGATGATAAAATATTAGGAAATTGTTGATAAAACTAAGATTACATACCAATCAGTTGTTTAGACTATAATATATAGTTATGTAGATAGGTATATAGTTATAATTGAAAAAACCGGTAATAACTTACGTAGGTACTTGTTCCGAGTAAAACACCCGACTCGGTATATAGTTGTTCAGTGAATAAGACTAACAGCATCATGAAGATATATCATTTCACACACACACCAAATCATACAGAACACATTACATCATGGTCCTGCCACATTACAGTGGCGTTGCTTGCAAAACACAGGAGGAAGCACAGGAGTGGAATAAACTGCCGTCGTCTGTCTTTCCTGAAAACTATAATCTGGGTCTCTTCAACTCTAGAGTGAATAGGTGCCTTCTAGACCTTTGTGCTCCATCTTCGGCCACATCGTCACTTAGCAACAGGTGAGATCGTGGTCGTGGTCGTGGTCTATCAATGTTAAAAAAAAAAAAAAAAACCTATATCATTGACTGTACTTCTAAGCAGAAGTGGTAATGAGAAGTGGTAATAAAAAAATAAAAAAAATATGCTGGACATTTCACACAATATTATCTAGCCCCAAGCTAAGCAGAGCTTGTGTTATGGGTACTAAATAACTGATATACACAATACAATATATTACATAGATAGATATTTTTTATTATACATAGAAAATAACACCCTTAACAAATATATGCGATCGCACAAATATTTGTTCCGAGGCGGGAATCGAACCCGCAACCTCCTGCGTCGCAGGCCAACCGTCGCCCGCGCGCCACAGAGGTCGTCCACAGAGGTAATGAGAACTGTCAATCTCTTTTTTTATATACCCTTTTAGACCTTCGGTTGACTGCAGTCTCACCTGTTGGTACGTGACGATTGTGGCCGACGATGAAGCACACAGGTCTATGAGGCTAAAAATTCACCCTAAATACCATTCCATAATAAAGGTTTCTGAGTAGCATCTACAAACCGCAGTGTAGGATAGGAAAGCCCTCTACATCTCCTGAGGTAACGAGGGAGTTATATCGAGTCCTGAGTAAAGCAAGGGGTTCAAGCTGCCCAAGTCGAAGACAGGCTTTATTCCAGAGGAGCATACTCTACTTTTCACACCTTCTGTGAGACAATGTCCAATTACATATCATGCAACCTCAACCTAAAGGAAAGCATTATCTCTTTAGGGATATAAAGTTGTATGGAACTACCTAGGGAATAAGGTGATTTGAATTTGGCACGTCAAATTCGTGTGGAAACTCGTGGAAGACTCTGGAAGTAAAAAAATTACCATATGGCATTGTAAAGAGGTTTGTTCGAAAATCGAACTGGCCACCATAAGAATAACTCAAAAATAAAAAATAAAATGCGTTTACAAGGAATTTAAAACAAAAGACGGTGTTTGGTGCTGTGATTTTCAGTGAATTTGTATTGTCCCGCAAAAGGTGTGAAAAGTAGAGTATGCTCCTCTGGAATAAAGCCTGTCTTCGTCTTGGGCAGCTTGAACCCCCTTGCTTCACTCAAGACTATATAACTGTAGATACCCTCGTTACGCTCAGGGTTCAATATGCCGCCCGCGACGTAAGACACTGCTTTATTCCCTCAGTGCATAATCTACTACGAGTATTATGCCCTACGAACGTGCTTGCCGCGGATTCATTCCCGAGCGGAACGTATTGGAGGCGCAACATGCCTAAAGTTCTCGATTGATTGAGTGTGTGATTTAGAGTGAATAGGTGACTTCTAGACCTTTGTGCTCCATAGGTCTATCAACGCTAAAAAAAAAAGTTTTGTTAATGTGTACGTTTTGATTACAGATAGATCGACAAACGTTTGAATACACGATGGAGCGACTGAACGAACACTTTGAAATGGCAGAATCGGCTGACTGTAGCACGTACTGCGAGGGATGCCTGGCCTGTCTGACAGCCTACTTTATTTACATATGCACTGAGACGCACTATGAAAAGGTTAGTTAAATAAATCGGCTGACTGTAGCACGTACTGCGAGGGATGCCTGGCCTGTCTGACAGCCTACTTTATTTACATATGCACTGAGACGCACTATGAAAAGGTTAGTTAAATAAATCGGCTGACTGTAGCACGTACTGCGAGGGATGCCTGGCCTGTCTGACAGCCTACTTTATTTACATATGCACTGAGACGCACTATGAAAAGGTAAGTTAAATAAATCGGCTGACTGTAGCACGTACTGCGAGGGATGCCTGGCCTGTCTGACGGCCTACTTTATTTACATATGCACTGAGACGCACTATGAAAAGGTTAGTTAAATAAATCGGCTGACTGTAGCACGTACTGCGAGGGATGCCTGGCCTGTCTGACGGCCTACTTTATTTACATATGCACTGAGACGCACTATGAAAAGGTTAGTTAAATAAATCGGCTGACTGTAGCACGTACTGCGAGGGATGCCTGGCCTGTCTGACGGCCTACTTTATTTACATGCACTGAGACGCACTATGAAAAGGTTAGTTAAATAAATCGGCTGACTGTAGCACGTACTGCGAGGGATGCCTGGCCTGTCTGACGGCCTACTTTATTTACATATGCACTGAGACGCACTATGAAAAGGTTAGTTAAATAAATCGGCTGACTGTAGCACGTACTGCGAGGGATGCCTGGCCTGTCTGACGGCCTACTTTATTTACATATGCACTGAGACGCACTATGAAAAGGTTAGTTAAATAAATCGGCTGACTGTAGCACGTACTGCGAGGGATGCCTGGCCTGTCTGTCGGCCTACTTTATTTACATGCACTGAGACGCATTATGAAAAGGTTAGTTAAATAAATCGGCTGACTGTAGCACGTACTGCGAAGGATGCCTGGCCTGTCTGACGGCCTACTTTATTTACATATGCACTGAGACGCACTATGAAAAGGTTTGTTAAATAAATCGGCTGACTGTAGCACGTACTGCGAGGGATGCCTGGCCTGTCTGACGGCCTACTTTATTTACATATGCACTGAGACGCACTATGAAAAGGTTAGTTAAATAAATACCAACAGGTGAGATCGTGGTCAAACAAAGGTCTATCAATGTTAAAAAAAAAAAAAAAAAAAAAAAAAAAAAACTTTATTTACATATGCACTGAGACGCACTATGAAAAGGTTAGTTAAATAAATCGGCTGACTGTAGCACGTACTGCGAGGGATGCCTGGCCTGTCTGAAGGCCTACTTTATTTACATTAGCACTGAGACGCACTATGAAAAGGTAAGTTAAATAAATCGGCTGACTGTAGCACGTACTGCGAGGCATGCCTGGCCTGTCTGACGGCCTACTTTATTTACATATGCACAGAGACGCACTATGAAAAGGTAAATTAAATAAATCGGCTGATTGTAGCACGTACTGCGAGGGATGCCTGGCCTGTCTGACGGCCTACTTTATTTACATATGCACTGAGACGCACTATGAAAAGGTTAGTTAAATAAATCGGCTGATTGTAGCACGTACTGCGAGGGATGCCTGGCCTGTCTGACGGCCTACTTTATTTACATTTGCACTGAGACGCACTATGAAAAGGTAAGTTAAATAAATCGGCTGACTGTAGCACGTACTGCGAGGCATGCCTGGCCTGTCTGACGGCCTACTTTATTTACATATGAACAGAGACGCACTATGAAAAGGTAAGTTAAATAAATCGGCTGACTGTAGCACGTACTGCGAGGGATGCCTGGCCTGTCTGACGGCCTACTTTATTTACATATGCACTGAGACGCACTATGAAAAGGTAAGTTAAATAAATCGTCTGACTGTAGCACGTACTGCGAGGCATGCCTGGCCTGTCTGACGGCCTACTTTATTTACATATGCACAGAGACGCACTATGAAAAGGTAAGTTAAATAAATCGGCTGACTGTAGCACGTACTGCGAGGGATGCCTGGCCTGTCTGACAGCCTACTTTATTTACATATGAACAGAGACGCACTATGAAAAGGTAAGTTAAATAAATCGGCTGACTGTAGCACGTACTGCGAGGGATGCCTGGCCTGTCTGACGGCCTACTTTATTTACATTTGCACTGAGACGCACTATGAAAAGATAAGTTAAATAAATCGGCTGACTGTAGCACGTACTGCGAGGCATGCCTGGCCTGTCTGACGGCCTACTTTATTTACATATGCACTGAGAAGCACTATGAAAAGGTTAGTTAAATACAATTTTATTTATTACTAGCGACTCGTCCTGGTTTCGCACGGGTTGTTTCAGGATTCAAACCAGTCCCCCCCCCTGGTAGCCTATGTCACTCAGGGTGAATGTAGCTTTCCAATGGTGATAGAATTTTAGAAATCGGCACAGTAGTTTTTGAGTTTATTTATTACAAACATAAACACACACAAAAATACAAATCTTTCCTCTTTATAATATTAGTGTAGATGAGCCTGTGGTGTCCCACTGCAGGGCAAAGGCCTCCCTTCCCTCCTTCCATTCGTCTCTATTGTTGGCTATTTGGGACCAATCCTTCAAGTAGGAGTCTAGCTCAATCCCGCCATCTCAGTAAGGGCCTTCCACGTGGCATAATTAAAAGAAATAAATAATTCTGTTCAGTTCCAGTGGACAGACAACATTATCTAGCCCCAAGCTATGTGCCATGAGTGCTAGATAACTGATATACTAATATATACATATTAATACATTGCAAAGTTTTTTTTTTTTTTAACTTTGATAGACCTTTGTTACGATGTGGCCGAAGATGGAGCACAAAGGTCTAGAAGGCACCTATTCACTCTAAATCACACACTCAATCAATCAAGAACTCGCGCCCTATGTGGCATTGCACTGCGCCTGCAACATAAATAAATAAATAAAAATAAATAATGCTGGACAGTTCACACAACATTATCTAGCCCCAAGCTAAGCAGAGCTTGTGTTATGGGTACTAGATAACTGATATACTTAATACAATATATTACATGGATAGATATTTTTTATTATACATAGAAAATACCCAGAACACCCTGAACAAATATCTGCGATCGCACAAATATTTGTTCCGAGGCGGGAATCGAACCCGCAACCTCCTGCGTCGCAGGCCGAGCTTCGCCCACCGCGCCACAGAGGTCGTCAAAAGATAAAAACATAAAGATGGAAAGTCTCATGTGACATAAAGATGTAAAGTCTCATGTGACATAAAGATGACATTTATACTAACAAAACTAATGTTTACTTCCACAGCACCTGAGAAAAGTATCAAAATTCATAGCGACACAGAACGAGAGGGTGTACAACCCTCGGGGCATCCACATAACCGACCCCATACTGCGAGGACTGCGAGTCATCGAGATTACCATCATTGACCTTCCCAACAGTCCCACGGGGAATAATATGAACTCACGGCACACATGACCACCACACGAGAACAGGGAGTTCTTTATGTAACATACGCGTTACTGGTTTTAAATGGGTTTCAAAGTTGGTGCTTGATCATAATCATAATCATAATCATAATAATCATTTATTCACAAGAATGTAGGTATAATAGATGTTAAAAATAGAAATGTTCCTTTACATTCTGCCTCATAAAGGCGTGCAAAATTAAAAACGAATGTCACTATTGTAGCTAATCTAATAAATATAATCTAATAATAATTTAAAAAAAAACACAATGTCAAATCTTAACAGCTACGAGATAATTAAAATGGGTGTAGTAGTAGGTATGTATACAAAAATAATGTCAAAAAATAAAAAATAATAAATGAGAAACAATGAATGTCAGATTTTACATTCCATAAATTCCTTGATGTCATAAAAACATTTTTCCATTAACCAATTTTTCAATTTCCATTTAAATACATTTATTGGCATAGCTTAGATAAACTATATAGTTTAACTACAGTAGTAACCACAGTAGTAACCACAGTAGTAACAGTCCATGGATAAACAGCTTTATTACAACAGCATTAATATAAAAACTTTCGTGTATCATATCAATTGTTTTATAAAAGCGGGAAATTTTCACGTACCGTTAACAGTGGCGTAACTAAACCATCTGGGGCCCGTAGCAAATTGGAAATTTTTAAAAAATTTAGATGTGGGCCCGTGGCAAATTCGAAAATTTAAAAAAATTTAGTTGTCTCACTTTGGGATTTTAAGCAGAACTTCCTCTTGGGCCGGGGCCCTCTTGGGTCGGGGACCCGTGGCATTTTGCCAGCCCTGCCACCCTATTGTTACGCCACTGACCGTTAAACACTCACCACTCGCTCACTCACTCGTTCACTCACCTTGAAAAAGACTCTCGAAACGGGTCGAAACAATGTCGGTGCTTACATCGATTTAACGGTACGTGAAAATTTCCCGCTTTTATAAAATAATTAGCATGAATATAGCATAATAGTACATTCTGGTACTAGTGTGTAATGTTGGTGATTACCGCTGAGGCGCCATTGAGATCCGAGCCGTTAGGTGAGGGTATTAAGAGAGCCGAGGACGGTAATCATCATTACACACGTGTATCATGCGACGTTTTTCAACACACTTTTGAAGAAAATAATAATAAAACAGAAATACACACTCTGTGTAAATGTTCAGCTGTCTCTATAACTCACTAGTGAATAATAGCAATGAAAAAGTCACAGTTTGATTACAGGTGTCATTATGTGCCTAATTGCGGTGAAATTAGAGCCACTTTATGAGCAAGTGTGTTGAAAACTATCTTACTAAAACCAAAATTGGTCATCTTGCTCATAGCCAGTTGCTCATATATAGTCCATTGGTGGAAATTTCCTTTACCTATAACAAAATAGTATAATCTGTCAGATGGTTGATTGTTTACAGAATAAAAGGTCTTCGCTGCTGGAAAACACACACTTATGTGTTTTTTGATTATTACGTTTTGTATTGAAAATTAAATCCGCAGCGAACGTGTTAGTACACTTTTAACAAAGTGGTTTTAAATCAGGTTAAAGAGCAACTGACTTCATTAAGACTGATACAATAAAATCATGATCCTGGTCTGGTCTTAAGGTGAATGCTCACGCTTGCGGCGCAAAATTCTTTTTTTTTGTGTTTTTTGCTCATTACAGCGCATCAACACTTCTTCAGATAGCGAAAGTTGAGTTCGCGAGAACTAGGAGACTTAACACACATGGTTTAATTGATAGTATCTCATAAATATCATCAGTTTAGCTACGATACCCCTAAATAAAAATAAAACACTGTAAACATGTGTTTAGGGGTATCGTAGCTAAACTGATGATATTTATGAGATGCTATCAATTAAAACATGTGTGTTAAGTCTCCTAGTTCTCGCGAACTCAACTTTCGCTATCTGAAGAAGTGTTGATGAGCTGTAATGAGCAAAAAACACCAAATAGTTTGAATTTTGCGCCGCAACCGTGAGCATCCACCTTAATATATAAATAGCAAATTAAATTGTTGAATATGTATTTAAGCGTTCAATTGAAAAGCACCAACATTTTTAAACTCATTGAGACCAGTTAAACTAGTTTTTATATTCAGATTCGTTTATATTTGAGTCTCTTGTCAAAATTGACAGGAAGTAATTACTGTAACTAATTTTTAAAAATAATAACTGTGACGAAAAAAAAATTTACTTTATGTAAAGTAAAACATTGTAAAAAAGTCAAGACTTAAAATGAAGGCTATCCTCAATCTTACTCAGTCGTGAGGAGTTGAGGACATTCACTGGGGTTAGTCAGAGGCAAATCCGAGCATTGTATTAGCCACTTGCCCGCACTCTTGTAGATAACAAAACATTGCACAAATTAGGTATTTGTATAAAATAACACTTGACTCCTAAATCTTCACGATTGATTGAAAATTCTTCCTTCTTTACTAAGCTTAGATTTATATTAAAAGCGAAAGCGTAAAGAACTCCCTTTGCCAAATCGTTCTTCCAAGCTTGTAAATGATTATAACGCTAGTTATATAAATGTATACTTATTTATATGTATAATTATTTATATGTATAATTATTTATATGATGGTAAATTCTGGATTTCTATGGCTATGATCGACTTTTCGGCTTAGGACAGTATCCATCATAAAGGTATATTAAGGTGGATGATGACGCTTGCGGCGCGAAATTCTAATTTTTTGGTGTTTTTTGCTCTTTACAGCTCATGAACACTTCATCACAGAGCGAAAGAGACTTAACACACATGTTTTAAATGATAGTATCTCATAAATATCACCAGTTTAGCTACGATGTCCGTAAACAAAGAAAAACACTGTAAAAATGTGTAAAAAACACCAAAAAAAAAATAATTTCGCGCTACAAGCGTGAGCATCCACCTTAAATTGTGATGGATATTTTTCAGCCATAATGTGCCAAGCATGTGTAATGTCTTTCATAGTTCTAGGGATTCCATATAAAGATTTATCCCCTTGCTACTAAAAGCTATTTAAAGTTAAGCTCTACTTTAAATTGACTCTGTCACTGTTTGTGATCATCTTTCAATTGACTCTGTCACTGTTTGTGATCATCTTTCAATTGACTCTGTCACTGTTTGTGATCATCTTTCAATTGACTCTATCACTGTTTGTGATCATCTTTCAATTGACTCTGTCACTGTTTGTGATCATCTTTCAATTGACTCTGTCACTGTTTGTGATCATCTATCAATTGACTCTGACAATGTTTGTGATCATCTACCAATTGACTCTGCCATTGTTTGTGATCATCTTTCAATTGACTCTGTCACTGTTTGTGATCTTTTTCAATTGACTCTGTCACTGTTTGTGATCATTTTTCAATTGACTCTGTCACTGTTTGTGATCATCTGGTGGTAAAAATGATGGCATGGTTTGAATTTTGACATTATAAAACAAAAACAAAAAGTTTGGACGGTTTCAAATTTTATGTTGTTTGTCGTAGCTGAGATAATTTCTGCATAGATAAACTATATTGCTGTGTGTAGTAATATAGTTTAACTGTATAAAATATATAAACTTTATTACTATGTGTAGTAATATAGTTTAAAGTGTATACTTATACATAGATTAAAAGAATATTGAATACAATTACTACATTAACTATATAACCAACTATACATATAAAATATATTAACTTAATTACTATGTATAGTAATGAATTATAGATAAACTATACTACTACGTGTAGTAATATAGTTATAACTATAAAACTTAATTACTATGTGTAGTAGTAATATAGTTTAAGTTTATAACTATAGATTGACTATATTATACTTGTATTCTTCGACCAAAACAAAAAAGTATGGACTTAGGGAACGATAGTTTTGAAGCTTATAAAGTGAGTGAGCACCATGAAGTTATAGGTAAATATAACTTCATGGTGAGCACACTCACTTCGCGTCAGTCGGTCTTAGTGACAGCAACGAGTGACGTAACGTACGCGTACGTGTGTTGTAATCGTGATGTGTATTAGTTTTTTTTTTCAGTTAAGTGTGAATCAATTTGTATTACATAATAACGTACAATTCTCCCTTTAAACCGTACCTTTATCTTTCCTCAAACTCCCAGCACTTTTTTGGTTTTATGTCAAGTTAATCATCTGTCATTGGCAAACTCTTGTGGTACCACTACCGGTCCGCTGAACACGCCAAAAAAAGAAGAAGAAGAAGAAGTTGTAATCGTGACTTATTTTTCACGGACATTTTGTATGTTTTTTTTTAATTAATTAGAATTTTAATGATAGTATAAATTGGATCATGTTGTCTGAATAAATGAATTATAATAATAATAATAATGTCCATACTTTTTTATTTAGGTCGAAGCTTGTAGTAATGTAGTTTATCTTTGTTTCTGTAAACATAGGTACACTACTGCTTCAAAATTATAATGAACGTAACAAGTCGATACAAGTGTTTGTGAAACTTGAAGAAATTGGTATCTGCGCCATCTATTGAACACTAGTTCGCTGTTAGTGTTTGAAGAGTTTTGTACGGGTGAGATAGATGTCACTTTAATCAATGTCGGTATAATAATTGAGTACCCTTGAATACACAAATAATACATCACGTTTAGAATAAGTCGCGATATATTTTGATGAACAAATGTTGTATAGTGAACAGATTTGGTCACCATTGAGAGAAGCCCCTAACATAGGGTCAGCATTTATCTATGTTGTATATTTTATTATTTAGAATAATAATTTCTAATGAGGGGGTTTCATGGCCGTTTCACATCATGTTTATAGCCTTGAAAATAGATGGCGCCAGCTCTGTATAAGCTAAAGTAGCTCTGTCAAAATAAAGTGAAATGTCAACGTCAACAACGTAGTGATATATTTTCGTGATATTCACACAAAAGCACAGACAATACATTTGTTATTTTGACAAGTACACTTGAGTCAGCGCCATCTATTGAGCCAAATTGAAATACTATTTTTAATTCGTTAATGAAAAGCCCTCATTAAGAAACTGACAGAATATATTTTTGTAATTTTGACACTTTTTACCGTAGAACTTTTTTGTGGTTTTACGTAGAAAGAGGCGCCATTTTTCACGCATATTATTTAGAAAGTAACTGGCCTTCGGTTTTTTTCTATGTCATGCTCATTTTCATCAGCCAATGAGGAGTTTTCCTAGTGTCATTTTAGCATTATTTATCTCTAGCTAGATGGCGTTGATTGTGATAAAGTAATAAAGAGTAATAAATAATTTTTGGTCTTTCCACCATTGTCTAAAACAGATTGCGACTATTTAAGGTGGTTGCTTTCGCTTGTGGCGTGAAATTGTTTTTTTTTCGTGTTTTTTGCTCATCACAGGTCATCAACACTTCTTCAGATAGCGAAAACTAATTTGCCGGTAATTATATGACCTAACACACAAGTTTTAGCAAAAAAACACGAAAAAAAATAAATTTCGCGCCACAAGCGAAACCAACCACCTTAACATGCACGGACGCATGACAATATCTACTGGCGTATGTTAACATACACTGACGACAAGTTTTTGAGTGATGATAGAAATTAAGTGTTGTTAGAAGAGCGATGCTAAGGGCTTAGTTTACACAGTGTTTTTGATACTTAGATATTAATAAAATACTAAATTTAAACACAGGTTTGACTAAAGTTTAATACTTTGTTTGGGAAAATGGATGAATAATTGTTGATTGTAAAATGAGCTAGATTTTGATACTAATTCCATGGGTAGGTAAGTATCTATAAAAGTTATAAATAAGGTATTTAATATTTATGTTATCTAAACTATTTCTAATGTATTTTTTTAATTTTTGAACGTACCTACTTTTATCATAACTTTTGAAACTATCATGGTTATGTATATACTTTTCACTAGAAACGGGATATTTACCATGATTTTTGAGTTTTGATTGTTCCCGATATTTCGGCACAGTTGCATGCGCCATGATCACGGGAGAACTAACTAAAAGTCTTTGCGAGTAGATGTTATCGGCAGATATATCGATCTACCCTCTTTCTCACTCTTTTATTACGAACAAGATCATGGTAAATATCCCGTTTCTAGTGAAAAGTATCTACTTTTATTAGTTGTATTATTATTTCTG
The DNA here is from genome assembly GCA_932527175.1 of Operophtera brumata. NCBI lineage: Eukaryota > Metazoa > Arthropoda > Insecta > Lepidoptera > Geometridae > Operophtera > Operophtera brumata. The sequence goes on from OW052226.1 coordinate 2,830,509, forward strand.
TAAATAAATGTATTTAATTTGTTATCTGAAGATGCTAAATTTGAACTCAATTGATGAAAAGAAGTAAAAAAGAAAAAGAGTAATTTCGACGCCATTAAAACAGTTTTACAGACAATTTTAATTCTCATCGTTACTAGACCTTCTGTGAAAGTGTTATGAGTTACGTGCTCGAGCATTTTCTTCTAGTTCTGTGCTGCCACAAAAACCGGCCAAGTGCGAGTCGAGTCAAGTAACAAATGTACGAGAAATGTTTCAAGTTTTAATAAATATTATTTGTTGGTAAAATATACATAATTAGTAGCATATACAAATTTTCTAGTTCCTAAGTCAAATGGAAGTTAATTTTGAAAAAAAGCTGAAAAAAAAGCTTTTCATGACTTAATGTTCCTACTTTAAAAAAAAAATATATTGTCTTATCTAATTTTTTTTCATTTTGATAAGTTCGTTGAACCTAGGAACTAGACAATTTGTAAGTATGCTACTACAGATCGTTCACCGTAAGATGGCACCTGTGAATACTCCATGGCAGGTGACGGTTGCCTGGACGAAATCGCTTTCAGCGATAAGGCCGCCCATTGTACTGTAATTTGATTTAGTTAATGCTCTTATTTTTGTGTTTTATTTTTTTGGTGTTCATTAAATTATCTATCTACGGTGAACGGTCTGTAATGAGGGGTTTTCACGGTTGTCTCGAAACATGACTACAGTGTTGAAAATAGATGGCGCTGTACTATGTTTAAACTTCAGAAGAAAGTTAGACTCTGTCACAAAGTGACATTGACAAAAAAATATAGACTGATAAGAATTTTAGATTTTTTGCATAGATCTCCGAAAATCCTATGTCTATTATTTGTTGAGTCAGCGTGATCTATCGAGCGTATCGAGCCAGTTGGAACTACATTTTTTTTAAAATTTAAATTGAACCTCATTATTAATGGGTCCCCGAGACGATCAAGTGCACTTGACAAGTCTACGTGCTTGAAGTGAATATTGATCGTTTACAGCGTTGACTTGACAAGTCCCGTCAAGTATCTACGGGCTGGACCATACTTGACAAAAAAATTGATTGACGGCACTTTTATGGGCACTGGTCGGTACGACTGCGGCACGTGGACTTGACGGCACCTTCAAGTCACGTCAAGTCCCTCGTCAAGTAAAATCGTCAAGCACGTAGACTTGTTAAGTGCACTTGATCGTCTCGGGGACCCATAATACCATTAATAATGAGTTAAGTTAAATTTAATCATTATTAAATTAGTTGTTTGTTATTAAATAATAATATTTTAGAAAACTTGAAATATTTCGAGAATAAATACTTAATGACCCCTAAAAGATATTTACTACACCAGGACAGACATGTGGGTCCTTAGAGCATTGCAGGCCTCCGTATGTGGGCCCTAGATGCTGGGGTAGGACAGTTTTTTTTTCATGCCCCATTTGCGTTAATGTGTGCAAAAATGTAACAGTGGCCTAAACGCTGTATGTTATCATTCGGTTTTCGTAAGTGGAAGTGGCTACTTTCTGTGGTTTTCTTATCTGCCCTGGGTCACCCCTTTACCTGCAACATTGACAAATAGAGCGTCGACATCAACGGGGAGCCACAGGCAAAACTAATCTCAGATGGCGCCACCATCGCTGGTGCTTGTCATTTAGTGGTCTTGTCTTTTTCTCATCAGGAGGGGAAACGGTGTGTACCTTTATTTGTACACTGAAATGCACTACACAGAGGCATGTTTTATACCAGACTATTATTTAATGTTTATTTACTAAAATTATCCATTGATATTTGACACTTTTGACAGTTTTTTTTAACATTGTTAGACCTTTGTTTGGCTACGAAACAACACCAGCGATAATGCGCCACCTAGCGTGATAAATAAGCAGTGTGTCTCCTCATTGAATACATACATCACGCCTTTTCCCCGAAAGGGTTAGGCAGGGCCTCTTTTCACTGGGTTGCACCATCGTGGGAAATAGACGTGACAAGTGATGAGCTTATCGCCGCTATTGCTTCCCACGACTGACTCTGCTAACGCTTTCTTCCAGTAATAACATACTCCTTAAATAAGCTATCAATTGATTAATGAAATATATTGAAAGAGTTTATTAGAATTAGTACTAAAACACTTTTACGCATTAGTAAAGCGTCGTATTTATTAAAATATTGTTATGATTTAATATAACGTATGTAAGAAACTTACATTTAATTAATTTTAACAAATGCACAGTTGTAACATATTTTGTGTTAGATAGATATTGAATTGTGTAATTATTAATGTGTTTAGTTGTTAAGATTATTGTTAAATTTATTCTGACATTAAATATTTGTATTATTCAATGAAGAGTTTGGTTTTTAACCCCCGACGCATAAACGACGGGGTGTTATAAGTTTGACGAATCTGTCTGTGTGTGTGTGTGTACCTACCTAAAATTCTGACGAAATAAATATATTTGTATTTGTATTTGTATTTGTGTGTGTGTGTATCTGTCTGTCGCCTCGTAGCTCCCGAACGGATGAACCGTTTTTTTTTTTTTTTTTGGGGTATATTAATTTTTACAAAATTAATTACTTGTACAAATATGAATTGATATTCCTACCACTCGGCAAACGAAAAAACAAGTGTGCCTTGAGCCTAACGTGCTTGTCAATGCAAGGGTTCAATACATAATATGTATTTAGTAGTAGTAGAGCTTTTTTTGTGAAAGAGTTCGTCCGGGAAAGTACTACCCACCATACCTATTTCTGCCACAAAGCAGTGGTGCTCGCATTGCTGTGTTCCGGTTTGAAGCGAATGGGTGCCGGTGAAATTACAGGCACATGAGACTTTTCTTCTTTGTCTCAGGGTGGCGGGCGAAGTGCAATGCCACATAGGGTGCGTCCTATGTGGACGTGAACTATGTGGTAATGCGTTGTTAAAGGCAGAGGTTACCGCTTAACATCAGGTGGGCCATCTGCTTGTACCGTCTTAGTTTTTTTTTTTTTTTTTTAAAGTGCCCTCCTTAACACAAATTCGACTTCTTCGACACGATGAATACCTATTTGAGAGTAAATAAGTTTATTGTTGAAAAAATAAGCGTTTATTAAACTATGTATCATATCGTGTGTTGATCAAAATGAACCTAAACACAGCCAGTCTCCTATTATCCATCGAGGAATTCCGTTGTCCACCTTCCGTCTCCATCATCAAATCAGCTCGCTGTCACCATAATATTGTCTTGTCATCTGAACTTGACAGGTATGCCAAATTTCAGCTCAATCGGATATCGGAAAGACACCCTTATCGCCACCCGTGAAATACTATATTCACGATCGCCTATAATTGAGTAGTTCCAATGACCATCTCTGATCTTCATCAATTCCACTTCAACAACAAACGGCACTTTCTGACTTGTTGCTGAAAATACTGAAATCGCTATATGTGTGCCTATAATATTTGAGGAGTACCCTCAATTCCTCATGGATCCCATCATCGGAACCGGATTTTGATGAAGTTGGGACCAATCTGGAAGTATATCGTGATAACAAACATATTTTTTTCTAAATCTATTAAAACTTCCGTGAGTAATATTCATAATTGAAAAAAAAAAAAAAACCGGTAATTACTCACGTAGGTACTTGTTCCGAGTCAAACACCCGACTTGAGTTTCTGGGACTTAATACCCCCTTCCTCAAGGAGTATACGCGACGGCTTCCCGGCGATCACTCGAGTCATTACCGGTTTTTTTTTTTTTTTTTTTTTTTTTTTTTTCAATTTTTGTAAATCGGTCATATTATATGACGGAGATATGAGGTTACCTCCTTTTTATAAAGTCGGTTAAAAAAAGAAGTGTGCCTAACTTGCTTGTCAATGCAAGGGTCCACTGTAACACAAATTCAACTTCGACACGACGAACAGACACACATCGTAACCGTGTGCTGATCAAAATGAGCCCAAACACGGCCAGTCTACTATTATCCATCGAGGAGTTCCGTTGTCCATCTTCCGTCTCCATCATCAGATCAGCTCGCTGTCACCGTCACTACAGGTGTATGCAAAATCGGTTGATAGGAAATGGTTCAAAATTCAGCTGCAAGATTTGTCCCAAACAGACTAACAGGTGAAGGTAAATAAAACCTTGTAAGAAGCCTTTTTTTTATACAACTTAGTATGACGGATCAAGCAGATGGCCCACCTGATGTTAAGCAGTAACCTCTGCCTAAGAACAGTGCATTACCTCATAGGTCACGTCCACCTAGGACGCGCCCTATGTGGCATTGCACTGCGCCCGTCACCCTGAGGCATAAATATGAAAAGTCTAATTTGCCTGTAATTTCACCGGCACCCATACTCTTCAAACCGTAACACAGCAATGCGAGCACTACTGCTTTGCGTCAGAAATAGGTATGGTGGTAGTACTTCCCCGGACGAACTCTTTCACAAAAAAGCTCTACTACTAACAAAAAGCTTGCCGAAGCCAATTTTAAATGCTAAAAATACACACGAATTGAGAACCTCCCCCTTTTTTATAAAGTCGGTTAAAAAGTACTTACTACGCGGTCAATCCGGACGTCCGCTATCGAATGGACGGACTTTTAATTGCTAAACTTTGAAACCTTTCTGGTAGGGGGAATGGGGGACTATTGGCTCAGTTATGTCGCAGTGGGATTAGCATATTGAGAACACTGGTAGTATCATTTCATTTCATTTATTTATTTATCTTTAGGCACAATATATGCACTTAGACTTGTCAAAAAACAATTCTCTACATAACTAAAGGCTTCGACCAAATTTCTTTGGTCGAAGACTAAAGGTACTGAAAACATGTAGACAATAAAAAACACGGTAGTAGTAGTAGAGCTTTTTTGTGAAAGAGTTCGTCCGGGGAAGTACTACCACCATACCTATTTCTGCCGCAAAGCAGTAGTGCTCGCATTGCTGTGTTCCGGTTTGAAGGGTAAGGGTGCCGGTGAAATTACAGGCACATGAGACTTTTCATCTTTATGTCTCAGGGTGGCGGGCGCAGTGCAATGCCACATAGGGTGCGTGGACGTGATCTATGAGGTAATACACTGTTCATAGGCAGAGGTTACCGCTTAACATCAGGTGGGCCTCTTGCTTGATCCGTCATCAAAGAAGTATAAAAAAAATAAAAAAAAAGACACGGTTTACCTGAATTACCTATCACTTAAATACATTTAACTTACAGATTTACATTTAAAATACAGGAATGTCAATGAAAAAACAAATAGAGATTGTGAATTATTAAACTAAACTAGGTAGTAGATACCTACCTCCCTTGTATCATAACGAAAAGGTCGCACTCACAAAATATTTAGTTCTCTAATTGGCAAAGCAGAAATAGATTTGGACTCTTGTAGTGCTGGTGCCCTCTGGTAAGAGGTAGCTTTCAGGTATAATATCTGGATTTAAGGTGGGGTATAACGCAAAATTACCAATATTAGATTAGATTTTTAACTGACTAAACCAAGTACAATATTCAAATTAAAAATATGCATGGATACTACATTATAAAACCGAGGGATCAGCCAGACAGAAACACAACAGGACAAAATTCTCTCGAAAAAAAAAAACACAAAGTTACCTCTATCTTTTGGCTAGATCCGATTGTTTGTCAATATGGTACAGATTATTGGGTCATTAATTGAATTTAAAAAAACAATGCAATAAAACGGAGGGTTCACTCACGGGGTTTTTTAAAATTATCTATATTTCACGAGATAATCAATAAAAACTGCTTTTTCAAGCGGTGCGGGGCGTTTTTTTTTGTATGTAGATTCCTGCCTGGCGAAGTTGCAGTCTAGTCACAAAATAAATGGATAAATGCGAGCGAGACTCACTCCTTGAGGTTTCGTACGGAAACCTAAAACTGGAAGCCTGTTTTGTAATCGGTGGTCAAACAGCCAGCACGCACGCAACTGACGTTATTACTTTATTACTAAAGGTTGCTAAGTCAAATCATCATCAAAGCAAAGTGATCCTCTAATTGCCCTTGTTCCGTTGGCAGGTACCTTTAGAGGCACAAAACCCTGAAGATCTACATCGGTGTAGAGCCCACGAGCTTTCGTTTTGTCTACGGCATGCGGCGTAGAGTCTTCAAGCTTTCGTTATGTCTACGCCGCGTAGCGTAAAGAGCCTACGAGCTTTCGTTTTGTCTACAGTCTTGAGCCTACGAGTTCCCGTTTTGTCTACGAAGCTATGGCGTAGAGAGCCTACGAGCTATGTTTTGTCTACGGCGCGTGGGATAAAGTCTACGAGCTTTCGTTTTGTCTACGCCGCTTAGCGTAGAGAGCCTACGAGCTTTCGTTTTGTCTACAGTCTTGAGCCTACGAGTTCCCGTTTTGTCTACGAAGCTATGGCGTAGAGAGCCTACGAGCTTATGTTTTTTCTACGGCGCGTGGCGTATAGAGTCTACGAGCTTGCGGCGTAGGCAGTGGGCATTTTGCATGGAGGCATTTTGCCATGCGAGTATTAATAGTAGTCTAAAAATACCTACCTATCCATCTGCCTGCAAAATGTAAGGACTAAAGAGTCCTTACATTTTATAGCTTGTATTTACCGTGTTTTTAGTATTATATTAATAATTTAAATGCATGAAATATTAACAGAATTATTATTATAAGAATTATAAGGTACCTATGTATAATGCTAAAATTAAAAATTAAATATTTGCACGACAATCTAGTCGAGTACAGTGATACTAAAAATAGATTATGAACCAAACTACCTGTATTCACGCAAATAAATCATTTCATTTCATTTCATTTCATTTCATTACTAGTTTGGGGGAAGATTCTGTCCATTTAGCAATTATTAAATATCAGTTTTCTAACCTTGATGTTTATCTATCAGGCTTTTAGTAACTTGCAAGATAGTTACAACTTATTTAAAAATACAAGCCCACTGTTGGTATAGCAGCAAGATAGCAGCGGTATCCCTATATTTTTTTGACATGGAATCACGCACGTTTCTCGAACATCGACCGTTATGTTTCAATGTACCTACTTTCGGCATACCACTACCAGGTTGTCGGTTAAGAACAATATATACTAACCGTCCAACTAGGTGGACAACGTAGTTGGTCGGTTGGTAATAGACGATCTCACGAACCGCTCAACCAATTACCAAACCAACGCGTTCAGCCCGCGTCCGCGGTGGCGTGCACGGTGGTCGCCACCGTGCACGCCACCGCGGACGCGGGCTGAACCAAAGATCATTGAAATCTTTGGGTGGCGATCCATTGTCTTACCATTGATCGCCACTTCGCCACCGTGCACGCCATCACGAATGCGGGCTGAACGCGTTGGTCTGACCTTAGCCTTACTCGGTGCCCTTCATACTCATACTCATACTCATTTATTCACCGTAGGAACTTAACTTAACACTTGGTTATGTCAAATTTTATAGTTAGGTACACACAAATTCAAGAGAGCCATAAATAAACAGACAAGCTTAGGGATGCTACGAGTATAGTTAAACTAACACAAAAATTATTAGTTTTAATACCTACATTATAGTTTAAAGCTATGGGTGTCAGGGGCTGCTGTAAAGGGGCATTATATATAAAAAAAATATCTATGGTCAATACCTACTAAATATAAAATAAAATATTTGGCTGCTATCTAGGAGCAATGCCAAATAGTAAATAATCAAAAATCTTCTTCTTCTTAGCTTCGGTAATGGCTTCTGTGCATTATTTGCAACAATTTAGCCAATGTCAAGTGATATAATTGTTATAGTTTTATAGTCAAGTCGTCAAGAGTCTCCGTCAAGTCCTAACCCAGTTTAATGGTGGCCGCAAAACTGAGATTTTACAGGAAAAAATCCACCATTTCTAAAAGACTCGCAATACACTTAAAATTCACTACATCACACATGTGCCATTTATCCAAGTTACACCGGTTAAAATGCCACTAAAATTACACGAAATAACTCAAAAAAACACAATAAAATGTAATAAAATAAAAATGACGACGTTTCTTTCAAAAATGGCAGATTTCAACCCAATCAAAAATCTAGAAATTATGTCATAGTTAGCTGCTGTATAGAAGCATTGTCAGATTCCCAAATATACCTACTGAGAATGTTGACAACTGACTTCCAACGTGAATGTAGTTGTCTCACTATCCTCGGGTTTTACGCAATGGTCTTTACAGATAAATACCAAAATAGCTATCACCAAATTTTCCAAACAAGCTTCGTTGCTATAAGACCCATACAATTAATAGTAATTAAACCATATAACGAAGTAATTACTGAGCACATAAACAAAACAATAGACTCTTTACGGCCTCTCGAATTTGATCTGGGGTATAATTCTTCAGCAGTGCTGCCAACGAGCGCGCCTCGTGTAGATAACTGTAATAAAAAGGCGAGGTTTCGACATTTTCATAAGCAAGGACTTGGAGACATCCACAGACCATATGTCAAGATAGACACCGTAAACACGTTTTGTATGAAACCAAGCGTGCAGTTTTATTTTTCACCTACTTTGCTACGAAATATCTCCATTCGTACCTACGGCTTGCTGATTTCGAGGAATTATTACAGGTCACTGGCGCAATTAGGAATTTTTGCTGTTGCGAAGACAGCCAACGCCGAGAGCGAACTGATTTGAGGATTGCTAATACCTACTTAGGTACATTGCGCCAACTTTCGGACAGGCAGTGACACGCAAAGTAGGTGCACTTGCGGTGTCTATCTTGATATATGGTATATAGGGACATGTCACTATACTACAAAATCCCTAAATACATCATTAAAGAAATGACCCATGATCCTACCTATTTCAGATAGGTACCAAAGTGCCATTGTTGTCTCATAGATTAAAAAACTAGATTTTTCCAAAATTTATATGGGTCAAAATTTCTTTTACTTTTTATTTAGGTCGAAGGGTAAATAAATCCTTAGATAAGTAGATAGGTTAGGTTAGATATAACTGTGCCATAAATCAATAAAATGTTTTTTTATACTACTGTAGAACAGATTATTAATACAAAACCTCAGCGCATCCTACGAGCGCGCGGCCACGAATACTTTCTCGCTCACACAGTTTGCTGTTTCACCGGACGCGGAGCCCCACCTAAAATGTTGAATTGCTACTATATTTTAATCTGTGACACCTCCTATAAAACCAGGTGTCTCGCCCATATTAAATCAGTTTAGCAAGACCGTTAGCATTAAAAAATGCTAACGAGACGGAACGGGGTTTTAATCTTTGCTTTTGTACTAACATATTTAGATCTAGTAGAGGGGTTGCTGAGGGCTTCGATAAGAGAGGAGTTTGCCTCAAGGAGGATGACTCTCTCCACCGCAGAGTTAGCCTCCCTAAGTCCGCGCGCGAGTGCGCGGATCTTAGAGAGATCAAAAGACGTAATAAATGCAATGTCAGCTGCTAAGTCAGACTGACACATTTTGGTAGGCCTAGAGGAGGCAGGGGGGGGCGAGGGGTTAGCGGTCGGCTCCTGCGGGCGACGAGGAGGGGAGGGCTTTGCCTGAAGGGCTCGGCTGGTGTAAGGGAGGGCCTTTGCCCATGCGGAGGCAGTGGGCGCAGGGGGGGAGGGGACCACGGCCAGCTTAGGAGCGGCTTGAGTGTATTGGGGGGTGGGGCTCCGTACACGGTCGGGGAACCTCTTTGCCACCTTTCTGTTGTTTGGCGCTTTTGGCGCCATAGGGCAACCGCGATAGTTCGCGGTATGCCCGACGGCGCGACAGAGCACGCACGCGTTTTAGTTCAAGACTTTCTGGCTAGACACCAAATCGATGTTATGCTAGTGCAAGAGACCTTCTTGAAACCCGCCCATCGCAATCCTGGAATTGCTAACTATCAGATGGTTCGTAATGACAGACAAAACGCCAAAGGCGGTACAGTCATTTACTACAAGAGGTCTCTGCACTGCATTCCTCTCGATACCCCCCCCCTGACTGACTTAGAAGCCTCTGTGTGTAGACTCGCGATGACCGGTCATCCTTCGATCATTATAGCCTCGTGCTATCTCTCTCCTAGCAAAACACTACTTGGAAGCGATCTTTTAGCTCTCTTAAATCTTGGAAGCTCCGTCATACTGGCGGGTGACTTCAACTCTAAGAATGTCCTTTGGAATTGTGTTGCCAACAATCCAAATGGAATCAAACTTGACAGACTAGTTGACAATTTAAACTTTGATATTATCCCTCCCTTGTCCCCGACTCACTATCCTGTCATTATAGGACACCGTCCTTCTTTTATCTTGGATATTGCCCTCTTTAAGAACACAACCCTCCGGTTGCGCTCTATAGAAGTCCTCCAGGAGCTTGACTCTGACCACCGCCCCGTCCTCACGAAACTAGGCCCACCCCCCGACCCCTCTGCCCCCACCAAGACCGTGGTGCAGTGGCATAAGCTTGAGCAAGCTCTCAAGTCTATTCACTCGCCAGACTTGGATCGAATCCCCGATGATATTAGTTCTTCTGACGATGTCACTATCGCGATCAACTCCCTGACCAATCATGTCTCAGCCGCTGTTAGCGCTTCATCGAAACAGGTCCCAGTGACGGATGACCGTCGCTTTGCCCTGCCAGATGAACTGAGGCGGTTGCTCACGGAGTCGAACGCGGCGACTCGCCACTACAGTGCCTGGCCCACTCTCGAAAATCGTGTCAGGATGCGCCGCCTGCACCGGGATGTCAGGAGGCGCATTCAGGAACACCGCGATCGCGAATGGGATACTCTGCTCTCGGGGATCGGGCCAAGTCATCTGGCTTACTGGAACTTGGCTCGATCCATGAAATCAGACGAGGTCGCCACTATGCCCCCTCTCATCTTTTTATATCTTTTCTCAGATTTTAATATCGATATCCTAAAAGCTAAGTCGTGTTCTACGAAATTTAAATATGTTGTTTTTGCATTCAACCTAAAATTTCAATTCAATCAGGTTACTAGACTTAGAAGCGGAACGTGTATTGATAACGTAATACACAACGTTAGGGGTGCCACAGGGTATGTAAGTGATTTTGCGTTGTCAGATCACACAGCGCAAATAGTAAAGGTACCAGTAAATAAATATTGCAAACTAAAGTACTGGTTTGTAAAAGTTAGAGATTACAGCATAGAAAATGTTCATAAATTCAAGCAATCTATTGCAGCATTATCATTTGCAAATGCCCTACAATGTAATGATCCAAATACTGCTTTCGATTTGTTTTATGACCTGTTTATTTTATTCTATGACTTATGCTTTCCAATCCACAAAGTCAGAGTTTACACATATAAGAAACCAAAATGGATTTCGAAGGGTATCCAAAAATGCAGCAAAATAAAAAGGACATTATTGTGGCAATACAGGCATACTAAAAATGATGTGTGTAAAAATAAGTACAAGAGTTATGCTCAGCGTTTTAAAAAAATTATAAAGCTGACACAAAAAGCTCAAAATGATTATTATATTAAAAAATCTAATAATAAAACTAAAGCTACTTGGAATATTATTAATAATCTAAAGAATAATGAACCGCCAGATAGTATCAAAAAACTTGTATTAAATAATGAACAAATCTCTGACCCTAATAAGCTTGTGAATATTTTTAATAATTATTTTATTGACATTGTTAAATTAAATAGTAATTGTAATAAAACTGACATTATCAAAAATATTAATATTAAAACTGACATTTATAATGGTATTGGTAATAATAATAATGACATAACTAAGTTTAATGGGAATCATAATATTTTGAACACTTCTAGTAGTATAAGTAAAATGTATTATAACTTAAGCACTGACATTGACAATTATAGTGGTGTTGGTAAAATATATAACAGGGACATAAATTTTTCTCCTAATTCTATATTTTTTGCACCGATTATTCCTTTTGACACCATCAAGACTATTATCTCCCTTAAAAACACAAATAGTGTAGGCTACGATGGAATATCCACCAAAATTATTAAGGAAGTTGCTATTATTGTGGCTCCTATTATAACTCATGTAATTAATCTGTGTATTGAACAAGGCGTTTTCCCGGATAAATTAAAGTTATCGATAATAAAGCCTCTATTCAAGAAAGGCAATAGAGAAGATATTAATAATTATCGCCCTGTGGCTCTGATTCCGGTAATATCTAAAATATTTGAGAAGGTTATTTACAGTAAACTAAGTAACTTTTTTGAATGCTACAATCTGTTCACAGATCGTCAATATGGATTTCGTAAGAAAAAGTCAATTAATATGGCTGTTTATGACTTCCTTTACAGAGTAGTGACAAACGTTGATAAAAGGCAAACTGCCATTGGTCTCTACATGGATATGACTAAGGCATTTGACCATGTTGACCATAACATACTTCTTGACAAGTTGGAGAGATATGGTGTAAGAGGGAATGCCAATAACCTTATTAAGTCGTATTTAAGTAATAGGCAGCAAATTACACAAATAACCAGAGTATGTCCGCGAACACTCTGTGATACAACATATACTTCAGAGCTTAGGACAGTAAGTTATGGCGTTCCCCAGGGAAGTGTACTGGGACCATTACTTTTTATTATATATATTAATGACCTTCCTAATATCACTAATAACTATATGACATTATTTGCTGACGATAGCACGATTTTATTTACTAATAACCGTTTGACTAATATAGAACCTGAGATCAACAATACATTAACATTAATTATTAATTGGCTTGAATATAATAACTTACACATTAATTTAACTAAAACATACCTAATGGACTTTAAGCAAAGACTAAACATTTTACCAAATATGGACATTAATTACTCAAATGTTAAATTAAATTTTATTGATTCTACACGGTTCTTGGGACTACAAATAGACAGTAAATTGAATTGGAAATTACACACAGATACAGTCTGCAAGCGTCTGTACCAGTACTCATATGCGCTGTATAAATTGAGTAAAGTCGCTAACTTAACGGCCTTACTTGCAGCATACTATGGGCACACTGCTTCGCTGCTGAGGTACGGAGTTATATTTTGGGGCAATTCTACCAATAAAACTAAGGTTTTTAAGGCACAGAAGAGATGCATTCGATCAATGTTTGGTCTAAGACAGACAGACACGTGTAAGGGTGTTTTCAGGCAATGGAGAATCCTCACTCTTGCCTCATTGTACATATACGAAGTGGCAATCTTTGTCCGGACGAATCAACAACGGTTTGACCGGTACCCGGTTGGCAGTCGCCTGGAGGGTCGCCTGCGTAATCATGAAGGAAAAACAGCCTTATTACGGCACAGTGTGTTCGGCATGGCGCCTATCCTTTACAACAAGATTCCTTTGTCAATACGCACCGAAAACAGCTTTGATGCTTTTAAAAATAAACTAGCGAAACTATTGGAAGAAAAGGTTTATTACTCGATTAATGAATTTCTAATTGATAAATTTTAATGTTAAACAATCTAATATATGTTATTTCTATCAATTTCAATGTTATTTAAGTTTCATATTATTTGTTTGTACTTTTTATAATTATTTTTGACATTTCTTAAGGCGCTATAGGGCCAACGAAAATTTTTATGTCAGGGTGTGAAGCACGCGGGGTCGCCCCGCCCACTGAGCGGGACGCAGGATGCGCCGAGTTCAATGACCCGAATTCTATCGGCGGGTAAGAGCGTTTTCACACGTTCCGATCCGATATCCTTATCGGAACACGTTTCCATACATTTTGTCGGTATCTGATATTGGAGACCGATAAAATGTATGAAAATTACGGCCGATAACGGTATCGCATCGGATAGTGTGGAAACTCTCTAAGGCGCCTTGCTATTATTTTCGCACATACGGTCATAAAGTAGTACAATATGCGCACAAAAAATAATAAGTTTTAGTGCTAGTAATAAATAAATAATAAAGAATTTTTACGTAAGTTTTTTTATTATTTCTGTTGGATATTTGGATAATCACATTACCTATAAAAATGGATCGTAAGGAAGGTATCTAATTGTGGCAGAAAATCAGATGTTCCATAAACAAAATAAGTACCTCATGATTCGATCCTAAGAAATTACCTCTCCGTCTCCTCCAGTGGATGTGTGCAGTGGTCTGTCCGACCTAAGACTAGGCCCTCCGACTCTTTCTGAGGAAGAGTGCAGAGGTGTGTGTCCGGCCTAAGAAATTACCTCTCCGTCTACTCCAGTGGATGTGTGCAGTGGTCTGTCCGACCTAAGAGTAGGCCCTCCGTCTCTTTCTGAGGAAGAGTGCAGAGGTGTGTGTCCAGCCTCAGAAATTACCTCTCCGTCTCCTCCAGTGGATGTGTGCAGTGGTCTGTCCGACCAAAGAGTAGGCCCTCCGTCTCTTTCTGAGGAAGAGGGCAGAGGTGTGTGTCCGGCCTAAGAAATTACCTCTACGTCTACTCCAGTGGATGTGTGCAGTGGTCTGTCCGACCTAAGAGTAGGCCCTCCGTCTCTTTCTGAGGAAGAGTGCAGAGGTGTGTGTCCAGCCTAAGAAATTACCTCTCCGTCTCCTCCAGTGGATGTTTACAGTGGTCTGTCCGAACAAAGAGTAGCCTCTCCGTCTCTTCCCGTGGAAGAGTGTCGTGGTGTGTCTGGCCTAAAAAATTACCTCTCCGTCTCCTCCAGTGGATGTTTACAGTGGTCTGTCCGACCTAACAGTATACCCTCTATCTCTTCCCGTGGAAGAGTGTCGTGGTGTCTGGCCTAAAAAATTACCTCTCCGTCTCCTCCAGTGGATGTTTACAGTGGTCTGTCCGAACAAAGAGTAGCACCTACGTCTCTTCCTGTGAAAGAATGCCGTGATGTGTTTCCGGCCTCAGAAAATACTTCTCCGTCTCCTCACGTGGATGTGTGAAGTGGTATGTCCGGCCTAAGAGTTACCCTCCGGTTTTTCCTATGGAAGAGTGCTCTGGTGTTTGTCGGGCCTAAGAAGATACCTGTGCGTCACCTCACGTGGATGTGTGCAATGGTCTGTCTGGCCTAAGAGTAGACCCTCCATTAGTTCCCGTGGAAGAGTGCCGTGATGTGTGTCCGCCCTAAGAAAATACCTGTCCGTCTCCTCAAGTGGATGTGTGAAGTGGTATGTCCGGCCTAAGAGTAACCCTCCGTTTTTTCCTATGGAAGAGTGCTGTGGTGTTTGTCCGGCCTAAGAAAATACCTGTGCGTCACCTCACGTGGATGTGTGCAGTGGTCTGTCTGGCCTAAGGGAAGACTCTCCGTGTCTTTCCATGAAAGTGTGCCGAGGTGTGTGTCCGGCCTAAGAAAATACCTGTCCGTCACCTCACGTGGATGTGTACAGTGGTCTGTCTGGCCTAAGGGAAGACCCTTCGTGTTTTCCCGTGGAAGAGTGTCGTGGTGTGTGTCCGACCTAAGAAAATACCTGTGCGTCACCTCACTTGGATGTGTGCAGTGGTCTGTCTTGCCTAAGAGTAGACCCTCCGTCTGTTCCCGTGGAATAGTGCCGTGATGTGTGTCCGGCCTAAGAAAATACCTGTCCGTCTCCTTCCGTGGATGCATTGAGCATCACATCAATCTACAAATTCTACCTATATCATTCTACAATTTTCAATGTAATAACTACTCATTTTGATTTCTAGCACAGATAATGTATGGTAGTAAATGTGTTACTACCATACATAACATACATACCATACCACCATCCAAAGGGCGTCGACGATTTTGGCATAGTCGTCAGCCGCCATTTACTTTTATTTTTAAGTTAGAGGCGCACTTTAAAAAAATTACATTTTCTAGAGGGTACGGGTCATTCGCAAAACATCCACTTCTCATAATGTACACCGCACTTTTCAAACTATTTTTTTTTTCAAAAAAGCTGGATATGGGTTACTGACTCACTGACTCATTGACATCGTTATTCTCCTAGAAGGAGTCGTTTTAGTGATGGGTCATGTTCTAGGAAAGTGTTTAGTCCGTCTGTAAAATCTGTCATTTCAAAAATCCAAGCTGACCAAAACCTTTCTTCGAAATGGTGACCGATCGGATCCGTTCAAACGACGCATCCTACTGTTTTTTGGGAAAGATAGAAGAAAAAAATAAAAAAATAAAAAAATAGATTGCTGCTCTAAAATGGGTTTTTCAAACAGACTTGTCCGACTAGACTTTGGTGAATTAAAGTTTTTTACTAAAGTTAACACTCGAAAATTTGGTTTATATAGAAATGTTGTAAGCATCTTGGTGTATATAGGGTGCAAAATCACAACTTTTTTAAAAACCATGATGGCGCATGGCGGATTGTTTGGTGGTCATTTTGTAGAATCGTAAAGTTTTCAATTTTCAAATTGAAAAAAGAGACTGCGGGCAACACCGGAGCTTGATGACTAGTAAAGGGCTATCGTGTGGGAGAACAAGTGGTGTTGCCTGGTGGAAATTGCAACTTTTTTACTTTTCGTTACATTTTACTTGTATTTATATTTTACTTTTAAAACCAAGAAGTAAAAATGTAATCATATGAAAAAAGTAAAAAGTCTAAAATAAAAAAACTCAAAAAAAATAAAATTGAAGTCATTTTATGAAAAGTCCAGTGTACATATTGCGAATAAAGGAGATGTCCAGAAGTGGTATAATATTCTGAGAAAATTTCAGAAGTTATGAAATATATCTAAAAAAAGCTTATTTATTGGGCTACTCGATTATATAAATTTTATATATTATAAAACCTCCGTTTCCGAGAAAATAATAAAATTGTTCTTGAAGGGAAAACATAATGAAACAAACATGCCAAAACCACACGTGTGTAATAAATAAATAAATAAATAATGCTGGACAGTTCACATAACACATTTCACATTTTTTATCTAGCCCCAAGCTAAGCAGAGCTTGTGTTATGTGTACTAGATAACTGATATACTTAATACAATATATTACATAGATAGATATTTTTTATTATACAAAAAAATACCCAGAACACCCTAAACAAATATCTGCGATCGCACATAAAATAAATATGCTATTTCGTCTTCTTCTGCCTGTGCCCAAAGATATGATGACTAAAATATTCTTCTTGAATGGAATACGTGCTAACACACAATTTACAATAAATTTATCTGTGCCCTGAGCTACCTGAAAAATACATATGTTTATAAGGAGGCGAGGAATGTATGTACCTATGCATATTGCTAAAGGTACTATTATCATTACAGGCAGCTCCTATCTATTAGTGAACTCTACAACAGTGTAGGTGGGTATCTACTTAGAATGTATCCTGAACCTACACAGAACAGATAAACTAATAAGTGAAGTATTAGTAATAACGCGACAACATGGAACGAAGGTAGGATAGTCGTATGAAAAGTTCTTTGTGGTTGTCTGTCTGCGGCCTGTCTCGCTAGCTAGAGAGTATCAAAATTCCTTAGTCTGCCTGCCAAAGAGCGTCAAGTTCACCTTTTGGGAGTGTTACAAGTTCTAACTATATTTTGAAAAAAAAAACAACATTTGAATCAAGTTTAAAAAAACTGAGGTACATTTATTATTTTTCATTAGCTGCAAAATAGCCAAATA
The DNA here is from genome assembly GCA_932527175.1 of Operophtera brumata. Classification (NCBI taxonomy): domain Eukaryota; kingdom Metazoa; phylum Arthropoda; class Insecta; order Lepidoptera; family Geometridae; genus Operophtera; species Operophtera brumata. The sequence continues at coordinate 2,847,975 of OW052226.1, forward strand.
ATTAATACCCTTTCTCCGTAAATAACTATTATGTTGCTTAGAATTTCTAGTTATTTTTATACCGGCCTTCATATATTTTTTGGACATCTCCTTAATCTATTTGAGCAAAAAAATTGAGTGTATATTTTGCGAAGTGGAGGTTATGCGAAGTGGTCATATTGAGAATAAGTGCGATGTACATTACAAGAAGTGGACGTTTTGCGAATGAGTTGTATCCTCTAGCCATAGCACAATAACTAGTGGGTCGGTGGTGCGTGAGGTGCTGCAGCTGGCGTACAGTTTTCCTTTGCCGCTTACTCGCGTGTATGCACAAACCTCTACAAACCCCTGCAAACCCTACCAACACTACAAACCCCTACAAAATCCTACAAACCCTACAAACTCCTTCCAACGCCTACGAACCTCTATAAATCTACTTTGATTTTGACCCTTAACCTTGACCTGTACCTGTACCTGTACCTGTACCTGTACCTGTACCTGTACCTGTACCTGTACCTGTACCTGTACCTGTACCTGTAATTATACCTGTACCTGTACATGCTCCTGCACTAATTAATACGAATGTCGCCTCTTCGTTTATCTCACTCACTCGACCATCGTTCCACTCAGTGGAATCGTTCCACTTCGTGTCACGCTGGTCTCGTTAGCTCGATAAGCTACAGCAAAGTTAATTTGAAGAGAGAAAACTAACGTAATATTCGTAATCAGCACCCACAAATTACTTGAAAACGACACCCATATTAGTTTTTTCTGATCTTACCATTTTATAGGGTTACCAGCTTACCTACTAACTTACCCACGTAACCAAAAAATTTAAGTAATATTCGTAATCAGCAACTACAAATTACTCAAAAACGACACCCATATTAGTTTTTTCTTATATTACCTTTACGCAAGGTTGCCAGGTTACCTTCCTACTCACTTACATACGTACCTGACTGCAAATTTGATGATTTATTCGCAATCGAACGTTACTATCGTTTTTTTCAGTCTCTCGATTATACAAGCACCGTTTCCTCCCAGGGTTACCAACAATATACAAATTTATATAGTCAAAGGTTATTTTTAAGGGCTTCCTTCATAATACCACATACATTTTATTATCAAAAACTTAATTATTTATATATATTTGGAGAAAATCTAAGAAATTGCCCTAAAAACGGGGAAAATATTTCCACCTGGCAACACCACTTGTCCTCCCACACAACAGCCCTATACAAGTCATCAAGCTAAGTGTTGCACACAGTCTCTTTTTTTCAATTTGTAAATTTTATATTCCACCATTTAACAAAATGGCCGCCACACCATCTGCCATGTTGGTTTTGAAAAAAGTTAGGATTTTCGTATATTCACCGAGATGCTGGCAACATTTCTGCATAAACAAAATTTTCGAGTGTTAACTTTGGTAAAAGACTTTAATTAACCAAAGTCTAGTCGGACAAGTCTGTTTAAAAAAGCCATTATAGAGCAGCCTTCTATTTTTTTTTGTTTGTAACATTTTTCTTTAATTTTCCCATAAAACAGTTGGACGCGTCGTTTGAACGGATCCGATCGGTCACCGTTTCAAAGAACTGTTTTGGTCAGGACCAAAAGTGTGTACATTATGAAAAGTGGACGTTTTGCGAATAAGCCGTATCCTCTAGCCATTTATGTACAGTTTTCAAAGTGCGCCACTAACTTGAAAATAAAACTAAATGGTGGCTGACGACTATTCCAAAATCGTCGACGCCCTTTGGATGGTGGTAGCCGGTAACACATTTACTACCATACATTTTCTGTCCTAGTAATCAAAATGTAGTTAACATTGAAAATCTTATCCTAATGCAATAGGTGGAATTAGTAGGTACATTGATGTGATGCTCATTGCATCCACGGGAGGAGAAGTAGAGGTTTTTTTTTGGCTGGACACACACCACAGCCCTCTTCCATGGGAAAAAACGGAGGGTTAATCTTAGGCTGGACATACCACTTCACACATCCACTTGAGGAGACGGAGAGGTTATTTCTTAGGCCAGACAAACACCACAACACTCTTCCATAGGAAAAAACGGAGGGTTACTCTTAGGCCGGACATACCACTTCACACATCCACTTGAGGAGACGGAGAGGTATTTTCTTAGGCCGGACACACATCACGGCACTCCTCCACGGGAACAGACGGAGGGTCTACTCCTAGGCCAGATAGACCACTGCATACATCCACGTGAGGTGACGCACAGGTATTTTCTTAGGCTGGACAAACAACACAGCACTCTTCCATAGGAAAAAACGGAGGGTTACTCTTAGGCCGGACATACCACTTCACACATCCACTTGAGGAGACGGAGAGGTATTTTCTTAGGCCAGACAAACACCACAATACTCTTCCATAGGAAAAAACGGAGGGTTACTCTTAGGCTGGACATACCACTTCACACATCCACTTGAGGAGACGGAGAGGTATTTTCTTTGGCCAGACAAACACCACAGCACTCTTCCATAGGAAAAAACGGAGGGTTACTCTTAGGCCAGACATACCACTTCACACATCCACTTGAGGAGACGGAGAGGTATTTTCTTAGGCCAGACAAACACCACAACACTCTTCCATAGGAAAAAACGGAGGGTTACTCTTAGGCCAGACATACCACTTCACACATCCACTTGAGGAGACGGAGAGGTATTTTCTTAGGCCGGACACACATCACGGCACTCTTCCACGGGAACAGACGGAGGGTCTACTCCTAGGCCAGATAGACCACTTCACACATCCACGTGAGGTGACGCACAGGTATTTTCTTAGGCTGGACAAACAACACAGAACTCTTCCATAGGAAAAAACGGAGGGTTACTCTTAGGCCGGTCATACCACGTTACATATCCACGTGAGGTGACGGACAGGTATTTTCTTAGGCCGGACAAACACCACAATACTCTTCCATAGGAAAAAACGGAGGGTTACTCTTAGGCCGGACATACCACTTCACACATCCACTTGAGGAGACGGAGAGGTATTTTCTTTGGCCAGACATACACCACAGCACTCTTCCATAGGAAAAAACGGAGGGTTACTCTTAGGCCGGACATACCACTTCACACATCCACTTGAGGAGACGGAGAGGTATTTTCTTTGGCCAGACAAACACCACAGCACTCTTCCATAGGAAAAAACGGAGGGTTACTCTTAGGCCAGACATACCACTTCACACATCCACTTGAGGAGACGGAGAGGTATTTTCTTAGGCCAGACAAACACCACAACACTCTTCCATAGGAAAAAACGGAGGGTTACTCTTAGGCCGGACATACCACTTCTCACATCCACTTGAGGAGACGGAGAGGTATTTTCTTAGGCCGGACACACATCACGGCACTCTTCCACGGGAACAGACGGAGGGTCTACTCCTAGGCCAGATAGACCATTGCACACATCCACGTGAGGTGACGCACAGGTATTTTCTTAGGCCAGACAAACACCACAACACTCTTCCATAGGAAAAAACGGAGGGTTACTCTTAGGCCGGACATACCACTTCACACATCCACTTGAGGAGACGGAGAGGTATTTTCTTAGGCCAGACAAACACCACAATACTCTTCCATAGGAAAAAACGGAGGGTTACTCTTAGGCCGGACATACCACTTCACACATCCACTTGAGGAGACGGAGAGGTATTTTCTTTGGCCAGACAAACACCACAGCACTCTTCCATAGGAAAAAACGGAGGTTTACTCTTAGGCCAGACATACCACTTCACACATCCACTTGAGGAGACGGAGAGGTATTTTCTTAGGCCAGACAAACACCACAACACTCTTCCATAGGAAAAAACGGAGGGTTACTCTTAGGCCAGACATACCACTTCACACATCCACTTGAGGAGACGGAGAGGTATTTTCTTAGGCCGGACACACATCACGGCACTCTTCCACGGGAACAGACGGAGGGTCTACTCCTAGGCCAGATAGACCACTTCACACATCCACGTGAGGTGACGCACAGGTATTTTCTTAGGCTGGACAAACAACACAGCACTCTTCCATAGGAAAAAACGGAGGGTTACTCTTAGGCCGGACATACCACGTTACATATCCACGTGAGGTGACGGACAGGTATTTTCTTAGGCCGGACAAACACCACAATACTCTTCCAGAGGAAAAAACGGAGGGTTACTCTTAGGCCGGACATACCACTTCACACATCCACTTGAGGAGACGGAGAGGTATTTTCTTTGGCCAGACAAACACCACAGCACTCTTCCATAGGAAAAAACGGAGGGTTACTCTTAGGCCGGACATACCACTTCACACATCCACTTGAGGAGACGGAGAGGTAGTTTCTTAGGCCAGACAAACACCACAACACTCTTCCATAGGAAAAAACGGAGGGTTACTCTTAGGCCGGACATACCACTTCTCACATCCACTTGAGGAGACGGAGAGGTATTTTCTTAGGCCGGACACACATCACGGCACTCTTCCACGGGAACAGACGGAGGGTCTACTCCTAGGCCAGATAGACCATTGCACACATCCACGTGAGGTGACGCACAGGTATTTTCTTAGGCCAGACAAACACCACAACACTCTTCCATAGGAAAAAACGGAGGGTTACTCTTAGGCCGGACATACCACTTCTCACATCCACTTGAGGAGACGGAGAGGTATTTTCTTAGGCCAGACAAACACCACAGCTCTCTTCCACGGGAAGAAACGGAGGGTCAACTCTTTGGTCAGACAGACCACAGCACATCCCACATCCACTAGAGGGGACGGAGAGGTAATTTCTTTGGCCAGATCTCTACTCCTACTAGGTATGTAGCTATCTAAAGTAACAGTATGAAGTCAGAGTTTATTTGCAAAACAAATCGGATAATGTATTTGTTTACCTAGGTTTACTTTTACTTACCTTTGTCACAGAATAAATAATAGTACAAGTACCTATGTTGGCTCTTTTCATAATTATGATTTGCGAGTAGCCTGACTTGATAGTTTCCATTTCATCCGTAGTCACGTGACCGATGGCGGGAAAATTGACACAGATCCTGCCTCGATGCGGTCTGCGACCGGTCTGAGCAAGCCGAGCGCACGCTCTGGTACTTCTAATTGTGTTTAAAAAATTATATAAAAAATCCCTTTTAGTTTTGCTAAATTTTGTTAATGACTTCACTAATTTAAATAAAAATGAACATGACACCAAGTGTTTCATAAGTTAAAACGTGAAAGAAGTAAGTCAAAAACATGATTTCAATTTTAAAAAGGTGGTATCTTTGTGTTTTTTTTTTATTGAGTGAAGTAATTCAAATAGTGTATTGAATTAATGATTTCACTAGATAAAATGATCAAGAATATCATATATTTTTTTCTTCATAGAAAACTATAAGAATTCTTATCAACAACTTTAAAATTCTAGACACATTTGTGAACCTATGGCGTCTTAATTAATTTTGTTATTTGCTTGTATAAAATGTTGTAGGCCAGACATGGCAGACTAGAGATGCACATTAAGACCTTAACACCAACAAATGTTACCACCTAGATCTAACAGCAATAAATCATTTATCATTTATCATTTATCATCCATCCTAATCTACCCCCCGCGTTCGATGACGATGAAAAAGCCAACTGCCTGGCTGAAACTCTCGAAGCTCAATGCTCTCCCAGTCTTGAGCCTGTAGACCCTGAGCACCTCGATACGGTGAACAGCGAAGTCGAAAGGCTCATCTCTCAGCCCCCCTCCGCCCCAGCCCTACCCCCGATTAAAGCCTCAGAGGTACTTTCGATTATCAAGGATCTTCATCCTAGGAAAGCCCCTGGTGCCGACGGCATCAGCAATAGAGTACTCAAGCAGTTCTCTATTGCACTCATTTATCTTCTAGTCAGCATCTTTAATGCGGATATGTCCACTTGCACCTTCCCCGATGCCTGGAAAGAAGCCAATGTCATTGGTATTCGAAAACCAGGCAAAGATCAGTCACAGCCTTCGAGCTACCGCCCTATTAGTCTCCTCAGTTCCCTGGGGAAGATATATGAGCGTCTCCTCCTCAACCGGCTCTGGTCCATTGTCAATGAGCTAAAGCTCCTCCCGAATGAGCAGTTTGGCTTTCGAGCCAGACACTCATGTCCCCAACAAGTGCTTCGCATCACGGAGCATGTCCTATCCAAATTCAATCATACCTGGCCTGCGGGTACGGGAGCTGTCTTCCTCGACGTGGCGAAAGCCTTCGACAAAGTCTGGCACAACGGCTTGATTTACAAGCTCTCTAAATTCGGAGTACCAGATAGACTCGTGCTCATCCTACGAGACTACCTCCAAAATCGTAGCTTTCGCTATCGCGTGGAAGGTACGCTCTCCGACCCGCATCCCATAAGAGCCGGAGTCCCCCAGGGCTCCGTCCTCGCCCCCCTCCTATTCACGCTGTATACTAGCGATATGCCCCGGTCCCACCATCAAGTGGAAATCGCCCTTTTCGCGGATGACACAGCCCTATATACATCGGATCGGAATCCGAATCGGGTGTGTATAAGACTGCAATCCGCTCTCACTGCACTAGGTGCATGGTTCCGCAAATGGCGCATTGAGGTAAACCCAACGAAGAGTGCAGCAGTGTACTTTTCGCGGGGGCGCCCTACACCCCGTGCGATCCATCTCTTTGACAAACCCATTCCCTGGGTAAAGTCAGCCCGTTACTTGGGAGTGATCCTTGATAGTCGCTTGACCTTTCTCCCTCATATCAAAAAAGTTAGCAATCACGCTAAATTCATTCTCGGTCGTCTTACTCCTCTCGTATGCAAGAAGAGTAAAATGTCCCTTAGAAATAAGGTGACACTTTACAAAACTTGCATACGACCTATCATGACATACGCCTCTGTGGTGTTTGCTCATTCCCAACATGTCCGAAAGATCCAAGTAGTCCAAAACCGTTTCTTGCGTAAGGCCACAGGTTCGCCTTGGTACGTACGCAATGTAGACCTCCACCGCGACCTAGATTTAGAGTCGATTGCCAGTTTCATGAAGCTCGCCTCCCGGCGGCATTATGACCTGGCAATAAATCATACCAACCCTCTCATATCCTCCATCCCCGACTACCCCACAGAGCCTCCCTCTGATCAGTCCCTCCGTAGACCAAGACATGTTCTTGGTGATCCTGATGACCCTATCACTACCGCAAATGCGGTAGTGACGTCATCCAGTCAAGACAGAGACAACACTCTACCTTTGCACCGACCTCGCCGGCGAGGTCGACGAACCTTCTAAGTACCTTCTGTACCCTACGCCTAAACGGGTACAAGCATGTTCCGGGGCGTTTTGCTCGTTCCTCCCCAACCGGCAACAGCCCAAGCCGAGGTCCGTACCTAAGTGGTGCCCTTGTGCTAGTTGCCCCAACCTAACTTTGCAGGTTGAGCGCCATCCGCGCTCACCAAAAGCCCGGTAACGCAGTCATGACCCCAGGCGGTCAACTGCATTAAAATCCATTCGAAAAATTAAAAAAAAAAAAAAAAAAAAACAGTTCAGCTAGGAACGGACAACCTCTCGGTAATGACTATACTAGTCATAGCCTCTGGAAGTCCAATCCCCTGGAGTAAGGTAGCCGGATGGTCCTAATACTTAGGTACTCAGCCACTGCCTAACCCTTTGGGATAGTATTTCTATATCATAGCTAGGCTCGACCTGTGAGGTATCCATACGAACCTACATAGAAGACGCACGAGTGATCGTACCTACTTGTAAAAGCGATCGTACCTACTCGCAACCATTCGTACCTATCTAAGTACGAACTACCGACCATTGTAACCTAGTTACTAAGAATCTCTGAAGATTGTAATTGAGTTAAATGCCAATAAACCTGACTTATTGAATACTGTGCATTTTTATACTTCACCTCCCCTACACTACTACTTTTTGACGAAACAAGCTGATGGCCCACCTGATGTTAAGCGGTAACCTCTGCCTATGAACAGTGCATTCCCACATAGGTCACGTCCACCTAGGACGCACCCTATGGTGCATTGCACTGCGCCCGCCACCCCCTCAGACATAAAGATGAAAAGTCTCATGTGCCTGTAATTTCAATATATTTAATAATGACTACATATTTTCGCAATTGTTTTGAAGAATTCCCATTTTCTGGTCAACACCAATTGTATTCTTTTACAAGAAGTTCCATATTTTTTTCAATGTGTGTATGTTCGATTAAAATCTTGCAAGCTGAAATAGAAACACTTCCTGACAACCGATTGAGATAAAAATTTGCATACCTGTCAAGTTCTGATGACAATACAATATTATGATGACAGCAAAGATCTGATGATAGAGACGGAAGGTGGCCAACGGAATTCCTCGAGGGTTACTCCATTTCGTCTTGATAGATATCCTTGATGGATAGAATGGCCGTGATTAGGTTTAGGCTCATTTTGATCGGCTCACGGTCCTGCTTAATAATTTCATCATCATTATCATCAGTCGGATGTAAACTACTTAAAAGCTTGTTTTTAATAATATGTTTTTTGACAGAGCTTATTTTATAGCTTACTAGCAGCACCTCGCTGTTTCACCCGCGTACGTATAGATCCAGTGGGAATATCGGGATAAAAAATTGCCTATTCCTATGCCTATTCTGGGAGTCCAGTTACCTCCATTCCAAATTTCATCCAAATCCGTCCAGCCGTTTCAGCGTGAAGAAGTAACAAACACACTTACACACACATACACATACACACACACACCAACTTTCGCATTTATAATATTAGTAGTGGCGACCTCTGTGGCGCGGCTGGCGATGGTTATCCTGCGTCGCAGGAGGTTGCGGGTTCGATTCTCGCCTCGGAACAAATAATTTGTGCGATCTGCAGATATTTGTTCCGGGTGTTCTGGGTGTTTTCTATGTATAATAAAAAATATCTATCCATGTAATGTATTGTATTATGTATATCAGTTACCTAGTACCCATAACACAAGCTCTGGCTTAGCTTGGGGCTAGATAATGTTGTGTGAACTTGTCCAGCATTATTTATTTATTTATTAATTTAGTAGGATTTTATAGGCTTCGACTAAAATTGGTACTAAAGACAAATTCGCTGAAAATATTAGTTTCGCTAGATCTATCTATAAAATAACTAAGCTTGCAACACCTCCAGGCATCGTAAAGTCACTTTATGGATCTAATTACATGTTTATTGCTTCGAAGGCTGATAACGTGTCAGGTCTGGTGGAAAACTTAGTCATAAAGCATGTGCTATATTTCCTGCAAAAAGAACCAATAAGTCTATACTTGACCAACTGGCCATCAATACCAGACTCTCCACCATCTGCTACCAGTGAGTTCCCAGTTTTTTTTTATACAATTTTAGATGACGGAACAAGCAGATGGCCCACCTGATGTTAAGCGGTACCCTCTGCCTATGAACAGTGCATTATCACATAGGTCACGTCCACCAAGTATGCGCCCTATGTGGCATTCCACTGCGCCCGTCACCCTGAGACATAAAGACGGAAAGTCTCATGTGCCTGTAATTTCACCGGCACCCATACCCTTCAAACCGGAACACAGTAATGCGAGCACTACTGCTTTGCGGCAGAAATAGTTATGGACAGATAATAGACAGACAGATAACCTTGAAAAACTGGTTGTAATGGGAAAAGTGGATGGAAAAAGACCGCGCGGCCGATCACCAAGTCGCTGGTCTGATCAAGTCAAGGCACTCACTGGCCTCCCTATCACCGCTGCCCTGAGACAAGCCGAGGATAGAACAGCGTGGAAGAAGCTCGTCAGCATCTCTACTAAATCCTTTCAAGGCGGGCACGACCTTCAATAATGAAGAATACGCTGAAGAAGAAGAGATATTTTATGAGGATTTGCCGGTATATGATGTTGGAGGCTATGCTATCGAAAAAGCCTGGGTCAATCTTCCTGGTTCAAGCCTGCTGATGGCAAAATTCGAAGTTGTAGGAGAAACTCCGAGCATAGCCCGTTCCATAGCTCGCTGTGCAACCTTGAACTGGTGGATTAGCCAACCGTGAGTGTTCACGTTTCGGCACCACAAGTCATTACTGGTAGGACGCACGGATAAAATCTGAAATGAGATTATCCGACAGAGAACTAAAGTCATTGACATAGCTCACCGGATTAGCAAGCTGAAGTGGCAATGGGCTGGTCATATATGCCGAAGAAGCGACCACCGTTGGGGTAAGCGAGTTCTTGAGTGGAGACCGCGTCTTGGCAAACGTAGCGTGGGGCGCCCTCTGGCTAGGAGGAACGATGACCTACGAAAGGCGGCGGCAGAGAGTGTATGAGAAAAGCCAAACACCGGGTTCAGTGGCGCGTATTGGGAGAGGCCTATGACTAGCAGTGGACTAGTGTGGGCTGATGATAATGAAGTTGTAGGTTCCTAGTAGGTAGGTACTCACAGTTAACTACAAGATTGTTTGAGATTTTTCTCAACATAAAAACTAATTTGTTTAAACTTTAAAGGTAGTTTTTTTTAAACTATGATAGACCTAGGTTTGACCACGATCTCACCTATTGGTAAGTGACGATGTTGGCGAAGATGAAGCACAAAGGTCTAGAAGGCACCTATTCACTCTATTGAAGGTAAGGTTTAGGTAAAGATGGTAGTTGGAACAGGTCGTAAAGTTCCTGGGAGCATTCCTCGAAATGTAACCTATAGAAGATCGAAAGGCATGCAACCTTACGGCGGTGCTCGAGACTCTGGATCTTAGTCTCCGCCATATGTTGCTCAACTATAAGCCTGAAAGCTCTGCGTTCGGTCGAGTCCAAGGCAGCAAGCTGGTGTTTGGCCGAACCATCCAAAACTAGCAGTAGTACTCCATACCAGACCGGACTTGTGCTTTGTATAGACTCGGAAGCTGTCCTGGTGTGAAGTAGGGTTAACTTTATTCTACCTACCTAACTTCATTGTACATCATGAATGTAGTAGTACATGGATTGAGTGCTAAAATAGCATAGAGTGTTCCTTCTTACTCCTATCCTAGAAGATAGTTTGCTATCCTATGTTAGAGAGAAACAAATATATTGTCACACGACAGTCGTTTTTCCGTTCCGTACCCTCAATTTTGGTATCATACATATACATCTCCATAGATTGTTACCATGAATGTACTAGTAATTTGACATTTGGCCTGGTACGACTTACACAAATAAGAACAGAGAGATTTATGCTTGTCTCATTCCAACACATTAATACATTCATATAAAAGAATGAGACTGGTATAATCGATACCGTTTCGTTTTTAGCCTTAGTTCCATGCTTTAGTTCTTATTCCGAGGTGTACATTTTATTTTACTTCAAACATTGACTTAACTCTAAGACGCTCTCCGTGTTCTGAGCCCATTTTAGCTGAGAAATTAAATCTTGCAAGTATTAGCTCAGCAAAAGAATCGTTTTAAGTTTAATGGCTTCTTTGAAGCAACTTCTCTGAACGGGGAAGGGAAACTTCTATTTTTCTTGCTTCGGAATAAAAAGTTTGTTTCAGATAATGTCTAAGTTACTGCTTCTGTGAAGTAAATGGTTGTTTTATTAAAATGTAGGTAATTATACCTAGTACACAACTATCATCATCATCAGCCTACAGAAGACCACTGCTGGAGATAGGCTGATAGATAGATAGAGATAGATTACAGCGACGCGTGACCTGAGAGCTGGCTCTTATCTGGCTCAACGCATTAGTATTGCCATTCAGCGTGGCAATGAAAGAAAGAAATAAAGAAACGTTTATTTATGACTATACAAACAAAGACACACACCAACAAATAAGCAAACAAGATAGAATAAAATGTTGTTCTAAATAAAATCTAGAACCACAGATGAAATAATACTATACCTAGAACATATAGGTACAATTTTTTTTTTTTTTTTATATAATAAGGTGACAAACAAGCATACGGCCCGCCTGATGTAAAGCAGTCACCGCCGCCTATGGACATCTGCAACACCCACGGTATTGCAAACGCGCTGCCTACCATTAAGAGCCCTATTGATATTTCTCTTGAATTTACCCATATTGTACAAATTACACAGAAATAAAAAATAAGGCAATTTGTGTGTGTGCCTGACGTAAGCCACAAAAGGGAATGCAGCCAGCATCTTAGGGACGCTTCCGTCTGGTTGTGATTTGGATCAGTTGAGCTACCTTTCGATCGTTAGCAGCGGTCTTCAGGTAGCACAACTGTTCCATAGGTATGTATTTTGTACATATTAGTTGTATTATTAGTAGTAGTAGTAGTAGAGCTTTTTTGTGAAAGAGTTCGTCCGGGGAAGTACTACCACCATACCTATTTCTGCCGCAAAGCAGTAGTGCTCGCATTGCTGTGTTCCGGTTTGAAGGGTAAGGGTGCCGGTGAAATTACTGGCACATGAGACATTTCATCTATGTCTCAGGGTGGCGGACGCAGTGCAATGCCACATAGGGTGCGTCCTAGGTGGACGTGCCCTATGAGGTAATGCACTGTTCATAGGCAGAGGTTACCGCTTATCATCAGGTGGGCCATCTGCTTGTTCCGTCATTCAGTAGTATAAAAAAAAAAAAAAAAAAAAAAAATTTTGTACATACCTTGTATTCGTTGTATTATTCTTTCTGTAAATAAATGTATAGAGATAGATTAGTTTCTTAAATAAATTGTCCAATCTATGTATATTTACGTACCGTGTGTGATACACCTTCAGTAATTTGAACGTTGAAACTGAGCTGATTATCCCCACAATGGGCTGGCCAATCAACAAAATGGCCCAGTAAATTGTTATTTCAAATTGTATAAACGAAGCCTCGTTAGGACAAAGGGCCTAAATAATACAAAGGATGAATGGGACAGAGCCTGCTTTGCATAGATTTAATAATGACGACTAGCTGTGCCGGCGACGTCGTTCGAGCGGGTACATCTTCTGAACCCTGCATGATATCAAAACATACAAACTTAAAAAAGTAAGTTAAAATTCCTGTTTTAACAAAATTTCATTGAAATCGGTTCAGCCGTTTCAACGTAATTGAGTAATAAACATCCAAGCATCCAACCATTAAAACTTCCATTTTTTCCCCCCTATATTGTCCCATTGCTGGGCAAAGGGTTAAAAAAAAAGTGTGTTTATATCTGTTTTACACCTGTAATCAAACTGTGACTTTTTAAGTGATATTATTCACTAGTGAGTTATAGAGACAGATGAACATTTACACAGAGTGTGTATTTCTGTTTTACACCTTTAATCAAACTGTGACTTTTTAAGTGATATTATTCACTAGTGAGTTATAGAGACAGATGAACATTTACACAGAGTGTGTATTTCTGTTTTACACCTTTAATCAAACTGTGACTTTTTAAGTGATATTATTCACTAGTGAGTTATAGAGACAGATGAACATTTACACAGAGTGTGTATTTCTGTTTTACACCTGTAATCAAACTGTGACTTTTTAAGTGATATTATTCACTAGTGAGTTATAGAGACAGATGAACATTTACACAGAGTGTGTATTTCTGTTTTACACCTTTAATCAAACTGTGACTTTTTAATTGATATTATTCTCTAGTGAGTTATAGAGTCAGTTGAACATTTACACAGAGTGTGTATTTCTGTTTTACACCTGCAATCAAACTGTGACTTTTTAATTGATATTATTCACTAGTGAGTTATAGAGACAGATGAACATTTACACAGAGTGTGTATTTCTGTTTTACACCTGTAATCAAACTGTGACTTTTTAAGTGATATTATTCACTAGTGAGTTATAGAGACAGTTGAACATTTACATAGAGTGTGTATTTCTGTTTTACACCTGTAATCAAACTGTGACTTTTTAATTGATATTATTCTCAAGTGAGTTATAGAGACAGTTGAACATTTACACAGAGTGTGTATTTCTGTTTTATTATTATTTTCTTCACAAGTGTGTTGAAAATGTCTTATAATACACGTGTGTATTGATGGTTATTGTCCTCGGCTCTCTTAAGACCCTCACCTAACAGTTCGGGTCTCAATGGCGCCTCAGCGGTAATCACCGATATTACACACTTGTACCATAATGTACTATGGCAATGCCTCTGGTGTAGCAGATGTCAATAGGCGACGGTAACCGCTTACCATCAGGCGGGCCGTATGCCAGTTTGTCGAGCCATTACATAAAAAAAACATTGTATATTTGACATTTATGATATTACTGGGGTAGCTACAACGTACCTTTTACAGCACCGGAAGCGCCCTGCGTTCCGGTTTCACTAGTTCATTCACCCTGACCGGAAGAAATACGGTCAGCGGCCGGAAGCAGATTTGTCCACGGGCCGGATGTAGCCTTACCTACGTTCCAACACATAGGTACCTTATTATCTAGTTAGGTATTCATGCTGCCCCCAATTCGGCTACATTACCGACTATATGACAAATAACTGTACTTACTCTACTTTATATACACAAAACGGAGGATAAAATATATGATGGATAAATAGATAAGTATAGCACAGACGTGATAATGATCGACTATGTAGACAGGTATCTAAAACTGCATTGATGCGGAAGAGTGTATTCTCTATGGCTCCGATAATTTATAATAAAATCCCTAAGTGCTTTAGTGATCTTAACGTCAACTTATTTAAGTCAAAATTTAAAAAGTTATTAATTGAGAAATGCTATTATAATATTGACGAATTCCTGAATGACAAATTTTAATTTTAATATAATGTACCTAATAAATGTTTTTTTTTTTTTTTTTAATGTATTTTTAGTAATTTGTCTAATTTTTTATTTATTTCATGTAACATAGACTCATAATAATTGTATTTAATAATGGAATTTGAATGATATTATTTTAAATTAATTGGTTGTGTTTTTAAATTTTCTATGTAAAAATAAATAATTTAAACTAACTAAATTAGCATGCCATCCTCTCCATTCGCACGCCGGCAGCGGCCAAACATATTGTGTCCTACTAATATTTATACCATCAATTTGTACATATGTTTAAGCAAATAAATTATCTTTATCTTTATCTTTATCTTTATCTTTATCTTTATCTTTATCTTTATCTTTATCTTTATCTTTATCTTTATCTTTATCTTTATCTTTATCTTTATCTTTATAGCACACCAAATACATTTTTTTATGTTATTTTTTTTTCAATTTTATCTTTTATGAAGTTTGTGGTCGTAACCGTGTGCTCGTCAAAATGAGCAAAAACACGGCCAGTCTATTATTATCTATCGAGGAGTTCCGTTGTACTTCCGTCTCCATCATCAGATAGGCTCGCTGTCACCATAATATTGCATTGTCATCGGAACTTGGCAGGTATGAAAATATCGTCTCAATCGGTTGAGGATAACTGCTTTAAAATTCAGTTTCAAGATTCCACCCGGAAAAACATATTCCACCCGGACGTATTATTTTATCTGTGACCCGGATTTACATTGCAAGTTAATATAAAAAGCTTATAAAAATATACGCAAAAAGGAACAAAAATTAATAAAAGTAACGTAGTTACTGGCTAACTGGCCCGGAGTTGCTGGCTTCTCTTCGCTTTTCTGCTCCATCAAGGCAGAGCGTCTAGCTTTAAAGCTTTTCAGGCCGATTGTTGCAAGACCAATCTTGGGCTTAATGCTCCTTTGAACAGGATGGTTCGCCAGTATAACTGCGTGTCTAAGGTCGAAGGCGTTGATTTGTTCTACGGAAGCTTACCCAATTTTAGGAAAAATCTCGCTAAGTAATGTTTTCACTTAAAAATTAGGTTTTATATGTATGTTTGTTTTGTTAAAATTTAATTTCAATTTGTAGGACATGTTGTATTTTTTAATTAATTTGTGATAATGTTTTATTTTTAATTTTTTAATCTGTTCTCGCTCTTTATTATTAATAGCATGTTGTTAGTCATCTATAATTGTGGTAGCACTTGGCACGTATAACTTATCTATCTTGTGTGTATTTACTTTTTTCGGTGTATACTATGTTGGTGACTCTAATAAATAAATATAATATAAATATAAATACAATGTACTAATATATGTGCCCTTAGTAGGTGCCGGTGAAATTACAGGCACATGAGACTGGGTGGCGGGCGCAGTGCAACTGTGCAATGCCATATAGGGTGCGTCCTAGGTGCACGTATGACGACCTCTGTAGCGCGTCAAATGTTCCAAATCACGGACAAATGTTTGTATTATCTGTTCCAGGTTTGGGTGTAATGGTCCCATGGTACTCGTAGTTTCTGATACCCACGACACAGGGGATCCTAGTGTGGGATCAGGACTATGTGTGTGACTGTTGGATGTTATGTTATGTTATGAGGTAATGCACAATAGAGAACACAAAAGGGTTAAAACTTACCTAACATCAAAGCACAGACTAAGTACGTTATATTAGTTTTTATTTCATGTAAATACATGCAGTATTACCGAAGTTATCACTACGCGAAGTTTGATTACGCGCGCTCCGCAGGCAGAGGGAGGTTTGCTTGTTTTTTTTTTTTTTTTTTTTTATACCACTTGAATGACGGAACAATCCGATGGCCCACCTGATGTTAAGCGGTAACCTCTGCCTATGAACAGTGCATTACCTCATAGGTCACGTCCACCTAGGACGCGCCCTATGTGGCATTGCACTGCGCCCGCCACCCTGAGACATAAAGATGTAAATAATTTTCACTAGAAACTCCCGTGATCATGGCGCATGCAACTGTGCCGAAATATCGGGAACATATAAAACTCAAAAATCATGGTAAATATCCCGTTTCTAGTGAAAATTATGTACATAACCATGATAGTTTCAAAAGTTATAAAGATGTAAAGTCTCATGTGCCTGTAGTTTCACCGGCACCCTTACCCTTCAAACCGGAACACAGCAATGTGAGCACTACTGCTTTGCGGCAGAAATAGGCATGGTGGTAGTACTTCCCCGGACGAACTCTTTCACAAAAAAGCTCTACTACTACTAAATTGACATTGATTGATTTTAATTGACATCAAAATAAAAGTGGTCTGCAAGGGGTATATGCCCACGGGGGAGGCACAAGAATTAGGTACATCTCTGCACAGCACCCAATACAGATGCTACTACAGCTAGACAGATGAGGCGAATGATAGCCGTACGAGCTATTTGGAGGCTCGCCAAGTGAGGGTTAGCAGACAATCGAATTGTGCTTGTCCGTACATTCGATGAAACATGTTCAGACAGGGCCTCGCTCGTATTTACAATTTAGTTCTCAGCTGGATGTCTCTTGCACTCTATGTTAGCGCTGTGGTGTGTCCAGCCTAAGAATAACCCTTCTCCTCCCGTGGATGTCGTAGAAGCCGACTAAGTTATTACCCGGACTTGTTAGAAGATTCGTTGGTATAAGATTTGTCCGCTGAGGAATGTGTTATTCCCGGAAGAAAGCGTTAGCCGAGTCATTCGTGGGCAGCAATGGAGGCTATGAGCTCACCAATTATCACGTCTATATTCCCACGATGGTGCCTCTCATGGTGAAAAGAGGTCTATTGAGGCTTTGCCTACCATTTCGGGGAAAAAGGCGTGTGTTACGTACGTATGTATGTTTTAGTTTAGTAATAGGTACATTTTATCCAAGCCGTTTATCCGCCCTAGCCAAAGGCGAAGGTAGATATTTAAGTACCTACCGGACAAAAGGGGCTTTATAAACGAGTCTGTTTTTCACTTAAGATGAATGCTCACGCTTGCGGCGCGAGATTCAAATTCGTAAGTGTTTTTTGCCCGTTACAGCTCATCAACACTTCTTCAGATAGCGAAAGTTGAGTTCGCGAGAACTAGGAGACTTAACACAGGAGACTTAACACACATGTTTTAATTGAAAGTATCTCATAAATATCATCAGTTTCGCTACGATACCTAAACAAAAAAAAAACACTGTAAAAATGAGTTTAGGAGTATCATAGATAAACTGATGATATTTATGAGATAATATCAATTTAAACATGTGTTAAGTCTCCTAGTTCTCGCGAACTCAACTTTCGCTATTTGAAGAAGTGTTGATGAGCTGTAATGAGCAAAAAACACCAAAAAATTAGAATTTAGCGCCGCAAGCGTTAACATCTACCTTAAATTGCGAGGAAATGAAACAGTGATACCTATTGTTAAAGTTTAAGACAACCTCAGACAGAAATACAATACAAAAAAAAAAATACAAAAAAAAACGCGTCGCTCCGCTCGAAAAGCGGATTTTATTGAATATCTCGAAAAATATGGATAATTTTACAAAACGTTTTTTATTAAATACGAAAACAGAGTCTACTTTACATTTTAAGTGATTAAAAAAAAAAATAGAGGACTTGCTTTTTTTCCTTTATAATTGGCGTCGCAGGGCTTGTGCATTTGCCATTTTCAAGTAGGTATAGTTTATTAATGTATTAATATAATTTGCAACGTTACAATCCTTCCAAGTCATTAAAGTTACAGTCAAGTCATGTTTTAGTATACAGTTTACAAAAAACTTTGGTAGACAATTTCCAAAAATTAGAAAAAAAAAGTCACGCTATTCACTTCAATTTAATTTCACTACACATGTGCTCTAAAGACGAGCTACATTGGTTAAAATTCCACCAAAATTACACAAAATAACTCAAAAACACTAGGAAATGAAATAAAATGAAAGTAGACGACGTCTCTCTTCGAAAATGGATGCGTTCGTTGCGGATTTAAATTTAAATACAAAACATATAATTTAAAACACATACGTGTGTGTTTTCAATACAAAACGTATAATTTAAAACACATACGTGTGTGTTTTCAATACAAAAAGTATAATTTAAAACACATACGTGTGTGTCTTCAATACAAAACGTATAATTTAAAACACATACGTGTGTGTCTTCAAATATAAAACGTATAACTTAAAACACATACGTGTGTGTTTTCAATACAAAACGTATAATTTAAAACACATACGTGTGTGTTTTCAATACAAAACTTATAATTTAAAACACATACGTGTGTGTTTTCAATACAAAACTTATAATTTAAAACACATACGTGTGTGTCTTCAATGCAAAACGTATAATTTAAAACACATACGTGTGTGTCTTCAATGCAACACGTATAATTTAAAACACATACGTGTGTGTCCTCAATGCAACACGTATAATTTAAAACACATACGTGTGTGTCCTCAATGCAACACGTATAATTTAAAACACATACGTGTGTGTCTTCAACACAAAACGTATAATTTAAAACACATACGTGTGTGTCTTCAAATATAAAACGTATAACTTAAAACACATACGTGTGTGTTTTCAATACAAAACGTATAATTTAAAACACATACGTGTGTGTTTTCAATACAAAACGTATAATTTAAAACACAAACGTGTGTGTTTTCAATACAAAACTTATAATTTAAAACACATACGTGTGAGTCCTCAATGCAACACGTATAATTCAAAACACATACGTGTGTGTCCTCAATGCAACACGTATAATTTAAAACACATACGTGTGTGTCTTCAACACAAAACGTATAATTTAAAACACATACGTGTGTGTCTTCAAATATAAAACGTATTACTTAAAACACATACGTGTGTGTTTTCAATACAAAACGTATAATTTAAAACACATACGTGTGTGTTTTCAATACAAAACGTATAATTTAAAACACATACGTGTGTGTTTTCAATACAAAACTTATAATTTAAAACACATACGTGTGTGTCCTCAATGCAACACGTATAATTTAAAACACATACGTGTGTGTCTTCAATGCAAAACGTATAATTTAAAACACATACGTGTGTGTCTTCAATGCAACACGTATAATTTAAAACACATACGTGTGTGTCCTCAATGCAACACGTATAATTTAAAACACATACGTGTGTGTCCTCAATGCAACACGTATAATTTAAAACACATACGTGTGTGTCCTCAATGCAACACGTATAATTTAAAACACATACGTGTGTGTCTTCAATGCAAAACGTATAATTTAAAACACATACGTGTGTGTCCTCAATGCAACACGTATAATTTAAAACACATACGTGTGTGTCCTCAATGCAACACGTATAATTTAAAATACATACGTGTGTGTCTTCAATGCAAAACGTATAATTTAAAACACATACGTGTGTGTCCTCAATGCAACACGTATAATTTAAAACACATACGTGTGTGTCCTCAATGCAACATGTATAATTTAAAACACATACGTGTGTGTCCTCAATGCAACACGTATAATTTAAAACACATACGTGTGTGTCCTCAATGCAACACGTATAATTTAAAACACATACGTGTGTGTCTTCAATGCAACACGTATAATTTAAAACACATACGTGTGTGTCTTCAATGCAACACGTATAATTTAAAACACATACGTGTTTGTCTTCAATGCAACACGTATAATTTAAAACACATACGTGTGTGTCTTCAATGCAACACGTATAATTTAAAACACATACGTGTGTGTCTTCAATGCAACACGTATAATTTAAAACACATACGTGTGTGTCCTCAATGCAACACGTATAATTTAAAACACATACGTGTGTGTTTTCGAGCAGCGAACGTGTTCATGCTTTTTATGATGTGGATCAGGGGTTCCCAAAGATAACGCCCCCTTGTGGGCGCTGCAGGCCTAAAGGGGGCAGTAAGAGACCCAGAAAAGAAATGGGGGCGTCAAATCAGACACACTTTCGCAATTTAATAGTTATTATAGTACGCGTCATGTAAAAAGAACGCTGGAACGCCTGAAGAAGTATGAACGCCAGCGTTCTTTTTACATTACGCGCATTATAGCATTCCTAGATACCTATGTCATTTTCATAGATAATAGACCGCGGGCAATCATGTTTTAACAAGTTTTTGTTAAATAACCCGATTTGAGCATGTTTAATCTCCGCTCACAATAATTAATTTAATTTGAAGTTATAGTGGTTTTTAGTTTATTAGGTGAAAAAATGGGGGCGCTAAATATAATTATGGGGGCGCTTAAAAATAACTTATTCTCAAAGTGGGCAGTAGACAAAATAAGTTTGTGAACCCCTAGGAAGTACTACTACATTCATGGTGAACCCCTGATGTAGATTAACATATATATATATATATATATATATATATATTTATCGATTTTTCATTAAAGATCGTGGAGATAGAGTTGATTTTAGTAGTAGTATTGCTTTTTTGTGAAAGAGTTCGTCCGGGGAAGTACTACCACCATACCTATTTCTGCCGCAAAGCAGTAGTACTCGCATTGCTGTGTTCCGGTTTGAAGGGTAAGGGTGCCGGTGAACAAGCACATTAAACTTTTCATCTTTATGTCTCAGGGTGGCGGGCGCAATGCAATGCCACATAGGTTGCGTCGTAGGTGGACGTGACCTATGAGGTAATGCACTGTTCATAGGCAGAGGTTACCGCCTCTGGGCCATCAGCTTGTTCCGACATTCAAGTAGCATAAAAAAAAAAAAAAAAAATTGTCCTTGTAATTTTTTTGAATTTGTAATATGTATGATGTGTGTGTTTTTTTTAAATTAATAAAGTAAAGTAATGTCTTATACATATCCACGCCAATTGTCCTTATTGTCTAGTAGCTATTCTCGCAATGACTACTGGCGCGTTATTCAATAAAACCGTCTATCTCCGCAGTTTATGGCGTGTTTCCGTTTATTTTACGTCTTTGCTACTTTTATTCGTCGGGCGCAGCATCTCTTGGCATTAGATAAGATATAAGAGGTATATAAAAAGTCGTACATTTACGTAAGAAATTTCGGTTCGACTTAGAGCAGGTAACATCAGATTCTAATACAAGCTTAGATGATTTTCACTAGAAACGGTATATTTACCATGATTTTTGAGTTTTAAATCTTCCCGATATTTCGGCACAGTTGCGCATCATCATCATGGCGCATGCAACTGTGCCGAAATATCGGGAACAATCAAAACTCAAAAATCATGGTAAATAACCCGTTTCTAGTGAAAATTATGTACATAACCATGATAGTTTCAAAAGTTATAAGCTTAGACAATCTTTAGACAAAGGATACAAGCAATTCATTTTGTAAAAATTAAAAAAACCCCCAACGCAATGAAACGGCTGAACCGATTTTGATCAAACATAGCTAAGAACACTCCCGACAAATTCACCTTTAAAACAAAAAAAAATCGAAATCGGTTCATCCGTTCGGGAGCTACGATGCCACAGACAGACACACACATATATACACACAACAGACACGTCAAACTTATAACACACCGTCGTTTTTGCGTCTTGGGTTAAAAATAAATATAGCTGGTGAAAAGAGACGGCACATACCTTACCTCTGGTATAAATATACTGGTGAAAAGAGACGGCACATACCTTACCTCTGGTATAAATATACTGGTGAAAAGAGACGGCACATACCTTACCTCTGGTATAAATATACTGGTGAAAAGAGACGGCACATACCTTACCTCTGGTATAAATATACTGGTGAAAAGAGACGGCACATACCTTACCTCTGGTGAACAGGTATGTTTTTGTAGTCATCATCATCACCACACTAGTCCACTGCTGGACATAGGCCTCTCCCAATACGCGCCACTGAGCCCGGTGTTCGGCTCTTCTCATCGACTTTCTGCCGCCGCCTTTCGTAGGTCATCGCTCCACCTAGCCAGAGGGCGCCCCACTCTACGTTTGCCAAGACGCGGTCTCCACTCAAGAACTCGCTTAGCCCAACTTGCTTGTTTTTGTAGTAACAGAGCTTTTTTGTGGAAGAGTTCATCCGGGGTAGTGCTACTGTAGTAGTGTACTAGTGTAGTAGTGCTCGCATTGTTGTGTTCCGGTTGGAAGGGTATTGGTGCCGGTGAAATGACAGGCATTTTTTTTTATACTACTTGGAATGGCGGATCAAGCAGATGGCCCACCTGATGTTAAGTGGTACCCTCTGCCTATGAACAGTGGATTATTTTATTGGTCACGTCCACCTATGACGCACTCTATGTGGACTGCGCCCGCGACCCTGAGATATAAAGATGAAAGTCTCATATGCCTGTAATTTCACCGGCACCTTTACTCTTCAAACCGGAACACAGCAATGCGAGCACTACTGCTTTGTGGCAGAAATAGGTATGGTGGTAGTACTTCCCCGGACGAACTCTTTCACAAAAAAGCTGTACTACTACTACTACTGAATGCGCCAATCGGGCCGACTGTCGGTTTTTCGACACACTGTGCATGTGCTCGTGTGCCTGTTTTCCACTCGACGTTAATCATTTATTTTTATATACAATAGAAATAGGTAGGTCACCACGAGGACGATGTCTGCTGTGTTCGCCATGCGTGTGAACAGCTTGTTTGGACCGCCCCGCGCCAGGCTGCATGCCGGGCTGCACGCCGGGCTGCCGTGGTATTCGGGGCCGTGTGAATCCTCACGTGAATTTTCACAATTTGCGCAGTAAGAAATCTGCACTCTGTAAAGTAGGGCGTGTAACGCGTATCGCGCAACGCGTTAATTAGATGACACAAAATATGAAGTGAATTGGCTCAACTCACGGTACCCCGAGTACCATATGCCGCGTTCCCACGGCCCGTCTAGAGACAGGCGTCTGAAACCCGAGCATAGAATAAAGAATAGTATATATGAGGACGACGCGCCGCGGGCCACTGTGGTCCCACGGCGCGCGTCTGCCCGCTAGGGAATGCAACAACGGTGTCCTAAAGAATCGGGATTTACGGTACTTAGGAACCGGGATTTGTTTTTGATAACACTGAGAGTCGAAAATGATAGACGAGAATTAATCATAAATATACTAAAACGATTTAGGTGCGTACTATAGGTACTTAACTAATAGAAAATGTTTTACACAATTTTGTTTGGCCAGTGGAGTCAGCACGGCGATGCCTCCTTGATCAGACCATGGTGAATGGTCTACAAACGTAAAAGCATAATAAAAAAATAATACTTACACAAAAAACAAATAGGCATGATGACAATAACAAAAAAACCAGTGACATTATATATTTCAAAATAAAAATAGGTAAGTACATTTACTTACCTATTTTTATTCTTACCATTTAATCCCTCGGGCGGCTTGACAAACTCTGACACCAGAGGCCAGCACCACCTCATACGAAACGAAACGAAACGAACCATTTAATCCCAAAACGTTTCCTTTGCTTCGCGAGGTTTTTATGATTTTTGGTAATCAGAACCCAGTCCAAGGCGTGACGTCATCGTGGTAACAAACGTGAGGCAAACGTACCGCACTGGTAATGCGGGCACACATAAAAAAATAGTTACTACCTAATAGCTTCTCGCTGAGAAAAACTTGTGCCTTCACAAGCAAACGCCATGCTATGCATGACATAATTGCGAGCCTTTTAACGCAAAATTCAAAGTTGGTATAAAAAATGCAAAATGTTGCAACTAAATGATAGTTTTATACAGAAATAAGAGAATTTTTGGCAATAGTAAACACGTAGAGACCCACCAACTTATCTGCAGAATGAAAAGTATGTAGATGATATAAAAATGTAGGTAAATGGTTCTACAGATAAGTTGGTGGATCTATAAGTACATTATAAAATAGTTTTTAAAACAGTCATCAGTTATCATGCCTATTCATAGAATATGGTCTACCCCTATATTGTACTATTATTTATTCTGTATAATGTACTCTGTGCTTAGGCTTGGGCGCACGATAAAGACATACTAGGCATGTTCTTTGGTTATTATTATAAGAAAAACACGCTAGCGAAAACGTCCACATTGTGTTAAGGTGGATGCGCACGCTAGAGGCGCGAAATTCAAATTTTTTGGTGTTTTTTGCCCATTACAGGTCATCAACACTTCTACAGATAACGAAAGTTGAGTTCGCGACAACTAGGAGACTTAACACACATGTTTTAATTGATGGTATCTCATAAATATCATCAGTTTAGCTATGATACCCTTAAACACATTTTTCCAGTGTTTTTGTTTGTTTAGGGGTATCATAGCTAAACTGATTATATTTATTATATACCATCAATTAAAACATGTGTGTTAAGTCTCCTAGTTATCGCGAACTCAACTTTTGTTATCTGAAGAAGTGTTGATGACCTGTAATGGGCAAAAAACACCAAAAAATTTGAATCTCGCGCCACAAACGTGAGCATTCACCTTAACACTTCAACACCTAGCTACACCCCCTTAGGGGATGAATTTAAAAAATCCTTTCATTGTGCACACCTAGACCACAAAAGGAATGTATCTTCCAAATTTCAGCTCTCTAGAGTAAAAGGTGTAGTCAGTCAGTCAGTCAGTCAGTCAGTCAGTCATGCAAAGATTCTATATACCTATATACTAGATGACCCGCTCGCGACTTCGTCCGCTTGTAGTCAGAAAACTTCCTCGGCGCGGTGTGCAGAGAACAACACCACGCCGTGAAACGACCTTTGAAACGCCACCACACACAAGTTTTTTAATTAAGGGGTCACATTATAACCTTGAGTTCCTGAAAATATTTTAATCTCAACAACGAAACCGTGAAACGACCTTTGAAACGACAACATACACAAGTTTTTCTTTTTAGGGGTCCCATTTTAACCTTGATATCCTGAAAATATTTTTTACTCAATGACTAAACCGTGAAACTAACTTTTAAATCATCTAAATACGCTGAAATCTGGCTAAAACGTTAAGTGTATTTATTTACAAAGAAAACGTTCCCATGGCTTTTTTTATTAAATTTTCAGGTACTGCTGAAACATATGTTTGCTATTTTTATTTAAGGAATCTAGCTGTGAATTTTCAAGTTTCTACTACGAAGCATTTTAGTTTTACATTAAAAGCCGTTTTGGACCCCCTACAGGGTGAATTTTCCAAAATCCTTTTTCAGTACACTCTTAAACCCAAAAAGGAATACATCTTCTAAATTTCATGTATCAAGGTCCAGCGGTTTAGGCTGTGCGTTGCAAAACGCAAAGTGTATACGTTAAAAGCCCTTTTTGGACCCCTAAGAGGGCGAATTTTCCAAATTCCTTTCTTAATCCACCTCTACACCCTAAAAGGAATACACTGTCCAAATTTCAAGTCTCAACGACCAGCGGCTTAGGCTGTGTGTTGTGAAAACTAAAGTTTTTTTTAATTTTTACGATTAAAGGTTCCCGTTCCGTTTTTCAGGAAAATTTCAGATACCGCTGAAACATGTGTTTGTTTATTTTAATGGACAAATCTCCTTGTAAAATTTCAAGGTTCTACTACTAACGGTTTCCGAAATACGGAGTATTTTTATTTTAAGTTAGAACCCCATTTTGAACCCTTTAGGATATGAATTTCCAAAATTCCTGTTTTAGTACAACCCTTCACATTGATACAAATACACCCTCTAAATTTCAAGTCTCTACGACCAGCGGTTTAGGCTGTGCGTTGTCACTTGTCAGTCAGTCAGTCAGGACACTGCATTTTATATATATATATTGTTAACTACTATGTTTCAGACGCAGAACAAAATGCGATAAAATTCTAAAAGAAACGAATGAATCAGTATTTAGTTTGGAATTCCCGGTTCTTTAATGGACACGAAATACTACGATTTCGCGGTACTCTGGGTCCGGGATTTCCAGGGAGCATACATTACTGCCTACGACACTATCGTTCGCCACTATATAGGATTAGGTATTCAAATCGAAATATGTAGGTAATTACCTAGCTAGTTTTAGGTATGTAGGCGGGTGTTGTAAGTAGGTACTCGTATATAGTCTATAATAAGTAGTGTACGTACACATTAAAAAGTTTGCGATCACTTTGAAAATATTATGAAAACCTATAAATTGTATAAATTTGCTTAGATATTTGACGACCTCTGTGGCGCGGCGGGCGAAGGTTCGCCTGCGACGCCGGAGGTTGCGAGTTCGAATCCTGCCTCGGAACAAATATTTTGTGCGATCTGCAGGTATTTGTTCTGGGTAGTTTCTATGTAAAATAAATAAAATAAATAATAAAATAAAATAATTATCTTGCCCCAAGCTAAGCAGAGCTTGTGTTATGGCCATAGATAACAGATATATTACAAAGATATATATTTTTTATTATACATAAAAAATACCCAGAACACACTGAACAAATATTTGCGATCGCACAAATATTTGTTCCGAGGCGGGAATCGAACCCGCAACCTCCTGCATCGCAGACCAAGCTATGCCCACCGCGCCATAGAGGTCATCAAAAACAAAAAAAAACAAAATAAAAAATGTAATAAAAAATATGTATATTTAACCCCCGACGCAAAAACGACGGGGTGTTATAAGTTTGACGTGTCTGTGTGTGTTCTGTGTGTGTATAGGTGTGTGTGTGTGTGTGTGTGTGTGCACGTGTGTGTGTGTGTGTATGTGTGTATCTGTGTGTGTGTCTGTTTGTGGCATCGTAGCTCCCGAACGGATGAACCGATTTTGATTTTTTTGATATGTAATGTATTGTATATCTAGTACCCATAACACAAGCTCTGCTTAGCTTGGGGCTAGATAATGTTGTGTTAACTTGTCCAGCATTATTATTATTTATTTATTTATATGTAGATGCTCTCTGGTGCTTAGGCAAAGTCTGGTTTCAGCTAGTGTTTAAACAAATAAAATTCTTCGAAACAAAATTCATTTATTTGTCCCCAAAAAAAACATTTGCAATATTAAAGTAACGAACTAGCAAAATCAAAGCGAAACAGCACATGCCTTTCGGAATAGTATAGGTACCTAGTAACCTACCAATTCTGGGATAACTGTAAGTACCTACACGGTGTACCTACCTTTCTACTCATAGTTGTATTATGTAAGTATGTAGCTTACTACATACATTGTCTACCTAGCTATTGCTAGTTGTAGGCTTGTAGGTAAGTACCTACCTATAGCCAGTTGGTGGTAAGTACCTAGCTAGTTGTAGGTAGGTACCTACTACGTAGTGAGGAATGCCCGCACTTGATGGACTGAAGAGAGTGTAAAAGGGCCATTTGCAAAAAAATTGTCCTACCTACATTTCACAAAGTACATGTCACAAGGTTTTTTTTAAATCTAAACTATCAGTAACCTCATTATTTCACTATCAAATTTACTTAGTTTAATCATTGTTTGATCCATTTAATTGTAAACAATAACTAGATATTGAACATAAGTAATAAATAATAATAAATAAATAAATAAATAATGCTGGACAGTTCACACAACATTATCTAGCCCCAAGCTAAGCAGAGCTTGTGTTATGGGTACTAGATAACTGAAATACTTAATACAATATATTACATAGATAGATATTTTTTATTATACATAGAAAATACCCAGAACACCCTGAACAAATATCTGCGATCGCACAAATATTTGTTCCGAGGCGGGAATCGAACCCGCAACCTCCTGCGTCGCAGGCCAAGCTTCGCCCGCCGCGATTTTTGAAGTTATAATACTATTGATAACTTCAAAAAATATGCCACAAAATCTCTCCATACAAATTATGCATGTCACAGCAAGGTCATTGCAACAAAAAAATACTCTGCGGAAATTTCTAGCTAAAATATTTTTGGAAACTACATAATCTAAGCAATCTAATTTCATTTTTATGAAGACCTCTGTGGCGGGGCGGGCGAACCTTTGCCTGCGACGCCGGAGGTTGCGGGTTCGATTCCCGCTGGGTTCGATTGTTCTGGGTATTTTCTATACATAATAAACAAGTGGTTCGCCCCGAACTGAGACCTCGCGAATACACGCGATTCAGGTAGGTTACCTCATTTCTTTCGATAAAATATCTATGTAAATAAATAATTAAATAATACTGGACAGTTCACACAACATTATCTAGCCCGAAGCTAAGCAGAGCTTGTGTTATGGGTACTAATAACTGATATACTTAACACAATACATCAAGTAGATACTTTTTTTTTATTATACATAGAAAATATCCAGAACACCCTGAACAAATATCTGCAGATCGCACAAATATTTGTTCCGAGGCGGGAATCGAACTCGTAAACTCCTGCGTCGCAGGCAAACCGTTGCCCGCCGCGCCACAGAGGTTGTCAATGTCCCTACGTGAGTACATCCACATAAAATGAATGTTCTTGTCGGTTCGATGAGTTAGACCTACAACGTCGTTAAAATTCTTAGAAACGGGAGGTCAACTATACTGGTTAATGTTTTATGGAGTAGGTACAAGTTTCGAAATTCTTCAATTTTAGACTTTTCCCAGTATTCGCATCATAAAAGCTACAAACATACCAAATTTCTGCGTTGTAGGATTAGTGGAAGTACCCTAGAGGTTTTGGTTTTTTACGTTTTTAGATTTACCTTAACATCTAAAAAACTTCATAAGTAAGTTACAAAATTCAAAAAAATAGTTTTGAAATGTCGAGTAAGGGACTTTCATATGACATCCCATTTGATCTGATATTCTCACTTTTTTTTACCCCCTCTTGGACTCCAATATCTCAACAACCCCCCGACCGATATAGCTCGTAACCTTACCAACAAATTGTACCAATACTATCTACCTCCCAATCAAACATGAAAATCAGATTAACGGTTCGGAAGTTTTATGCTCGGACAAACATACATACATACAAACAAACGCCGCTTCTTCCAAGTTGACTCAGAGAACTCGCTTCGCTCGTTCAAAAATATCTATCTATGTTATATATTGTATTAAGTATATCAGTTATCTAGTACCATTAACACAAGCTCTGCTAAGCTTGGGGCTAGATAATGTTGTCGCCCGCGGTTTCACCTGCGTTTTTCTCCTTTAGAGTAGGTTTTGATCTATCTATATACCTACCAAATTTCATCAAAACCAAGACTAATAAACATAACTACTCCGCAAGCAGCCTGCTGCTTGCCTGGTGTTGTATTGGATAAATTCCAGTATTGAGGATATCCAGTAGGTATCCGACAAGCCGACTACTCTTGCAGCAGCATGTACATATACCAGGCAAGCAGCAGACTGCAGGAGTCTTCTAGTTGCAGAATGTCTGGAATACCCTTGAAAATACTGGATTGCTGTCGCCCCCATTTCACCGGAATTCCAGGTATTCTGTTGCCATATTGCTCCTGCATGCAGTCCTGCATTCAGCACATGCATTTTGGAATATTATAGGTAGGGTACCTACCAATTCTGGGACACCTGTACACGGTGTACATACCTTTCTACTCATAGTTGTATTATGTATGTAGGTATGTAGCTTACTACATACATTGCCTACCTAGCTATAGCTAGTTGTAGGCTTGTAGGTAAGTACCTACCTATAGCCAGTTCGAGGTAAGTACCTAGCTAGTTGTAGGTAGGTACTACGTAGTGTGGAATGCCCGCACTTGATGCACTGAAGAAAGTGTAAAAGGGCCATTTGCAAAAAAGTGTACCTACATTTCACAAAGTAGGTTTTTTTTTTAATCTAAACTATCAGTAGGTAACCTCATTATTTCACTATCAACTTTACTTAGTTTAATCATTGTTTGATCCATTTAATTGTAAACAATAAGCAAATAATGAACTAAGTAGTACTTTGATAACTTCAAAAAATATGCCACAAAATCTCTTCATACAAATTGTGCATGTCACATCAAGGTCATTGCAACAAAGAAATACTCTGGGGATATTCTTACTGAAATATTTTTGGAAACTACATAATCTGAGCAATCTAATTTCATTTTTATGAAGACCTATGTGGCGAGGCGTACGTTCGCCTGCGACGCCGGAGGTAGCTGGTTCGATTCCCGCCTCGGAACAAATATTTGCGCGATCTGCAGATATTTGTTCAGGGTGTTCTGGGTATTTTCTATATATAATAAACTAGTGGTTCACCCCGAACTGAGACCTCGCGAATACACGCGATTCAGATAGGTTACCTCATTTATTTCGATAAAATATCTATGCAAATAAATAATTAATAAATAGTACTGGACAGTTCACACAACATTATCTAACCCCAAGCTAAGCAGGGCTTGTGTTATGGGTACTAGATAACTGATATACTTAATACAATACATTAAATAGATAGATATTTTTTATTATTCATAGAAAATATCCAGAACTAACTCCCTGAACAAATATCGCACATCGCACAAATATTTGTTCCGAGGCGGGAATCGAACCCGCAACCTCCTGCGCCGCAGGCGAACCTTCGCCCGCCGCCACAGAGGTCGTCAATGTACATTAGTACGTACAGAGTACGTGAGTACATCCACATAAAATGAACGTTCTTGTCGGTTTGAAGAGTTAGACCTACAACGTCGTTCAAATTCCTAGAAACGGTAGGTCAGCAATACTGGTTATTTTTTATGGAGTAAACATAAGTTAAAAAATTATAAAAAATTGTTTTGTAATGTTCAAGCAAGGGACTTTCATATGACATCCCATTTGATCTTATTGTCTCACTTTTTTTTTTACCCCCTCTTGGACCCCAATGTCTCAACAACCCCCCGACCGATATACCAAGCTCGTAACCTTACCAACAAATACCAATACTATCTTCCCCCCAATCAAACATGAAGATCGGATTAACGGTTCGGAAGTTATGCTCGGACAAACATACATACATACATACAAACAAACACCGATTTTTCCAAGTTGATTCAGAGAACTCGCTTAGCTCGTTCAAAAATATCTATCTATGTAATATATTGTATTAGTATTGTATTATATCAGTTATCTAGTACCTACCCATAACACAAGCTCTGCATAGCTTTGGGGCTAGATAATGTTGTGTAATTTAAACTGTCCAGCATTATTTATTTATTTATTTTATTTATAAACTAGCTGTCGCCCGCGGTTTCACCCGCGTTATTCTCCTTCTGAGTAGGTTTTGATCTATCTATATACCTTCCAAATTTCATTCAAATCTGTCCAGCAGTTTCAGCGTGAAGAAGTAACAAACGCACTACACACACACACACACAAACTTTCACATTTATAATATTAGTGGGATTTAACATCTGCGTATCGAATCAATGGATGGAGGCGGAAAAAGTTTAAACATTTCTGTGGCATTCTATGGAGAAGCCTGTTATCCATAAATTAACATGTATCAGCTGATGATGATGAAGTAAAAAATCCTCTCATTATGAGCAAGTCCTTATGTTTCCAGTTCGTCATAAGTTCGTTACGTTCAATTTAGTTTCCATTTATTAACATATACACATTTTTTGCAAATGGCCCAGTTGGTTTTGGTTTTTTAACTAGGTACCTACCTACGTCAATGACGTATCAAGTAGATGGCCCACCTGATGTTAAGCGGTAACCTACCTCATAGGTCGCGTCCACCTAGGACGCGCCTTATGTGGCATTGCACTGTGCCCGCCACCCTGAGACATATAAAGATGAAAAATCTCATGTGTTTGTAATTCTACTTGGTACCTATATTGTATTTTGTTTTTTATATATTTACACGTTTTTTTTTTTTGTTGTAAATTCACCTCCTCTCACGTTCTTTACAATCCTGTCCATCCAAAGGTTGCCTGGAAGAGATCGCTCTTAGCGATAAGGCCGCCCATTAAATCACCGTGAACTAGTTTGTAAGATAATATAAGTATGTTGTTATTTTATTTTTTAAGGTGATTACAATAAAGAGTTTTCTTCTATCTATCTATCTATCTATTTCACCGGAACCTAGCCTTCAAACCGGAACACAGCAATGCGAGCACTACTGCATTGTGACAGAAACAGGTATGGAGGTAGAACCTACTTCCCCAGACGAACTCTTTCACAAAAAAACTCTAGGTAACTAGGGACCACTAGTAACTACCAGGGTGGGTGCACCAGCCGCACACCAGGCACCAGTAGTACACCATTTAAAACTTCAACCATAAATAATAAGCTTCTTTTAAATTTCCCACTACTTTTTTACTTTTACCTTTTTTTTTTGTTGTTAAAACAGAATGAGACGCCATCTGCAGAAATTATAATGATTTTTATGTAACAATCACTCGTTAATTATTGCCATATTGTAACGGGGTAAATTGGGGAGGTGGGAGGACAAACCTCGCAGATGCAGCTCCCTTAGCTCAGCGGTTTCGCTACTAAATGTTTTTTTTATTATTTTGCGATTTAAGGATGTGTGAATTAAATGGATATGAGACGTGGACTAGGTGTTTAGGCTTTAACAATTAAAACGAGTCTTTCTTCTGTAGGATTGACTTTATTCTTATCTTATTTCTTCGACCCTAAAAAAAACTACTGAGGTCCCTTCATACAGGGGGCGACACGCGCTTGTCCTGTTTGTCCATCTGAGAAGTTATTACAATTTCTGAACCCACCTCTATTTTTTTATAGCAAACATAAAAACTGGGGTCCTTTCCTTAGGGACGACACGCACTTGTCCTGTGTTTATCTGAGAGATTATTACAATTTCTGACTTCACGCCTATTTTTTATAACAAAGATAGACACTGGGGTTCTTTTCCTTATGTTCATTTGGTTCTGGCGGCCATTACAATAAGCACGCGCATGAAGGTAAGTTTTTTAATCTACTTAAATCTCGGGTTGTATCTATTGTTATGAGCTCCTATTGTTTTAATTCGTTAATATAATGTGTTTACTAATGGTATTGCATACTATTTTTGAAAAATATATCTTTGTGAAGAGATAGTTTCGCTGGTAAACTACTGGTGGTCGAGCTTTTTTAAAGATAATTGTTATTTAACTTTATACAAATTTAAGGTTAAGTTAATTGATTACTTTTTTATAGGAAACACTTCGGAAACTTACATTGTTCCAATAGTTGTCCAGTGGTTTAACTCTGGTAAAATCAGTACTATCAATTTGTTACAGTAGTTGACTATTTACATTTTCTTTTAAACTCATCAACCTTCCGAAAAGTTTTCTGTTGTTATTTTATAAGCGTAGTGTTTGTTGTGAAAGTATGATCTCTTAAAATTTAAAATTAATCTCTTATAGTAATAACCTTCTAAGTGCCGAGTTATTAATTATAAATGTTGATTTCGTAATAATTATTTAATATTTAATTGATGACACGTAATAAAATAAGATAATAAAAAACACTACTCGTAAAGTAGCTTCTTTTCAATAAAAACACTAGTTTTATTACCTGGTCAATCATTGGTGCAATGCATGGTTAATAACTGGTACAAACTGGTCAACCTAAGGAACATAACACCTCGCGACGCATTTTTTTAGTGTATTTAAACATTGTAGTTCAACTAGTAGATCTTTTTTGTGAAATAGTTCGTCCGGGGAAGTACAACCATCATACCTACTTCTGCCGCATAGCAGTAGTGCTCGCATTGCTGTGTTCTGGATTGAAGGGTATGGTTGCCGGTGAAATTAGAATTTGTTAAATGTGGTTACAAAATAAATATCTTTTTATCTTTTATCTACATTACAGGCACATGAGACTTTTCATCTTTATGTCTCAAGGTGGCGGGCGCAGTGCAATGCCATATAGGGTGCGTCCTAGGTGGATGTGACCTATGTGATAATGCACTGTTCATAGGCAGAGGGTACTGATGGTCATCTGCTTGATATGTCACTGAAAGTTGTTTAAAAAAAATAGGATACAGACAGACACTTTAGTAGTAGTAGAGCTTTTTTGTGAAAGAGTTCGTCCGGGGAAGTACTACCACCATACCTATTTCTGCCGCAAAGCAGTAGTGCTCGCATTGCTGTGTTCCGGTTTGAAGGGTAAGGGTGCCGGTGAAATTACAGGCACATGAGACTATTCATCTTTATGTCTCAGGATAGCGGGCGCAGTGCAATGCCACATAGGGCGCGTCCTAGGTGGACGTGACCAGTGAGGTAATGCACTGTTCATAGGCAGAGGTTACCGCTTAACATCAGGTGGGCCATCAGCTTGTTCCGTCATTCAAGTAGTATAAAAAAAAAAAAAAAAAAAGTCACAGCTACACACCATATTCCAGAATAAAAAAGTGAAAGGCAATCAAAGGTTGAGTTGTAGGTTGTAGGTAGGTACATAAATTCTACTTCTCGCGACTACTGTATCTAGATACCTAAGTACCTACCTACCTATACCTACGCACGAACGAAGGTATTTCATTTAAAAATCTCGGAAAATATGCGTCCTAGCGAAATTACCACTATACAAAATAAAAGCTTATTAAATTTGCTAAACGTTTTACTTTGTCAAGTTTTTCGAAATCTTGAATAGTTTTCGCATTATCCGCTCTTGAAAGTCTGTAATTATGGAAAAAAAGCGGCCAAGTGCGAGTCGGACTCGCCCATGAAGGGTTCCGTAGCAGCACAGAATAAATATTAGTACAGGTAGCAGCAAGTAACATAATATAAAAGTTCTTGTAGTTCGTTATAACTTTGATCGATGTTTTAATAATAGTGTATTTTTTTAGGGTTCCGTAGCCAAATGGCAAAGAACGGAACCTTTATGGATTCATCATGCCTGTCTATCTGTTTGTCTGTTTGTCTGTTCGTCCGTATGTCACAGCCACTTTTTTCCGAAACTATAAGAACTATGTTGTTGAAACTTGGTAAGTAGATGTATTCTGTGAACCGCATTAAGATTTTCGCTTCAAAATAGAAAAACACAATAAATATTGGGGGTAGGTACTTAGAACCCCATAATTAGAACTGCAACTATTATTTTTTTCATCTAAATTATACGTGTCTATGGATAGGACTTCAAAAATGATATTGAGGTTTTTTTTTTTTTCTAAACTGAATAGATTGCGCAAGGTACACTTACAAAGTGGTAAAATGTGTGAAACTTCTAAAATAAGAGAATGATAAAACTAAAAAAAAATATGATGTACATTACCATGTAAACTTATACCCAAAATTGGTTTAAACGAGATCTAGCAAGTAGTTTTTATTAGATACACTATTATTAAAACATCGATCAAAGTTACAACGAACTACAAGAACTTTTATATTATGTTACTTGCTGCTACGGAACCCTTCATGGGCGAGTCCAACTCGCACTTGTCCGCTTTTTTTTCTCTCTATTGAACGCGGCCTGGGTCTCATTCGTTCTTGAATGAAAGGTAAATTGCGGTTTACGACTTATGAAGTATTAAAAAAAACTTACTAGATCTCGTTCAAACCAACTTTCGGTGGAAGTTTACATGGTAAATGTACATCATATATTTTTTTTAGTTTTATCATTCTCTTATTTTAGAAGTAACGGGGGGGGGGGGGGGGGGGACACATTTTAGCACTTTGGAAGTGTCTCTCGCGCAAACTATTCTGTTTAGAAAAAAAATATATAATTAGCCAAGCATTTTTGAAAACCTATCCATAGAAACGTATGGGTTTGATGAAAAAATAAATGTTGAGTTTCAGAACCCCCAAAATGTATTGTTTTGTTTTCTATTTTTGTGTGAAAATCTTAATGCGGTTCAGAGAATACGCATCTACTTACCAAGTTTCCACAACATAGTTCCCATAGTTTCGGAAAAAAGTGGCTGTGACATACGGACGGACAGACAGACAGACAGACATGACGAATCCATAAGGGTTCCGTTTTTTGCCATTTGGCTACGGAACCCTAAAAAGCAGCTTCTTGGGTGGGAGGAAGACAAGAGATATCAGGCTTGACGGTGGACACCGATTTCAAGAATGACTTGTAGGCCTATGTACCTGGAGGCATAGAGGGAGACCTCTTTCACTGGAGCCCCATACCTCCTCAGAGGAAGGGTCTGAAAAGACCGCTGCTGCTCTCTGGACCTCTGGCGACTTCAGAAACCACTTAGCAAATGCGACCATGCTTTTTTGAAATGCTGAAGATGTTGTGTCGCACGCATCCTGAT
This sequence comes from Operophtera brumata, assembly GCA_932527175.1. Lineage (NCBI taxonomy): Eukaryota > Metazoa > Arthropoda > Insecta > Lepidoptera > Geometridae > Operophtera > Operophtera brumata. The sequence continues at coordinate 2,884,623 of OW052226.1, forward strand.
GTAAAGGCATGCAAAAACAGCACGTATTTGAAACCTTGTTGCTTGACGTTTTACGAGTATAAAGAATTTAGCGGCAAAAATTTTTTTTTTTCCAAAAATGGCATACTTTCAAGATCGGATATCACGAAAACTATAAAAGATATCGAAAAAATTTTATAAGTAAAACTTGTTTCATATATTAGCCTCATAGCTAACATTAGCTTTAATTCTGTATAGAGTGATCATTAACCCAGAGCCCCCCCTCCCCCTCCCCCCGGCTCAAAGGCTTCGGTCAGGGACTTTTGATAATAATATGTTCACCTCCTAACTACGTACCTACTTAGTCCAAACAAAGTTAAGAAGTCAAAAATTGTGTTCCAAACATTTCCCACTATAAATATTTACTTATTTATTAACTTTTTTCAAAGTAGTTTTATAAAGAATGAAGAGCTCTTCACATATCTTTACATAAAATGTTATATCGGTAGCAATTGTTTAAGTCCGCAGTTTTGCAGAATCGTGCCACAGATAAAATAATACTATAACTGTGCATAGCTCCTTTGAGGTTTTGCCGCCACGCGTTTCGAAACTCGTGTTCAGTGCTGCCACCTCTGAGGCCGATCGGCCCTAAAAGCGCTTGAAAATAGCGCTAGATTCCGCTAGATTGCATAAACAAAAAATAGCGCTAGAATTCGCTAGCTTGCATGAACAAAAAAAGGCATTACGAAATAAGAAGTTTTTATTTATTTCAATACAAATTGTATTTATCTTCTAAATTCTACTATAATCTTACTACCTACATAAAAAAGGCACATTGTAAACCAACGAGCAGAAACAATTTATATTATTCGGGGAATACCCTACCCTAAACATATGGAACGGAACGGAAGCTAAACGAATTGCGGCGTTGCTGCTTACTTCCTACTTTTTGCCGAGATTGCGACATGATTACTACCAAGATTGGTCTGCCAAAAAAATGCGCTACAAGTTAATATTAAAATTTCAGCGCTAAGTGTCCCAAAAAAGCGCCAGATCTAACTCCGAAAGCGTTGAGGTGGCAGCACTGCACGTGTTGTTTGGCTGTCGGTAAACTCAGTACTTCACGTCGTCGGCGCGAGTCCGTCGCGCCGTCCGCGCCTTTGAAGTTTACCGACTCTCGATGGATTCGGCGCGCCGGCACAGGCGTGCACAGGCTTGCGTGGTCCCACGGCCCGTGGTCTGTGCCGGCGGGTACAAGAGTGAGGGGAGGGAGGGCGTGGACTCATGCTGATTGGACGATGACTACCAGACATCGGCAGGCGTCTGCCGACGGGGTGGTCCCACGGCGTGTTGCCTGTGACCTTGCGTCTGTGCCTGTGTAAAAACGGGCCGTGTAATTGCACCAATAGCTGCTTGCCGGGCTGCGCGCCGGGCTGCGCGCCGGGCTGCGCGCCGGGCTGCGCGCCACGCGTGTGAACGCGGTATTATACTTATTCGAATGATATTTGGAATAGATGAAGTGTTTTGTCTTTTGCATTGGCAAGCAGTTTTTTTTAAATAATTGGTGACGCACGGCTTGTGCATTTAACATTTTAAATAATTGGTGACGCACGGCTTCTGCATTTAACATTTTAAATAATTGGTGACGCACGGCTTGTGCATTTAACATTTTAAATAATTGGTGACGCACGGCTTGTGCATTTAACATTTTAAATAATTGGTGACGCACGGCTTGTTCATTTAACATTTTAAATAATTGGTGACGCACGGCTTGTGCATTTAACATTTTAAATAATTGGTGACGCACGGCTTGTGCATTTAACATTTTAAATAATTGGTGACGCACGGCTTGTGCATTTAACATTTTAAATAATTGGTGACGCACGGCTTGTTCATTTAACATTTTAAATAATTGGTGACGCACGGCTTGTGCATTTAACATTTTAAATAATTGGTGACGCACGGCTTGTGCATTTAACATTTTAAATAATTGGTGACGCACGGCTTGTGCATTTAACATTTTAAATAATTGGTGACGCACGGCTTGTGCATTTAACATTTTAAATAATTGGTGACGCACGGCTTGTGCATTTAACATTTTAAATAATTGGTGACGCACGGCTTGTGCATTTAACATTTTAAATAATTGGTGACGCACGGCTTGTGCATTTAACATTTTAAATAATTGGTGACGCACGGCTTGTGCATTTAACATTTTAAATAATTGGTGACGCACGGCTTGTGCATTTAACATTTTAAATAATTGGTGACGCACGGCTTGTGCATTTAACATTTTAAATAATTGGTGACGCACGGCTTGTGCATTTAACATTTTCAAGTTGTTTGTTTTTTCAATATAATGTATTTTCGTTAAAATTTGCAACGAAAAACTCCTTCCAAGTCGTCAAAGTCACAGTCAAGTCATGTAAAACGGTGGCCGTTTTACTAAAACTTTAGTATACAAATTCCACCAATTTGAAAAGTCACGCAATTCACTTCCATTTCATTTCACTACACTATAGTGCTCTTTAAACGAGATACATTGTTTGAAATGCCACAATAATTACACAAAATAACTCAAAAAAATCTAGGAAATGAAATAACATAAAAGTAGACGTAGAATAATTCAATTCAATTCAATTCAATTCATTTCTAGTAGTAGTAGAGCTTTTTTGTGAAAGAGTTCGTCCGGGGAAGTACTACCACCATACCTATTTCTGCCGCAAAGCAGTAGTACTCGCATTGCTGTGTTCCGGTTTGAAGGGTAAGGGTGCCGGTGAAATTACGGGCACATGAGACTTTTCATCTATGTCTCAGGGTGGCGGGCGCGGTGCAATGCCACATAGGGTGCGTTCTAGGTGGACGTGACCTCTGTGATAATGCACTGTTCATAGGCAGAGGTTACCGCTTAACATCAGGTGGGCCTATTGCTTGTTCAGTCATCCCAGTAGTAAAAAAAAAAAACAGGCAACATTTAAAAATTTACATTGTACCTAGAAGGCCCATAGTAATATATACCTTACAACTAACATACATGTAAACATATTTATAACTTAATCTAACACACGTGTGAACGCCGACGCGTCACGGCCCGGGGGATCACGTGACAGACGGCCCTTGAACCGCCGGAACTTTACCCCTTTCGGACAGAACGTCGCTAATTTTACTAAGTGACGTAACCGACATTTTGGTAATTTTACAGGACAAGCTTTTTTGTTGGCTTCGCGTACAATTGTGACTGATTTGTGACTGTAACACGCTTGAATATGAATCGATTAAAATGAAAATACACACCAATATACTTCAAACTAAGGCCTTCCTGATAACGTACTTTTGATATTATTTGAATAATTAGTTAATTCAATAAATCAATTTAAAGCAGATACGACACCTAGTTAGAACTTTATTTTAAAATGTTTGGCTTCAAATTTCAGATAGGTCTGGGTATTTTTGAAGTTAAATTCGTTAATTTTAAATCAATTACAGTTTAATATTTAAAAAACGCTTAGTTTACTTTTTTATTTGTTAAACTATCTCTCTCGAACATTAAAGGTAGGTTAATTAATCACAATGTGGTACTTGATACGTTATAACCTAATTAGTTATATTATTATTGGAACAATTTTGAACATAAATCGAAATAAGATCTATTTAAGATAGGTAATCTTTGAGTAGGTACTTAATTGAGTATCGTAGGAAGAATAGAATATCAACATTTAACTCCATACTAACAAAATACCCGTACAAACATTTTCGCAATGCGTTCACTATGCGATAAATACAGAGGTGCACATAAAAACTTGCACATTGTCTTCATTGATCTTGAGAAGGCATACGACCAGGTACCCCGAGAGGTTTAGTGGTGGGTCCTAAAGAAGAAAGGTGTGCCTCTGAAGTACATGGAGTTGATCCGAGCAATGTACATTCGATGCAGTATCCAAGTCCGACAGTTGGCACTACAGTTACAATGTAGCTGTAGGCTTGCACCAAGGGTCAGCTCTTTGCTATTACCTGGTGATAATGGACGCTCTTACGTCGGACATCCAGGAGGAGGCTCCCTGGTACCTGCTGTTTGCCGATGACGATGACATTGTGCTGGTTGCCGAGAATGGCCTCGAGGTCCAGAGTAGACTGAAGGAATGGCGGCAAAGACTGGAGAGTGATGGCCTGAAAATCATCAGAACCAAAACCGAGTACGTGTTCTGCTATTTCGGCGGTCTCTCCAATCCTGTGACATTAACACTTGCCAAGATGTCCTTACCGGTCTCTTTCGGTTTTCGTTACCTTAGGGTCACTCTTACAGGGGGATAGTGAGATTGACCGGGACGTAGCGCATTGGATCAACTCAGGGTGGATGAAATGGCGAAAGGTCACAGCAACAACGTGTGACCCACGGATGCCCCTCAAGTTTAAGGGTAACATTTACAAATCCGTAATATGACCGGTCGTTATGTAGGTAAGGATCGGAATGCTGGGTCATGAAGAAGAAGAATGAAAGAAGATTGCATGCAGCAGAGATGAGAATGTTCAGATGAAAGTGTGGAGTGACAAGAATGGTTAAAAAAGGGAATAAGTATAAGAGGAAGTTTGAAAATTGCACAAAAGACAGAAAAGTTGAAAGGAAATCGTTAAGCTTGGTAGATAGGCATGTTATGAGGAGGGATAAAACGCATGTAACTAAGAAAGTTATAAATATTAATGTTAGTGGATGGAAGAGAAGATGAAGACCTTAGAAAAGATGGATGGATTGCATGAGAGATGATATGAATGAGAAGGGAGTGAATGATGAAGTGACGGCTGATAGGGTAGAGTGGAAGAAATAGACGTACTGCGGCGACCACAAATCAATTGGGAAAAGGGTAAGACAATGATGATGTGTGTTCGAGGACGATGACATGATATGGTTTGCTTCTTCTAGGCAATTTAAATATTAAATACATCAAAGTTGAAGCTACAATCGAATACCGATTCTGTCCCCTGCAGCAAGTTTATTACCTGTTGTAGATTGAAAGTTGCACACTGTGCATTTTCCGGAGTTATTTTTGACTGCTGCTTACACTCGGCTCTTTTCGCCGGTAACAGATAATTTTTTCTTGATGTCTGTCGTAAGAGGAAATTTCACACTTACGACTTGTTTGAGTACATTTTGCGTTGATAAAAATCTTACTAAAAGTCGTAAGTGTAACTTAGGGCACTTAGAATAAATATAATTTTTAGGAACTGTAGATACGTCAACCATACTTCTAGACACTGGTAGGAGATACAGCAACGGCGATTAGACAGATCGGTGCGTCTTCAAAAGTAGATAAAACCAACATCAAAAATGTCAGTTACGCCAAAATGTCGGTTACGTCACTTAGTCAGATTAGCGACGAGAAGTCAGAGCTCAAGTAGATCTTCAGATATGCCTCGCTTTGCACGCTCAATTATGCAGGTTTCGTTTCGTTTCGTATGAGGTAGTGCTGGCCTCTGGTGTCGGAGTTTGTCAAGCCGCCCGAGGGCCTCTGACATGGCTTATCGACTGCTATTAATCAATAACAGCCGGGACCGACAGCTTATCGTGCCCTCCGAAGCACAGAGCGATGGGGTTAATAATGTTGATGAAACTTTATAATAGACTTTGTATGTGGGGTCATCCCTCCCGCTTGTGAGTGGTGGTTTCCCCAAGGGCCCGGATAGATTGTATTTCAGTAACTTTGTATGGGGTCCCATAGAACTGCGACAACTTTCCGCTATGTAGCCAATGTAGGACGGGTGTCCTATTTCAGTGCGTTCGGGATAGGGCTTGCAATCCGGATATCCGGATATCCGAATTATCAGGATATCCGAATTATCCGGAAATCCACCAATTTTCATATCCGGATAATGACGTCTGCTAAATCCGGATAATTCGGATAATTCCGATAGTGAAATTCATCAAAAAATTACAATAAGAATCTAAATTTAAAATACTGATCCTTTCTTTTACATGTTTGTCACATATACATAAAGTACCTGAGGGACGTGTTTTTTTTTTATACAACTTGGAATAACGGATCAAGCAGATGGCCCATTTGATGTTAAGCGGTACCTTCTGCCTATGAACAGTGACCTATCACATAGTGGCATTGCACTGCGCCCGCCACCCTGAGACATAAAGATGAAAAGTCTTATGTGCCTGTAATTTCACAGGCAACCATACCCTTCAAACCGAAACACAGCAATGCGAGCACTAATGCTTTGCGGCAGAAATAGGTATGGTGGTAGTACTTCCCCGGTCGAACTCTTTCACAAAAAAGCACTACTATAGGATGCATTGTCACAGACCACCGCTTCATTCATTTGTTTTGTGCTATTATTTACAGAAAGAACCAATACAAGGTAGGTATGTACAAAATACATATGAAACAGTTGTGCTACCTGAAGACCGCTGGAAGCGATCTAAAGGTAGCTCAACTGATCCAAATCACTACCAGCGTAGCAATGCAGCCAGCATCTTGGGACGCTACCGTCTGGTATTGATTTGGATCAGTTGAGCTACCTTGATTTCGTTAGCAGCGGTCTTCAGGTAGCACATTTGTTTTATACAGTGGTGGCCATATAATTAAGAACGCTGATATAAAGGGAAGATTTTTTCCAACTAAGATGCAAAACTAATTGTATGCATTTGTTTTTATTTCTCTCGGTATCGTAAAACATTTCCATATTACCACTGTATTCATTGATACACATGATTGGCTAAAAATCAATAGGCAAACTTTTAACACTACTTTTAAACAAAGTATTCCTTATTACTGGCTGGTCACGTAATTAAGAACGCTAAGTAGTTTATAACTTTATTCAAATTTAAATAGGTCGATTGTAGTCGATTTGTTACTGTTTGTATAATTTTGGCGCCATTACGTGCTGTAAAAGATTAAAGGTGATTGCTTCTTTAGAAAAAACAATGGGAAAAAATAAAAGTTGTGATAAATCTACAAGGGAAGTAATAATAAAACTTCGCCGGAAGAATTGGTCTTATAAAAAGATAGCCGACCATCTGCAATGTTCAAAAACGATGGTTTTCCACGCTGTAAAGCATTTTGCTACGTATCAAACTACTTCGAATGTTCCACGTGTACCTAAACAGAGAAAAACAACTCCTCGAGATGACCGAAACATCGGTCGTATGGCAAAACAAAATCCTTTTAAAGGGTCCAATGAGCTTAGAAAAGAATATTTTGGTGAAAACAACCCTTCAGCAATCTCAGCACGCACTATTCGAAGACGTTTGGTAGAAGAAAAATTGCACGGTAGGATAGCAAGAAAGGTACCCATGTTAAAACTTTGCCACAGGCAAGCCCGGCTTGCATTTGCGAGAAAGTATGAAAACTGGACTGTGCAACAGTGGAAAAATGAACTTTTTTCTGACGAGACGAAAATAAACAGAGTATTTTCTGATGGAAAACGATATGTACGACGTCCCCCGAATACAGCATTCGACCCAAAGTACACGAAAGTTACATTAAAGCACGGTGGTGGAAATGTGAAAATTTGGGGTTGCTTTTCTGGACATGGTGTAGGACCTGTAAAGTTGATAGAAGGTAACATGGATCAGTTCCAATACAAAAATATACTGGAAGAAACAATGTTACCATACGCTGAAGACGTTCTACCGGTCATTTGGACATTCCAGCATGACAATGATCCAAAGCACACTGCACGAACCGTAAAGGAATTTCTTACAGCGCAATTAGTTTCTGTCTTAGACTGGCCTGCTAACAGTCCAGATCTAAACCCAATAGAGAATCTGTGGTTTGAAGTAAAGAAAAAGGTTTCAAATACAAAGTGTGGAAATTTAGAGAGCTGTATGACGTTTTTGTAGAAGAATGGAACTCTATGTCTCTTGCGAAATGTCAAAAATTAATAGAGTCAATGCCTCGCCGGTGTAAAGCTGTAATTAAAAGCCGTGGATATGCTATTAACTATTAATTTTAGTTAAATATTTATTAAATTTCTTTTTATGTTTCCTGTGCTACATAATATTGTGATTTTTTAAATCTACGTGTCATAAAAAACAATTCCCGAGCAGTTAAATAAATCGTTCTTAATTATTTGTCCAGTTTCAGTACTATTTGAATGTGTTACTTTGATAAAATCAATAAAATGTGCAAAAAATAGTTAGCGATTTCATACTTTATTCTTAAGTCAGGTTGCTCTATTAATGTGACTATTATATAACATAACTAGTTGCTTCTCAGAAGGTACACATATCTGTGTATGATAAGATTTAAATAAAAAACTTCTAGAACTTCAAATCGTTCTTAATTATATGACCACAACTGTATGTATTTTTAACCCCCGACGCAAAAACGACGGGGTGTTATAAGTTTGACGTGTCTGTGTGTGTGTGTATCTGTATGTGTCTGTGTGTGTGTGTCTGTGTGTGTCTGTTGTGTGTCTGTGTGTGTGTCTGTCTGTGGCATCGTAGCTCCCGAACGGATGAAGCGTTTTTTTTTTGTTTCAAAGGTGAATTAGTCGGGATTGTTTTTTGCTATGTTTGATAAAAATCGGTTCAGCCGTTTCATTGCGCTGAGGGTTTTTTAATTTTTACAAAATAAATTACTTGTTTTAATTTTGTACATACCTGCTTGTATTAGTTGTAGTATTCGTTCAATCTCAGTAGATCCATTATCCATATCCATAGTGGATCTAGTGAGTTTTTTTTTTCTGTAGATCCAATTTTTGACAGTGTGGATCTACTGAATCTATTCTCGCTATCTCTCTGTAAATAAATGTAGAAGTAATAAACATACTTGAAAATGACAAATACACAAGTCGTGCGACGCCAATTAATTAAAGAGAAATTAATTAAGTAAAAATTTTAAAAAAACCTCAACGCTTTGAAACGTCTGAACCGATTTTGATCAAACATAGCTAACAACACTCCCGACTAATTCACCTTTCAAACAAAAAAGAAAATAAACGATTCAACCGTTCGGGAGCTACGATGCCACAGACAGACACACACAGACAAATACAAATACAAATACAAATATATTTATTTCGTCAGAATTTTAGGTAGGTACAAGACAGTTCTTATTTTATAGGCGTAACACTAAAATTCTACCAATACAGGCATACGAATTTCACAATTACGTACACAATAAATCAATTTAAACAGTTAACACAGGACACCAGAAAAAGACAGAAAAACACAATCCTCTTTAGATACCTCAATTCAATTCAATTAATTAATTAGCGCAATTCAAATTCAACAATGATAAAAGTAGGTACTAATAATAAATCCAAAAAAGTACAGTTATGATTGTTTCCATGTCAGGTACTCATTAATACTATAGAAACACCAAGACAAGAGAAGTTTGAATAATCTTGGCTTCAGTGCTCTTTGTGACAAGTCTCGATATACTCCATAGGCAATTTATTATAACACACACACACACAGACACGTCAAACGTATTAAACGCCGTCGTTTTTGCGTCGGGGGTTAAAAAGAAAAAATAAACGGAAGCCATTACCTAAGCGAAGAAGAAGAAGAAAAAATAAACGAGATCGTGTTTCCACGCGTCATTTTGTTACCAATAATGGTCAAATTAATCCAATTACGGAGCAGTTGAAAAATTGCCTGTAACATGCCACGAATTAGCTTTTACGCGGGTCTTGACGTCACAGACTGTTACGTAAATATATACACACCTATATCTACATTCCTAGTCCCTACCTATGTTCATGGTGATATATACAAGCTTTTTTAGAACCATAAGCTCGGGACTCATTCCGCCATTTATGAAAAGAGACATCGTCTACTTTTGTTTTATTTCTTTTCCTAGTGTTTTTTGAGTTATTTTGTTCTATTTTGGTGTCATTTTAACCAATATAGCCCGTTAGAGCACAAGTGTAGTGAAATTAAATGGAAGTGCATTGCGTGACTTTTCAATCCAAGATTTAGTAAATTGGCCACCGGTTTATAAAATATACATACATACATACATAGACACACGCCTTTTTCCCCGAAGGGGTAGACAGAGCCACAATAGGCCTCTTTTCACAGTGGGTTGCACCATCGTGGAATATAGACGTGACAAGTGGTGAGCTCATCGCCGCCATTGCTTCCCACGACTGACTCATCTAACGCTTTCTTCCAGTAATAACACATTCCATAATAAGCTACCAGCCAGGACAAATCTTTTACCAACGAATCTTATCAACAAGTCCGGGTAATCCCTTAGTCGAATTTTACGACATCCACGGGAGGAGACGGAGGGGTCTATTCTTAGGCCGGACACACCACAGCATTAATATGAGTTGACTGTAACTTTTGAAACTATCATGGTTATGTACATACTTTTCACTAGAAACGTGATATTTACCATGATTTTTGAGTTTTGATTGTTCCCGATATTTCGGCTCAAAACTACCTATTTAGGGTATCTAGTATTCACAAATCAATAAATCCCTGTTTTTTCCCGACTGCGCCAGAAGGAGGCTTATGTTTTTTGAGTTTATGTATATACCTATGTTGTATTATTTTTTTAACTACGTGAATGACGGAACAAGCAGATAACCCACCTGTTAAGAAAAGTTTCTATCCATAAACAGTTTACCTGTTGTGGCAACAAAATGTAATCTTAAAAGGTTGTCAGTCCTGTTAATCTTTTTGTAACAACCACTTCGAACAAGCTTCTTCTAAACTGATGTTCATCAATATTAATTATCTAACTAAATACAGTCTAATACATGTTAAAATATCGTCTTTTATTGAACATAGGCGATTGTGGTCCTTCGAGCCGGATAGTTACCTCCTAACCTCCTAGTAACCTCCTGCCTTTGACAACGCATTACCACGTAGGTCACGTCCACCTAGGACGCGCCATAATGTGGCATTGCACTGCGCCCGCCACCCTGAGACATAAAGATGAAAAGTCTCATGTGCCTGTAATTTCACCAGCACCCTTAACCCTTCAAACCGGAACACGGCAATGCGAGCACTACTGCTTTGCGGCAGAAATAAAGTTTAAGAGAATCCTATTTGACCCCACACAACACACATCAATGCCTTCCTACTTAACAACGCAAACCTACTTACTTAGTTTGTGTGTGTGTGTGTGTGTGTGTGTGTGTGTGTGTGTGTGTTTGTGTGTGTCTGTGTGTGTGTCTGGCTGTCGCATCGTAGCTCCCGAACGGATGAACCGATTTCGATTTTATTTCTGTTTGAAAGGTGAATTTGTCGGGAGTGTTCTTAGCTATGTTTGATCAAATCGATTCATAGCGTTGAGGGATTTTTAATTTAAAAAAAAAAAAAAACTTTTTGTTTCATTCTGTTTTTAACCCCCGACGCAAAAACGACGGGATGTTGTTTGACGTGTCTGTGTGTGTGTGTGTCTCTGGCCGTCGCATCGTAGCTCCCGAACGGATGAACCGATTTCGATATTTTGTTTTGTTTGGAAGGTGAATTTGTCGGGAGTGTTCTTAGCTATGTTTGATCAAAATCGGTACAGACGTATCATTGCGTTGAGTTTTTCTTTAAATATTACAAAATTAATTATTTGTTATACCACCTAAGATAGGTACCTACCTAATTGTCCTTAGTACTAGATTTTTGTTTTTTTGTTTTCTTGTGTTATGTTAATGTGTGTGTTGTGTCCTCTTGGGGAAAAATATATACCTACATTTTCTTTCTTTCTTTCTATTTGACTCTTGACAGCCTCTTAGGATTGCTCTCCTAGATCGATTTATTAAGACGGGCCATAGGGCTAATTATTTCATGAATGAAACATCCTTTCAAGCCGATCAAAAACAGGAGGTGTCGCTAACTCTTAAAGATTACCAAGATTCAGATGTGACATATGACTTTGTGATTTTGAGTATTCTGCCTACAACGTTGGCACTATTACGTTACTCTGTTGCTATCGGTTTCAATCGATTTCAATGCTGTTTCTATTTGAAATGACGTTCTTGCGATTACCTTATTGATGCAGTCTAGTTGCAATCAAGCTTGTAGGTAAACTGCGTAAATTGGGTAATCGCAAGAGCATCCTTTCGGATAGAATTCAAATTCAAATTCAAAATCTTTATTTCAGGCTTATTGAGAATTTTACTAAACCTAAACAATAAGCCCATAGAAACATGAGTACCATAGAAATTAACATATATATATATACACTTTATTTGTAACTTAATCTGCACACGTAAGATCGCCGACGCGTGATAGAAACAGCATTGAATGAAACTGATTGAAACTGATAGCAACAGAGTTACGTAATTCATTAGCTGATTTGATTTTCCTATTTTTATAGTTTCATCTTTACGTGGATAAAGATCCGTTCGTAACGTAAGGTACCTATTCGATGACCTTCGGCGGGCGAGTAACCAGCTGAGATGCGAGAGGTTGCGGGTTCGTTTCCCTCTGCGGGACAAATGTTTGTATGATCTGCAAATATTTGTTCCGGGTCTGGCTGTTGTGGTATAAGAAAAAAAAGTTTATTTTAAACTTTGATGTATGTGTAGACGACACATCTTATTGGTAACCCAAGCGCCACGGATTAAATAACAGTAACTACGTCCCATCTCATTGGGAGTTAGGAGTTATTACAATTTTTCATACAAATAAATACAGCGTAGTGCTAAATGAAGACTTGAAATAAAAAAAGTATACAAAATTATAAATAACTGGTGACCACCCGTGGCTTCACTCGTGTTTAACAGGTGTAAAACTACCCTACGTATAGCTCAGTGCAGATCATAATATATCTGTATACCTTTCACTGAAATTTGTTAAGGTGGTTGCTTTCGCTCGTGGCGCGAAATTCAATTTTTTTCGTGTTTTTTGCTCATTACAGCTTATCAATACTTCTTCAGATAGCTAATACTATGTTGCCGCAAATTATGTGACCTAACACACAAGTTTTAATTTATAGTATCACAAAAATATCATTAGTTTAGCTACGATTGTGCTTCTACGATATTTACAGTGTTTTTTTGTTTCAAGCACATTCATAGCCAAACTAATGATATTTATGTGATACTATACATTAAAACTTGTGTGTCAGGTCACATAATTTGCGGCAACATAGTTTTAGCTATCTGAAGAAGTGTTGATGAGCTGTGATGAGCAAAAAACACGAAAATATTTGAATTTCGCGCCACGAGTGAAAGCAACCACCTTAAGCCGTTTCGGCGTGATTGAGTAACAAACATACGTAAAAAGTTTGATACTTATGTTATTGGTGAGATACTCAATACTCAATATATTTATTGTTTTCACATGGTTACTTATCAAGCTCCACAGATCGTGCTCGTCTCCTGGCCGTTTCCAAATGGGAGTCAGGGTTTTGGTTGCAACACTTCCATCACAAAATACTGGTACTTTAATGGATCCAGTTTCTTTCCGTATTGCAACTTCTTTGCGGTTGGGTGTAGGGTGCTGTGCCCCTCATCACTACCAGTGCGGTACTGTTGTTGATCAGCTTGGTCACCACGGATTATCGTGCACCAGGGCTGCCGGTAGGATTTCCCGCCACGCTAGCCTTAATGATATCATTCGCCGGGCCCTTACCAGCGTTAACATTCCAGCCATTCTAGAACCGAATGGTCTGTTTCGTGACGATGGTAAGCGGCCTGACGGCATGACTCTTGTTCCGTGGGAGAAGGGTAGGCCTTTGGTGTAGGACGCTACATGCGTTGATACCCTTGCGCCATCTCATCTGTCCGGGACATCAGTTAGGGCCGGTGCGGCGGCAGATTCCGCTGAGGACCTCAAAAGACGCAAATATGCAAGTCTCGACAGATCTTACTTATTTGAGCCTTTCGGGGTCGAGACTCTGGGTCCGTGGGGTTCCGGGGCCCATCGCGTTTTCAAAATTCTTTCAGGGCATCTGGTCGAAGCGACGCGTGACCCGAGAGCTGGCTCTTATCTGGCTCAACGCATTAGTATTGCCATTCAGCGTGGCAATGCAGCCAGCATCTTAGGGACGCTTCCGTCTGGTAGTGATTTGGATCAGTTGAGCTACCTTTAGATCGCTTGTAGCGGTCTTCAGGTAGCACAACTGTTTCATATGTATTTTGTACATACCTTGTATTATTCTTTCTGTAAATAAATGTTGTTACTTATTAGTTGTTACATATACTTAGGTAGACTCGCACATAAACCCTGTGTTTAGGGCATAGCAATGGATTTTGTTTCTGCTGCCGTCTATTCACACTGCTCCTAGAGATTATAGAATTGACCGCGTTCGGCGTATTCGCTGGTCCACCGTCGAACGCGGTCGCGGGCGGTGCTCATGATGAAGAGGCTTCTGAACTCAGTCTCGAAACGTCAGCAAAGTGACGAATAATAGTGGTAATTAGCCGTTTATCTTTTAATATGGCTCCTAGAGATCTACAGGCTCTTATCACTTTACCTAGAAACTGGACCTAATCCTACTAATAATAGAAATGCGATAGTATGCATTCAAGGATGTTTTTTTAGTAAGTTAGTACAGTTAACGGCTAAGCAGCCAAAGCACACCTCTGGGTACACATAAAAAAAAATGCCGAACAGTTCATAGAACATTATGTAGCCCCAAGCTAAGTAGAGCTTGTGTTATAAGTACTAGATAACTGATGGTTGCGCCAACCCAGGCACAAATCTTCATACAAAAAAAGCCTCGCGCCGCACGAAAAAGCATTTTTTTTTAAATATCTCGTAAATATAGATTATTTTACAAGACCTCTACAGCCCTCTCCTCCCTCGGCTTTATTATAATGATGATTTTATTTATCTAATTTTTTACCCAATAATATGCACCATTTTAATAAACAATTGAATTTAGTCAAAACTTAGATGTAATTATGTTTTTTTTTCTATCGAGAAAATATTGTCCTAACGTGTTTCTGGTAAAGTGATCCCTCGGAACTATTAAATTTAGTAATCTAATCCATGCATATTTATAATTTGAATATTGTACTGGACTATTCAGTTAAAAATCAAATCCAAGATTGGTAATTTTGTGGCATTACAATACATTAAGTACTCAGTTTTTTTTTCATTATACCTGCATATAAAATACTCAGAACACCCTGAACAATTATCTGCGGATCGTACCTACCTACAAATATTTGTTCCGAGGCGGGAATCGGACCCGTAACGTCACCGTAGTCATAGTAGTCATAATATAGTCATAGTAGTTACTTATAGTCATAGTGGTCATAGTCATACTTGTTACTTCCTTTCTTAGTCTTTGTCCATAGTTTCTTTGGAACAGAGACAGTACAAAAAAAAAACAGTTTACTATATCATAATCAAGTACCTAGGTAGTTACCTATTATTTTTCATGGTATATTGACACAACAATACATATTAATACAGGAAAATACCCTAATAAAATTGACCTTCGTTTATTATCGCAATATTTGCTGAGCTTGCTGTGTCGCGTGTTAATAAATAAATAGTCTTATCAAGATTTATCACATCTGTGGCGTCTTATCTATGCCAAGTTAGGCAGACGCGTGCCGGAGGGGAGAGGGGATCAGCCCGGACGAGCGAACCTTGCGTGCGTTTTCCCTAGTCTAGCTAGTCCGCGCTGAGCCGCCGCGTCGGACGCACGTCCGCAGCTCCAAACAAAACCTCAAAGCCCGCGCCGTCAAAACACCAAATCCTAAATTAAATTGCTCGTGGAAACCCGTTCGAACAGTGTTGTGTTTTCCCCCACGCCTGTGACGTCAATACCACACCTGGGGGTTGTTTCGACGCGTCAATATTTGACGTAACACGATCTGTTTGGGGGAAGCCGTATTTCAGAGGTGGTGAGTACACAATGCTGGTGCTTAGGCCATTAAAACTTTGTACTTACAGACATTACAGCTAAGTAAGGCTTATAGCTGTCTCCGTGCGTGCGCTGAGCCAATAATAGTTCGAAGGCATTGCCTCCCTAAAAGCCTCTATATTCGTAGACGCTTTTGTTTTCATAGGGTTCTCTCTTTGTTCTATTCTGAAAATTAAATAGACAACTCGATGGATTGATGACAATTTAAAGGACATATGTTGGTGGATGGAGGTGGATCAAAGCCGTTCCTCGTGGAGTTTGTGGAGGCCTATGCCCAGCAGTGAACTTCGGTTTATTCCCGATGTCCACGTAGGTACCTACTTCTACTGCGAGTAATAGTAGTTAGTAGGTAGGTACTACTCAAAATAATTAAATTAAAAGTCAAAAGTATTTTATTTGTTTGTTCAGGGTGTTCTGGGTGTTTTCTATGTATAATAAAAAATATCTATCTATGTAATATATTGTATTAAGTATATCAGTTAACTAGTATCCATAACACAAGCTCTGGCTTAGCTTGGGGCTAGATAATGTTGTGTGAACTTGTCCAGCATTATTTATTTATTTATTTTATTATTCATTGAAATCACAAGGATCATTTTAAATCGTCTTATACAATTTGCTCCTGTTCCAACGCGACCAAACCTAGAAGAATCAGGCAACAAACACGGCTCGCTTTATTTGATGATCCTTCTTACTACTAGGCGGGGAGCGCCTGTGTGGTGCCTCGAGAACCAGTGGAAGCTGATTCAAAGAAAAAAGGAAAACCAACTCAAAAACCTCAGGTAGGCAGTCAAAAGTAAGATGCTAGAGAGAATCAGCAAAAGTTCATAAGGCAGCACACTCTACGCTTGATATACTCATAAATAACACATCAATAATAAATTAAAGGTACCTATGTAGGTGCAGGCATTGCAAATGACAAATTAGGTGTCGAAGGGTAGAGCGACATCAGGCCACGCGGCTTTATCATTAAAATAGTCATGTAGAGTGTAATACGCTTTGTTAATTAGATTACTCTTTATGTAGTACCTACTAGTGACTCGTCCCGGCTTCGCACGGGTAGTTTCAGGATGAAATCAGCCCCCCCCTCTTATCCCCCCCCCCCCTGGTAGCCTATATCACTCAGGGGGAATGTAGCTTTCCAATGGTGAAAGAATTTTTGAAATCGGCACAGTAGTTTTTGTGTTTATTGAAAAACTCGTACACCTACCTAGAGAAGACCTACGGACATACCCATAGGTTAGTTAGTAGAGATTACTGTTTAGTGATAAGACATCCCATTTGTTATCTTACTATGAATATTACTACCTAGTTGAATTATTTATTAAGTGGTTTAAGTACAATAAAGTACCTACCTAATATAAATAAGGTACAATAAAGTACCTACCTAATATAAATAAGGTACAATAAAGTACCTACCTAATATATATATAAGGTACAATAAAGTACCTACTTAATATATATATAAGGTACAATAAAGTACCTACCTAATATATATATATAAGGTACAATAAAGTACCTACCTAATATATATAAGGTACAATAAAGAACCTACCTAATATATATAAGGTACAATAAATTACCTACCTAATATATATATAAGGTACAATAAAGTACCTACCTAATATATATAAGGTACAATAAAGTACCTACCTCATATATATATAGTGCAATAAAGTACAATAATAAGGTACAATAAAGTACCTACCTAATATATATATATACAGGGCGTCCCAAGACTATGTGACATGAAGGGAAAGTAGGTACCTTAAATATTGTAGATAGGATATTTAGCTGAAAGGAGACTTTATTTTATTTTTAAAAGTTAGCAATACCTACTGCATTCAAACTTTTTCTAAAAAATACTCAGTTCGTCTGGGAATCGAACCGACTTAAATGTGAAAAAAAAAACATCCAAGTATTTTTAGTAAATTTATATATATTAAAACTTAGTATTTCTGCATTCAACGATGTTTTCAAAATTACTTACTTCGCCTGGGAATCGAACCGAATATTTAATGGAATCAAACATTTTACGTTGTTGTTTTGTTATAAGATACTATACCTAGTTAATAGGAATTATTATTGATATTCCATTATTTGGATTGGCATTATAAAACTAAGGAATTTTTTCACATTTAACATATAGAAACACGCTTTTTCCCCGAAAGGGTTGGTATAGCCCAGTGTTGTCACATACAATTTTGGCAAAATGGTAGAACAGGGTGCAAAAATTGGTAGAATTTGAAATGAAAAATAGGTAGTTCTACCAATCAAGTTTAAGTACATATTTAATGATTAAAAATGCGTATAAATTTTAAAAATTATTTATTGGTGTTTTTTTTTTCATTATAATTGTAGCCGCACGGCTTGTGCATTTGCCATTTTCAAGTATCTGTATTTTCAATATATTTTGCAACGTTACACTCCTTCCATGTCGTCAAAGTCACAGTCAAGTCATGTTTTAGTAAAACGGTGGCCAATGTTACTAAAACTTTGGTAGACAATTTCCACCAATTTCAAAAGTCACGCAATTCACTTCCATTTCATTTCACTACACTTGTGCTTTTTAAACGAGCTACATTAGTTAAAATGCCACCAAAATAACACAAAATAACTCAAGAAAACAAAAGTAAAAGAAATAAAATAAAAGTAGACAACGTCTCTTTTCGAAAATGGCGGGAAGAGCTTGGTGATGTTTATACATCAGTTCAGTGTCAAATTGACAATGAAAAGCAAGCGTCAGTCAGTTGTGACAGATGTCAATGTCATTGTCACTCCGTAGCTCTATACTCTGTACCTCATCATTCAATTATTTCACTTAACGCGTTCCGTTTTAAGTGCTTACAGGCTAAATTCGATAGTAAGTAAGTAACGTTTCGTTACACGCGTGGAGAATTGTTTACATTCGCAATATTTTCAAAAATAAGTAGATTTGAGGGTTATGGTGGTAGATAGGTAGATTATAGGTAAAATAAGTAGATCTACCAAAAAATAGGTAGATGTGACCACACTGGTATAGCCTCAAATGGGCCTCTTTTCATCGTGGGTTACACCATCTTGGAATATAGACGTGACAAGTGGTGAGGTCATCGCCGCCATTGCTTCCCACGGCTGACTCTGCTAACGCTTTCTTCCAGTAATAATACCTATATTCCATAATAATCTAGCAGCCAGGACAAATCTTATACCAACGAATCTTACAAACAAGTCCGGTTAATCTCTTATAGGACCATTGGAGAAAAAACACGTCTGATCAAGGGGACTATGACTAAAATATATACCTATAATGAAAATACGGGTTTTTTTTTTACATTTAAGTCGTTTCGATTCCAAGACGAAGCAAGTATTTATAAGAAAATCTTTGAATGCAGTATTACTAAAGTTTAAAAATAAATTGAAGTCTCCTTTCAGCAAAACATCCTATCTAGAATATTTAAGGTACGTTCCCTTCATGTCGCATAGTCTTTGAACGCCCTGTATATCTATCTAAGACCGTATAATATTATTATTATTTGCGCTACTTTGTTTAATACAATTGTACCTACCACTATAATATTGCTGAGTTACAAACATTGTAATACACAATGCGTAGATTGCGTAAATTAGTTGTTTGACCTTAGTACCTACCTATGTACAGTCGGCAACGCTAACAAGTTACCACCCAGTGTGTTAATTAAAAGACTGAAGTAGAAAAGAGTAGTTTTTTTTTTTTAATGTTCTATGCATAGTTCCTTCAGTTTCTGAAGGCACTATACATAGCACATAAAAAAAAAGAATTACTTAAAAGTTTACTGTAAACTGCTACTAGTTAATTGAGATTTTCAATTCGAGATTTTTCATTTAAAAAATTTAATTCGAGATTTTCATTCGAGATTATCATTCGTGATTTTCAAACGAGATTTTTCATGGATGACGGACGGAACAAGCAAGTGGCCCACCTGATGTTAAGCGGTACCCTCTGCCTATGAACAGTGCATTACCTCATAGGTCACGTCCACGTAGACGCACCCTATTTCAAACGTTTTCATCACAAGTTGTGTATTATTTATTATGAGCATGTGGTGTCCCACTGCAGGGCAAAGGCCTCCCTTCCCTCCTTCCATTCGTCTCTATTGTTGGCTATTCGGGACCAATCCTTCAAGTAGGCAATTCAGCAATCTGCCAGTAGATTTTATAAATATATCTGGAATTTTGTAAAATTAAATTAAAAAAATGCCTGATGGGTGTAGATTACTGTAGATGCTATTATTCTATGAATAGGTACTTACATTACAGGGATTTTCAGTTATAATTTTTAACCCCCTGACGCAAAAACGACGGGGTCTTATAAGTTTTGACGTGTGTGTGTGTGTGTATGTGTAGGGTGTGTGTCTGTGTGTGTCTGTCTGTGGCATCATAGCTCCCGAACGGATGAACCGATATTGTTTTTAGAATTCCGTAACCAAAAATTACGGAACCATTATAGATTCGTCATGTCTGTCCGTGTATGACACTCTTTTTTTTCCCGAAACTATAAGAGCTATGCTGTTGAAACTTGGTAAGTAGATGTATTCTGTGAACCGCATTAAGAATTTCACACAAAAATAGAAAAAAAAACAGTAAATTTTTGGGGTTCCCCATACTTAGAACTGAAACTCAATTTTTTTTTCATCATATACATACGTGTGAGGTAGCTATGGATAGGTCTTCAAAAATGATATTGAGGTTTCTAATATTTTTTTTTTCTAAAATGAATAGTTTGCGCGAGAGATACTTCCAAAGTGGTAAAATGTGTGTCCCCCCCCCCGTATCTTCTAAAATAAGAGAATGATAAAACTAAAAAAAAAAAATGATGTATATTACCATGTAAACTTCCAACGAAAATTGGTTTGAACGAGATCTAGTAAGTAGTTTTTTTTTAAAACGTCAAATCGTAATCCATCCTAGAACTTTTATATTATGTTACTTGCTGCTACGAAACCCTTAATGGGCGAGTCCCACTCGCACTTGGCCGCTTTTTTTGTTTTTAGCTCTTTTTAAGCAGTAGTGCTCGCATTGTTGTCTTCCGGTTTGAAAGGTTTAAGACTTTTCATCTTTATGTCTCAGGGTGGCGGGCGCAGTGCAATGCCACATAGGGTGCGTCCTAGGACCTGACGTGACCTATGAGGTAATGCACCGTTCATAGGCAGGGATTGCCCCTTAACAGCAGGTGGGCCATCTGATTGTTCCGTCATTCAAGTAGTTAAAAAAAACCCAATGGGATAGGGGGATTTGCACGAACCACCAGCAGGCGGATTTTTGATTTCAGTGTTGATGTTGAGTATGTACTATGCCGCTGCCCATCCCCGGGTATAAACCCAAAGGCCGGATTTTACGCCACCATATGCGGTAAAAAAAATGTCAGGGGGACATAGTAACTGTTACCTACCAGGGGGTAGCCAATTAAATTCTGTACTAGGGTTGGCAACTTTTTTTAGGAAATTAACGTACTCTGACTGTTAAACAAGTAATTAATTTTGTAATTATTAAAAAAACCTCAACGCAATGAAACGACTTAACCGATTTTGATCAAACATAGCTAAGAACAATCCCGACAAATTCAACTTTCAAACAAAAAAATATAATCGATATCGGTTCATCCGTTTGGGAGCTACAATCTTTTTTTTCTTTTTTTGCTACTTGAATGGCGGAACAAACAGATGGCCAACGTATGTTTGGCAACCCTAGCCTCTACCTACCCTATTGGATTAGAAGTAACGAGGTCGAATAAGCACGTAACAATAATTGGCTAAAAAAATAACGTGGGTGGCTCGGCTCGGCATAGAAATACGTAGGTTTTCCTTGTACCGAACAAAAACAGGCAGACGTTCCCTGGAATTTCACACTCTACTAGACACTTACGAAAACATTCTAAAAAAAAAAAAAAAAAAAATAAAAAAAAAAAAAAAATCTAAATAATGTAAAAAAATATTAAAAACTATAAAACAAGTTTTTCCGACATGATTCTATAGTATTGTCCGTGGTGTGTCCGGCCTAAGAATAGACCCCCCCGTCTCCTCCCGTGGATGTCGTAAAATACTGGACTGTTAGGAAGATTCGTTGGTATAAGATTTGTCCTGGACAAGTTTAAATACCTCGGGCACTGGGTAACTTCTGACCTGAAAGTTGATGCAGACATGGAAAGAGAGCGCAGAGCGTTGTCTGTAAGGGTGAACCTGATAGCCCGCAGGTTTGCTCGTTGTTAAGCTGAAGTAAAAGTTACTTATTGCACTAACTTCTACACGAGCAGCCTGTGGGTGAATCACACGCAAAAACAGTACAGCGCTCTGCGAGTTCAGTACAATAATGCCTTCAGGGTGTTGTTGGGGCTACCCCGGTTCTGCAGCGCATCGGGGATGTTCGCTGGTGCGCAAGTCAACTGTTTCTACACAGTAATGCGAGCGCGCTGCACATCCCTGGTGCGCAGGGTCCGGGCCAGCTCTAACAACATTCTGAAGATGTTTGTACACAGTAATGCGAGCGCGCTGCACATCCCTGGTGCGCAGGGTCCGGGCCAGCTCTAACAACATTCTGAAGATGTTTGTACACAGTAATGCGAGCGCGCTGCACATCCCTGGTGCGCAGGGTACGGGCCAGCTCTAACAACATTCTGAAGATGTTTGTACACAGTAATGCGAGCGCGCTGCACATCCCTGGTGCGCAGGGTCCGGGCCAGCTCTAACAACATTCTCAAGATGTTTGTTCACAGTAATGCGAGCGCGCTGCACATCCCTGGTGCGCAGGGTGCGGGCCAGCTCTAACAACATTCTGAAGATGTTTGTACACAGTAATGCGAGCGCGCTGCACATCCCTGGTGCGCAGGGTGCGGGCCAGCTCTAACAACATTCTGAAGATGTTTGTACACAGTAATGCGAGCGTGCTGCACATCCCTGGTGCGCAGGGTCCGGGCCAGCTCTAACAACATTCTGAAGATGTTTGCTGCTAGGTTTGATTGTCAGTCTGAATCATTGCTGTATGGTGCATTTATTGACAATCAAATCTAGGTAGGTTTTTTTGTTTTGTACTGTTGATAAAATTGTTGATAAATGTAAAATTGTATTATATAAGATGTTATTGTGTAACCTGTGTGTATTGCCTAATTGTGTACCTACGTATTCCTAATGATCCTATGTTGGTCGAATAAATACAAATTGAATTTGAATTTAAAGACAAGATGTCCAATCCACGCAGTTGCCCTATCCATCTGAGTGGTCATCGAATGGCTCTAATGACGTGATATTATCCTGTTGACCATCCACACGCCGGCCTTCCGTTTGTAGCGACAAGATCTATTTGACCTCTTTTGTAACCCTTTTGCTGTTTGCTTTGAGTATGCTAAAAGCTTTTACTCTTCTTCATCGTGTTCTTCACTAGAAACTCGCCCCGGGCTATGCACGGGTAGTCGGGAAACATCCCCCCTAACCCTCCCCCCGTCCCAAACCCCCATCTATCCACACACCAGATACAAAAACCTGCTAAAGTTATGCCCCCTATGTTAATTTTTTTTACACCTCGGGTTACATTATTGGAGTTTTAGTAAGGATCCCTAATTTTTTTCAAAATAAAATGTATCCTATGTCACCCGGGGATAGTGTAGCTTCCCAACAGTGAAAGTATTTTTCAAATCGGTTCAGTAGTTTCGGAGTCTATTCAATGAAAACAAACAATCAAATCTTTCCTCTTTATTATTAGTAACTAGCGACTCGTGCCGGCTACGGACGGGTAGTTTCAGGATAAAAAACAGCCCCCTACCCCCCCTGGTAGTCTATGATACTCGGGGTGAATGTAGCTTTCCAATGGTGAAAGAATTTTTGAAATCGGTACAGTAGTTTTTGAGTTTATTCAATACAAACAAACACACACACAAAAATACAAATCTTTCCTCTTTATAATATTAGTGTAGATAGCTATTGGATTACTGAAGGTCGTGCCCGTCTTGAAAGCATTTAGTAAAGATGCTGTCGAGCTTCTTCCACGCTGTTCTATCCTCGGCTTGTCTCAGGGCAGCGGTGATAGGGAGGGCAGTGAGCAGTTGCGTAACTATACCATCTGGGACCCGTGGCAAATTCGAAAATTTAAACAACTTTAGTTTTGGACCCGCGGCAAATTCGAAAATTTAAAAATAAATTGTTGTCTCACTTTGGATTTTAAGCAGAACTTATAAAAATATACTTTTCAAATAAAACAAAATACTCAGGTACAATGTAAAAAAATATTTTTGAGCTCGCGGCCTCTTGGGCCGGGGCCCTCTTGGGTCGGGGGCCCGTGGCATTTTGCCAGCCCTGCCACCCTATTGTTACGCCACGGCCAGTGAGTGCCTTGACTTGATCAGACCAGCGACTATATAGGTGTTCGGCCGCGCGATCTTTTTCCATCCACTTTTCCCACTACAACCAGCTTTTCAAGGTTATCTGGCTGTCTTCGGGCTATGTGTTCAAAATAACTTACAACTCGCTGGTAGCAGATGATGGAGATGAGCAAAAGCTTTTTAACCGACTTCAAAGTAAGGAGTTTATCAGCTTGATACGTATGTAGGTATGTAGGTACTCGTAATTAGAACTACTTTTTTTTTCTCTTCTTGAATGTCTGAACTAGCAGATGGCCCACCTCATGCTTTGACAATGCATTACCACATAGGTCGCGTCCACCTAGGACGCGCCCTATGCGGCATTGTACTGCGCCCGCCACCCAGAGACATAAAGATGAAAAGTCTCATGTGCCTGTAGTTTATGTTTCTAGCTAGTAATTCCTGATGGATCCCTTGTAGGGATGAGTCGTACTTGCAAAATCGAGTACCAGGGCTTCCAAGTACGTCCACCTTAAGATACCAGAGCCAAAAACCAGGGTACAAAATACCTACAAGTATTTTTCCGCATAGGAAATTGACTAGAACTTTGATAGACATTTGTTTGACCACGATCTCACCTGTTGGTAAGTGACGATGTGGCCGAAGATGAAGCACAAAGGTCTAGAAGGCACCTTTTTACTCTAGCCTTGAAGAGACCCAGATTATAGTTTTCTGGAAAGACAGACAACGGTACGGTATGCCACACCTTAGCAGTTCGCATTATAAAGGTAGAACTGAATCGTTTAGTACGAATAGAGGGTATACTATTGAGGTAAGGATGGTACCGAGCGCTCGTCCTATGATGAAAAGGAGATGGTGGGATCAGATCGTGAAGTTCCTGG
The DNA here is from genome assembly GCA_932527175.1 of Operophtera brumata. Taxonomy (NCBI): domain Eukaryota; kingdom Metazoa; phylum Arthropoda; class Insecta; order Lepidoptera; family Geometridae; genus Operophtera; species Operophtera brumata. The sequence continues at coordinate 2,909,573 of OW052226.1, forward strand.
GAGCATTCCCCGAAATGTAACCTATTGAAGATCGAAAGGCATGCGACTTTACGGCGGTGCTCGAGACTGTGGATCTTAATCTCCGCCATATGTTGCTCACCAATAAGCCTGAAAGCTCTGCGTTCAATCGAGTCCAAGGCAGAAAGCTGACACTCTGCAGAGCCTCCCAAAAATGGCAGCAGTACTCCATACCAGCCCGGACTTGAGTTTTATATAGACCTAAGAAGCTGTCCTGGCGTGAAGTAACGCTTAAAACACACTGCAAACACGCTTCGCAATGAATAGCAAACTGGACATCGAAATCAAACAGCAGTCTACTAGAAAGAAAGAAAGAAAGAAAGAATCGTTTATTTATGACTAAACAATCAAAGACACAAACATGCAACACGCAAAAGCAAACAGGATAAAAAAAAAAAAAAACTAAAACAAAAACAAATTACACAGATATAAAAAATTAGGCAATTTGTGTGTGTGCCTGACGTAAGCCAAAAAAGGGTCCTCAACTCAGCGCAATAACTCCGCTGCCTAGGCGCAGCCTCCACACAACTCTTTCACCTAAATTGACATTATTGAAAACCTTATCTAAATAAACCTGTCCACGATATCAGACATTTCAATCATGTTCGTAATGAAATCTGTTATCTTATCTATCTCTCGAGTTGAGCCTCTTTCGTGGGACGTATCAAAAACACTTGTAGATACGATTGTAGCACTGTAAATATCTGTTTGTTTCATGTTTTCAATATAATTTTGTGCCTAAAATATGACAACGTAATACCAGAGTTCTGGGTTTCTCGTACGATTCGTTTCTCGAGATCATATCTTCCCCATACCTACAAACTGTGGAATGAGCTTCCATCTGAGGTTTTCCCGCTTGGTTACGATATGTGTCGCTTCAAGAAAAATTATCATAAATTCCTTCAGGGTAGGCAGCGCATCGACAATACCCCCGGTGTTGCCGGTGTCTATAAGCGACGGTGACCACTTTACATCAGGTGGGCCGTATGCTAGTTTGCCTATTTGTTTGTTGTGCAGTAGTGCGAGTTGGACTCGTCCATGAAGGGTTCTAGCAGCAAGTAACATAATATAAAAGTACTTGGACGGTTTACGATTTACGACGAATTAAAAAAAAAACTACTTACTAGATCTCGTTCAAATCAAGGTTCGGTGGAAGTTTACATGGTAATGAACAATATATATATATTTAGTTTTATCATTCTCTTATTTTAGAAGTTACGACACACACACACACACACACATTTTACCACTTTGGAAGTGTCTCTCGCGCAAACTATTCAGTTTAGAAAAAAATGATATTAGAAACTTCAATATCATTTTTGAAGACCTATCCATAGATACAACAAACGTATGGGAAAGAAGAAAAAAAAAAGATTCTCAGTTTTAAGTAAGGGGACCCCAAAAATTTTCGATTTTCCATTACGATTTTACAATACATTGCGCAGTATGTTTCGAATATTACTGCTCCTTGAGAAAACGCTACGATATATGCTGCGCAATGTATTGCCAAATCGTTATCGAAAGCGTTTGACAGTTTGTTAGACAATAGGCCTTATTAGCTTCCTTGCCAATAACGTGTGACGTCATAATGCATTCTATACGATGATTCCACGCAGATACCGTAACGAGCCCGCGTGTCACGTTTGGTCATTGGTCATAGCGAGTAAGGGGACTGCTCTAGCTCATCGTATACTTTAGTTACACGCTGTCGGGACACAGTCAAACTTCCTCCCGCCACCAGTCATGTTACCATTACAGAAGTATCTTCAATGTAGCAGACCCCGCAAATGATAAGGGATGCTGTTACACCGAGAATTTATGACCTGAAATTATTTTAGGGTCGGCCGTCCCTTCGAGGGATGGATGGCATTTATTGTCGGAGGCTCTCTGACTTAGTTTGTTTTTTATTGTAATATTGTTACGAGATAGCGCTCTGAATATAATTCTAAACAAAAAAAAACGGCCAAGTTTCGTTTCGTTTCGTATGAGGTAGTGCTGGCCTCTGGTGTCAGAGTTTGTCAAGCCGCCCGAGGGCCTCTGACATGGCTTATCGACTGCTATTAATCAATAACAGCCGGGACCGACAGCTTAACGTGCCCTCCGAAGCACAGAGCGATGGAAATCCGCACATAACTTAGAAAAGTCATTGGTGCGGAGCCTAGGATCGAACCCGGTATCGTTGGATTCTGAGTTGCACTATTGAACCGTTAGGCTACCATCGCTTGGCTACCGGCCAAGTGCGAGTCAGACTTGTGCACGAAGGGTTCCGTACTATCTATAAAAACGGAAAAAAAATAAGTTTGTTGTATGGGTGCCCCCTTAAATAAAATCAGCTATTATTATTATTATTAATCATTTATTTCAGGTTATTTACACCCATAACATTAAATCTATATAAACACATTAAAACACAAAGACTTAAAACTAATACATTAAAAACATACATACATACATACATAGACACACGCCTTTTTCCCCGAAGGGGTAGGCAGAGCCACAATAGGCCTCTTTTCACAGTGGGTTGCACCATCGTGGAATATAGACGTGACAAGTGGTGAGCTCATCGCCGCCATTGCTTCACACGACTGACTCGGCTAACGCTTTCTTCCAGTAATAACACATTAAAAAAAAAAAACACATTTAAAAACATAAATCAGAGATATTAGTATAAAATTATATAAAATTAATGTCACAAAATATTACCAATATAAATTAAATTTTCACAAAATGGACAACACGAAATTAAAATATGAATTGAATTGAATTGTATTGAATTTTAAATTAAAATATGAAATGAAAATAGATCAGATGGCAGCTATGCAGACGACATGGCGCTGCTGAGAGCGTCTGCCTGTGGTCTAGTAAGGCTGCTAGATATTTGTGAAAAATATGGCCAAGTCCACTTGAATATTGTACTTGATTTAGTCAGTTAAAAATCTAGTCTAAGATTGGTAATTTTGCGTTATACCCCACCTTAAGATACTATTAACCAAAATATATTTAGATCAGCGTGTATGATAAATAAATAAATAAATGAAATAAATATTTGTTTTGGCTGTTGTTGTGACACACGGAAGGACGGACAGGTGGGCTAGAAGGGTTCCATTTTCGCCATTAAACTTCGGAACCATAACACTCACGCAGGCCAAGTCACGGGCGTTCTGTAGGTTAAGGTGGGGTACAACGCAAAATTACCAATCTTAGATTAGATTTTTAACTGAATAAATCAAGTACAATATTCAAATTAAAAATATGCATACATTATAATACCGAGGGATCACCCAGACAAAAACACGAAAGGACAAAAATTTCTTGATAAAAAAAAACACAATGTTATTTCTTACTTTTGGCTAGATTCGATTGTTTGTCAATATGATACAGATTATTGGGTAAAAAATTGGATAAATAAAATAAATACAATAAAACGTAGGGGTTTTTTAAAATTATCTATATTTCACGAGATATTCAATAAAACCGCTTTTTCGAGCGGCGCGTGGCGTTTTTTTGTATGAAGATTTCTGCCTGGCGGAACGCAGTTTTAAGATACTATTAACCTAAATCTATTTAGATCAGTGTGTATGATAAATAAGTAAATAAATAAAATAAATATTTGTTTTGGCTGTTGTTGTGACACACGGACGGACGGACAGGTGGACATGAAGGGATGGATATTCGCCATTAATAGGCTTCGGAACCATAACACTCACGCAGGCCAAGTCGCGGGCGTTCTAGTAGGACCTCCCGCGTGAGGCTCGAAATTCATTTTTTTTGTGTTTTTGTTCATTACAGCTAATGAACACTTCTTCAGATAGCGAAAGTTGATTTCGCGAGAACTAGGAGACTAGAATAGAATAGAACTAGAATAGTATCTCATAAATATCATCAGTTTAGCTACGTTACCCCTAAACATATTTTTACAGTGTATTTTTTTTGTTTACGGGTATCGTAGCTAAACTGATTATATTTATGAGATACTATCAATTAAAACATGTGTGTTATGTCTCCTAGTTCTCGAGAAATCAACTTTCGCTATCTGAAGAAGTGTTGATGAGCTGTAATGGGCAAAAAATACCAAAAAATAATAATTTCGCGCCTCAAGCGAGAAAATCCCCCTTCAAAACCACAACGGTACAAAATGTAGGTAATGTGATTTCTTCTCATCTTGCCTTCAAATCTCAGCAGAGTAATTCACTTTTCTCGAGGTAAATTCAGTTGATGTAGCACAAAGCAATACGGCTTCTAGCTTATGACATTATAATAACCAGACAAGCGTAGCTCGTCTAGAAACTACGCATTAAAGGTTACGATGTTACGAAACTTAGTAAAAAAACAGTTTTTTCAGCACACTTGCTCATAAAGTGGCTCTAATTTCACCGCAATTAGGCACATAATGACACCTGTAATCAAACTGTGACTTTTTCATTGCTATTATTCACTAGTGAGTTATTTTTTTTTTTTTTTTTTTTTTTTTTTTTTAACTTTGATAGACCTTTGTTTGACCACGATCTCACCTGTTGGAAAGTGACGATGTGGCCGAAGATGGAGCACAAAGGTCTAGAAGGCACCTATTCACTCTAGCCTTGACAAGACCCAGATTATAGTTTTCAGGAAAGACAGACGACGGTAGTGTATTCCACTCCTTAGCAGTTCGCATTATAAAGGACATATATAAGGATTATAGAGACAGTTGAACATTTGCACATAGTGTGTATTTCTGTTTCTTTTTTTCACTAGTGTGAAATTTTCAATGGCGCCTCAGCGGTAATCACCAACATTACACACTTGTACTATAATGTACTTATTATAATTTTTTTATATTTGGCGTCGCACGGCTTGTGCATTTGGCATTTTCAAGTTTAATTATTTATTTTCAATGTATTTGCAAAGTTACACTCGTATGATTTAAAAAAAAACCGTCCAAGTGCTAGTCGGACTCGCGTACCGAGGGTTCCGTACAAACCTGTAGGTATATAAGTAAAAGTTGTGGTGCTTTTATTGCTAAATGAAATCATCATGAGGAAAGGTAAAATAAGTTTAAAAATATTTTTATTATATGATGTAACTAAAAATTTATGCTTTTCGCAATTTTTACTTTATCTGTGCTATAAGAAGTCGCTTCGTACCAAATTTCAAGATTCTGAGTTCACGGGAACCCTGTGGGTTTTGATTCCCTTGCGACTGTCAAAAATTTGCAGCATAAACGGCTGTATCTTTTGATTGCGTTGGTTAGAAGTTTGATTTTTTCACAGCTCCAAGGGACAGTAGACTTGAGTATTTGGAAAAGGGTCTTAACAGACAGACAGACGGACAACAAAGTGATCCTATAACGGTTCCGTTTTTCCTCTTGAGGTACGGAACTCTAAAAGGATGTTGGGGTCAGATGTTGAAGCTATTTCGATGGGAAGGTTCGATTCCAGGGTGGCGGGCGCAGTGCAATGCCACATAGGGCGCGTCCTACGTGGACGTGACCTGTGAGGCATTGTTAAAGGCAGAGGTTACCGCTTAACATCAGGTACGCCATATGCATGATCAGCCATTCACGAAGGCTTAAACAAGTAATTAATTTTGTAAAATATACAATATCCTTCAACGCAATGAAACGGCTGAACCGATTTTGATCAAAAATAGCTAAGAACAATCCCGACAAATTCACCTCTAAAACAAAAATAAAATATAGGTTCATCCGTTCGGGAGCTACGATGGCACAGACACACACACAAACACACACACACACACACACACAAACACAGATACGTCAAACTTATAACACCACGACGCGAAAACGACGGGGTGTTATAAAAAAAACCTGGACTACAAAAACATAACCCTTCCTTTTGGCATTGCCGTAGTCGGGTAAAAGAGACTCAATTGTTTGTTAGTCATAAATAACTATACTCTGGCTACGATAAATACAAAAGTCCAGAGAGAAAAAAAACATCATCATCATCATCATCAGCCTGTATCAGTCCACTGCTGGACATAGGCCTCTCCTAATGGCTGGTTTACACGGGCTTAGTAGCTAAGTGCTTAGTACTTGTCACTAATACTAAGTCCCAATGTGTAAACTGTAAGATTAGTGCTTAGTATTAGTGTTTGTGAATAGTGCAAGTGAATAGAAATCGATCCTATTTACTAAGCGACAAGTCGATACCTGACCGCGTGTTTTCACTTGCTGACCTTGTGTAAACAGCTCGGCAAGTTAGTTAGTGACAAGTTTAAACACACTGCGCAAAATCAGGCGGCGTCGCTCTATTTCGAATGTCTGGTCACTAATACCTTCTACTAGCTCCAACGTGTAAACGGTTTCTTCTCACTTGTCATATTGGGGCTTAGTGTTGTGACGAGTACTAAGCACTTAGCTACTAAGCCCGTGTAAACCAGCCATAATGCTTGCCATTTAAACCGATTTCCAGCTCTTCCCATCCACTTTCTACCAGCCGCCTTACGCAGATGATCGCTCCACCCAGCCAGGGGGCGCTCCACACTACGTTTACCAAGACGTGGTCTCCACTCTAGAACACGTTTACCCCAGCGGATGTCTGTTCTTCGGCATATATGCCCAGCCCATTGCCATTTCAGCTTGCTAATTCTCTGAGCTATGTCGATGACCTTAAAAAAAATATATAAAACATTAATTCCATTATTAACACATTTTCCTCTCCAAAGCAATTGCACGCGTAACTTTTTTGCCCTGAATATTAAAAGTTATATTATAATTTATAACCCATTAGGATAAGTATAATGTTGTACTCATATTAAGGAAGAAATAACATAAATAAAAGTAATAAAATATTGCGTGGTATCTTTTATGGACACCACAAATACCGCTAATGCGAAAGTTTCAATATTTTGATGTTTATTTGCTAAGAGGCTGTCAAATAAATAAATAAATGAATAAATAATGCAGCAGTCCACACAACATAATCTAGCCCCAACTTGTGTTATGGGTACTAGATAACTGATATACATACTTAATACAATAAATGCTCGTCGGTTAAGGGTACTCTTGACCTGGCCTTTTTCCAGAACGTCTCCGATCTGGTCTGAATACGTTCGCCGAGGTCTTCCCCTTCCCACTGTCCCATTCACGCTCGTCTTGTGTACCCGTTTCGTCAATCTACTATCGTCCATCCTTTCTAAATGCCCAAACCATCTAAGCATACCTTTCTCAATCCTAGTCACTACGTCTTCTTTAATTTCACAACGCTCTCTTATCACACTATTCCTTATTTTATCTCTCAAAGTCACACCACACATACTTCTCGAAGCTCTCATCTCCACTGCATTTATTCTACTTTCATGTTTCTTCTGCCATACCTAACTTTCGCTACCATACATTAGTGTCAGTACTAACTAAATGTTATGAGAGTGAATGAAGCAAAAGAGGTGTGTCAGGATCGTAGCAAGTGGAAATCCGTGGTCTCTGCCTACCCCTCCGGGAAACAGGCGTGAGTTTATGTATGTATGTATGTATGTATACAATAAATTCTGCGATCAGAATATATTACGTAGATAGTTATTTTTTATTACATACATACATACATAGACACACGTCTTTTTCCCCGAAGGGGTAGGCAGAGCCTCAATGGGCCTCTTTTCACAGTGGGTTGCACCATCGTGGAATATAGACGTGACAAGTGGTGAGCTCATCGCCGCCATTGCTTTCCACGACTGACTCTGCTAACGCTTTCTTCCAGTAATAACACATTCCATAATAAGCTAGCAGCCAGGACAAATCTAATACCAACGAATCTTATCAGCAAGTCCGGGTAATCCTTTAGTCGGCTTTTACGACATCCACGGGAGGAGACGGAGGGGTCTATTCTTAGGCCGGACACACCACATTTTTTTATTATACATAGAAAATACCCAGAAAACCCTGAACAAATATCTGCGATCGCACAAATATTTGTTCCGAGGCGGGAATCGAACCCGCAACCTTCTGCGTTGCAGGTGAATCTTCACCCGCCGCGCCACAGAGGTCGTCAAAAACAATTAAATACAATATTATGAATATCAAAATAACGATAAACTCATTCAATGTATTTAAATAACACAGTTAATACAAACAAAAAGGATAAAATTTAATGATTCACTAAAAGCGTAGTTCCCGTAAAATGATAATCGGTTCCGTGACGCGCTAACCGCGAGTGTATGAGGAAAAGTATGGTCCGATTTATAGCGAAAATCATTTTTTAATTAAATAATAACGCTATGCTTCCGCAAGTTTTTTTTTTTTTTTTTTTTTTTGCAGTAGTATTAGAGCTTTTTTGTGAAAGAGCTCGTCCGGGGAAGTACTACCACCATACCTATTTCTGCCGCAAAGCAGTACTGCTCGCATTGCTGTGTTCCGGTTTGAAGGGTAAGGGTGCCGGTGAAATTACAGGCACATGAGACTTTTCATATTTATGTCTCAGGGTGGCGGGCGCAGTGCAATGCCACATAGGGTGCGTCCTAGGTGGACGTGACCTTTGAGGTAATGCACTGTTCATAGGCAGAGGTTACCGCTTAACATCAGGTGGGCCTCTTGCTTGTTCCGTCATCCAAGTAGAATTGTTTTGGAATTAAATACCTACTGTATTCCATAGCAGTGTTGTCCTAAACATTCGGGGCGTAACTATTGTTAATATTCAACAAAATGTTAAAGGTTTTTTGTTAAAAATATTTTTTTTCAATAGAAGTTTTATATTATCAATTAATCAAATCAAATATATTTATTTCAGGCTTATTGGAAAATGTACAAAAAACTAAACAATAAGCCCTTAGCAACATAAATACCTTAAAAACTAATATACATATAAAAACACTTTTATTCTACTGTAATGCACACGTGTAGACGGCGACGTATGACGCAACTCCGCGGTGTCTCGTGTCAGGCGTCCGATGAACCTCCTGAACTTGACACCTCTCGACCAGAACTCTCCATTTATGAAAGTCGATAGACGGTCAGTCGGCACCCTCACCATAAAGGAAATAAAATTGACATCATGGCGAGACTCCAACTGCTCGACCCTCATGGTTAGCCCTGTCTTCTGCTTGAGGTACTCCACCACTGCTTCGGGCTTCACGGCGTAGTGAACCCGGGGCACGTACAGTGGACTTGTGGGTACCTCCGCACGCAGCAAGCACGGCTGGTTCAGATCAGCCGATACGGCAGTTCCGCACAGATTACGGAAAGTGGATTTCCTCTTCCTTCGTTCCACCTTGATGAACCCTTGTTCCCCTTCCTTATTAGTGATCGTAACCGTGTGCTGATCAAAATGAGCCTAAACACGAGCAGTCTACTGTTATCCATCGAGGAGTTCCGTTGTCCACCTTCCGTCTCCATCATCAGATCAGCTCACTCTCACCATCATATTGTATTGTCATCGGAACTTGATAGGTATGCCAAAATTCAGCTCTATCGGTTGAGGATAACTGCTTTAAAATTCAGTTGCAAGATTCCACCCGAATTCCACCCAGACAAACATTGCAAGTTATATTTAAAAGCTTGTAAAAAGCATTTTTCATACCCCCATCTCGGAATGAGTATTTTTGCTCTTCTATATCTGAGTGTAAAAGCCGTTTTTATCCGCTATATTATAGAGGATGAAGTAAAATTGAATTTAGAACATCGTGTGCACTAAGATTGTGAATTCAAAACATCATTAAACATCATAATTTTTTGCAATTAGTCATTTCCTCGCTGAGGTGGGATGAAAAGTTACGTGTAGCACAGCACTCGAGTGCAAAGACTTTTCACCTCGTGCTCCTTGTTGAAAATTTCAAAAATTCGCTTGCCCGATTATCAAAATTGAGCACGTGGTTAAAAAGCAACTTTTCACTCTTACCCTTCGACGAAAGTCTTTGGTCGAAGCTCTTACCTATATAATAACAAATAACTATTAAAGGACGTGTCAAATAGATACAACTTATGATTACGATGTATTCAAAGCTTAAAAATAACGAACGCAGAGGTTACATAAAACTCTTTTTTTTTTCTTTTTTTTTTCCCCTAACCTATATATTGTCCCTCTGCTGGGCAAAGGTCTCCCCCAAATTCCTCCATTTGTCCCTGTCTTTGGCAGTCTCCCACCACTCCTTCTCAAAATTTACAAGATCGTCCCGCCAACGCTTTCTCGTCCGACCCCGAGGTCGCCGTCCTTCAGGTAACCAGGGTGTGCTGATTTTGGCCCACCTGTTGGGAAGCATTCGACTGACGTGCCCCGCCCAGTCCCATAAAACTATTACCAAAATATTATATTTGTAGATAAACATACCGTAACATGACTTTAGTGTGGGTGTGTGTATAAGGTGTAGGTATAAGGTATAATATAGGTAAATCATCATCCACAGCCTGACTGCTGAGTATAGGCCTCTCTTTGCCTGTGACATTCCTCACGGTCCCGTGCCAGTCTCATATAGGCTCGGGCGCGCGGCGCGACGCATGCGATATCGTCTGTCCATCTCGCTGCTGGACGACCAACGTTTCTGTACCCAGTTCTTGGGCTCCATAAATGCAGCAACTACGTCACAATATTTGGCGTCTCACATACGCGGCCCCCGCGTAGTACGCTCTGGTGGAAGAATGCCACCGGAAGACACTGCGCCGCCAACAGAGCCTATGCCTACGTAATATCACAGACGCGCCACGTGCGTAATGCCACAATCTAGCGGGACCTGAAGATTGAGGATCTCGACACGTTCATCGACCGCCTGGCGACTGGGATGTTCGACCGGGTGGAGAACTCCCAGTAACAGCGCACCCCCAGCGTGGTCCCACTTTATAACTCCAAGCCGTATCCGCGTGAGCTGGTCGTAGATAGCGACTGGGTAGCGGGCCAAGTGCCGATTACTATACACAGGGTACCTGCCCCCCCTCCCATCCTATTTGCACAGGGTTGACTCCGGTCGTCGACCGGCCTCTTACTGGCTCAGTAAGAGGCGCCTCAGGCTCTCGGTGAGCTCACCCAGCGACACCCCAGTTGATGCTGGGGGAAACTTGATCTCCGCGTAAAAGCGATCAAACCCGAAACCGCCTCCCACACGTCACACGCGCCGGCAAGCCGGCACTAGCGTCATGCATGGGCATGTCATCACATGCGGTGTGAATATTAGGAGTCTTACTCTAACAGTTAGTGCAACTACTCGACGATAGATTGCGCTAGCAATTCTGTATTTCCAATAGCGTTCAACAGATGGCACTAAGATGCTCTAAAGTAGTTTACGCCAATCCAATTGTTTGTGCTGTTACGAAACAACAAAACACAACTACAGACCGTTCACCGTAAGTTGGCACCTGTCATGGAGTATTTACAGGTGCCATCTTACGGTGAACGAGCTGTAGCATATAAAAAATACAAAGGTTTTTCGAATGGAAACAAGGTTTTGAATACCGCTTCCAGTCTGGCTACAGCTTTTGAGTAGGTAGTCAATTTGATTGAGTTCACTCTTTATTGCTGAATTATGTCATTATAGCCTTTGTTATATTGTGTTGATGTGTTTTCCTATTATTATTGAGTCTTCTTTGTTGTAGTGTTTACGAGAAATGATGATGAATGAAGTTATATATCTATAGTTTATATTTTATATTTATTTTGTTCAATAAATAAAATAAAATTATAGTCGTCGTCGTTTCGTATGAGGTAGTGCTGGCCTCTGGTGTCAGAGTTTGTCAAGCCGCCCGAGGGCCTCTGACATGGCTTATCGACTGCTATTCTGGGACCGACAGCTTAACGTGCCCTCCGAAGCACAGAGCGATGGAAATCCACACATTACTTAGAAAAGTAATTGGTGCGGAACCTAGGATCGAACCCGGTATCGTTGGATTCTGAGTTGCACTATTGAACCGTTAGGCTACCATCGCTCTAAAATATAGTAGGCTACCATATCATTCACTCAATATTAAGTACTGGAATGCGAATCTCTGGTCATATTGTGTGTAATGGGAATTTACCAGATCCTGAGACCCCGGCACAGCTTTGCGGTCGGGCTAGTGGTTTGGGAATAAATATATACAAATCTCACCTGTATATAATTTTTCTTTGATTAGTAAATAGTTTTAATGATGTTTTGAATTCACAAAATATTAATTAAGGATTAAGTAATTAATTGAGGAATTTATGAGCGACAAACTTATTGCAATTTAAATTATTTTATATACATAACTATAATTTGTTAATTTTAATTATTTAGCTATATATTTGTATTTTGAGATTTTTTTGTTTTTTTTTATGGTTTTACTGTTAATAAAAATATTGCATGCCTTAGGTAGGAATACATTGATACTAATAATAATATTTGACATCTTTTATAACATGTGTTTCAAGCAATAATAATACTTTGACTTTGACAAACTTGTGCACACGATGGTCTAAATTCAATTTTACTTTATCCGCTAGAGTCTAGCGGATAAAAATGGCTTTTGCACTCAGATATCGAAGAGCAAATATACTCTTTCCGAGATGGGGGATGAAATAGTAGATTATGCAATATGGGAATAAAGCAGTGGCTTACGTCGCCCTGAGCGTGACGCGAGACTCTGAGTTATATAGAGTCCTGAGTGAAGCGAGGGGTTCAAGCTGCCCAAGACGAAGACAGGCTTTATTCCAGAGGAGCATACTCTACTTTTCACACCTTCTGCGAGACAATAAAAATTCACTGAAAATCACGGCACCAAACACCGTCTTTTGTTTCATATTCTTTGTAGTACACTCTTGGTCTGTGTTCTTTGTAAACGTATTTTTTTATTTTATTTTCTGTTTATTTGCCATATGGGCTTTTTTTGCTTAGTTTTCTACGAGTTTCCTCATAATTTGACATTCCAAATTCAAATCACTTTATTCCCTAGGGAGTTTCATACAACTTTATATCCCTTGGGAGATAATGCTTTACTTTACGTTGAGCTTGCATGATATGTAATTGGCCATTGTCGAGCAGCCGACCTAGCCAAGTGGCATTCGCTTCGAAGCGATTCCATTTTTACAGTCGTAATTCAATACAAAAGACCACGTGACATCTCGATAGCGTACGTCAACCTCATACATTTTTGGCTTTTCTACTAGCGACATCGCTATTCGATTGTTACTTTGTCTACGGCCTCTGGTGGTGTGAAAAAGCTTCTATTTAACTTGCAACGTATGTGTGTCTGTGAAAACTTGCAACTGAATTTTGAACCAGTGCCTCGTTCGATTGAGCTGACGTTTTGAATACCTGTCAAGTTCCGATGGCAATATAGTATTATGGTGACAGCGAGCTGATCTGATGATGGAGACGGAAGATGGACAACGGAACTGATCTCTAGTTAATAGTAAACTGGCCGTGTTTAGGCTCAATTTATTACAAAAAAATTACCTATTATTGTCTTACGTTCACGGCAAAACGGCTAGGCCAATTTTGATAAAATTTGTTACACGGATAGATTAAAACCTGTTTTAAAACATAGAATACTTTTATCCCGAAACTCAGTTCCCTCGGGAGCATAACACGAGCGAAACCGCGGGTGATCGCTAGTTACAGAATAAATGAGCTAAAACTAGCATCGAACAACAAACTTTATAAATGACAGTTATAGTTCATTAAAGTCATCACTAACTGAGTTTAAACAGTTAATGCGTGTCGTATAATATCGCAGAATTTAATAAGACCCCTCTCCTAGGGCTGCCAGAGACGGACTGAGGGTTGCTGGTACTGGGCACTAAGTCTCGCACTTGGCCGGTAATTTACAAGCCTAGATTTCTCATCATTATCGTCTTCTCATGGTGTCAACTCAGATTACTTTACAACTACGTCGATGTATTAGTTTTACCATAGTAAATATAATATTCAGTAGGTAATCTGTCTGTATGAAAGTTTGACGGCCCCACACTGCTTACTCCCATCACCATACTCTGTATACTTCTATAGTATATGTGCATGCAAGTTTTCCTAAAATTGTTAAAATAAAATAAAAAATAAAAATAAATAGTACTACCTACCGTATGCTTCGGATTCTAATTATTTGGTTCATAACAAGTATTTGTAAAAAATAAAAAAAACGAGCTTTTATAAAATTAGTGATCGTAACCGTGTGTTGATCAAAATGAGCCTAAACACGGCCAGTATATTATCCCTCGAGGAGTTCCGTTGTCCACCTTCCGTCTCCAGCATCAGATCAGCTCGCTGTCACCATAATATTGCATTGTCATCGGAACTTGACAGGTATGCAAACTATCATCTCAATCGATTGACTGCTTTAAAATTCAGTTGCAAGGTTCCAACCCGACATACATACATACATTGCAAGTTAAATAAAAGCTTGTACAAGTAATTAATTTTGTAAAAATTTAAAAAACCCTCAACGCAATGAAATGGCTGAACCGATTTTGATCAAACATAAATATGAACAATCCCGTCAAATTGACCTTTCAAACAAAAAAAAAAACGATATCGGTTCATCCGTTCGGGAGCTACGATGCCACAGACACACAGGCACACAGACACGTCAAACTTATAACACCTCGTCGTTTTTGCGTCGGGGGTTAAAAATAGTATGAAAGAGGGTGAGTGTAGTTGCGCTGCTGGTATTTAGTCACCATGGTAGACGAGTTCATCGCGTGCTAACCTACATCGGCAGGTAATCGCATTAACTAGTAGTCCGCGCACTGAAGGATACAGCTTCTCTTTGTATTACTGGCTGCAACTCGTGACTTCGTTCGCGGTGTTCAATCACCCGATTCACACATTATGGAGATTTTGAGGATATAGGAACTACTGACTACCGAACTTTGACGACCTCTGTGGCGCGGCGGGCGAAGGTTGGCCTGCGACGCAGGAGGTTGCGGGTTCAATTCCCGCCTCGGAACAAATATTTGTGCGATCGCAGATATTTGTTCAGGGTGTTCTGGGTATTTTCTATGTATAATAAAAAATATCTATCTATGTAATGTATATTGTATTAAGTATATCGGTTATGTAGTACCCATAACACAAGCTCTGCTTAGCTTGGGGCTAGATAATATTGTGTGAACTGTCCAGCATTATTTATTATTTATTTATTTAGTTATTATTATTATTACTTTATTTCTGCCGCAAAGCAGTGGTGTCGCTGTGTTCCGGTTTGAAGGGTAAGGGTGCCGGTGAAATTACAGGCACATGAGACTTTTCACCTTTATGTCTCAGGGTGGCGGGCGCAGTACCGCCACCCTCAGACATCACCCTCCGGTTCAAACCGGAACATAGCAATGCCACATAGGGCGCGTCCTAGGTGGACGTGACCTATGAGGTAATGCACTGTTCATAGGCAGAGGTTACCGCTTAGCATCAGGTGGGCATCTTGCTTGATCCGTCATCCAAGTAGTATAAAAAAAATAAAAAAAAAGAATGGTCTGTTTGCGTACTGTCATTTCTCAAACCAGTCGGAATCCATCGATATTCTACCTACAATCTAATCAATTCTACAAACGTACGGACAAAGAATGCTGTAGTAGTTAGTATCGTCATTATTACGTCACTGCCGAGCCTTTCTGGACAAAGAAAACAGTACCTACTCGTATAAAGCCTTATCCACAGTTTTTACCTCTGTCATTATTCTTTACAAGCAGCGCCCCGCGTATTCACCCGCGTATGTCTCGGTTGGATAAACTTTCGCCCCCATTTCACCAGTATTCCAGATATTCGGTTACCAAATTACTCCTGCACTCTGCTGCTCGCCTGGTACATTGGATGAAAAGTCTTCGCATTGCTGCTGCGCCCCGCGGTGTTTTCCGCATAGGTCTCGATCCCGTGGGAATATCGGGATAAAAATGTGCCTATGTGTTATTCCGGGAGTCCAGTTATCTCCATTCCAAATTTCATGTAAATCCGTCCAGCCGTTTCAGCGTGAAGAAGTAACAAACACACACACAAACTTTCGCATGTATAATATAAGTAGGATAAATACATAAATAAATATTGCTGGACAGTTTACAAAACACTATCTAGCCCCAATCTAAGCAGAGCTTGTGTTATTGGTACGAGACAACTGATATACTTAATACAATATAATTACATAGATAGATATTTTTTATTATAATATGTAGTGAACGTATGTCGTATGTGTCGTGTTCTAAAGTGGAGACCACGTGATGGTAAACGTAGTGTGGGGCGCCCCCTGGCGAGGTGGGGCGACGATCTGCGTAAGGCGGCTGGTAGAAAGTGGCTGGGAAGAACTGGAAATCGGTCTAAATGGCGAGCATTGGGAGAGGCCTATGTCCAGCAGTGGACTGATACAGGCTGATGATGATGATAATATGTAGAAAATACCCAGAACACCCTGAAATATCTACAGATCGGACAAATATTTGTTCCGAGGCGGGAATCGAAACCGCAACCTCCTGCGTCGCAAGCGAACATTCGCCCGCCGCGCCACAGAGGTCGCCAGTATTAAGTACTTATATTTACGGAAAGAATAATACAAGGTATGTACAAAATACATATGAAACAGTTGTGCTACCTGAAGACCGCTACAAGCGATCTAAAGGTAGCTCAACTTGTATTAAGTATATCAGTTATCTTATAGTACCCATAACACAAGATCTGCTTAGCGTGAGGCTAGATAATGTTGTGTGAACTGTCCAACATCATTTATTTATTATTATTTATTATACTTATCCACAGTTTTTACCTCTTTCATTATTATTTATAATTTACTAGCAGCCCGTTCGTGATCGTTATTAGTAGTAGTAGAGCTTTTTTGTGAAAATGTTCGTCCGGGGTAGTACTACCGTCATACCTATTTCTGCCGCAAAGCAAGTGCTTGTATTCCTGTGTTCTGGATTGAAGGGTAGGGTTGCCGGTGAAATTACAGGCACATGAGACTTTCATCTTTATGTCTCAGGGTGGCGGACGCAGTGCAATGCCACATGGCCACGTTTCAGTTCTACCTTTATAATGCGAACTGCTAGCTAAGGAGTGGAATACACCACCGTCGTCTGTCTTTCCTGAAAACTATAATCTGGGTCTCTTCAAGGCTAGAGTGAATAGGTGCCTTCTAGACCTTTGTGCTCCATCTTCGGCCACATCGTCACTTACCAACAGGTGAGATCATGGTCAAACAAAGGTCTACCAACGCGTCCTAGGTGGACGTGACCTATGAGGTAATGCAGTGGTGCAGAGGTTACCACTTAACATCATGGGGCCATCTGCATGTTCCGTCATTAACGAAGTTAAAAAAAGAAATGTTCGCTTGGTCCCGGTCATCCCAGTTTATTCCCTGTGAGCGCGTGGTCCGATAGCATAGTCCCCTTGATCAGACGTGTTTTTTCTCCATTGGTCCTATCAAGATATTACCCGGACTTGTTTGTAAGATTCGTTGGTATAGGATTTGTCCTGGCTGCTAGCTTATTTAAGGAATGTGTTATTACTGGAAGAAAGCGTTAGCAGAGTCAGTCGTGGGAAGCAATGGCGGTGATTAGCTCACCCTTTGTCACGTCTATTTCCCACGATGTTGCAACTCACAGTGAAAAGAGACCCATTTGAGGCTCTGCCTACCCTATGTAATTCATTCTACATTATTATCGATACCTGGAATTATTGAGGCAGCTATTTTTTTAAGTCTGTTCTTTTGTATACGTGAGTCACTAGGCAGCAATATATTTTTTCTCAGACGATGTTTATTGAATCCGGTCACTCCCTCTCAATAAAGAGTATTAAGGTAAGCGTCCACAGGCCCGCATCGCACGTATCGGACGCATCGCATCAAACGGATTAATTAGACTGCGTCCACTGTATCGGCAGCGATCGGATTGCCGACGCGAGTATCAGCGATCGGATTGCCGATGCCACCTTCATTCGGATTTTTTTAGTGATCGTACGTGCGTAAAGTGTTTGTGAGAATGGAGGAAAGCGATGAAGAAGTCGTTATTGCTTTTTTATTAGCAGGAGAAGAAGAACAAGAAAAAAAACTAGAAAAACAAAGCATAACTTCTGAAGCAAATGGCCGACGATGCGGAGCGAGCGCGCGGGGCGTGTCCACTGATCGGCATTCCGTATGACGTCATTGGTAGGTACGCATTGCATGTAGGCATTACCGGTGAGCGGTCCGTACGGTGCGGATCAGTGGACGCTGTTGTATGAGTTTTTATACAAGGCAAACTAAAATCCGTTACGTGCGATGCGTCCGATACATGCGATGCGGGCCTGTGGACGCTTACCTTTATTGTTCTGTGGTCACTCCGCCCTGGATTCCAAATAGCGCCCTCTGCGTAATTTTTTTATTTTGTTCCTTAGTAACACTAACTTTGCTTTTCCATATCTAGGTATGAACTGGTATGAGCAGACGTATACTAATAAATAAATATAAGTAATGCTGGACAGTTCACACAACATTATCTAGCCCCAAGCTAAGCAGAGCTTGTGTTATGGGACTACTGACTGCCAATAAGAATGTGCTAACACTACTCGGAATTGTATTTACGTCTGTCTGTACGTCACATCTGACGATTTCGAATCCAATAACATCCCCTTGAATGGGGAGACACACTGCTTATTTATCACGCTAGGTGGCGCATAATCGCTGGTGTTGTTTCGTAGCCAAACAAAGGTCTATCAATGTTAAAAAAAAAACTATCAAAAGTGTCAAATATCAATGGATAATTTTAGTACAAAAATAGCACCAGCGATGGTTGCGCCATCTGAGATTAGTTTTGCCTGTGGCTTGCCATTTCACCGGTATTCCAGATATTCGGTTACCAAATTACTCCTGCATTCTGCTGCTCGCCTGGTACATTGGATGAAAAGTCTTCGCATTGCTGCTGCGCCCCGCGGTGTTTTCCGCATAGGTCTCGATCCCGTGGGAATATCGGGATAAAAATGTGCCTATGTGTTATTCCGGGAGTCCAGTTATCTCCATTCCAAATTTCATCCAAATCCATTAAGTAGTTTTTACGTGAAAGAGTAACAAAGATACATCCATCCATCCATACTTATACAAACTTTCACGTTTGTAATATTAGTAGGATATTTGTATTTGTTGTCCTCTAGGGACGCTTTTCGGCTTTTTTTTTTTTTTTTTTTTTTTATACTACTTGGATGACGGATCAAGCAAGAGGCCCACCTGATGTTAAGCGGTAACCTCTGCCTATGAACAGTGCATTACCTCATAGGTCACGTCCACCTAGGACGCAACCTATGTGGCATTGCACTGCGCCCGCCACCCTGAGACATAAAGATGAAAAGTCTCATGTGCCTGTAATTTCACCGGCACCCTTACCCTTCAAACCGGAACACAGCAATGCGATCACTACTGCTTTGCGGCAGAAATAGGTATGGTGGTAGTACTTCCCCGGACGAACTCTTTCACAAAAAAGCTCTACTACTACTAAAAACGGGTGATTAATCACCCAAAATTCTGTCACTATTTAACACAGTAAAGTTCTGGTGAGTATGAACGGGGTAGAGCAGAGCACGCGAAGCAAACAGTGAGCGAAAATCACGAAAAACCGCAACTGTCTCAAGTAAATGACTATTTTCAAAAATCTCAACTCATTTTTTTTGTTTTTTTTTTTTTTTTTTTTGTATTTTTTATTGTATTTTTTTTTTTTTTTTTTTTTTTTGTAATTGCCTTTCATATTGTGAAATAATCATTAAAATAGATTCAGGCGTTTGTAAGCAATAGGCTTTTTTTGTGTAAACCATAGCAAACTTATTTTTTATTCTTGACTATATATTCTTATTCAAATTCAAAATCTTTATTTCAGGCTTACTGAGAAATGCACTAAACCTAAGCAGTAAGCCCATATCAACATAAATAACTTAGAAACTAACACGCACATAAAAAACACTTTATTACTTAATATAACACACGTGTGATCGTATATGTATATGTATTATCCACTTTAGACAAACTTCTTTCTCAATTTCACATTAAAGGCATACTGCTTCATCGGCATTTTTCATTTAGGGTAAACAGCTTTTTAGGCAAATCTCATTTTTAGGTATAATGCCCTCATTGGTATCTCGCGTTTAAGGTAACTCGGAGGTAAACATACATACATAGACACACGCCTTTTTCCCCGAAGGGGTAGGCAGAGCCTCAATGGGCCACTTTTCAAAGTGGGTTGCACCATCGTGGAATATAGACGTGACGAGTGGTGAGCTCATCGCCGCCATTGCTTCCCACGACTGACTCAGCTAACGCTTTCTTCCAGTAATAACACATTCTAATAATAAGCTAGCAACCAGGACAAATCTTATACCAACAAATCTTATAAAAAAGTCCGGGTAATCCCTTAGTCGGCTTTTACGACATCCACGGGAGGAGACGGAGGGGTCTATTATTAGGCCGGACACGCCACGGCAATCGAAGGTAAAATATTATATAATAGACGTATTTAGGTAAAGTATGTATTTTTTTAATTATTTTGGCCATACGTTTAGGAGTAAGTAGTTGGCTCTCTAAGATTGGTCTATATTGCAGTTTTGAGTCTATTATCGCCTTCCCGCGTTGCTGGTTTTTAGGGTTCCGTACCCAAAGGGTAAAACAGGACCCTATTACTAAAGCTCGGCTGTCCGTCCGTCCGTCTGTCTGTGACCAGGCTGTATTTTTTTGCCGTTTTTATAGATAGATAATAGTGTCGCCAGGCTGTATCTCATGAACCGTGACAGTAAGACAGTTGAAATTTTCTCAGATGATGTATTTCTGTTGCCGCTATAACAACAAATACTAAAAAATAGAATTAAATAAATATTTAAGGGGGCTCCCATACAACAAACGTGATTTCTCCAAATGTAGGTTAAACGATGCTCTGCGGGGTCAGTTATTGGACGGGTGACATGACATTAAAAATATGATCAATTGATTAGTTAATTATTCTCCTAATAGTAAAGGATCCGCACTAGAGACGACCTTCTAGAGGATCCGCACTAGAGACGATCTTCTAGAGGATCCGCACTAGAGAAGACCTTCTAGAGGATCCGCACTAGAGACGACCTTCACCGATCTGTTTATTGGATGAAATGTATTTTATATGAAATTTAATATATTAGAAAATAAATCTAGAGTGGGTTGTCTAAAAACATTCCTGTCCAAACAATGATTCGTAAAAAAAAAAAACAAGTGCGAGTCGGACTCACCCACGAAAGGTTCCGTACCATTATCTATAAAAACCGGCCAAGTGCGAGTCGGACTCGTGCACGAAGGGTTCGGTACCATTATCTATAAAAACGGCACAAAAACACGTTTGTTGTATGGGAGCCCCCTTAAATATTTATTTTATTCTGTGTATTTGTTGTTATAGCGGCAACAGAAAAACATCATCTGTGAAAATTTCAACAGTCTAACTATCACGGTTATTAAAAAAAGTAAATAGTTTTTTTTATTTTTTATTAATCATTGGCTGGACATTATTTTTTTAGACAACCCACTCGAGATATATTTTCTAATATATTAAATCTAATATATAAAAGGCAATGTCCTGACTGACTGACTGACTGACTGACTGACTGATTGACTGACTGACTGACTGACTGACTGACTGACTGACTGACTGACTGACTGACTGACTGACTGACCGAGGTCCAACGCACAGCCTAAACCGCTGGTCGTACAGACTTGAAATTTGGAGGGTGTGTTCGTCTCGATGCGTGGGTTGTACTAAGAAAGGAATTTTGAAAATTCGCATGGTAAGGGGTTCAAAATGGGGTTCTAACGTAAAACAAAAATGCTCTGTATTTCGGAAACAGTTAGTAGTAGAACCATGAAAGTTTACAAGGAGATTCCTCAAATAAAATTACCAAACACGTGTTTCAGCGATACCTGAAATTTTCCTGAAAAACGGAAGGGGAACGTTTTCTTTGTAAATAAAAAATAAATAATAAATAAAAAAACTTTAGTTTTTACAAAACACAGCCTAAACCCCTGGTCGTAGAGACTTGAAATTTGGAGAGTGTTGTCCTTTTAGGGCGTAAAGGTGTACTTAAAAAGGAATTTGGAAAATTCGCTCCCTTAGGGGTCCAAAAAGGGCTTTTTAATGTATACGCTTTGCAACGCACAGCTTAAACCGCTTGACCTAGATACATGAAATTTGGAGGATGTATTCAGTTTTGGGTGTAGGGGTGTACTAAGGAAGGATTTTGGAAAATTCACCCTGTAAGGGGTCCAAAACTGCTTTTAATGTAAGACTAAAATGCTTCGTATTTCGGAAACCGTTGGTACATGATACTTGAAAATTCTCAGGTAGATTCCTTATATAAAAATAGCAAAAATATGTTTCAGCAGTACCTGAAATTTTGCTGAAAAAAAGCACGGCAACGTTTTCATTGTAAATAAAAACTTTTTACGTTTTAGCCAGCTTTCAGCGTATTTTGACAATTTAAAAGTTAGTTTCACAGAGTAGTCATTGAGATCAAAATATTTTCAGGACCTCAAGGTTCAAATGGGACCCCTAAATTGAAAAACTTGAGTATGGTGTCGTTTCAAAGGTCGTTTCACGGTGTCGCTGTTGAAATCAGAGTATTTTCAGGACCTCAAGGTTCAAATGGGACCCCTAAATTGAAAAACTTGAGTATGGTGTCGTTTCAGAGGTCGTTTCACGGTGTCGTTGTTGAAATCAAAATAATTTCAGGACCTCAGGGTTAAAATGAGACCCCTAAATTAAAAAACTTGAGTATGGTGTCGTTTCAAAGGTCGTTTCACGGTGTCGTTGTTGAGATTCAAATATATACAGGACATCAAGGTTAAATGTGACCCTTAAATCGAAAAACTTGAGTGTGGTGTTGTTTCAAAAGTCGTTTCACGGGGTGGTTGTTGATGTTTAAGGTGTTGTCTGCACGCCGCTTCGGGGATGTTTTCAAACTACGCGCGGACGAAGTCGCGGGCGGGTCATCTATGTAGTTTCATATAAAATACATTTCATCCAATAAACAGATCGGTGAAGGTCGTCTCTAGTGCGGATCTTAGACTAATAAGCGTTCGAGAAACTCGAATCGTTAATCGCTTTGTTAGTTGAATACCGATTTGATTAGTGTTAGAACAATTCGCCTACGACTTTTAGAAAATGAGATCCATGGGAAGTGAACAGTGTATATTTTTATATGAGCTATAAATATAGAAGTACATCGTAAGCCCAGCTCAAGGTTACGTCACCACAACATTATAAAAACATCGAACTACAAGGTACCTTCGGCTACACAAGTACTTGTATCTGTGTTACTCGATATGTAGGTACTTGTACGGGTCACTTTCCCTATTAGGCGATCCTGTATTACATAACGTGAGGCCAGTGGTTCGCCGATGTCGCCGCAATTGCTTTATTGCCTTCATAGTACAGAGGGATACAGCTAGGACACTGCACAAAACACACAAACCATTTTTTTTTTATACTACTTGGATGACGGTTCAAGCAAGAGGCCCACCTGATGTTAAGCGGTAACCTCTGCCTATGAACAGTGCATTACCTCATAGGTCACGTCCACCAAGGACGCACCCTATGTGGCATTGCACTGCACCCGCCACCCTGAGACATAAAGATGAAAAGTCTCATGTGCCTGTAATTTCCGTGCCATGTGGGCTTATGTGGCCGCTTCTTGGGATATTTTTAAATGCACATCTGTATAATTTTTCTGCACACCAGGTAACTCCACTAATTAACTGTATGCATACCAAAAAAAATAATGCTGTAAAAAAATACCAATTGATTAACTAAACATGTCCCACAAAAAAAAACAAAAAATCACACAAAACGAGATGACCTTTTTTATCGAATTCACACCAAAAATTTGGTTCGTACATCAAAAATACTAACTTGCACTCTACATTATAGGCAGAACAGACACGGAGCACACCGACTCCACGTGGTCTTGTGCGTCACGCCCCTAGAGTGTATATAAAAACGCGGAGCCAGTAGCTCGCGTAGGAGATCTTGAGTGGAGTAAGCCCGCGAGGCCGAGCAGAGCGAAGGGAGGTGGCGAGCAAAGCGAGCCGGCGACCTCCGTAGTGAAGCGAAGGTCGAGTGGGTGAAGCGACACTCAAGGGCGATTTCGCGAGAGTACTGGCGAGAGCCCACACCGAAGACCGACACTTCCTATTTTAAGTGTTTTTTAAGTAAAACAGTTCTGCAAATACCATTAAATATTATCATCATCATAAACCTACTGCAGTTTTAGAAGTAGTAGAGCTTTTTTGTGAAAGAGTTCGTCCGGGGAAGTACTACCACCATACCTATTTCTGCCGCAAAGCAGTAGTGCTCACATTGCTGTGTTCCGGTTTGAAGGGTAAGGGTGCCGGTGAAATTACAGGCACATGAGACTTTTCATCTTTATGTCTCAGGGTGGCGGGCGCAGTGCAATGCCACATAGGGCGCGTCCTAGGTGGACGTGACCTATGTGAGAATGCACTGTTCATAGGCAGAGGTTACCGCTTAACATCAGGTGGGCCACCTGCTTGGTCCGCCATTCCAGTAGTATAAAAAAAAAAAAAACTGGACATAGGTCACTCCCATGACGCGCCACTGAGCCCGGTCTGAGGCTCTCCTCATCCAGTTTCTGCCAGCCACCCCGCGCAAGTCGTCGCTCCACCTAGCCAGAGGGTGCCCTACACTACGTTTGCCGAGACGCGGTCTCCACTCAAGAACTCGTTTACTCCACCGGTTATCGGTTCTTCTGCAGACGTGACCGGCCCACTGCCACTTCAGCTTGCTAATCCTCTGGGATATGTCTAGAACTTTTTTTTTTTTAAAATATATTGTTTAATTTGATTTATTTATTATGCATAATTTGTGTGCAAGTCAGTATTTTTGGTTTCACTTTGAAATATTTTGTTCGAAAAAAAGGGAATATACAGAATATCGATTTAATTACATGCCATTCTTTTTACATATGAGTTGAGTAATCAATGCTAAAAATACGGTTTATGTGGACGACAAACAATTAACAAAATAAAGCCAAACAGAGAAATTTTTTTTTTGTGAAAAATATATTTTTAAATACAAGCTTTTATAAAATTAGTGATCGTAACCGTGTGCTGATCAAAATGAGCCTAAACACAGTCAGTCTACTATTATTCATCGAGGAGTTCCTTCGTTCTTCCGTCTCCATCATCAGATCAGCTCGCTGTCACCATCATATTGTATTGTCATCGGAACTTGACAGGTATGTCAAATTTCATCTCAATCCCTGACTCACATATCACATCACAGATCTCACCCAGACAAACATACATACATTGGAAGTTAAATAACCACAAACCAAGAAAAAAACAATTAACAAAAAAAAAAAAAAAGAATTTGTCAGCAAGCAAGCGTTTTAACCTTCTTGTCCGTGGTACTTGTACTATTATTTATTCTGTGGTCGGGTATTAAACAAATGAATATCTATGTCGCCGTTAGTCACGGTGTTAAACTACCACAAATTATCTCTATCATCTTATTTTGACTGTCTACCTGAGGCTTTTAAGTTGGTTTTCCTTTTTAGGGTTCCGTAGTCAAAGACAAGGAACCCTTATGGATTCGTCATGTCTGTCTGTCTGTCTGTCTGTCCGTGTATGTCACAGCCTTTTTTTTCCGAAACTATAAGAGCTATACTGTTGAAACTTGGTAGGTAGATGTATTCTGTGAACCGCATAAAGATTTTTATAGAAAAATAAAAAAAAAATAAAAAAATTTTTGGGGATCCCCATAATTAGAACTGATACTCTAAATATATTTTTTCATCAAATCTATTCGTGTGGGGTATCTATGGATAGGTCTTCAAAAATGATGTTGAGGTTTCTAATATTTTTTTTTCTAAACTGAATAGTTTGCGCGAGAGACACTTCCAAAGTGGTAAAAAGTGTGTCCCCCCCCATAACTTCTAATATAAGAGAATTATAAAACTAAAAAAAAAATATGATGTACATTACCATGTAAACTTCCAACCAAAATTGGTTTGAACGAGATCTAGTAAGTAGTATTTTTAAATACGTCA
Organism: Operophtera brumata; assembly: GCA_932527175.1. Taxonomy (NCBI): domain Eukaryota; kingdom Metazoa; phylum Arthropoda; class Insecta; order Lepidoptera; family Geometridae; genus Operophtera; species Operophtera brumata. The sequence continues at coordinate 2,935,487 of OW052226.1, forward strand.
TAAATCGTAATCCATCCAAGAACTTTTATATTATGTTACTTGCTGCTACGGAACCCTTCATGGGCGAGTCTGACTCGCACTTGGCCGCTTTTTTTTCTTTGGATCAGCATCCACGTGTTCTCGAGGGGTTATTACCGAAATCCTCTTTGAAGTAGAAATCATATATTTACTATTTAATATTATCGTTCAATTAAATCGTTCTCCGATTATTGAATGAACTAAATAAATGAAAAATCTCGAATAAAAACTTGACTTATTAAAGGAAGGTTATAAAAATGTTCTCGAGGCACCATACAGGCGCTTGAGAAGCCGATATAATTAAGTTTGATGACATAAGTAGTCATCAAATAAAGCCGAGCCATATTTTGTTGCCTGATTCTTCTAGGTTTGGTCGCGTTGGAACAGAGGCGTGATTACGTAACTCTGTTGCTATCGGTTTCAATCGATTTCAATCCTGTTTCTATCCGAAATGACGTTCTTGCGATTACCTAATTTATGCAGTCTGGTTGCAATCAAGCTTTGTAGGTAGACTGCGTAACTTGGTTAAGCGCAAGAGCGTCCCTTAGGACAGAAACAGTTGAAACAGCATTGAAACTGATTGAAACTGATAGCAACAGCGTTACGTAATCCGCTAGCAGGAGTCAATTTATTCAAAAGACGATTTCAATGTTTTTTTTATACAACTTTTGAAACTGTCATGGTTATATAATAACTTTTGAAACTATCATGGTTATGTACATAATTTTTACTAGAAACGGGATATTTACCATGATTTTTGAGTTTTAAATGTTCCCGATATCTCGGCACAGTAAATATCCCGTTTCTAGTGAAAATTATATCATGGTTATGTACATACTTTTCACTAGAAACCAACTAGGAACAATTAAAACTCAAAAATCATTGTAGATATCCCGTTTCTAGTGAAAAGTAGATAGATAGATAGAAAATTCTTTACTGCACAAGACAAAAAGCAGTACATAGGCGAACTTAATGCTAATTAGCATTTTCTTCCAGCTAACCTTTGAAAACCACCAAGCTACCTTTGTGGTAGTTTTTAGGGTTCCGTAGTCAAAGACAAGGAACCCTTATGGATTCGTCATGTCTGTCTGTCTGTCTGTCTGCCTGTCTGTCTGTCTGTCTGTCTGTCCGTGTATGTCACAGCCTTTTTTTTCCGAAACTATAAGAGCTATACTGTTGAAACTTAATAGGTAGATTTATTCTGTGAACCGCATTAAGATTTTTAAACAAAAATTAAAAAAAAACTATTATTTTTGGGGTTATACTTAGTACTGAAACTAAATTTTTTTTTTCATCAAACCTATACGTGTGGGGTATCTATGGATAGGTCTTCAAAAATGATGTTGAGGTTTCTAATATAATTTTTTTCTAAACTGAATAGTTTGCGCGAGAGACACTTCCAAAATGGTAAAAAGTGTGTGTCCCCCCCCGTAACTTCTAAAATAAGAGAATGATAAAACTAAAAAAAAAATATGATGTACATTACCATATAAACTTTCACTAAAAATTGGTTTGAACGAGATCTAGTAAGTAGTTTTTTATTTTTGGGGTTCCCCATACTTAGAACTGAAACTCATTTTTTTTTTTCATTAAACCTTTAAGTGTGGTTTATCTATGGATATGTCTTCAAAAATGGTATTGAAGTTTCTAATATAATTTTTTTCTAAACTGTATAGTTTGCGCGAGAGACACTTCCAAAGTGGTAAAAAGTGTGTCCCCCCCCCCCCCATAACTTCTAAAATAAGGGAATGATAAAACTAAAAAAAGAATATAATGTACATTGCCATGTAAACTTTAACTCAAAATTGGTTTGAACGAGATCTAGTAAGTTTTTTTTTTAATACGTCTTTAATCGTAATCCATCCAACAAGTTTTATATTATGTTACTTGCTGCTACGGAACCCTTCATGGGCGAGTCCGACACGCACTTGGCCGCTTTTTTTAAAGTACCACAAATACGCTTGTTAAAAAGTAAACGGGCGGTTCTGTTGAGTCTGTGTCCGTATTCCTTGCGCGTTTGCACATATGTGAGTCATTCTAGTAGACGGGTTGGATTTGTTTGAGCTAGGAATGCCTAAATGTTTGCATGTGGTAAATAGGGGGCTCGGATTTTACCATTTTGTTTAGTTGGTATTCTTGGAATAACTCAAAGTATTACTATTGCCGGTGAAATTACAGGCACATGAGACTTTTCATCTTTATGTCTCAGGGTGGCGGGCGCAGTGCAATGCCACATAGGGTGCGTCCTAGGTGGACGTGACCTATGATGTAATGCACTGTTCAAAGGTAGAGGTTAAAAAAAAAAAAAAAATGCCTCGCATTCTTATCCATGTATATGTATATCGTTTAATTTTTTACTACATGAATGACGGAACAAGCAGATGGCCCACCTGATGTTAAGCGGTAACCTCTGCCTATGAACAGTGCATTACCTCATAAGTCACGTCCACCTAGGATGCGCCCTATGTGGCATTGCACTACTCCCGCCACCCTGAGACATAAAGATGAAAAGTCTCACGTGCCTGTAATTTCACCGGCACCCTTACCCTTCAAACCAGAACACAGCAATGCGAGTACTACTGCTTTGCGGCAGAAATAGGTATAGTGCTAGTACTTCCCCGGACGAACTCTTTCACAAAAAAGCTCTACTACTACTAAAATCAGTATCGTAATAAGTAGGTAATCTTTTTAATAAAAATACATTTATTTACAGAAAGAATAATACAAGGTATGTACAAAATACATATGAAACAGTTGTGCTACCTGAAGACCGCTGCAAGCGATCTAAAGGTAGCTCAACTGATCCAAATCAGTACCAGACGGAAGCGTCCCTAAGATGCTGGCTGCATTGCCACGCTGAATGGCAATACTAATGCGTTGAGCCAGATAAGAGCCAGCTCTCGGGTCACTCTGCTCTTTTTAATTGGTTTCTCAATATCATCATCAGCCTATCGAAGTTCACTGCTGGACATATACTTTCCCTGTAGAATACCACGATGAATGGTCTAAAGCCGCCTCCATCTACTGATAATCCGCGATCGTTACAATATAATCGGTCAATCGAGTTTGCGTCGTCCGGTGTGTGTTCGGTTTTGCCGTTAATTAAACTCGATAAAAATATTTAAATTAGGTTTTTTGCTTAGATAATCTATAGATCAAAGGTTTTTTGGTGTGTTAAATGTTAATGCAGCAAAAACAAACCCCATATTATAATTCAGATGTCACACGGATAAGACACGTGAGGCCAACAACATTAGTAACCGATATTTAGTCCGCGTGGAGTTATTTCCATTTTAGTAAGTACCGTACCGAGCCTAGAAAACAGCGGCCAAGGGCGAGTCGGACTCGCCCATGAAGGGTTCCGTAGCAGCAAGTAACATAATATAAAAGTTCTTGGATGGATTACGATTTATGACGTATTAAAAAAAACTACTTACTAGATCTCGTTCAAACCAATTTTGGTTGGAAGTTTACATGGTAATGTACATCATATTTTTTTTTGTTTTATAATTCTCTTATTTTAGAAGTTATGAGGGGGGGGGGGGGGCACCCTTTTTACCACTTTGGTAGTGTCTCTCGCGCAAACTTTTCAGTGGAAGTTTACATGGTAATGTACATCATATTTTTTTTTTAGTTTTATCATTCTCTTATTTTAGAAGTTACTGGGGGGGGGGGGGGGGGGGGGGGGGGGGGGGGGGGGGGGAGACAAAATTTTTACCACTTTGGAAGTGTCTCTCGCGCAAACTATTCGGTTTAGAAAAAAATTAATTATAACAGAAACCTCAACATCAGTTTTGAAGACCTATCCATAGATACCTCACACGTATAGGTTTGATGTTTTTATTTTTATTTTTTATTTTTTTCAATTTGTGTAAAAATCTTATTGCGGTTCACAGAATACATCTACCTACCAAGTTTCAACAGTAGGTATAACTCTTATAGTTTCGGAAAAAAGGCTGTGACATACCCGGACAGGCAGACAGACAGACAGACAGACATGACGAATCCATAAGGTTTCCTTGTATTTGACTACGGAACCCTAAAAAGGGGCTCATTTGTAAAACGTCCACTTCGTATGTCTTCCAATGTACACCCAATTTTTTCGCAAAATGTACCTACACTGTACGTTTTCTCAAAATTATCTTTGCGATGTGATAATTTTGAGAAAACGTACACTGGATTTTTTCTCATAATGTACCCAAAATTTATTATAGTACTCCGGACCTTTCATTTTTTTTTTTTTTTCCTATTTTGTTGTCACACGTCTAAAACTAAGTTATTTCTTTCCAGGTAAAAGTTCTCATAAGAAATGTGGAACACAAAAGCAGCCCAGACACTTTGCGAGCGTACAAAATAAACTAATTCTGCAATGACTTCGGAAGAATCCTTAGATGTCGTCAAGAAAACGGACTCCAAAAAGGCAGAAGCCTGCGCCAACTTTGCCAAAGATATACCCGAGAAGAGAGAAGAAGAACAGAAGAGAAAATCACACGAGCTAATGAGACTAGTCTATGAGTTACCTGAAGAGAGAAATGAGATTATAGAGAATAACAATATGCTGAAGGAGAACCCACCAATTACTATAGTCGAAATTACGGAACAAAACGGTTGTGATACAGAGCTAGGAGCAGAATGTGATAATGATGTTTACATTGGAAGTCCAGATTTAGAGAATAAGGTTTACAACGTCATACCTACTGATATACTGTGCGAGGAGTTCAAGGAGGTCATAGATAGGGCTTCACCGGACGATTGTACTGATGAAGACTTAGTTGAACTGAAAAAGATCTTGGAATCCAAACCAAAAGTCTTAGAACGGTATTTACGTGAGTGTGCGAGTGTAGAGGAAGTGAATAGGATACATAGTGTGACCTCGTTTGGTCCGCTGTCTCCGCGGCCGCATCATGAGGCGAGGAGCACCTCTGTGACGTCAGACCTGTTCCAGCTGTGGCTGTCGTCGTCTCCAGTGAAGGTATGAAGCCATTCTTTGATATTCTATCGTTCTATCATTTGTTTTAGTTAACTTACTTCCATATTAACCTAATGCAAAAACTAAACTTCACTAGTGGTTCGCCCCGAACTGAGACCTCGCGAATACACGCGATTTTGGTAGGTTTCCTTATTTCTTTCGATAAATTACATATGAACGTGAGTACATCCACTTAAAATGAACGTACTTATCGGTTCGAAAAGTTAGACCTACAACGGGTCGACGCGGGAGAGGAATGTCCCTTCGATGGTCCAAAGACATTATAGAGGTCGCAGTAAGGCGGTGGATGGAGGCGGCTCAAGACTGTTTGTTGTGGCATTCTGGGGGCTCAGAAGTTGAACAGAGCTATCCTGTATTCATTTTATTACAACATTCGTTAATTTATGGACGACACCTTGTGATTTTGGCTGGCTGATGCCTGGGGCTAGATAATGTTGTGTGAACTTGTCCAGCATTATTTATTTATTTATTTTAGGGTTACTTTGAATTAAATTTTTATTTGATGTGTTTAATTTTGACATTCATTTGTTTTTTTAAATTTGCATGCTACATAAGGTAGGACATAATTGGAACTAACCTCTTATTTTAAGACCTTTCATATATGACACTAGTGGAATGCCCGCGACTTCGTCCACGTGTACCTTCGATAAAGGAACTACAAGATTGATTGTCACATACAAAATCAAAGCTAAAAGCTGTCCGCGTCACAGAATAAATAATAGTACAAGGATATATACTTATACAGCTACATTTGTTTTCTAACGAACCGAGACAAAAGCTTTAATACAGTTCTAAATTCAACCTAAATACCACCATGACACCTAGCAATAAAGTAGCAAATATTCAAAATATTATCTTATACTTACGATCATTCGTCACATAAAACGAGCAAAGCAATAAATTACTCCTGTCCACTAAGAACTGTCACTCAAACCTCCTTGGTTTCATATCTGTTTGGTTTTTCAAATTTGACAACAGAAGGTATGGAGTCGCGTTGAACACTTAAATAATTTATAATATGCACGTAAAAGTTTAGTTAAAATTATTTTTTCATCCCACCATCTCGGAAGGAGTTTTTTTGCTCTTCGATATCTGAGTGTAAAAGTCGTTTTTATTCGCTAGAGGATAAAGTGAAATTGAATTTAGAACATCGTGTGCACTATGTTTGTGAATTCAAAACATCATTAAACCTATTTACCTACTTCTACCTCCATTGTGCAGAATTTACCATACAACCTTTTTTAATTTGTTAAAAATTCAGACGCGGAACCTTCATGGTGTATTACTTTTTTTTTGCATTTGTCATTTCCTCGCTGATTTGGGATGAAAAGTTACGTGTGTAAAAGCTCGCTAACGCTCAGGATTCTAATTTTTGATCACTCGCTGCGCTCGTCATTCAATTTTAGTATCCTTCGCTTGCTCATTCATCAAAATTGAGCACGCGGTTATAAAGCAACTTTGACTCTTACATAACAAATAACTAATGTTTTGGGCATCTATGTTTGATAGTATATATACATAGGTACTTGTTATTTTGTTAGCGTTCTGTTGTGTGTATGTTTATGTGTATGTTTATGTGTATGTTTATGTGTATGTTTATGTGTATGTATATGTGTATGTTTATGTGTATGTTTATGTATATTTAGAAGTGAAGTCGTGGTAGCCTATTTGGTATTACGCTTGCCTCACGTTCATGAGGTCGAGGGATTAAATCAGGGCCCATACCAATGAGTTTTTCGCAACGTATAGTTTATTTATAATACGTCGGTTAGTATTTCCGGATATATCCGATTTATCAAAGTGATCCGAACATATAACCAAATTCTTAGCTGGCTTATAAAAGTCATCTCTTCTTTCTCTGGCGACAATCGAGATCCATTCTGCACACGTAAACGGATTGCTCGGAAAGCTAAAATATAAAAAGGAAAGCTAAGTATGTTATGAGAGTCCAACAAACAGACACAAAAGTAGTATTGACCAATTTTAAAGTTCTGGTAACAAATCAATTATTACAATACAAATCTACTCCATGCATCTAACTGTTCTGTTACACAAAGTTTTGCGCCAACTTTGACCAAACATTTGTAGCGGTGGTTTAAAATCGGTAATTTTGATCAAAATTTGATATTATTTATTAGTATAAAGCTTAAAATATAACATTCTACGTGTTTACATTGGCTGGGCTGCAAGCGAACTAAATAAAATAAGAGCTCGATTTTCAAGTGAGCTGTAATTCACCGAGACGTTTTTTTTGCGCTGACCTGGCATCTTGTACTAGTATAATATATCGATGACGTGTACTTATTCATGCAAACTTCAACTCCCCGATACACCCCCCTTAAGGGTTGAATTTCTGGAATTCCTTTCTTAGTGGACTTCTAGAACACAAAAGGAACTTATCCTCCAAATTTCAGGTCTCTAGGACTCACGGTTTAGGCTGTGCGTTGATAGTCAGTCAGTCAGTCAGTCAGCCACGCAACGATTTTATATATGACAAGCAGCGCCCCTTGGTTTCACCCGCGTAAGTCTCGATCCCGTGGGAATATCGGGATAAAAATGTGCCTATGTGCTATTCCGGGAGTCCAGTTATCTCCATTCAAAATTTCATCCAAATCCATCCCGTAGTTTTACGTGAAAGAGTAACAAACATCCATCCATCCATTCATACTTACAAACTTTCTCGTTTATAATATTAGTAGGATAGGATAGGACGTTTATTTATATATATACAGGGTGTAACATAATATCCCTATAAACCCGGGGAGTGGGTATTCTACACATCATGGTGAATAACTTTAGTTCTACGACTTTTTAAATTTCGAAGTTTTTCATTCATGAAATGCCTCGTAAAAATCCTGAAATTCCTCTATGACTTCCTGAAATTCCTCCAGAAAATGTACCTAGCAGAACATGAGGCAGCCACACGCAAGGTACCCTAGCGTACCGTAGCGTCCTCATGTTGTTTTACGTACGTTTTTGGAGGAATTTCAGGATGCTTACAAGGCATTTCATGAATGAAATACTTCGAAATTTAAAAAGTCGTAGAATTAAAGTTATTCGCACTGATGTGTAGAATACCCCCTCCCGGGCTTATAGGGATATTATGTTACACCCTGTATATTGATTATGTTCAAGCAAATTCTATCTTTATCTTTTATCTATATCATTGGAACACTGATGTTACTGTTCCGTCATAATGTCTATCATCGTCTCCTTAAGGTCATGCGTCTCGGATGACAATAGATTGATTTGGTAGTGAACTGAATAGAGCTCTTTGAATGGCTCGTCCGAGATGAGATGGATACTGTTACCACAGAATAAATATTAGTACAAGTGTTACTATCACAGACGATAAATATAGATATAGAAGTGCTGGTATCAGTTTACATCTTATGGCACTGTAGGTTCACGAAATGTCTTTAATATCATATTATTCTGATCCCACCATCTCCTTTTCATCATACGAAAAGCAGGCGCATAGCCCCATCCATACCTCATCAGCAATTCGCACTAAGCGTTTCGGTTCCAACTTTGTACTGCGAACTGCTAAGGAATGGAACAAGTTGCCGTCGTCTGTCTTTCCTGAAAACTATAATATGGGTCTCTTTGGCAAGAGGTGCCTTCTAGACCTTCGTGCTCCAACGTCGGCCGCATCGCCACTTATCAACAGGTGAGATCGTGGACAAACGAGGGTTTTTATCTAGTGAAATTGTGAATGAACTGATTGTGATTGACACTATTTGAATTACAACACACGATAAAAACAAAACATGGATAGGCCCCCACCTTTTTAAAATTGAAATCCAATACTAGACTTACTTCTTACACGTTTTAATTTTTGTAAAATTGGTAACTTATGAATTATTAATATAGTTAGGGAATTCATCACAAAAAACAACACGTTTTTATAGAATTTATTTAAATATGCAAAAACACTGTATCAGAGCGTGCGCTCGACTTTTCTGGACAAAAAAGCGGAAACAACATGAAGTCTAGGAACAGGTAGCTTCTATACCATTTGATTTTGCGTCTTCATAATTTCCCGTTTTGTTTTGACCCCCATCGGATTGGAGGTTAGGTCTAGGCCAACATTAAAAAAACATTACTAAACATTATTATTCTCAATTATTTTCTAAACATTAGGGCCTTATTACAAAAAACTAAATTAGTCTTGGTTTAAACCCGAACTACGTAGTCAGGCTTGTAGCGGTATTTAAGTTATATACAACTTTAATACAAAGGCAGGTGATTTGTTTTCCGAAGTCAACTCTTGAGCTAGATAGTTCGATATTAAGTCAAAAATGTCAAAGTCTCGGACTATCTCTGGTAAGCAGCCCCCTAGTTTTACAATGGTCTAAAAATTGACAGTTGATTGCTTGTTGGATAGAAGTTTGCATATCGAGTGTGATGTGACACCTTGACACAAGATCCGTGAGTTTGACACGTCGGAAATACGTATAGTTTAGAAAATAAGCCATCTGTCTTTGTGTTAAAGTTGTATATAACTTTAATACCGTGACAAACCTAGACTACTTAGTTCGGGTTTAAACCAGGACTAACTTAGTTTTTTGTGTTAAGGCCTTTAAGGTTTGTTTTGGAAGTTATTATGTTGGTGTAGCGATCAATCGAGTACCTGTTTACTTTTTTTTTTTTTTTTTTTTTTTTTTATACTACTTGGAGGACGGAACAAGCAAGAGGCCTACCTGTTGTTAAGCGGTAACCTCTGCCTATGAACAGTGCATTACCTCATAGGTCACGTCCACCTAGGACGCGCCCTATGTGGCATTGCACTGCGCCCGCCACCCTGAGACATAAAGATGAAAAGTCTCATGTGCCTGTAATTTCACCGGCACCCTTACCCTTCAAACCGGAACACAGCAATGCGAGCACTACTGCTTTGCGGCAGAAATAGGTATGGTGGTAGTACTTCCCCGGACGAACTCTTTCACAAAAAAGCTCTACTACTACTAAACCTACCTTACCTATGTATGGATTACGGGATCCTTGCTTGAATTGAGCTGTAATTTCAGGACAACTCAATCCAGACGTACGAAATAACGTGACCTGTTTGGCTGTTCTTGATTTGTTTTGGTAATCATGTTAGCGTAAATAAAATTAGCGTGATTGGGCCGTTGGTAACCCGTACTGTTAGTAAGATTTGTTGGTATAAGATTTGTCCTGGCTGCTAGCTTATTATGGAATGTGTTATTACTGGAAGAAAGTGTTAGCCGAGACCCCTCCGTCTCCTCCCGTGGATGTCGTAAAAGCCAACTTAGGGATTACCGGGACTTGTATGTAAGATTCGTTGGTATAAGATTTGTCCTGGCTGCTAGCTTATTATGGAATGTGTTATTACTGGAAGAAAGTGTTAGCCGAGACCCCTCCATCTCCTCCCGTGGATGTCGTAAAAGCCGACTTAGGGATTACCCGGACTTGTTTGTAAGATTCGTTGGTATAAGATTTGTTCTGGCTGCTAGCTTATTATGGAATGTGATAATACTGGAAGAAAGCGTTAGCCGAGTCAGTCGTGGGAAGCAATGGCGGCGATGAGCTCACCATTTGTCACGTCTATTTCCCACGATGGTGCAACTTTTAGTAGTAGCAGAGCTTTTTTGTGAAAGAGTTCGTTCAGGGAAGTACGACCGTATATCTGTCGCAAAGCAGTTCTCGCGTTGCGGTGTTCCAGATTGAAGGGTATGGTTGCCGGTGAAATTACAGGCACATGATACTTTTCATCTTTGTGTCAGGGTGGCTGGCGCGGTGCAGTGCCACATAGGGTGAGTCCTAGGTGGACGTGACCTATGTAATAATGCACTGTTCATAGGCAGAGGGTACCACTTAACATCATTGGGCCATCCGCTTGCTTGAACCGTCATTCCAAGTTGTACATAAAAATTAAAAAAGTGAAAAGAGGCGAGGCCTTCCCTTTCCGGGAAAAAGGCGTGTGTCTATCTATGTATGTATGATTTGGGGCTGTCGTTAAATTTGATTTTTCTACAGGATAACAAAGTTGGGAATTTTGTGAATTTACTATATCTATACTGCGGCGGCAGTACTCGTATCACTAACGCAATGAGATCAACATTCAGCCTTCTAAATGAGATAGGCTTTTACACCATCTGTTGATAACCGATGTCATACGACAGATAAGCTGTCAATCATGTTGAACGCTGCACTATCAGGGAGATAGCTCTAAAAGCTAAGTCTACCTATATATGTTAGGGCTTTTAGCAACATTATTTGTGTCGCTAAAAGGATTGAGGCCTTTTTCGCCAGATTCCTTGTTGGACGGATCCCGTTTTGAACAGATTCTTGTTTGGACACAATTTAACAGACAAAATCAAGTACTCAAAATAAAAATAATGACATACTATATTATAATTATATAAAAAAATACTACATTATAATTCCGAGGGATCACTGTACCAGAAACACGATAGGACAATCGATAATATCGCGACCGACTTATCGATAAAAAAAACAAAGTTACGTCTATTTTTGCCAAGATTCGATTGTATATTAAAATGGTGCATATTATTGAGTAAAAATTACATAAATAAAATTCATACAACAAAGCCGAGGGTTTACTGTAGTGTTTTGTAAAATTATCTATTTTTTATGAGATATTCAATAAAAACTGTTTTTTCGTGTGGCGTGAGTAGTTTTTTTTGTATGAAGATTTCTGCCTGGTGTTGGCGCAACCTTAAGACTGCACCTTTTACTTAAGATAATTTTAAAACGGTAAACCTACGGTAAACCCTTGGCTTTATAGTATTGGTTTTATTTAACGAATTTTTTACCCATTTTTTTTTATTTGTACCATTTAAACAAACAATCGAATCTAGCCAAAAGTAAGAGCTAACTTTGTATTTTTTATATCGAGAAATTTTTGTCCTGTCATGTTTCTGTCTGGGTATTATAATGTTGTATCTGTGCATATTTTTAATTTTAATATTGTACTTTATTTATTCAGTTAAAAATCTAATTTAAGTTTGGTAAATTTGCGTTATACTTCACCTTAATGAACACGCTAATTTACATTATTAGATTTGTATTTTGTGATCTGTTTTTATATAAATAGGTAGCTATTTATACAAAATTTAACAAGAAAGTTAACCACAATATTAGGGATTATTTTATAAAAACGGGAAATTTTCACGTACCGTTAAATCGATGTAAGCACCGACATTGTTTCGACCCGTTTCGAGAGTCTTTCAAGGTGAGTGAACGCGACGCACTCCACCCGCGTCTCGCTTAGCACTAATCCGCTCAGTGATATGATATAATGATATGATTCACGAAAGTTTTTATAGTAATATTAGGGATGTTGGGCGAATTGAAATATTCAATATTAAATATATATTTTTTAATGTGTAAGGAGGTTTTCTAGCGATAGTTCTTAAACATGTTTTTATCAACGTGTATGTTTTAGTGCGACGCCAGTTAACCTATAGGAAGCAGCTAGCATGTTTAATAATAACTCAGGGTAAACGTGTCTCTTCTTTATTAAAAGGTCGTATTAAACATTTGCAATGTTTGCGACCCCATTCTGACCGTAAACCACTCCATATTGCAGTATAAACGCGCTCACACCGGTTTATTACACTGCAACACAGAATAAATGATAGTAACAACGACAAGGACAACGCCAAAACCATCATCATCATTACCCTGAAGAAGTCCACTGCTGGACATAGGCCTCTCCTAAAAAAGTAAAGTCCTTACACTACGTTGTCCAGAGCCCCAATGGCGCATTATTACGCTGTGCACCACAGACCTATAATTACACTAGATAACGCAAGTGCACCTACTTTGCGTGTTACTTTGCCGCTGAAGTAGGTGCTATGCACCTATTAGTAAACCTCAAATCAGTTCGCTCTCGGCCGTCTTCGCGATAGCACGTCGGATGTTAAGGCGATATGTTAAAATATCGAATGGGCGGAGTCTATCAAGAAAACAATAGCTGCAAGATAGTGACAGCGGTACTCAATTACTCAATAGGTATAGATTTCTGCCGCTCGGAAGTAACTGACGTAAGCGACAAATGATAAAACTTCCTTTTGCTTCTAAAGTAGCAAATATACAAATAATTTATGTATAATTAATCTAGAATACCTACTGAATAGTATACTTAACGCTTAATATTTTCTCTAGTCGAAGGAGGGACCTAAACCGGTTTTAGGAGGGCCAATTTAAAAAAAAGAAGCTATCTGGAAAAGTTTCACCATTAGTGTTTCTTGTCTATGCTTTATTTAGATTACATTCTCAAGTAATTACTGTATTAACATCAAGTTTGTAACCTTTACTGTTACTGAGTGATCATGTAACTTAACGACTCCAAAATTTTAACATAGCGTCTTAATAATATGCCTATTTGCGCAATAGTGAACTGCAAAAATTCTTCGAAATCAGCTAGCCGTGCAAACGGAGATATTTCGTATAGTAGCAACATAATAAAACGGCTCGCTTGGTTTCATACGAATTAACGTGTTTGCGGTGTCTATCTTTTGACATGTTCTATATTATGTACATTTTTAGGGTTCCGCAGCCAAATGGCAAAATACGGAACCTTATGGATTCGTCATGCCTGTCTGTCTGTCCGTGTATGTCACAGCCACTTTTTTCCGAAACTATAAGAGCTATGCTGTTGAAGTAGACGTATTCTGTGAACCGCATTAAAATTTTCACATAAAAATAGAAAAAAAACAATATATTTTTAGGGTTCCCCGTAACTTCTAAAATAAGAGAATAAAAAAAATATTTATGATGTACTAACATGTAAACTTCCACCGAAAATTGGTTTGAACGAGATCTAGTAAGTAGTTTTTTTAATACGTCATAAATCGTAAACCATCCAAGTACTTTTATAATATGTTACTTGCTGCTACGGAACCCTTCATGGGCGAGTCGGACTCGCACTCGGCCGCTTTTTTAAAGCGAACTTTTTTTCATTTGAACGTTATCTTTTTAGCTTTATTTTGGAAGATAGGTTTGTATAACTTGTTGTACTATTATTTATTCTGTGGTATAACGATAATATGTATAAAATCGTGTAATGTATTAAAACAGTGCGATAATAACATTTCGTACATGAGCTTAACGAAATCTTAATTAAAACCTGAATCGTTACAATTCAATTCAAAATTCAAAGTCTTTATTTCAGGCTTACTGAGAAATGCACTAAACCTAAACAGTAAGCCCATATCAACATAAATACCTTAGAAACTAACATACACATAAAAAACACTTTATTACTTAATCTAACACACGTGTGATCGCCGACGCGTCGCGGCCCGGGGATCACGTGACAGGCGTCCCTTGAACCGCCGGAACTTCACCCCTTTCGGCCAGAAGTCAGGGCTCAAGTCAGCGTTCAACGTTTCAAATGTTCAAAATGGTGCGATTGGGGCCGGTTCGTAGCCACCACACGAGAACCTTTTCTCCAGCGGTTGTCAGTTCCGCGTGCTTATGGCCTGCCCATTGCCACTTGCTCATTCTCATTGTTCGCTCGAGCAATTTGACATCATATATTCGTATTCTAGAATTAAACTTTTGTCGTTTTTTCATTGAAAACTGACACAAAATCAATACTTGAGTCGCGGATTCACACTTGAGCACACTTTTGGAATACATACATGGTAATTGCCATGCAAAAATTACCAATCTTAGATTTTTAACCCCCGACGCAAAAACGACGGGGTTAAAAGTTTGTCGTGTCTGTGTGTGTGTGTGTGTGTGTGTGTGTCTGTCTGCGTGTGTGTCTGTCTGTGGCATCGTAGCTCTCGAACGAATGAACCGATTTAGTTTTTTGTTTGTTTGAAAGGTGAATTTGTCGGGAGTGTTCTTAGCTATATTTGATCAAAATCGGTTCAGCCGTTTCATTGCGTTGAGGGTTTTTTTTTTATTTTTTCAAAATTAATTACTCGTTGATTTTTAACTGACTAAATCAAGTACAATATTCAAATTATAAATAACGCATGGGTACTACATTATAATTCCGAGGGATCACTGCACCAGAAGCACGATAGGACCAATAATTTTTCTCGATAGAAAAAACCCAAAGTTACCTCTAACTTTTGTCTAGATTCGATTGTGTATTAAAATGGTGCATATCATTGGGTAAAAAATGCGCGTGACCCGAGAGCTGGCTCTTATCTGGCTCAACGCATTATTATTGCCATTCAGCGTGGCAATGCAGCCAGCATCTTAGGGACGCTTCCGTCTGGTAGTGATTTGGATCAGTTGAGCTACCTTTAGATCGCTAGCAGCGGTCTTCAGGTAGCACAACTGTTTCATATGTATTTTGTACATACCTTGTAAATTAGTATTAGTTCTGTCTGTAAATAAAAAAAAATAGATAAATAAAATCGATACAACAAAGCCGAGGGTTTACTTTATAGGGGTTTTGTAAAATTATCTATATTTTACGAGATATTCAATAAAAACTGGTTTTTCGTGCGGCGCGAGATGTTTTTTTTGTATGAATATTTCTGGCAGGGCTTGGCGCAACCCGTGACATTTTGAAGACACAAATGGATCAAAGCCAAGGAAATTAGGAACTACTCATCAAACTTCTTGCATACGAGCTGAATTGAGTTTAAAGCCAACGAGTTAAAACTCATTTTAAATTACAAGCCGATTTGAAGAAACACACGGTCAACGCCATCCCGGGAGTTTATAGGTATTTAACACACGGGCTAAAATCACGTGTGAAAATATTACATTTTGGTACTAGTGTGTAATGTTGGAGATTACCGCTGAGGCGCTAGGCTGAGGTCATCAAAACACGCGAGTATCATACGACGTTTTTCAACATACTAGTGAAGAAAATAATAATAAAACAGAAAAACACACTCTGTGGAAATGTTCAACTGTCTCTATAACTAACGATTGAATAATAGTAATGAAACAGTCACAGTTTGATTACAGATGTCATTATGTGCCTAATTGCGGTGAAATTAGAGCCACTTTATGAGCAAGTTTCAGTTCTACCTTTATAATGAGAACTGCTAAGGAGTGGAATACACTACCGTCGTCTGTCTTTCCTGAAAACTATAATCTGGGTCTCTTCAAGGCTAGAGTGAATAGGTGCCTTCTAGACCTTTGTGCTCCATCTTCGGCCGCATCGTCACTTACCAACAGGTGAGATCGTGGTCAAACAAAGGTCTATCATTGTTAAAAAAAAAAAAAAAAAAAAGTGTGTTGAAAAATAAATTTATCCGTGTGGTTCCGAGAATGGAGATAAGCTGTTTTCTCGTTAGCTTGGAATTTAAGCAGCCAGAGTTCAGGATTTTTGAAATCAGATTTTATTTTCTTAAGGCGCATAAATCAGTAAAATTTCGTCACTTTCTAATTAATTAAAGTTCAGGTAAATTAAAAAGTGGCATAATAGCGCTCGCTGAACGAAAAGTAAGTGAAAATCACGAAAAACATAATTGCCACGTGAAAAATCGTCGCATCACAGAATCATACGTTCAACCTTGAATATAAAGTCTTTGCCCACATTTAGGTGAAGGAAAAAGTACAACATTCTAAGTAATTTAGAAGTAAAAACAAATTTTCAGTCGAAAACAGCAGCACTCTGGAAAAAAAGACACATGTTTAATGAACACCATAGCAGTCGATAAGCCATGTCAGAGGCCCTCGGCGGCTTGACAAACTCCGACACCAGAGGCCAGCACTACCTCATACGAAAACAAACAATGAACAGGTAGAAAATGTTTGTACGTTCATTTTACAGTTAAGAGGTCAATTGAATGACATATTTTTTTGTAGCTCTATGTAGGGAAAGCCTCCAAATAATTTAGTAGTAGTAGAGCTTTTTTGTAAAAGAGGTTGTCCGGGGAAGTACTACCACCATACCTATTTCTCCTGCAAAGCAGTAGTGCTCGCATTGCTGTGTTCCGGTTTGAAGGGTAAGGGTGCCGGTGAAATTACAGGCACATGAGACTTTTCATCTTTATGTCTCAGGGTGGAGGGCGCGTCTTAGATGGACGTGTCCAATGAGGTAATGCACTGTTCATAGGCAGAGGTTACCGCTTAACATCAGGTGGGCCATCTGCTTGTTCAGTCATTCAGTAGTATAAAAAAAGAAAAGAAATCAAAAACCAATCAGCTGCTATATATACGTCTTAAGGTGAATGCTCTCACTTGCGACGCGAAATTCTTTTTTTTTTTTTTTTTGTGTTTTTTGCCCATTACAGCTCATCAACACTTCTTCAAATAGCGAAAGTTGATTTCGCGAGAACTAGGAGACTTTACACACATGTGTAATTGATAGTATCTCATAAAATATCATCAGTTTAGCTACCATAAAAAACAAAAAAAATAACACTAAAAATAATATGTTTAGGGGATCGTAGCTAAACGATATATTTATGAGATAATATCAATTAAAACATGTGTGTTATCGCGAGCTCAACTTTTGCTATCTGAAGAAGTGTTGAAAAGCTGTAATGGGCAAAAGACACCAAAAAATTAGAGCATCCACGGAAGGCGTCTGCTCTAAGTTCGATTGTACTACATTTTGATACAAGGGTCGTAAATAGATTATTACAATCGGCTCGGGTTTACCATCGTCACGAGTTTGCAATAACCTTTACGTCCGTGTATCATACATACGTCTTCTTTCAATACAGTTGTGAGAAAACAGATACCAAATACCTATCGCGAGATTAATTTTTAGGGTTCCGTAACCAAATTACGGAACCCTTATAGATTCGTCATGTCTGTCTGTCTATCTGTCCGTGTATGTCACAGTCACTTTTTTCGAAACTATAAGGGCTATGCTGTTGAAACTTGGTAAGTAGATCTATTCAGTGAACCGCATAAAGATTTTCACACAAAAATAGAAATAAAACAATAAATTTTTGGGTACCCCACACTTAGAACCGAAACTCAACTTTTTTTTTTGGTCAAACCCATATGTGTATCTATGGATAGGTTGTCAAAAATGATATTGAGGTTTCTAACATAATCTTTTTCTTTGCGCGAGAGACTCTTCCAAAATGGTAAAATGTGTGTACCCCCCCCCCCCCCCCCCCCCCCGTAACTTCAAAAATAAGAGAATGATAAACTAAAAAAAATATATGATGTAATTTTCTAACGAAAATTGGTTTGAACGAGATCTAGTAAGTAGTTTTTTTTGAATACGTCATAAATCGTAATCCATCCAAGAAGTTTTATATTATGTTACTTACTGCTACGGAACCCTTCATGGGCGAGTCCGACTCGCACTTGGCTGCTGTTTTATTCGTCTGTTTTTCATAATTTATTCTCATTTTATAAAAATCCTTGCTATTCAACTTTTTATTGGACTGAAAAATTATACTGTTAATATACAATTGTTAAGTAGTTTTTAATTGTTAGAAAATTAGCAAAGACAGTCTCGAACATTATTATCCTCTGACGACCTCTGTGGCGTGCCGGGCCAAGGTTCGCCGGAGGTTTTAGTAGTAGTAGAGCTTTTTTGTGAAAGAGTTAGTCCGGGGAAGTACCTATCTGCCGCAAAGCAGTAGTGCTCGCATTGCTATGTTCTGGTTTGAAGGGTAAGGGTGCCGGTGAATTTACAGGCACATGAGACTTTTCACCTTTATGTCTCAGAGTGGCGGGCGCAGTGCAATGCCACATAGGGTGCGTCCTAGGTGGACGTGACCTATGTGGTAATGCACTGTTCATAGGCAGAGGTTACCGCTTAACATCAGGTGGGCCATCTGCTTGTACCGTAATTCAAGTAGTTTAAAAAAATATATATAAGTATATCAGTTATATAGTAAGTACCCATAACACAAGCTCTGCTTAGCGTGGGCCTAGATATTAGTCTATAGATTGTGTCTATATTTTCATTGACTTAAATGTTTTTTTGATTTTTATTTCTAACACAATATATTTTACACAGTTAATTATAGTATCCAAATGAGGAGCGATCTTCGGTTTGTATACAGCGGGCTAGCGAAACAGTTCTCTTGATAATAGTTTAGCTACAAAACCTTAAATCCGTGCTCCTATCAAAACCC
Source organism: Operophtera brumata (assembly GCA_932527175.1). NCBI lineage: Eukaryota > Metazoa > Arthropoda > Insecta > Lepidoptera > Geometridae > Operophtera > Operophtera brumata. The sequence goes on from OW052226.1 coordinate 2,954,510, forward strand.
ATTGAACCCAAAGAATAAGGTTTCTTTGAACGTTACCTTCGCAATCTTTAACAATAGTCCTCGTCTGGGACGATAAAGTTGCTTTGAAAGGGGGACCTAAATTGGAAGGGTAGCCTTTTGTGGGACTTCAATAGGGAGGGGAGGAGATGGATAAAAGCTGAAGGGTGTATGTGGATTATTACGGGTAAGCGGTTCCACGCGGTTTCTCTCGCGTTATTCTTTCGAGGGAACTGAATTTTAGATTGACAAGTTTTTTTTTAAATCAGAGCATCCGTGCCGCAGACTCTGGCAACAAAGAAACATACTTACATACAGACACACTAAACTTATAAAACCTCTCTTTTCAGTGGGGGTGGGGAGTAAAAAGTGTCTTATGTTTTATTCTGTCCGTGTGCCAAATTTTATCAAAATTGGAATATTCTTTATTTTACAAAACAAACAATGTACCTACATAGGCGAACTTAATGCTAAGAAGTATTCTCTACCAGCTAATTTTTGTGTATTGTGGATACATTTATGTCTGTGGTGCACAAAAACATAAAAGGAGAAGAAAAAAGTACTTTATACAGGTAAAAAAAAAATTGGACAAGGTTTTTTTTTTTTTTATATATTACTACTTGAATGGCGGAATATGCAGATGACCCACATGATGTTAAGCGGTAACCTCTGCCTATGAACAGTGCATTACCTCATAGGTCACGTCCACCTAGGACGCGCCCTATGCGGCATTGCACTGCGCCCGCCACCCTGAGATATAAAGATGAAAAGTCTCATGTGCCTGTAATTTTACCGACACCCTTACCCTTCAAACCGGAACACAGCAATGTGAGCACTACTGCTTTGCGGCAGAAATAGGTATGGTGATAGTACTTCCCCGGACGAACTCTTTCACAAGAAAGCTCTACTACTACTAAAACAAACAAGTTCAAACAAACAATTAAACAGACTTCTCTTTATGTTTGTTGCGGTGTTTTTTGTCGCATAGCTTCCGTCAAATTTGTGGAGGCAACAAATATCTTCAAAGTTCATGATCTACCGGTTCATTTTCGTCTCTGGCGGACTTTCTATACACTTCCAAGGTTTCAATGGACCAAGAAATAGCAATTTCCGTTCTCACCCCCTCTCAACACGTTTTTGAACCGGAATACAAAGCATTTTTTATTGTTTTTAACCCCCGACGCAAAAACGACGGGGTGTTATAAGTTTGACGTGTGTGTGTGAGTGTTTGTGTGTGTGTGTGTGTGTGTGTGTGTGTGGCATCGTAGTTCTCGAACGGATGAACTGATTTCGTTTTTTTTTTGTTTGAAGGGTGAATTTCTCGGGAGTGTTCTTAGCTGTGTTTGATCAAAATCGGTTCAGGCGATTCATTGCGTTGAGGTTTTTTTTAATTTTTTAACCAAATTAATTACTTGTTTAGCTGCGTTAATGACGGAACAAGCAGATGCCCCAGCTGATGTTTGCGGTAACCTCTACCTCACAAAGGTCACGGCCCCAGATAATGTTTGCGGTAACCTCTACCTCACAAAGGTCACGGCCCCAGCTGATGTTTGCGGTAACCTCTACCTCACAAAGGTCACGGCCCCCGCTGATGTTTGCGGTAACCTCTACCTCACAAAGGTCACGGCGCCAGTTTATGATTTTGCACATGATTGTTAAGACTGCTATTTTTTTTTTATTGTACAACCTACTTGATGTTTGAGTACCTAACCTAGGTACTGTATTTTATTTTGTAAATATTTTTGCTCAACTACTTTTTGTTATAAAATTGTTAACTTCATGACATTGTAAAAATGTGTATTTACCTTTGATATATTTGTAAATCACTTACTTACAGCGATGGTAGCCTAACGGTTCAATAGTGCAACTCAGAATCCAACGATACCGGGTTCGATCCTAGGCTCCGCACCAATGACTTTTCCAAGTTATGTGCGGATTTCCATCGCTCTGTGCTTCGGAGGGCACGTTATGCTGTCGGTCCCGGCTGTTATTGATTAATAGCTGTCGATAAGCCATGTCAGAGGCCCTCGGGCGGCTTGACAAACTCCGACACCAGAGGCCAGCACTACCTCATACGAAACGACCACGAAACAAGAAAAAAATTATTGAATTGAATGGCCCCTCGAGAAAACCCTATCCGGTATTGGTTATAGGTGGCAAACTTATGACCCTAGGGCGCCAAATCTTTAAATACGCCTCTGTTTGCCCATTTCCTTTGTATACAGCGTATCGAACCACTTAAAGCTATCTAATCTACCGTGACAACGAGTGACAAGTGCTAGTTTAGATAACTACTGGTACAGTACACAAACAATGTGTAGTGTCGTTTTGACGCAATGGCATTAAATGGTATACTTCCCCCCGCCACGCCATACGCCACCCTATAGGGCTCCGATCAAGAATACAACTAGATTTCGGTAGCCGTAGTGCGACTTTTTTCTACAAGTTTACGCGCTCTACCAAGACCGCGTTTTAGGCGCAGTTTGTATGAAGAAATGTACAGAGCCCCTAGCGGCGAGTTAATGAATCATTTTGTGTGAGTGTTAGTTTCTAACGTTAATTTTGGCGTCGCGTAAATTGAACGCTTATTGCAAGTCGCGCGTTTACTCTAGGGTTTCCCCAGTTTTGAGAGTGTAAGTGACATTTTTGACAGTTCACGTCACGTATTGTTAATGTATACTTGTTGTATACCTTAATTTTGTCGTTTACTCAACCAACGCCGTGGTCGCGTAAACGCGTTTTAACTGCGATGCCCACACTAGGCCTACTGGTCACGTACAAAATCAAAGCTTAATACCGTCTGAGCGGGTAAAAAGTAAAGTAAAAACTAATATATTGCTTATGCATAGGTTGCACTCGAACTACAAAATTAAATTATGGTCAATGAATAGGTACATGCTAGAACAAAAGAAAGTTTACAACATTGGGTATTAAGTACCTATAGGCATTATCAAGCTGCATGAACAGATTGATAAAGCCTGTAATTATTATGAAAGGTGACAAGATCGAAAAACCCCTACCCTCCGAACTAATTTCAGACTGTATCTCGTCGGGTACACTTATACAGCTATATTTGTTTACTAATGAACTGAAATAAAAGTTTTAAAACAGTTCTAAGTTCAACCTAATTACAACCATAACACCTAGCAATAAAGTAGCAATCTTCAAAATATTATCTTATTCGTACGATCTTTCGTCACAAAAAACGAGCAAAGCAATAAATTACTCCTGTCACTTAGAAATTAAAAAACCTAGGTTAAACAAAATTTAGTGTGTAATCAACCTTAAAGAGCTAGAAATAAAGTTCTCACAAATACAAATAAAAAACAAGAGCTCACTTTTCAAATGAGCTGTTATTCACCGAGACGTATTTTTTGCGTCGACCTGACATCTTGTTTTATTCTTGATGGATGGAAGCCGTAGGGCGAAGTTGGAGCGACGCCAAGACAAACCAACAAAACGCTAGACCACCCAAAGTAGAAGGCATCGCGGCAAAACTACGAGACCTGGTTTTTTTAATTTTTCTAGAGATTTTTTTGTAGTAGTAGAGCTTTTTTGTGAAAGAGTTCGTCCGGGGAAGTACTACCACCATACCTATTTCTGCCGCAAAGCAGTAGTGCTGTGTCCCGGTTTGAAGTGTAAGGGTGCCGGTGGTATCATCTTTATGTCTCAGGGTGGCGGGCGCAGTGCAATGCCACATAGGGCGCGTCCTAGGTGGACGTGACCTGTGAGGTAATGCACTGGTCATAGGCAGAGGGTACCGCTTAACATCAGGTGGGCTGCATGACCGACATTCAAAGTAGTATAAAAAAAACACTACCTATTTCATAGATAATGCTTGTTTTGTACTTACCCCTAGAATGGGATAGTGAATTTTGTAGGAAAAAGCTGACCAAAATCATAAGACAAGTTAGATAAAAAAAAAGCGGCCAAGTGCGAGTCGGACTCGCCCATGAAGGGTTCCGTAGCAGCAAGTAACATAATATAAAAGTTTTTGGATAGATTACGATTAATGACGTATTAAAAAAAAACTACTTACTAGATCTCGTTCAAACCAATTTTGAGTGATAGTTGACATGGTAATTGTACATCATATTTTTTTTTTAGTTTTATCATTCTCTTATTTTAGAAGTTATGGGGGGAGGGGGGGGGGGGGGGGGGGGGGGGGACACACTTTTTACCACTTTGGAAGTGTCTCTCGCGCAAAATATTCAGTTTAGAAAAAAAAAATATTTGAAACCTCAATATCATTTTTGAAGACCTATCCATAGATACCCCACACGTATGGGTATGATAAAAAAAGTTATATGTTATTTTTAAATTTTTGTGTAAAAATCTTAATGCGGTTCACGGAATACGTCTACCTACCAAGTTTCAATAGCTCTTATAGTTTCGGAAAAAAAAGGCTGTGACATACACGGACAGACAGACAGACAGACAGACATGACGAATCCATAAGGGTTCCTTGTCTTTGACTACGGAACCCTAAAAACGGTACGGAAGCCTCAGGGCGCGAGACTTGAAATTACAGACACATGAGACTATCATCTTTATGTCTCAGGGTGGCGGGCGCAGTGCAATGCCACATAGGGCGCGTCCTAGGTGAACGTGACCTAATATGAGGGGCTGTCAAGAGTCAATTAGGCTTTTAGAAACGTCATTTTAGCTAAATCTTCACTTTTTAAGGTTTTATTTATCGAGAAAATTTTGTCTTATCGTGTTTCTGTCTTGGTGATCCCTCGGTATTATAATGTAGTATCCATGCATATTTTTAATTTGAATATTGTACTTGATTAAGTCAGTTAAAAATCTAATCTAGGATTGGTAATTTTGCGTTATACCCCATGGGCCATCAGCTTGTTCCGTCACACACACACTTATAAGTTTCAATTGAAATATTGTACCTACATAAAAAACAAAGCATGTTTGGTAATATGTAATGATGAATAATCCATAGAAATGATGTTTTAGGGAATATTTGCGTAAAGGACTTTTTGAACAACATTAATATTTATGAAGGCTGGGCCTTTTGCATACAAATAATAATTATTACGATCCGTCGGCTATGCAGCGTCAGTCATACGAAATAACCACGAATTGTAGAATTGTCACAAGAAGAAATTTTAAAATTTATTAAATGCCCAGCGCGATGAAACGGCTGAACTGATTTTGATAAAACATGCCTAAAAATCTTCGCTAGAAAACCTGCTCTCAAATTTAAAAAAAAACGCATTCGAATCGGTTCGCCCGTGTAAGAGCTACGGTGCCACAGATAGACACACACACATAGCGGTAAAACTTATTAACACCCCTTTTTTTGCGTGGGGGGTTAGTAATAACCGGCCAAGAGCGACTGGGACTCGCGTGCGAAGGGTGCCGTACCATTATTATAAAAACGACAAAAAAAACACGTATGTTGTTTGGGAGCCCCCTTAATTATTTATTTTATTCTATTTTTTGTATTTGTTGTGATAGCGGCAACAGAAATACATCATCTGTGAAAATTTCAAGTGTCTAACTGTCACGGGTCATGAGATACAGCCTGGTGACAGACAGACAGACAGGCAGACACACAGATGGACAGCCGAGCCTTAGTAATAGGGTGCCGTTTTACCCTTTGGGTACGGAACCCTAAAAATGCATTCAAATAGACGGTGCCACAGACAGACACACATAGCGGTCAAACTTATAATATAATACCCCTCCTTTTGCGTCAGGGGTTAATAATAAACTAAGTACGGATTTATTATTATTATATCATTTATTTCGGTTTCACACCATATTATTATTCAATTAATTTATTACTATTTATTTACTTGATGAATGAATGAATTAATGAATGAATGAATGAATGAATGAATGAAAACACTTTATTACACACCTTACAAACTAGTTAAAATAAACACATTACAACTAAACAAAAAACTAAATGTACAATGGGCGGTCTTATCGCTAAAAAGCGATCTCTTCCAGACAACCTTTGGATGGATAGGAGCTGAACTTATAATTATGGAAGATTGGTTGGGGTATTTAAATATAAAAGAAATATTTTCAATAAATAAACTTTAACTTAAATATTACAGAATAATAGATAAGCATAAAATACACACAAATATATATTTATATATATATATATATACATATATAACTATACATACAATCTGCCATTACAAGTTGTACTTATAAAAAAAAAACTTATCATCTTTATTATCAGCCTATAGACGTCCACTGCTTGGCGAGGCCTTCCCCATAGAAGGGTATGTAATAAAGCAATACGCCATTTTTAGTAGTAGTAGAGCTTTTTTGTGAAAGAGTTCGTCCGGGGAAGTACTACCACCAATCACCATACCTGTTTCTGCCGCAAAACAGTAGTGCTCGCATTGCCGTGTTCCGGTTTGAAAGGTAAGCGTGCCGGTGAAATTACATGCACATGAGACTTTTCATCTTTATATCTGAGGGTGGCGGGCGCAGTGCAATGCCACATAGGGCGCGTCCTAGGTGGACGTGACCTGTGAGGTAATGCACTGTTCATAGGCAGAGGGTACCGCTTAACATCAGGTGGGCCATCTGCTTGTTCCGTTATCCAAGTAGTATATAAAAAAAACCACTATATGCGGTTTTGCATAGCTAAAGATAGCTAAATAGAGTTGCAGCCTGCCGAGATGAATCCAACGGAAAATTAGACCAATTACTCCAGCCTTGTTAAAAATTCATCTGTGTTCCGGAAATAAACAATGCTGTTCTGATTAAAACGGAAATTGGAGTATCTAAATCCATGTATTCCTGATGCTACGTTTTAGGATATCACATTATACCACCGGGAAATTAAATGACCGGATTCTCTGAAAACGTAAATCTTGTATGTTTTGTAATGAAAAATACCACTCTAGGGACAAACTCAGGCCTACATGGGGCTTAAATTAAAATTAAAATTAAAATTCAAAATCTTTATTTCAGGCTTACTGAGAAATGCACTAAACCTAAACAGTAAGCCCATATCAACATAAATACCTTAGAAACTAACATACACATAAAAAACACTTTATTACTTAATCTAACACACGTGTGATCGCCGACGCGACGCAGCCCGGGGATCACGTGACAGGCGTCCCTTGAACCGCCGGAACTTCACCCCTTAGCAAGAGTGTGTCGTCGTTAGTCAGCTGAGCAACAGATATTTATTTGTCTTATTTTAGGAAGAATAACAGCACAAAAAACATAAATATAAATAAATTTAGAATAAAAAGGCTAATGACAAGTCTTCACTCTTAAATAACATTGTAACAGAGCAAGTTATTAGCACAAGTTAAACAAACATAAAACGACGTTAACAAAAATAATAATAATGAAATAAATATAGATTAATAAAAAATAAACAAAATACAAAACACAAGTCCGGGCTGGTATGGAGTACTGCTGCCACGTTTGGGATGGCTCGGCCAAACACCAGCTTGCTGCCTTGGACTCGATCGAACGCAGAGCTTTCAGGCTTATAAGTGAGCAACATATGGCGGAGACTAAGATCCAGAGTCTCGAGCACCGCCGTAAGGTCACATGCCTTTCGATCTTCTATAGGTTATATTTCGGGGAATGCTCCCAGGAACTGCACGATCTGATCCCACCATCTCCTTTTCATCATAGGACGAGCAGGCGCACGGCTCGGTATCACCCTTACCTCATTAGTATACCCTCTATTCGTACTTAACGATTCAGTTCTACCTTTATAATGCGAACTGCTAAGGAGTGGAATACACTACCGTCGTCTGTCTTTCCTGAAAACTATAATCTGGGTCTCTTCAAGGCTAGAGTGAATAGGTGCCTTCTAGACCTTTGTGCTCCATCTTCGGCCACATCGTCACTTACCGCGTGCACTTATCGTGCGAGACACTCAATCTTGTAAACTCTACTGTTTTCTTAGGACTTAATATTGATGCAAGTTTGCAGTGGGGACCACAAATTGAGGCACTTGCGGGTAGACTTAGTTCCGCTGCATATGCAGTTCGTACGATAAGGCAGCTTACTGATGAAGCTACAGCTAGGCTAGTTTATTTTGGCTACTTCCATAGTGTTATGTCATATGGCATCATTCTGTGGGGGAAAGCAGCAGACATCCAAGCAATATTTGTTTTACAAAAACGGGCAATACGTGCCATTTATAAAATGAAGCCACGTGACTCCTTGAGGGAGCGTTTTAAGGAAATTAACATTCTCACCGTAATATCGCAATACATCTACGAAACCTTATTATATACACATAAACACTTAGATAGATTTATGAAAAAAAGTGACGTGCATTGTTTTAACACGAGAAATAAAAATAAACTGAGTATTCCCAAATTTAGATTAAAAAAAGTAAGTGGGTCTTTTATGGGGAATTCTGTTCGGTTCTATAATAAACTTCCAGAAAGTGCTTCTAAACTTTCGATTCGAAGATTTAAATCTTACATAAAGAATAATTTAATTAAGAAAGCGTATTACACACTACATGACTATGTTAATGATAAAGCCGCGTGGCCTGATGTCGCTCTGCCCCTCGACACCTAATTTGTCAATTTGCAATGTCTGTACCTGCATATAATTTATTACTGATGTGTTATTTATGTGTATATCAAGCGTAGTGTGTGCTGCCTTATGAACTTTTGCTGATTCTCTCTATCATCTTACTTTGGACTGCCTACCTAAGTAAGGCTTTTAATTTGGTTTTCCTTTTTTCCTTGAATCAGCTTCAACTTGTTCTCGAGGCACCACACAGGCGCTCTGCACCTAGTAGTAAGAAGGATCATCAAAAGAAAAACAGACCGTGTTTGTTGCCTGATTCTTCTAGGTCTGGTTGCGTTGGAACAGGAGTAACTGTAAATTTATTTTTTAAGACGATTCAAAATGATCCTTGTGATTTCAATGAATAAAATACTTTTGACTTTGACTTTGACTTTGACCAACAGGTGAGATCATGGACAAACAAAGGTCTACCAATGTTAACAAAAAAAAGGACCTTAGTTGGCTGCCATCGCCAAAACTATGCCAAGCTCCCCTGTACAAATATGGCCCAGCCAGTTGGTCCAGTGTGTAAAGGCCCCATAATAATGCACGACCCTGGTAACCGTTGTTGGGCTTACACCATATTCCCTTTAAGCCGGATGTACACATTGGGCCAAGGTGTTGGGCCAACATGTCGGGCCAAAATGATGCATCCCCAAGGTTACTGCTTACACATTGGCTTACTGATCATTCTGCATTGGCGCTTCGATGAAAGATGGACGTAGAAGTTCTTGCAGCCGCGGCTATTTATTTATACAGTACGTTTAATTATTACGTACATGTGCACCAAAGTAGTGTGACCAAAAAGAAATGGCGCAAAAGAGTAACAACGAACTGAACATGACGCCAATGTGTGAACGCTGTTTGCGGAGCGCGCCAAGATCCTTTGATGTGTACACAAAAACCGACACTATTCGGTCGGCCTGCCAATGTTGGCGCCAACTACACCAATTAGCTTAGCATACCGCCAAGTAGCTCTCTACACATTGGCCCAACACCTTGGCTAACACCTTGGCCCAACACGTTGGCCCATCACCTTGGCCCAATGTGTACAGCCGGCTTAACACATAGTCAAGGCTAGGGTTAATCCTGGATTAAGTCTGGAACAGGCAATTAGTTAAACTACGCAGTTAAACAAACCGTGGTGTGTCCGGCCTAAGAATAGACCCCTCCGTCTCCTCCCGTGGATGTCGTAAAAGCCGACTAAGGGATTACCCGGACTTGTTGATAAGATTCGTTGGTATAAGATATGTCCTGGTTGCTGGATAATTGTAGAATGTGTTATTACTGGAAGAAAGTGCTAGGTGAGTCAGTCGTGGGAAGCAATAGCGGCGATGAGCTCACCACTTGTCACGTCTATATCCCACGATGGTGCAACCCACTGTGAAAAGAGGCCCATTGAGGCTCTGCCTACCCCTTCGGGGAAAGAGGCGTGTGTCTATGTATGTATGTATGTACACAGTAGACATTCGGTTAGCGCTAGCGCTACTTGTATTTACTATTATTTAGTCTGTGCTAGCGTACACATGTACATGATCTGAGTTACACTAACGAGCTTAGTCTTACATGGACTGTTAATTGGCAACCTCTGTGGTGCGGCGGGCGATGGTTCGCCTGCGATGCAGGAGGTTGCGGGTTCGATTCCCGCCTCGTTACAAATATTTGTGCAATCTGCAGATATTTGTTCAGGGTGTTCTGGGTATTTTCTATGAATTATAGTAATATCTATCTATGTAATGTACATTGTATTAATAAGGTACACTATTAAATAAAATTAAGGACTAATATTTTGCGGCAGATATAGGTATGGTAGTAGTACTTCCTTGGACGAACTCTTTCACTAAAAGCTCTACTACTAACAAAACATTCTAAACTGTTCTTCTTATACAAACATGCATTGTAATGAAGTACACAATGTCAACTAAAAACTACGTGTTATGGATTGTCTTAAAAAATTGGGTCACAAAGTCAACATCCCTTTAGGTTCAAAACTGTGAAAGTTATGAAGCTGTGTAAGAATGGCGGACGAACTATACGGTCTCTATTGGTTCCTTGTTGGACTGCGGAACCCGTGTAGACAAACCCGGAACTCCGATTTCAGACAGAAGCTATGGGTGAAATAAAATCTTCTATCCAAAACTGTCAGCGCTATTTGCTCGGTAAAACTCGTGTAGTTTCGTGGGAGAGTGCTCGAACACGATATTTGTTTGTACGCCCATTGATTCCACTTCATCCGGAGATGCACAGTACATCTCTAACAGTAAACACACTTGATACGCACGAGCTAAACACACACACGTCCACACCGTGGTGCGGCGAGTGAGAAGTCGGCTGCGATACGGGAGGTTCAGGTTCAAGATATTTATTCTCAAAATAAATTACATTTCTTTAATGAGAAATTACAAATTTAAACTTAAGATAGATAGATAGAAAATACTTTATTGTACACCTTAATAGCTAATAATACAAACAAAAAGAAACAAACTTAACAACTTAACAACTTAAGTTCTAAAATAAACAGTAAGTATGCAGAACGTTGTGAGTAAAATTATTAAGTAGGTAAGTAATTATACAACAAAAAACACTATACGACTTATTAACATTTAAAGCGAAGTTATATGAAGTGAACATGTAGAAGAAAGGTTGTGGGTTCGATGCAGGTGCTTGAATGATCTGCAAATATACTAGTGATCAGAGTTCGCTACAGATCGATAGGTTTCAATATTAAGATGCGGTTGATAAACAAAATTAGCATAACACCAAACACCACGGACCACGGATCGCGTGCGAACTAAGTCAATAAGTCTGGTTGTCGTTGGTGTGTGCCGCATCCGATTTTCACACCAAAAAATTGGCAGTCAAATGTTCACTTACGTACGCTACGTACTTCGTACGCTAGTAATATTTATTGTCTATATGCAAAAAATATCTGTCATATCCTGTGATCAAAACCGTTTTTTTATATCACCTCTGAGGATAATCTTAATTGCCCCAATTTAGCCAGTTTCAAGTCATTATTAGTCAGTCATGTCCCATCAATACGAAGGCAGCTTTGCCAAGACTTTCGTGAACATGAGAGACCCATTCGAAAATACACGCAATACAAATTGGTGTATTGCGTGTATTTTCGAAAAATTTAAAATTATTACATTTATTAAATTTCATTACACTACACTAGTGCTCTTTAACTAGGACGAAAATAGTTTTACTAAACTAATAGGCAAACTAGCTTACGGCCCACCTGATGTAAAGTGGTCACCGTCGCTTATAGACACCGGCAACACCGGGGGTATTGTCGACGCGTTGCCTACCATATTGGTAAATTGGTTTATCTGACAATTACAGTTTAGGCCCGTAATATCATTATGAATTAATTTATTAATATGTAGTAATTATCCGTTTAAACCATTTCCGTCTATTGATAGAATGTTATATTAGAACCTTAGGCCTTAGAACGATATTGTTGGCTTACCGAAGGCTTTGTATATTGTGATTGAAGTGGTCGGGTTGTGTTTGCGAAGTGCCTGCAGATTGTGTGTCAAATGTAGAGTAACATTTGCTTGAATGATCTGCAAATATACTAGTGATAAAGAGCGTTACAGAACCATAGATTTCAATATCAAGATGCGGTTGATCTACAAAATTTGAATAGCACCGAATATCACTGATCGCGTTCGAACTGAGTCATAAACTGAATCAGTTTAAACCATTTCCGTCCATTGACTGAAATAGTTTAAACTTCGGAACGTTTTTGTTGGCTTACCGTAGGCTCTGTATATTGTGATTGATGTGGTCGGTTTGTATTTGCGAAGTGCCTGAAGATTGTGTGTCAAATGTAGAGTAACATTTGCTTTCTGGTGAAAGCTTTTTCAAAGTTTTGTATGGAATAAGGGAATTTCAATCAAAACATCTTTGTAAAGGTTGTTTGGGGCAAAATTCTAACTCAAACTTGTTTGAACTTTGTCAATACCCAAGCAAGTTTGAACTAATACTGTTATTGAATGGCTACGCTATTGATAAAATGTAAACATCCCATAATTCTACCATCTAAATATATACAAAAGAAATCATAATGACTAGCAATTTGTAGACATTGAACGCATTACTCCGTCGCGGCGGGAGGTTGGTATACACAATGGTTATGGCTTGTGTCATGCTCCTCTATCGATTTTACTGAAGCGATATTAGGGCCGAGCATATCAATACCTACATATCAATGTATCTACATCGGGTGAGTCTGTTTGTATATAATGTAGATAATGTGTATAATGTAGTAGTAGAGCTTTTTTGTGAAAGAGTTCGTCCGGGGAAGTACTACCACCATACCTATTTCTGCCGCAAAGCAGTAGTGCTCGCATTGCTGTGTTTCGGTTTGAAGGGTAAGGGTGCCGGTGAAATTACAGGCACATGAGACTTTTCATCTTTATGTCTCAGGGTGGCGGGCGCAGTGCAATGCCACATAGGTTGCGTCCTAGGTGGACGTGATCTATGAGGTAATGCACTGTTCATAGGCAGAGGTTACCGCTTAATATCAGGTGGGCCTCTTGCTTGATCCGTCATCCAAGTAGTATAAAAAAAAAAAAAAAAAAAAAAAAAAAAAATGTCATCGGCATCGCAGTGCGGTCGGTTCGTACCGCGTCTTGATGTCATCTTTTACACAAGCTTCGACCAAAGATTTTACTTTGGTCGAAGTACACAAGTAATTAACCTTGTAAAAAATAAAAAAACCCTCAACGCAATGAAACGGCTGAACCGATTTTGATCAAACATAGATAAGAACACTCCAGACTAATTCACCATACAAACAAACAAAAAAACGGTTCATCTGTTCGGGAGCTACGATTCGACAGATCTGCGATACATCTACACTAATCTACACTAATCCACACATTAGTGTAGATTAGTGTGGATGTAGATATTGTATTAATAGATAAAAATAAATAAATAAATAATAAACAAATAATGCTGGACAGTTACACAACATTATCTAACCCCAAGCTAAGCAGAGCTTGTGTTATGGGTAGTAACTGATATACTTAATACAATACATTACATAGATAGATATTTTTTATTATACGTTCAAAATACCCAGAACACCCTAAACAAATATCTGCAGATTGCACAAATATTTGTTCCGAGGTGGGAATCGAACCCGCAACCTCCGGCAGATAGGATAGTAGATTGACGCTTGTGTCACTTGTTTGCCCTTGAAAATTATATGACGAAGATTTACCATTACAATTATTTCTATAAGACCAGTGTCCCATTGTTAGGCAAAGCGACGTTCAAAAACCTGTCTAGTTATACTGTTTTTCGATACTTTCGTAATATATATTTCATACTTAGTAGTAGTAGAGCTTTTTTGTGAAAGAGCTCGTCCGGGGAAGTACTACCACCATACCTATTTCTGCCGCAAAGCAGTAGTGCTCGCATTGCTGTGTTCCGGTTTGAAGGGTAAGGGTGCCGGTGAAATTATAGGCAGAGGTTACCGCTTAACATCAGGTGGGTCTCTTGCTTGTTCCGTCATCCAAGTAGTATAAAAAAAAAAAAAAAAAAAAAACCGGGGTGTGTTGACCCCACTGCGCATTGTGTTAGTCTAAAACACAGATTGAATTATCAGAATTTTCCGAATTGCGAAGGTCCGACGCGGACGTGACTATAATTCAGATGGGCTCAGTATTATCGTTCCCAGACGAAATGGAGCTTAGTTAGCTGTTTTATTACGTTAGCTGATGAAAGATTGGTCGTATACTGAACTAACTTTTATTATAGTTCTTTTAGAAACGTATGGTATGTGGCTCTTAGAAAGAGCCTTTGGTTATGATAATTTACTTTTCACACCATGACAATGTACAATTACATATGACGTGGACGTGACCTATGAGGTAATGCACTGTTCATAGGCAGAGGTTACCGCTTAACATCAGGTGGGCCATTTGCTAGTTCCGTCATTCTAGATATAAAAAAAAAAAAATATCATGCAACCCCAACGTAAAGTAAAGAATTTTCTCCCTAGGGATATAAAGTTGTATGAAACTCCCTAGGGAATAAAGTGATTTGAATTTGGAACGTCAAATTCGTGAGGAAACTCGTGGAAAACTCTTAGTAAAAAAATGCGCATATGGCATTGTAAAGAGGTTTGTTCGAAAAAACGAACTGGCCACCATAAGCAGAACTCAACACAAAAGAAAAAGGTGCGTTTACCACAGAAGAAGTAATGCATCAAAGAACACAGACCAAGAGTGTACTACAAAGAATGTGAGACAAAAGACGGTGTTTGGTGCTGTGGTTTTCAGTGCATTTTTATTGTCTCGCAGAAGGTGTGAAAAGTAGAGTATGCACCTCTGGAATAAAGCCTGTCTTCGTCTCGGGCAGCTTGACCTCTCGCTTCACTCAGGACTCTGTATAATATATGCCGCCCGCGACATAAGACACTGCTTCATTCCCATAGTGCATAATCTATTATTTTATACTTCTGCTTTATGTACTTTAAATAATTGTTTAAGACTGCGCCAAACGCAGGCAGAAATCTTATACAAAAAAACGCCTTGCGCCGCACGAAAAAGCAGCTTTTATTCAATATCTCGTAAAACATAGATAATTATACAAAACCCCTACAGTAAACCTTCGGCTTTGTTGTATTGATTTTATTTATCAATTTTTTTCCCAATAATATGCTCCATTTAATAAACAATCGAATCTAACCAAAATTTAGAGGTAACTTTGTTTTTTTCTATCGAGAAAATATTGTCCTATCGTGTTTCTGGTACAGTGATCCCTCGGAATTATAATGTCGTACTTATCCATATATATTTTTAATTTGAATATTGTACTAGTCAGTTAAAAATCAAATCTAAAATTAGGATTTTTGCGGCATAAACCACGTTAATGTATTGGCGAACAGTGCCCTAAACAGATTACGGCATTAAATTAAATTCCCATCAGAAATATATTTTGCCAAAATTTTAGTCCAAGCTTTTGTTAGGAGTCTAAGTAATCCTCTTCAGCTATGAATAGCCTTGCCTCTTAGGATTTACTACGAAAACTCATTAATAAAGTGAAAAAAACTGAGTAGATTCGGTGCTTTTAATACCCTACCCACGGGATCGATTACTTACTAAAATCCTTTAGGTTTTGCAAGTAGATAGTCTGCTTAATTATAGTTATTAGTATGGAACTCGGGTTTACTCGGGTTTTTCTCAAAAGACACTTAAGTTTTTCTTACATTAGGTATCTACCTAACTTGCTTATGTAATCGACGTACGTAATTATGTTCAGGTTTTTTTTTTATACTCCTAGAATGACGGACCAACAGATGGCCCACCTGATGTTAAGCGGTAACCTCTGCCTATGAACAGTGCATTACCTCATAGGTCACATCCCTATGTGGCATTGCACTGTGCCCGCTACCCTGAGACATAAAGGTGGAAAATCTCATGTGCCTGTAATTTCACCGGCACCCTTCAAACCGGAACACAGCATTGCGAGCACTACTGCTTTGCGGCAGAAATTGGTATGGTGGTACTATTTCCCCGGACGAACACTTACACAAAAGAACTCTACTACTACTAGATGATCAGATGTGAGAAGATGAGAGATGATGTGATCAGGAATATAATCGTCGCCGTCGTTTCGTATGAGGTAGTGCTGGCCTCTGGTGTCGGAGTTTGTCAAGCCATCCGAGGGCCTCTGTCATGGCTTATAGACTGCTTTTAATCAATAACAGCCGGGACCGACAGCTTAACGTGCCCTCCGAAGCACAGAAGGAATATAATAAGGACCTTTGTAAAAAGAGGTGGGACACCACTGAACCAGATCAAAAATAAATGAACTAGGGCCGTTCACGGACGTAATTAGTACGGTTCAATTTTTTTTTTGTCATGTTAAATGTTTTACATTGTACCAAAACCAAAAGTATTTTATTCATTGAAGTCACAAGGATCATTTTGAATCGTCTTATAAACTAATAATACTCCGACCAAACCCAGAAGAATAAGAACAAGAGGCTCAGAGGGAGTCGTAGTACAGTAAGTTTTGCATTCGGTATCCCGAATATCGAATTGCGATTTGATCTATGTTTGTTTGTATGGTTTTAATGAGTTTCTCAACCAGTCCGGTAAGGGCGCTTCGCGCTTATCATTAAAATACAAAACTTAACATACATGAACGACATTTCGACTCGCAATTCGGTTCGAAATTTCAATAAGGTCCTTGTTTTCAATTCAATTACATAAAAACAAATATCGACTCGCAATTCCATAGTCGGGATACCGATTGCAAAACAGACAAATCTGTACTTACGCTCTTAACATGTTAAGGTATAACGCAAAATTACCAATCTTAGATTCGATTTTTAACTGGGCATACTACCGCTTTAGGTATCCTGAATCTTAGGCATTTTGCTTCTTAGACATGGCCTTTTGGGCATTTTACTTCTTAGGCAACTTAAAAGTTAGACTTTCTGATCAGGAAGCAAATATTCTCAATAAAAAAAACACACCTCTAACTTTTGGCTAAATTCGATTGTTTCACAATATGGAGCAGATAATTGGATCAAAAATTAGATAAATAAGATCAATACAATAAGACGGAGGGATCACCCACGGGTTTTTTTAAATAATCGATATTTCACGAGATATTCAATAAAAACTGCTTTTTCGAGCGGCGCGCGGCGCGAGGCATTTTTGTGTGTGAAGATTTCTGCCTGGTGTTGGCGCAGTCTTAACCGCCTCAAAATCGTCTCACGTGGAGTTGAGGAAGTGAGAATTTCAAATCAGAGTCTCAGTAAAACTTTGTAAAGAAGCCAGCCAAAAAATAAAGCAATAAATCTCACAATTCATTTTGTTGCTCGTTAAAACCTTTTAAGTAATAAAATGGAAAAGTTAAAATGAAAAAAAGGGAAACCTTTCTTGTTACAGGTAACAGATGAAAAGGTCGTTTGCTTTATTTCTTACGGCGATAAAATTCGGCCATTTTGTACTGAACTCAAATATTGACCCGGAGATTAATAAACCGGGCAAGTGTGCACACAATGGGTTCCGTACCATCGTACAATATATATTCGTAACACTTGTAATGGCCCCTCTACACGATGGGCTATCATACTAGCCCACTAAGATAGGCCAGCGTGTGAAGGTTGCAGTTGTATCGGATGGCTCATGGCGCGGCGGGATAAATAAATAAATAAATAATGCTGGACAGTTCACACAACATTATCTAGCCCCAAGCTAAGCAGAGCTTGTGGTATGGGTACTAGATAACTGATATACTTAATACAATATATTACATAGATAGATATTTTTTATTATGCATAGAAAATACCCAGAACACCCTGAACAAATATCTGCGATCGCACAAATATTTGTTCCGAGGCGGGAATCGAACCCGCAACCTCCTGCGTCGCAGGCCAAGCATCGCCCGCCGCGCCACAGAGGTCGTCGGTCGGGATTGCAATGGGATGGCCACGATGTCGTTTTTTCGTCCGCTCATCAAAGGTAGTGGGCCAGCGATAGCAGTACGTATCCACACGTGGCCCATTCCACATAAGTTTTAATGATAGAGCTACTAACATCAGAACATATAATTTAAAGAAAACGAAATTAACTTTGATCAGTGAGTTGTAATGACTATACAGTTCAATGATTTACGTAGAATCAGAATCAGAATCAGAATCATTTATTTGTCCGAAACACAGGTTTACATGCAGATGTTATAAAAAAGAAAGTACATATCACCATGTTTCGCCTTGTCAAGGCATACAAAATAAAATAAAATAAAAAACAACAATTAATTTTTAACACAATGTAGGTACATAGTTCTATCACAGAATAAATAATAGTACAAGTAGTTCTATTGCGATGGATAGATAATATCCACCATCTTCTTCTACGCCATTTATTTGTAATAACTTTATTCTTGAACACATTAAGAAAATAATGGTACGTGCTGTATATATAGCCGCAGCAGCTAATGCTTCCACGTCCATCTCGAACAACGACGAGATCACAACTGAATGTCGCCATCGTGTAGTTGCGTATCAACCATCGCATGGCCATCTCGCTGGTCCGGCGCTGGGCCATCATGTAGAGGGGCCATAAAACATCTATTGGCGCGCCTTAGCAGCAAAATCGACACGTATGTCGTGACGGCAAATAGCGGGCGTCCCGCGACGAGCAAATTTTTTTTATTATTATTATGACGCCATTAATTTTTAACCTCAATTAATTTTTAACCCATTTCAAAAAAAAGAGGAGGTTCTCAACTCGTGTTTTTATTTTTTTCGATGTTTGTTACCTCATACCACCTTCATTTATGAACCGATTTTTTTTTTAGGTGACTCTATATGCTTCCGTATTGATCCCATTTTCATCAAAATCTGGTTCTGATGATGGGATCCATGAGGAATGTGAGGAACTCTTCTAATATTATAGGCACACATATAGCGATTTCGGTATTTTCAGTAACAATCCGAGCATATGCACTCACTCATATCAGAAAGTTCCATTTAGTGAAGTGGAACTGATGAAGAAGACCAGAGATGTTCATTGGAACTTTTTTTTTTTTTTTTTTTTTTTTTTAACATTGATAGACCTTTATTTGTCCACGATCTCACCTGTTGGTAAGTGACGATGTGGCCGAAGATGGAGCACAAAGGTCTAGAAGGCACCTATTCACTCTAGACTTGAAGAGACCCAGATTATAGTTTTCAGGAAAGACAGACGACGGCAGTGTATACTACTCAATGATAAGTATTTCACGGGTGGCGACAAGGGTGACTTTCCGATATCCGATTGAGCTGAAATTAGGCATACCTGTCAAGTTCCGATGACACAATAATGATGGCGATATCGAGCTGATCTGATGATGGAGACGGAAGGTGAACAACGGAGCTCGTCGGTGGATAATAGACTGGCCGTGCTTATAGGCTCAATATAATATTAGTCATCATTATCATCATCAGCCTTTATCAGTCCACTGCTGGACATAGGCCTCTCCCAATGCTCGCCATTTAGACCGATTTCCAGCTCTTCCCATCCACTTTCTACCAGCCGCCTTACGCAGATCGTCGCTCCACCTAGCCAGGGGGCGCCCCACACTACGTTTACCAAGACGTGGTCTCCACTATAGAACACGTTTACCCCAGCGGTTGTCGGTTCTTCGGCATATATGCTCAGCCCATTGCCATATCTGCTTGCTAATTCTCTGAACTATTCTTAGTTCTCTTAGTTATAATATTAGTTATCAGCTAGTATTAGTTTTTTCGAAAAAAAAAACTACCAACTAAAAACTATTTGTTGTTATAGAGACTAACAGTCACTCTGTGATAATATCACGTATCTACCTACTACGGTTAAAAAAATGGAGCCATTATTAAGATCGAGATTAAATCATAGACCACAAAAGGAACGCACCTTCCATATTTTAGGTCTCTAGGTAGGTTGATAGTCAGCCAGTAAGTCAGTCAGTCAGTCACGCAACGATTTTTTTTAATAGTACTTTAGATTGCGGATCGAGCCGATGGCTCACCATGCCCTCTGCCTATGAACAGTGCATTATCACATAGGTCACGTCCACCAAGTACGCGCCCTATGTGACATTGCACTGCGCCCGCCACCCTGAGACATAAAGATGGAAAGTCTAATGTGCCTGTAATTTCACCGGCACCCTTACCCTTCAATTCCGGTTCGCACAGCAATGCGAGCACTACTGCTTTGCGGCAGAAATAAGTATGGTGGTAGTACTTCCCCGGACGAACTCTTTCACAAAAAAACTCTACTACTATCCCAATAGCAAGCGTTGCTTATGTATCCATCCCTAAGTGATTTTGCACACATAATTTTCAATTAGATATCGCCTTTTGTTCGAACGTTACCTTTAAATGCCTTTAAAAGGAAATTTAACAATTTACATACATACATACATACATAGACACACGCCTTTTCCCCGAAGGGGTAGGCAGAGCCACAATAGGCCTCTTTTCACAGTGGGTTGCATTGGCCAAAAAAGCATATTATACAAGAGTTCTTGTCTGACCGTAATATAGTGTAATGGTATTTTTAGGTTTAATTTGACATCTGTTCGTATTTCTAATTTTATTTTTAATTTGTACTAAATTTATGATGTTTAATGTACCCAAGTTCTACTAAAATAAAATGTGTAACTATTTTGCATGCCAACATGGTAAAGCATGGCTGGATCTACCAAACTATTTTGCATGCCAACATGGTAAAGAATGGCTGGATCTACCAAACTATTTTGCATGCCATTATGGTAAAGCATGGCTGGATCTACCAAACTATTTTGCATGCCACCATGGTAAAGCATGGCTGGATCTACCAAACTATTTTGCATGCCATTATGGTAAAGCATGGCTGGATCTACCAAACTATTTTGCATGCCACCATGGTAAAGCATGGCTGGATCTACCAAACTATTTTGCATGCCACCATGGTAAAGCATGGCTGGATCTACCAAACTATTTTGCATGCCAACATGGTAAAGCATGGCTGGATCTACCAAACTATTTTGCATGCTAACATGGTAAAGCATGGCTGGATCTACCAAACTATTTTGTCACTTGTTTGATATGTACCCATGTTTGTAAATTAATAAATGATTATGTTTATTATTAATTTGGTTCATATCAGATTGGTCTATTTGGAAAATACATCGAAAACAAACAAAATAAAACAATTTTATAAAATATTTATATAGTATCTCAATTTATGTTGTATAAATACATACTTACATACATATGTACTTATTTGAGCCTTTCGGGGTCGAGAATCTGGGTCCGTGGGGTTCCGGGGCCCTTCGCGTTTTCAAAATTATTTCAGGGCATCTGGTCGAAGCGACGCGTGACCCGAGATCTGGCTCTTATCTGGCTCAACGCATTAGTATTGCCATTCAGCGTGGCAATGCAGCCAGCATCTTAGGGACGCTTCCGTCTGGTAGTGATCTGGATCAGTTGAGCTACCTTGAGATCGCTTGCAGCGGTCTTCAGGTAGCACAACTGTTTCATATGTATTTTGTACATACCTTGTATTATTCTTTCTGTAAATAAATGTATTTTCACTGTTGTATAAATCTGTATAAATGGTCTATTCCCGTAAATAGCGCTCAGTCTGAAAGCATAGTGATGTAGATAATTCAATTTTCGACGGATAATTGGATTTAACCGCAAATATTAATTGATTAATTCATTTGTCGGGCTCAGGGCTTTGATTTTATTAATATTTAATATTTAATTAATAAATACATGTGAATAAAATGTTCCGTATCAAATTAAGAGGCAGACAAGAGCTAAATTCCGTCATTCTATTACTGTGAGACCTGTGAGATAATGCACAGAGGATACCGCGCCATCGGCTTGTTACGTCATTTCAATTAAAATAAAAAATATTTTTTCAATACAAGCTTTTATAAAATTAGTGATCGCAACCGTGTGCTGATCAAAATGAACCTAAACACAAGTCGAGGAATTTTTATTCATAAAAAGGAACGCCAAAGCATATTGTATTGTCATCGGAACTTGACAGGTATGCCAAATTTCAGCTCAATCGGTTGAGGTCAGTCCGGCTGGCCGGACTACACAACCGGACCACGGTTAAGAAGGGGAGGTTTGAGCTTTAAAATTCAATTGCAATATTCCACTCGGATTCTACCCGGGCAAACATACATACATTGCAAGTTAAATAAAAGCTTGTAAAATACAAAATGGTAGGTAAATGCACAAGAAGTGCGGCACAAATTAAAAAGAAAAAAAAAGGGACCCTTGCCGATGTTTGTGCGGTTTAAGAAAAGACTCCTTCGTACATTTTAGGTTGCGAACCCTGAAAATTACAACGAATTTAAAACTTTTTATTTAATTTCCAAACTCCCCTCCTTTGATCAACTTTCTTGTTTGAGTTTCCAGAAGCCCTTTTGCATGTGAACCCTCTCATTCACTGTAATTCCATTCCAGCCTTCCACAGTACGTTCACACGGCGTCGAGTGTATCTCTACCGAATCGGTTTTTTGCAGGATTCGGTTTATTGGCAACAATATTTCAATGAATGAGTTCACACATGCCTTCAGTTTCAATACACGGCAAAAAAAACGAATCTTGCTGAAGCTGACATCCGATTTTGCGACTACAAACAGATCCGGCCGTACTGCAAAATGTAAGATCCGGTGCAGTGGTATAGCGCATTCAATACATGCGTTCATACGATACACGCGGGGGTAGATTCGGTTATTTGCCCGGTTTTCACACGGGATCTCGATACGAGGCCGTCGGATACGGCAATGCAAGATGTGCTGTGTGAATATAACATTCGGTTTTTCCAGATCCGATGAAAATAACATTCGGCAAAACGTGGCTCCGTGTGAACGTACCGACTTGGTGAAGCAACGTTGAAGACTCCACATTTACATTTGAAAAAGCGTACATACCTACATACATACATACACACGCCTTTTCCCCCGAAGGGGTGTAGGCAGAGCCTTAATGGGCCTCTTTTCACATTGGGTAGCACCGTCGAGAAATATAGTAGTAGAGTTTAATAGTAGTAGAGCTTTTTTGTGAGAGTTCGTCCGGGGAAGTAGTACCACCCTACCTATTTCTGCCGCAAAGCAGTTGTGCTCGCATTGCTGTGTTCTGGTTTGAAGGGTATGGTTGCAGGGGAAATTAGAGACACATGAGACTTTTCATCTTTATGTCTCAGGGTCGCGGGCGCAGTGCAAGGCCACATAGGATGCGTCCTAGGACGTGACCTATGAGGTAATGCACTGTTCATAGGCAGAGGGTACCGCTTAACATCAGGTGGGCCATCTGCTTGATCCGTCATACCAAGTTGTATAAAAATAAAATAAAATATAGATGTGACAAATGGTGAGCTCATCGCCGCTATTGCTTCCCACGACTGACTCTGCTAACGCTTTCTTCTTGTAATAACACATTCCATAATAAGCTAGCGACACGACAAATCGTATACCAACGAATCTTATCAACAAGTCCGGGTAATCCCTTAGTGGGCTATTACGTCATCCACGGGAGGAGACGGAGGGGTCTGTTCTTAGGCCGGACACATTATAGCAGTAGGGTTTTAGTTGAGTAACAAACCAGCTGGCATATATCTAGCCCTGGCATAGATTAAATAATAAATAAATAATGCTGAACAAACATTATCTAGCCCCAAGCTAAGCAGAGCTTGTGTTTTGCGTACTAGATAACTAATATGCTTAATACAATATATTACATAGATAGATATTTTTTATTATACATAAAAAATTCCCAGAACAAATATTTGCAGATCGCACAAATATTTGTTCCGAGGCGGGAGTCGAACCCGCAACCTCCTGCGTCGCAGGCCAACCTTCGCCCGCCGTGCCACAGAGGTCGTCAATCTGGTGACTACTTCAGTTATCTAATTCTTTATTTTGACGACCTCTGTAGCGCGTCGGGCGAGTAGCCGGCTGGGACGCGAAAGGTTGCGGGTTCGATTCCCGCTGCGGGACAAATTCTTGTATGATCTGAAAATATTTGTTCCTGGCCTGGGTGTTATGGTACCATGGTACTTGTTGTTTCTGATACCCACGACACAGGGAATCCTAGTGTGGGATCAGGATTATGTATGTGACTGTTGGGTGTTATGTGGTGACGACCTCTGTGGTGTGGCGGGCGAAGCTTGGCCTGCGACGCAGGAGGTTGCGGGTTCGATTCCCGCCTCGGAACAAATATCTGTGCGATCGCAGATAATGTATAATAAAATATATCTATCTATGTAATATATTGTATTAGGTATATCAGTTATCTAGTACCCATAACACCAGCTCTGCTTAGCGTGGGGCTAGATAATGTTGTTTGAACTGTCCAGCATTTTTTATTTATTGATTTATTATGTTATGTTATTTTCAGTCCTACCACACCTACTTAGGTTCGATGTATTTTGGTTGAAATTTTAACCTTAAAAATCTTCGTACCAATGACACTAAATGTGGATTTTATGACAAGCTTTATATTAACTTGCAATGTATGTCCGGGTGGAATCTTGCAACTGAATTTTAAAGCAGTTATCCTGAACCGATTGAGATTAAATTTTGCATACCTGTCAAGTTCCGATGCCAGTGCAAGATTATGGTAACAGCGAGCTGATCTGATGATGGAGACGGAAGGTGGACAATGGAACTCCTCGAGGTATAATAGTAGACTGACCGTGTTTAGGCTCATTTTGATCAGC
Source organism: Operophtera brumata (assembly GCA_932527175.1). Lineage (NCBI taxonomy): Eukaryota > Metazoa > Arthropoda > Insecta > Lepidoptera > Geometridae > Operophtera > Operophtera brumata. Next base: position 2,979,265 of record OW052226.1, read on the forward strand.
ACACGGTTACGATCACTAATTTTGTAAAAGCATGTATTGAAAAATATATTTTTCACTAAAATATTATTTCATCTTTCTTTGCAGAGGTCGAGATCACCAAGCAACGCAACCCAAAGGCAGCTCGATGAAGCAGACCTGTTCATGGACCTGATCAAGGATGTGGCGAACGAGCTGGATATCGACGTGCTTTGTCATAAGGTGAGACAATCTTATTAAGGCGCTATAGGTTCAACGAACATTTTTGTATGAGGCGAAGAAGGCGAGCGCACGCTCTGATACCGTGTTTTTATGTATAAAAAAATTATATAAAAATGTCGTCCAAAGTTTTGTTTAATTTTGTTGATGAATTCACTAACTCAAATAATAACTAACATGTAACCAAATGTTTCAAAAATTAAAACGTGAGAGAAGTGAGTGAAAAATAGCATTTAAATTTTAAAAAAGAGGTATCTTTGTTATTTTTTTTTATCGAGTGAAGTAATTCAAATAATGTATTGAATAGTTAAATTACATTTATTTACAGAAAGAATAATACAAGGTATGTACAAAATACATATGAAACAGTTGTGCCACCTGAAGACCGCTGCAAGCGATCTAAAGGTAGCTCAACTGATCCAAATCACTACCAGACGGAAGCGTCCCTAAGATGCTGGCTGCATTGAATTGAATTATTGATTTCAATAGATAAAAAGCTCAAGAATATCATATTTTTTTCTTCATAGAAAACTATGAAAATTCTTATGAAAAACTTTAAAATTCTAGAGATATTTGAGAACCTATCCCGCCTTAATATAATCCTGTATAAGAAGTGTGCTGTGGTGTGTCCGGCCTAAGAATAGACCCCGCCGTCTCCTCCCGTGGATGTCGTAAAAGCCGACTAAGGGATTATCCGGACTTGTTGATAATATTCGTTGGTATAAGATTTGTCCTGGCTGGTAGCTTATTATGGAATGTGTTATTACTGAAAGAAAGCGTTAGCTGAGTCAGTCGTGGGAAGCAATGGCGGCGATGAGCTCACCACTTGTCACGTCTATATTCCACGATGGTGCAACCCACTGTGAAAAGAGGCCCATTGTGGCTCTGCCTACCCCTTCGGGGAAAAAGGCGTGTGTCTATGTATGTATGTATGTATGTCTAAGAAGTTTATTTTATTTTTATACAACTTGTAATGACGGATCAAGAATACGGCCCACCTGATGTCAAGTGGTAGCGTCTGCCTATGAACAGTGCATTACCTCATAAGTCACATCCACCTAGGACGCGCCCTATGTAGCATTGCACTGCGCCCGCCATCCTGAGACATAAAGATGAAAAGTCTCATGTGCCTGTAATTTCACCGGCACCCTTACCCTTCAAACCGGAACACAGCAATGCGAGCATGCTTTGCGGCAGAAATAGGTGCATGTATACAATGATACCGGTTCCGGCGCGGGAATGGTCTGTCAACGGGAATCGCCATTTGACGACTTTTTGGGAAGTGGCCTCTCTACTAATAGTGGTAGTACTTCCACGGACGACCTCTTTCACAAAAAAGCTCTACTAGGGTTTAACGCAAAATTACTAATCTTAGATTAGATTTTTAACTGACGAAATCATGTACAATATACAAATTATAATATGCTTGGATACTACATTATAATTCCGAGGGATCACTGTAAGTACCAGAAACACGATAGGTATTTTTTTATTTTTTTATTTATATATTTTTTTATTTGATTTAGTTAATCCTTGCATTATTGTGTTTTTTTATTATTATTTTTTGGTGTACAATAAAGTGTTAATCTATCTATCTATCTATCTATCTATATTTTCTCGATAGAAAAAAAACCCAAAGTTACCTCTAACTTTTGGCTAGATTCGTTTGTTTATTCAAATGGAGCATACGAGTATTAAAAAAATTTGATCAATATATAGATAGATAGATTAACACTTTATTGCACACCAAATATAAAAAATAAAAAAGATAAAATAACCAAAACAATAACAGTAATGTACAATGGGCGGTCTTATCGCTAAAAGCGATCTCTTCCAGACAACCTTTGGATGAAAAGATAAATAAGATGAACACAACAAAGCTGAGGGTTTACTGCAAGGGTTTTGTAAAATTATCTATAATTTTAACCCCCGACGTAAAAACGAAGGGGTGTTATTAGTTTGACGTGTCTGTGTGTGTGTGTGTGTCTGTCTGTCCCATCGTAGCTCCCGAACGGATGAACTGATTACGTTTTTTTTATGTTTGAAAGGTGTATTTGTCGGGAGTGTTCTTAGCTTTGTTTGATCAAAATCTGTTCAGCCGTTTTCTGTTGGGGGTTTTTTAATTTTTACAAAATTAATTACTTTTCGAGATATTATTCAGACCAGATCGGAGACGTTCTGGAAAAAGGCCAGGTCAAGAGTACCCTTAACCGACGAGCGTGTATGAAGAATGTGATGAGAGTGAATGAAGCAAAAGAGGTGTGTCAGGATCGTAGCAAGTGGAAATCCGTGGTATCTGCCTACCCCTCCTCGAAACAGGCGTGAGTTTATGTATGTATGTTACGAGATATTGAATAAAAACTGCTTTTTCGTGAGACGTGAGGCGCTTTTTTTGTATGAAGATATCTGCCTGGGGTTGGCGCAACCTTTATTCGGAAACTTCGTCCTTTCCTGAAACTCTCAACTCGAAACTAAGTGATCCGAAAGGCCCTTACAAACTCAGTCCCCTGTGAATATGAACGGCTAGCTGAAAAGTTGATACCAAGTTGTGCTGGACTTAACAAGTGACCGCATCCAGTCCAACTTATACTTAGTTCGAGCTTACCGTATAACATTATCTTGGCTTCCAATTTAAGTTACTTGTTATATTTTGAGTTTTTATTCAAATTCAAATGTATTTTATTCCTTGACGTCACAAGGATCATTTTGAATTGTCTTAGAAACTAACCTATACCAACGCGACTGTACCTAATACGGCTTGGCTTTGATGAATTAGCGTATCGCCGGTCAGTTTCCTTATTCGTCAATTTTGCTGATTGAACAGTTTACCTTCTGGTAATTTTCACTAGGTTGACAATTTCGCTAGTGGGTCATTTTCCTAAACCTTCAGTTTACTCCGTCGCCAGTTTTGCTAGGCTTCAGTTTCGTAAATTTGCTAGTTTCCGTATGTGCTAATTTAATTATTCGTCAGTTTGGTCAAATGGTCATTTTCCCTAGATAATCAGTTTCTATATTCGCCAGTTTCACTAGTTGCCAGGGTCTTATAGTCGTGTTTCGGCGTATCAAATATACAAGGTGATTTCAGACCCCAAAATTAGCAAATCATAAACATGACGAGATGGGAAAACTGACAAACTAAACTATCAGATGAACAAGGAAAGTAATGCATTAGGAAAATGACGAAATAGCAAAACTGGCAACTTAAGATAATTGAGGAATAAGGAAGTTTGCGAGTCAAGAAACTGCCTTAATAGAGGCTCTGACAATTTAGTGAAACTGGCAAAAAAGGAAATTGGCGAATTAAGAAACAGTCTAATCATTAAACTGTTGAATCAGCAAAATTGACGAATAAGGAAACTGACCGGCGATACGCTAATTCGCTTTGATAATCCTCGTTCCTGCTACTCACAGACCTATATTAAGATAGACACCGCAAGTAAATAATAATAATAAATATTGCTGGACAGTTCACACAACACTATCTAGCCCCAAGCTAAGCAGAGCTTGTCTTATGGGTACTAGACAACTGATATACTTAATACAATATATTACTTAGATAGATATTTATTGTTATATATAGAAAATACCCAGAACACCCTGAAGAAATATCTGGGGATCGCACAAATATTTGTTCCGAGGCGGGAATCGAACCTGCAACCTCCTGCATCGCAGGCGAACGTTCGCCCGCCGCGCCACAGAGGTCGTCACCTATTTTGCGATTGCGAGTCACTTTACCTGTCCGAAAGCCTGCGTCTATGTATCTACTAGCTGAGCCCCGCGGTTTTAACCGCGGTTAAACAGTGATTTATAGAAAAAAATACAATTCTCCACGCGTATGCGCCAGCCTCGTGCGGTTCCTCTGATTATACAGGGTGTAACATAATATCCCTATAAGCCCGGGGAGGGGGTATTCTACACATCAAGTCGAATAACTTTAGTTCTACGACTTTTTAAATTTCGCAGTTTTTAACTCGTGAAATGTCACGTAAACATCCAGAAATTCCTCAAGAAATGTTCCTAACACAGCATGAGGATGTTACGGTACGATATGGTACCTGACGTAGGGCTGCCTCACGTTATGTTAGGTCCATTTCTGGAGGAGTTTCAGGAATTAATCGTGGAATTTCAGGATTATTCTTAGGCATTTCATGAATTAAAATCTTCGAATTTTAAAAAGTCGTAGAACTAAAGTTATTCGCCATGATGTGTAGAATACCCCCTCCCCGGGCTTATAGGGATATTATGGTACACCCTGTATATTGGCGCCAGACAATTATTTGTAATTCTCCAAGTGCGGTTCAGACAACCACGCGTCACGCGACATCGAACAAAAACGCACCAAGTTTTAAGACGATGAGAATGAGTAGTTCCTGATGGATCCTAGCTGACAGAACTCGTCGCTCGCAACTCACTCGTTTACTTCATGGAAAAGGTCATTAGCATAATTATATATAGTCTTCCTCATCGATTTCGACGACGGCGACCCTAACTTTTTTTTTTTTTTTTTTTTTGTTATTAAATTATTTTTTTATTTCCTAGCGTGAGCCCTAATATGGCTCGCTAGACCGAACTTGGTCTTAAATACCCTGTCACAAATACTGCAATAAAGTTGGCCTTGAGAGTTCAAGGTGTAAGTATAGGACGGCTTAGGTCTCTCTTTGCGAATTTGGTGTTTTACGTCAAGTGTTTCGAGTCTATTTTCCTCGAACGTCTTAATATTATTATTATAGATGGTAGAGCGCCAAGACGACCTGTGTCATTAGCATAATTAAGATGTTTGCGACATGCTAAGCACGGAAAAGATCAAAAATTGTCTCAGGGTGTAAGGAGACTTAGAAATCTACTGCAGTACGTCTTTGTAAACAACGTTCCGAGACTTGTTGTTCTCTGCGTAAATATAGAGATTTCTGGCTTTCGATACACGCAATGCCACGTAGTGCAATACCACATAGGGTGCGTCCTAGGTGGACGTGACCTATGTGGTAATGCGTTGTTAAAGGCAGAGGTTACGCTATCTGCCTGTTACGTCATTAAAAAAAAAAAACGGCCAAGTGCGAGTCGGACTGTTGCACCGAGGGTTCTGTACATACCTGTAGGTATATAAGTAAAAGTTATGGTATTTTTATTGCTAAATGAAAAATGAAAATTATTGAAAATTATGTATCTAAAAATGTATGCTTTTCGCAATTTTTCCTTTATCTGTGCTATAAGACGTTGCTTCGTACCAAATTTCAAGATTCTGAGCTCACGGGAAGTACCCTGTAGGTTTTTATTCCCTTGCGAGTGTCGAAAATTTGCAGCATAAACGGCTGTATCTTATGATTGCGTTGGCTTAGAAGTTTTATTTCTTCACAACTGCAAGGGACATTAGACCTGAGTATTTGATATGAATTTCAGCATGATACCTCCACGCGTTCTTGAGAAAACGGCTAGCTTATTACGTATCTTGCAATAGCAATGCAATAGCAATGCGATAGCAAAAATTGCGCGATTATCGCATCCAAATCGCAAATGTTCTTTATTTCAGGCAAAAAAAACCCAAAAATAACAAAAAGTTACAAAAAAAGTTAAATTAAATTAAATTACAATGCAGTCAAATTACAATTAAAATACTAAATAAATAAATAAATAATTCTGGACAGTTCACACAACATTATCTAGCCCCAAGCTAAGCAGAGCTTGTGTTATGGGTACTAGATAACTGATATACTTAATACAATATATTACATAGATAGATATTTTTTATTATACATAGAAAATACCCAGAACACCCTAAACAAATATCTGCGATCGCATAAATATTTGTTCAGAGTGCGGGAATCGAACCCGCAACCTTCTGCGTCGCAGGCCGAGCTTCGCCCGCCGCGCCACAGAGGTCGTCAATAGGTACACATAAACAAAATAAAATAAAATAAAAACGAATACAATCAAAAATACCTATTATTTCCTGTTCCCGCTCTGGTGCACAGAGATCCAAAATCTGTACATGGGGCTATATATAAGCCTTCAGCCATTTTGATCTTATGATGGAGAAGAAATCCGGAACCCGTGCATCAGCGAACATGCTCGACGCGCTACAGAATCGTGGCTTTTTCATAAGGATGCGATAAGCGTCATTGTATTGCACCCTTATGTACTATACGATTTTCGCTTATATTTAAACCAGAAGCCCAATTCTCGTAATAAAAAATAGTCAAATTAAAGTTCGGATCATGTTACGATCTAGTGTCGATGTCACAAACGTCAAAAATGGTATTCTGCTCGCCTGACAATATATTATTATATATTATTATATTATTATATTTAATACACTAGCAGCATAAGCTGATGCGTGTATATCATATCAGTGCACTGAGACAACGCGGAATGTGATTATATCGAAATGTGACTGTAACTTGAATGTTTCAAAGTTCTGAGAATTCTCTCTGTCACTCTTTACAATTATTATATAGCACTATCCTACTCTAATATATGGTCGCAAGAACCGAAGGTAGATTATATTGTTGTTATGAGGGAGCAGAATACCAATTTCTCAGTCAATTTACAATACAATCTCGTTTCGGTCAACTTGCAGTATGGTTATAAAATAAATAAGAGAATTGGGCTTCAGAGCTGACATGTATACATGCTTAGGCAATACGCTTTAAATAAGGTAATTTTTACCTCATCGCTGCATCTGGCAAATCTTCTCGCGAGCATGTTGCACCTGATGGACAGGTTCCGTCTTTCACGCTCAATATCATGATCATCACTCAGATCTTCGGTATTAGGAATCGCTGATACATAATACGAATTTGCGATTTGGATGCGATAATCGCGCAATTCTTGCTATCGCATTGCTATTGCAAGATACGTAATAAGCTAGCTGGTCTAGACAGACAGACGGACATCAAAGTGATCCTATAATGGTTCTGTTTAACCTTTTAATGTACGGAAAAAAATGATTATGATGATAAAACTTTGTTAAATATTTTGTGAGCCTCTGGGCCGACCCTTAGTTCCCCCTTCCCTCCTTCCCGGCTACATCCCTGCTAACAAACAACCTGTAATTTAAACTTTTACGAGGGTTTGCAAGTATCCTGCTGAATTTTACACGATGGTGCCTTGACAGTTTACTGTTTGTTTGTAATACAAACAATTTCCTCATTTTCTTTAACTCCCATGGGCTTGAAGTTTTTCCGCGAAAGTTTTTTTTTTTTTTTATACTACTTGGATGACGGATCAAGCAAGGGGCCCACCTGATGTTAAGCGGTAACCTCTGCCTATGAACAGTGCATTACCTCATAGATCACGTCCACCTAGGACGCAACCCATGTGGCATTGCACTGCGCCCGCCACCCTGAGACATGAAGATGAAAAGTCTCATGTGCCTGTAATTTCACCGGCACCCTTACCCTTCAAACCGGAACACAGCAATGCGAGCACTACTGCTTACTGTTGCTTGCTTGCACTAAGTTACCGCATTCATGCTCTTATTTCTATAATAAGTTTACAGAAAACTGATATTCTATTTTGTGGATACATAGATACATATACATACTCTGTGACGCGGCGGGCGAACATTCGCCTGCGACGCAGGAGGTTGCGGGTTCGATTCCCGGCTCAGAACAAATATTTGTGCGATGTGCAGATATTTGTTCAGGGTGTTCTGGGTATTTTCTATAGGTATATAATAAAAAATATCTATCTATGTAATATATTGTATTATGTATATCAGTTGTCTAGTACCCATAACACAAGCTCTGCTTAGCTTGGGGCTAGACAATGTTGTGTAAACTGTCCAGCATTATTTATTTATTTAATTTATTTATTTATACGTAAACTCTCGCCTGTTTCCCGGAGGGGTAGGCTGAGACCACGGATTTCCACTTGCTACGATCCTGACACACCTCTTTTGCTTCATTCACTCTCATCACATTCTTCATACATGCTCGTCGGTTAAGGGTACTCTTGACCTGGCCTTTTTCCAGAACGTCTCCGATCTGGTCTGAATACGTTCGTCGAGGTCTTTCCACTGTCCCATTCACGCTCGTCTTATTTTGTGGATTTACTAAGAATAGCTCTTCACCTAGTAGTAAGAAGGATCATCCAATAAAGCCGAACCTTGTTTGATGCCTGATTCTTCTTGGTTATCTTCGGACAAACAAACAAACATACATACATAAATAAAAACGCCGATTCTTCTAAGTTGACTCGGAGAACTCGCTTTGCTCATTCAATAAGAATTCGTATTACTTTAAAACAACAAAAAAACTGTTTTTATTAACCCCTGACGCAAAAACGACGGGGTTTTATAAGTTTGACGTGTCTGTGTGTCTGTCTGTGGCATCGTAGCTCCCGAACGGATGAAGCTATTTTGATTTAGCTTTTTTTGTTTGAAAGGTGAATTAGTCGGGAGTGTTCTTAGTTATGTCTGATCAAAATCGGTTCAGCAGTTTCAATGCATTGAGGGTTTTTTTAAATTTATACAAAATTAAATACTTATTGTTTTTTTTTCTTTTTTTTTTTTATAATAACAATAAGACATTTATTTACAGAAAGAATAATACAAGGTATGTACAAAATACATATGAAACAGTTGTTGAAGACCGCTGCAAGCGATCTAAAGGTAGCTCAACTGAAAATATGTATCATATCTATATTTCGTAAAACATAGATAATTTTACAAAACCCCTTCAGTAAACCCTCGGCTTTGTTGTATTAAATTTACTTAACTATTTTCTTTTTACCCAATAATATGCACAATTTTAATAAACAATCGAATCTAGCCAGAAGTTAGAGGTAACTCTGTTTTTTTTTCTATCGAGAAAATATTGTCCTATCATGTTCCTGGTACAGTGATCCCTCGGAATTATAATGTATATAAATATCCATGCATATTTATAATTTGAATAATGTACTTGATTTAGTCAGTTAAAAATATAATCTAAGATTGGTAATTTTGGCGCATAAGCAGTAACCTCAGCATTTAGTAGTAGTAGAGCTTTTTTGTGAAAGAGTTCGTCCGGGGAAGTACTACCACCATACCTATTTCTGCCGCAAAGCAGTAGTGCTCGCATTGCTGTGTTCCGGTTTGAAGGGTAAGGGTGCCGGTGAAATTACAGGCACATGAGACTTTTCACCTTTATGTCTCAGGGTGGCGGGCGCAGTGCAATGCTACATAGGGCGCGTCCTAGGTGCACGTGACCTATGAGGTAATGCACTGTTCATAGGCAGAGGTTACCGCTTACCATTAGGTGGGCCATCTGCTTGTTCCGTCATTCACGTATAGTACAAAAAAAAAAAAAAAAAAAAACAATGCGTTACCTCACAGGTTACGCCCACCTAGGACGCGCCCTATGCGGCATTGTACTGCGCCCGCCACCATGTACATCAGTGCACTTCTACCTGCCTTCATCATGATAATGATGAAATTAAAGATCTAAAAATTATATTAGGGATATGGGAGAATATAACTTTTGAAACTATCATGGTTATGTACATACTTTTCACTACAAACGGGATATTTACCATGATTTTTGAGTTTTATCAGTTAGTTCTCCCGTGATCATGGCGCATGCAACTTTGCCGAAATATCGAGAACAATCAAAAAAACTCAAAAATCATGGTTTATATCCCGTTTCTAGTGAAAAGTAAGGGAGAATATGTTAATAGAAAAAATATTTTACTTATTTCACCTCCCCTAATTGGACCTCCCCTCTTAATTATTCGTTTTACCCTTCACATCTCGCAGAATAATTAGAGACCTTTTCGCGCGTATCAGCCTGCTACGTAAGCTTTTTCGGGATGTTTCATTTTGTTCAGGACATTTCATTTTTATCCGGAAAAAAAGTACAAAAAGAAAAATGTTTTTTTAGCACTGTTAGAAGCTGAATCAAATCCTACTTCCTACTAATCGTGCGAAAGTTTGTTAGAATGGATGGATGTATCTTTGTTACTCTTTCACGTAAAAACTACTGGATGGATTTGGATGGAATTTGGAATGGAGATAACTGGACTCCCGGAATAACATATAGGCACATTTTTATCCCGATATTCCCACGGGATCGATACCTATACGGAAAACACCGCGGGGCGCAGCAGCAATGCGAAGACTTTTCATCCAATGTACCAGGAGAGCAGCAGAATGCAGGAGTAATTTGGTAACCGAATATCTGGAATACCGGTGAAATATTATAAGTATGGATGGATGTTTGTTACTCTTTCACGTAAAAACTGCTGGATGGATTTGGATGAAATTTGGAATGGAGATAACTGGACTCTCGGAATAACACATAACATATTTTTATCCTGATATTCCCACGGGATCGCGACTTACGCGGGTGAAACGCGGGGCGCTGCTTGTATGTAAATAAAGTTAGTAAGTATAATTTTATTGTGTTACAGATCCTTGTGAACGTGTGTTTGCTAACGTCGGCCGATAGAGGGAGCTTGTTCCTGGCGAAAGGGGTTCCACCACATCGGTGCCTACACGCAAAGCTGTTTGATGTCACCAGAGATACAGGTAAGACATGAATGAAACTATATTAAGGTATAGAACGTATGTTTGCTAACGTCGGCCGATAGAGGGAGCTTGTTCCTAGCGAAAGGAGTCCCACACCACATCGGTGCCTACATGCAAAGCTGTTTGATGTCACCAGAGATACAGGTAAGACATGACAGAAACTATATTAAGGTATAGAACGTATGTTTGCTAACGTCGGCCGATAGAGGGAGCTTGTTCTTGGCGAGAGGAGTACCACCACATCGGTGCCTACACGCAAAGCTGTTTGATGTCACCAGAGATACAGGTAACACATGACTGAAACTATATTAAGGTATCGAACGTATGTTTGCTAACGTCGGCCGATAGAGGGAGCTTGTTCTTAGCGAAAGGAGTCCCACCACATCGGTGCCTACACGCAAAGCTGTTTGATGTCACCAGAGATACAGGTAACACATGACTGAAACTATGTTAAGGTGTAGGGCGCTGAGTTGACCAAATAATCATTAGGTAAGTATAACTATTCAGAAAAATAGGAGCAAACTTAGTTTGTATGCAGAGGGCTCAAGCAATTGGAACTTACCTACTTATTTTAAGGACCTTTCATATGACATTATGTTCAAGCAAATAAATATATCTTTATCTTTATCTTTATCTTTATCTTTAAGCGCTCACACTCCTCTCGCAGATCGTGCGATGACGTCCTGTCGGAGACGTGTTCGCGTATGCACGCCTCCGTAGACCCTGTACTTCAGAAAATGTGTCCAGACGTGTGCTCAGGTTTGGTTTTAACACGAGGCCCTGGGCACTTTAGGATAATTGGGCCCCTATGACTGTGATATGCATTGCCGTAGCAAAGTCTTGGTACCTATTAAACTTTCAGGTTTTTTTTGCTAAAAAACATAAATAGAGCAGCAAAAATCATATTTAAATTCTCAATATATAACGGTAAGCGAAACGAACCGCCTATAACTCGTAAGTTTTTTTTTTACCATTATATACTTTTGTTTGACAACGATCTCACCTGTTGGTAAGTGACGATGTGGCTGAAGATGGAGCACAAAGGTCTGCAAAAGTACAACAAAAACGATACATATAACGGCGAACGGAGCGAGCCGCAAAAAAATCTGTGTTATTAATCAAAAGTAATATTACTTAATAAAGTAGTATTATAGTACCATTTAGTTGAAAAATATATTTGTTAATACAAGCTTTTATGATATTAGTGATGCGTCTGCAGATCAAAATGAGCTTAAAAACGGGCTGTATATATTATCCATCGAGGAGTTCCAGATCAGCTCGCTGTCACCATCATATTGTACTAGCAGCGCCCTGCAGTTTCACCCGCGTAGATATCGATCCCGTGGGTATACCGGGATAAAAATGTGCCTATGTGTTAGTCCGGGTGTCCAGTTATCTCCATTCCAAATTTCAACCAAATCCGTCCAGCCGTTTTAGCGTGAAGAGGTAACAAACACACTAACTCACAAACTTTCGCATTTATAATATTAGTGTAATTGTCATCGAAACATGACAGGAATGCCAAATTTCATCTCATTCGGTTGAGGATAACTGCTTTAAAATTCAGTTGCAAGATTTGACCTGAACTTACTATACCTACTTCAATACAAACGTTGCAAGTTAAATAAAAGCTTGTAAAAACCCTAAAATTATATATGATGAAAAAACGTGGTAATCAGAAAATTACACAAAATTGATTTCTTCAAATTTTGTTACAATTTTTGGAGTCAGATAAATTTATCGTAATTTAAAATGATGTGTATGCCTCGCTGTGTGCTGGACCGAGAAATTGGAGGCGACACCCTACGTCGATGACGCCTAGCGTAGTGACGTCACAGTCTAATTATAATTACCATTTGTAGACCCGGGTTTGTCCGGTCTGAGGGCTTATCAAGTGCCTATTAGCTAATAACAAAAAAAAAGTAAAAGGCGAAGTAGTTTGAGAAAAAGTGAAGTGTACATTTTGTGAAAAATCCAGTGTACATTTTTTGAGAAGTGGTTATTTTCATAAAACGTACAGTGTACGTTTTGCGAAAAAATCGAGTGTACATTTTGCGAAGTGGACGTTTTGCGAAGTGGTCATATTGAGAAAAAGTGCGGTGTACATTATGAGAAGTGTACCTACGTTTTGCGACTGAGTCCTTTTAACATACTTACTGAAAAAGTTATCTATTACAAAAACCAACTTCAAAAAACCTCACGAGATAACTACAATTGTACAAATCCACGATGTTGCAACCAATTAGTTTGGTTGCAACATCGGGCAACCCACTGTGAAAAGAGGCCACTGAGGCTCTGCCTACGACTTCGAGGAAAAAGGCGTTTGCTATGTATGTATGAAAGAAAGAAAAAACATTTATTTTTGTCAACAAACAATAGGGGACTCTTCCCACCATTTTCTAAAAGAGACGCTGTCTACTTTTATTTTATTTCTTTTCCTAGTGTTTTCTTGAGTTATTTTGTGTTATTTTGGTGGCATTTTAACGAATGTAGCTCGTTTAAAAAGCACAAGTATAGTGAAATGAAATGGAAGTGAATTGCGTGACTTTTAAAATTGGTGGAAATTGTCTACCAAAGTTTTAGTAAAATTGGCCACCGTTTTACTAAAACATGACTCGACTGTGACTTTGACGACATGGAAGGAGTGTAACGTTGCAAAATTATATTGAAAATACAATTAGTGAAAATACAGATACTTGAAAATGGCAAATGCACAAGCCGTGCGGCACCAATTATAAAGAAAGAAAAAAAAAACAATAGTCCACACAAAATGACACACACACACAGAAACAAAGAAAGATAAAACGAATTTGTGCCTCCTAGTACCAGCCACGCATCACTGACACAAAATGGCGTCCAGCGCATTTGTTGTGTTGTAGCAACACAACGCTGATCTTCCGCTGGAATCATGTAATTGAAAAACACGGATGCCTGCAACGGATGTAGGTACAAATCTTTGTAATAATATTCTTATACAAAGAAACACGTAATAAACTGACTGCCGTTACGAGGATTTTAAAGTCGGGTGGGTAACTACTTGCATAATCTATATCTTGACAACCTCTTGACCGATTTTGTTCATATTTGAAATTCTTGATAAGAGTTGAGTACCGAATGTTTCTGTCAAATACCAATACTTGTACTATTATTTATTCTGTGCAAATACATAGACTTATACAACGTGTATCGTAATTCCCCTATAAGCCCGAGGGGGGTTTATTTAGACCAAACATTTGAATACTCGACGACCTCTGTGGCGCGGCGGGCGAAGCTTGGCCTGCGACGCAGGAGGTTGTGGGTTCGATTCCCGCCTCGGAACAAATATTTGTGCGATCGCAGATATTTGTTCAGGGTGTTCTGGGTATTTTCTATGTATAATAAAAAATATCTATCTATGTAATATATTGTATTAAGTATTTCAGTTATCTAGTACCCATAACACAAGCTCTGCTTAGCTTGGGGCTAGATAATGTTGTGTGAACTGTCCAGCATTATTTATTTATTTATTTATTTATACTTTTACGTGTGCAAAGGTCCCATACATCGTATTTGAAATTCCCATACAAAAGTAAAACTATTGTTATCTTAGGAAGTTTGTGACAACCCTAGGTCTTTGTTTACTACGAGTGGGTACCTATTTGCGTAGGTATCCAGCTGTAACTCACACACGCTAAGTTTTCAGACAAGACAACTCTTGAGTTTAGTGCCTACAAAATTACAGTTCATTATTTTTAATAATTCTATTTGTTATCTTTTGTCAAATTACTACAGTGAAACAATCTTGGTGGTAAACCTACGTGTTTTAATTTTGAGAAACACAAAACTACCTAAATGTACTTTTTTGCCATTAATAATTTACTTCTGTTAATCAATTAAAAAATATATTTGGATAACAAAATAATAATTTCACCTACATTTTAATAAGATCTTAAAAAAAAACATAATTTACTCTCTGAGGCACTCAATCTCTCTCAATAATTAGGCACTTTTCTAATAGGTGCCAGTTCTGTTATTTAATCTAGAGTTCACTTCTAAAGGTCAAATAAACAGCTGTAATAGGGCTGCTTCATGTTGTGGTAGGTACATTTCAGGAGGAAAGTTTACGAGGCATTTCATGAATGAAAAACTTCGAAATTGGAAAACTCGTAGAACAAACGGTGTTCACCATGACATGCGGAATACCCTCCCCCCGGCCTTATAGGGATATTATGTTACAGATTGTATAGTAGTAGCGTAATCAATGGCCGAATAATGATCAATATCGGCCGGTAAATGGCTCCGCTGAAAAATTCACCCCTTTTTAGGGTTCCGTAGCCAAATGACAAAAAACGGAACCCTTATGGATTCGTCATGTCTGTCTGTCTGTCTGTCCGTCCGTATGTCGCAGCTACTTTTTTCCGAAACCATAAGAACTATGCTGTTGAAACTTGGTAAGTAATAGAGGTAAGTTGGTTGTATTCTGTGAACCGCATTAAAATTTTCACAAAAAACATTAAAAAAAACAATAAATTTTGGGGGTTCCCCATACATAACAGAAACTTATTTTTTCTTTCATTTTTTTCGTAACTGAATAGTTTGCGCGAGAGACACTTCCAAAGTGGTAAAATGTGTGCGTTCATAGGCTACGGTAACCGCTTACCAACAGGTGGGCCGTAAGCTTGTTTGCTACCTTGGTAGTATAAAAAAATAAAAAATAAAAAAAACGTGTAATATTAAAAAAAAACCGTTTAAAACGTGTAAGAAGTACATAATTTTCACTAGAAACGGGATATTTACCATGATTTTTGAATTTTATATGTTCCGATATGTGTAAGAAGTAAGTCTAAAATAGTATTACAATTTTAAAAAGATGGTAAATTTGATATATATTTTAACCCCCGACGCAAAAACGACGGGGTGTTATATGTTTGACGTCTCTGTGTGTGTGTGTGTGTGTGTGTGTGTCTGTCGCATCGTAGCTCCCGAACGGATGAACCGATTTAGTTTTTTTTTTGTTTGAAAGGTGAATTTGTCGGCAGTGTTCTTAGCTATGTTTGATCAAAATCGGTTGAGCTGTTTCAATGCGTTGAGGGTTTTTTTTTTATTTTTACAAAATTAATTATAGTCGAGTGAATTAATTCAGACAGTGTATCAAAAACTTTAAAATTCTAGAGGTGTCTATAAACATGCTGTGAACCTATTGCGCCTTATATAGACACACGCCTCGTAGGCAGAACCTCAATGGGCCTCTTTTCACAGTGGGTTGCATCATCGTGGAATATAGACGTGACGAGTGATGAGCTCATCGCCGCCATTGCTTCCGACGACTTACTCAGCTAACGCTTTCTTCCAGTATTATCACATTCCATAAATAAGCTAGCAGCCAGGGCAAATCTTATACCAACGAATCTTACAAACAAGTCCGGGTAATCCCTAAGAAACACCTCGGCTTAAGGTGGATGCGCACGCTTGCGGCGCGAAATTCAAATTTTTTGGTGTTGTTAAAAACATTTTTACAGTGTTTTTGTTTGTTTAGGGGTATCGTAGCTAAACTGATGATATTTATGAGATACAATCAATTAAAACATGTGTGTTAGGTCTCCTAGTTGTCGCGAACTCAACTTTCGTCATCTGAAGAAGTGTTGATGACCTGTAAAGGGCAAAAAACACCAAAAAATTTGAATCTCGCGCCGCAAACGTGAGCATTCACCTTAAGTAGCTGTAGCCTTAAGTGCTGCTCTCTGAATACGCTATAATTATAATGGGTCTATTGTGAAATTTTATTGTTTTTATACGATGATACACAATGGCTAATCAAAGTACATTTGCCTTTGTCTTCCTTTGAAGACCACACGCGAATTAATTCTTAGGAAACAGTACTTCAAGTCTAAACAAGTAACGTTTTTTTTTTTTTTTTTTTTTTTTTTTTATTATACTACTTGGATGACGGAACAAGCAAGAGGCCCACCTGATGTTAAGCGGTAACCTCTGCCTATGAACAGTGCATTACCTCATAGGTCACGTCCACCTAGGACGCACCCTATGTGGCATTGCACTGCGCCCGCCACCCTGAGACATAAAGATGAAAAGTCTCATGTGCCTGTAATTTCACCGGCACCCTTACCCTTCAAACCGGAACACAGCAATGCGAGCACTACTGCTTTGCGGCAGAAATAGGTATGGTGGTAGTACTTCCCCGGACGAACTCTTTCACAAAAAAGCTCTACTACTACTAAACACATTTTGATCAAACAAACAATCCCGACAAATTAACATTTCAAACAAAAGAAAAAAATAAATGTGTTCATCCGTTCGGGAAATACGAGGCGACAAAAAAGCGGCCAAGTGCGAGTCGGACTTGCCCATGAAGTAACATAATATAAAAGTTCTTGTAGTTCGTTGTAGCTTTGACCGATGTTTTAATAAAGATAAAGATAATTTATTTGCTTAAACATATGTACAAATTGATGGTAAAAATAGGAGTAAGACACAATAATAATAGTATAAAATAATAATAAAATAATAATAATAGTATAATAATAGTATATTTAAAAAAAACTACTTGCTAGATCTTGTTCAAACCAATTTTTTTTTTGAAGTTTACAGGGTTAATATACTTTTTTTTTTTAGTTTTATTATTCTCTTGTTTTAGAAGTTACGGGGCACACACACACACACACACATTTTAACACTTTGGAAGTGTCTCCCGCGCAAACTATTCAGTTTAGAAAAAAAATATAATAGAAACCTCAATACCATTTTTGAAGACCTATCCAAGGATACCACACACGTACGGGTACGATGTTTTTTGTTTGAGTTTCAGTTCTAAGTATGAGGAACCCCAAAAATGTATTGTTTTTTTTTTTTCGATTTTTGTGTGAAAATCTTAATGCGGTTCACAGAATACATCTACTTAACAAGTTTCAACAGCATGGCTCGTATAGTTTCGGAATAAAGTTGCTGTGTCATACACGGACAGACAGACAGACAGACAGACATGACGAATCTATAAGGGTTCCTTGTCTTGTTGACTACGGAACCCTAAAAAGCTGTACCAACTACTAATAAAAAGAGACTACACAGTTATAGAGATCTAGCCTTAAGTTTTAAGGCTGTACTCAACTCACGCACACAAACGCAGTAAAGCTGGTATAAAATAACATCTGGAATTCGCTGAAAGCAATGAGAGTAGTAACCTCGGGAACGGGTGATGCTTAAACGAACCTCTAGGGTTGCCCTTAAACATACCGAGAAGTTTAACCCAAGCCGAATATCAGGCGAAACCGAAAAGCTGTATCTGAAACTTGCAAACGAACCTCTAGGGTTGCCCTTAAACATACCGAGAAGTTTAACCCAAGCCGAATATCAGGCGAAACCGAAAAGCTGTATCTGAAACTTTCAAACGAACCTCTCTAACAAGTTATAACAAGTTAGCTTAACAAGTTTAACATACCGAAAAGTTTGACCTAAGCCGAATATCAGCTGAAACCGAAATCTGAAACTTGCTAACAGTATCTACTCCAGTCGGTTTTTATGCGACATCGACGACCTCTGTAGCGCGGCAGGCGAATAGCCGGCTGAAATAAGCAAGGTTGTGGGTTCTATTACCACTGCGAGACAAATATTTGTATGATCTGCAAATATTTGTTCCGTGTCTAGATGTTGTGATATAACGGTACTCTTAGTTCCTGATACCTACGACACAGGGAGTGTAGATCGTATAGTGTATGTGACTGTCGGGTGTTATATAATAAAATATTAAAGCTGCATTGCGGTTAAAACCAAACGTGCTCTGTTATTAAAGCAACGAATTTTCCCCTACCACAAATGATATAAGTAAATAATATTGGTAGGTACGCTCCAATATGCTTTCGTAATATATATATACTCGTAATACGGCCTGGAAAATATAGAATATTAAAACTAAATTAATAAAACATAACTGCATTAAAATATATTGGTATAAGTACCCATAACTACGTGCTCTACTCGTATATGGGGTGAGAAGCGTTACCTTGCCTTAACACAGTTTTTTAACTAGCACGGCAGGCAAAGTTCTCTTAATGTTAAGCGGTAACATCTGTTATCTTATAAAGGTACAATCAGGACGAAGCCGTTTTTTTTAAAACTAATAGGCAAACTAGCTGACGGCCCACCTGATGTATAGTGGTCACCGTCGCTTATAGATACCGGCAACACCGGGGGTATTGGGAGCTTTGCTCAGTTTCAAAGGAGTCGTTTAAAAAAATATCAATATTCAAAATCGGAGAACAAACCTAATTACACAGCTCTGATAAGAACTACATTTCCGTGAGTACGACAGTAGGGTGTTCAGTATCACCCAGGATCAACACTGGAGTCTGGATAGGGTACTGCTTTCGGCTTATTCGGACTGAAAGCCGAATATCGTTGGACATGACTATAAACCTCCTTTATTTCAAACTGGAAAGTTTAAAGTTTCTCTGACGTTTTAGTACGGCTGCAATTAACTGGGTGCAGTGTTTTTCTAAGAAATGGGTAGTTTATCTTGTACAGGTATTGTTAGTAACGAAGATAAATGTGTATTTACGAAGAAACTCGAGAATACGCTCCCAAATACATTTTTTTTTTTTAAAACTAAGTACTTAGAATTACAGAATATACAGGGTGTAACATAATATCCCTATAAGCCCGGGGAGGGGGTATTCTACACATCAAGGCGAATAACTTTAGTTCTACGACTTTTTAAATTTCGCAGTTTTTAATTCATGATATGTCACGTACACATCCTGAAATTCCTCAAGAAATGTTCCTAACACAGCATGACGATGTAACGGTACGTTATGGTACCTTACGTAGGGCTGCCTCACGTTGTGGTTGGAACATTTCTGGAGGAGTTTCAGGAATTTATTGCGGAATTTCAGGATTTTTTCAAGGCATTTCATGAATTAAAAACTTCGAATTTTAAAAAGTCCTAGATCTAAAGTTATTTGCCATGATGTGTAGAATACCTCCTCCCCGGGCTTATAGGGATATTATGTTACACCATGTATTTGCAATATTTTAAATGCAAGTTTTGCTTTATTGAAAGTAAAATATAGTTATTTCGAGATCATAAGTGTTAATTTGAATATAGGGGTGGGTAAGTTTTTTTTTTACAACTTGGAATGACGTATCAAGCAGATGGCCCACCTGATGATAAGCGGTACCCTCTGCCTATGAACAGTGCATTATCAAATAGGTCACGTCCACCTAGGACGCGCCCTATGTGGCATTGCACTAATAACACACAGATTGCACAGATGGCTGACATCGCTAAAAAGCTGATAAACTTAAGTGGGAATGGGCTGGACATTGTGTGCCGTATGTCAGAAGAACTATGGGCGAAGACCACGACAGATTGGATCCCAAACAGACGACGGCCACGTGGAAGGCCCAGACGGAGATGGCAGGATGAGCTAGAATCCTACTTGAAGGATTGGTCCCAAATAGCCAACAATAGAGACGAATGGAAGGAGGGAAGGGAGGCCTTTGCCCTGCAGTGGGACACTACAAGCTCATAATAAATAAATAAATAAATAATGCTGGACAGTTCACACAACATTATCTAGCCCCAAGCTAAGCAGAGCTTGTGTATGGGTACTAGATAACTGATAATACTTAATACAATACATTACATAGATATATTTTTTTTATTATACATAGAAAATACCTGGAACACCCTGAACAAATATCTGCAGATCGTACAAATATTTGTTCCGAGGCGGGATCGAACCCGCAACCTCCTGCGTCGCAGGCCACCCTTCACCCGCCGCGCCACAGAGGTCGTCAAATATATGGAAGGAAACGAAACTTCATATCCTATCCCTTCGACCAAAGTAAAATACTTTGGTCGAACTCCTATCCTACTAATATTATAAACGCGAAAGTTTGTAAGTACGGATGGATGGATGGATGGATGTTTGTTACTCTTTCACGTAAAAACTACCGGATGGATTTGGATGAAATTTAGAATGGAGATAACTGGACTCCCGGAATAACACATAGGCACATTTTTATCCCGATATTCCCGCGGGATCGAGAATTACGCGGGTGAAACCGCGGGGCGCTGCTTGTACATACATCCTGCTGCGAACGCTCAGGTTGTGGAATGATCTACCTGCTGAGGTTTTCCCGAGCGACTACAGTTTGGGGTTCTTCAAAAGGAGTGTTTGGAAATTTTTAAAGGGTCGGCAACGCGCGTGTTATCCCTCTGGTATTTCAAAGCTTGTTTGCTACCTTGGTAGCATAAAAAAAAAAAAAAAACATAATTGTCAAAACTATCAAACCTCGCACTAAGCTCCAGTTAACTTGTAACTTTCAGAACTGCACGATGCCCTTCGAACAGCGCGATCACAGGAGATTAAGATCCCGTTTGGCGTTGGCGTGGCTGGACTGGCTGCGCAGACGAAAAACCCTATCAACATCAAGAATGCGTACGCCGATCCAAGGTAAGGTAACATCAGCTTGTTATGTTTTTTTGTTTTTTTATACTAAAAATGACGGAACAAGCAGATGGCCCACCTGATGATAAGCGGTAACCTCTGCCTAGGAACAATGCATTACCTCATAGGTCACGTCCACCTAGGACGCCCCTCTTTGGCATTGCACTGCGCCCGCCACCCTGAGACATAAAGATGGAAGTAAGACGTTCTTCCACGGATGGCCTCATTTCAGATTCTATTCAATGAACACAGACTACCTAGCTCCGTAATACCCCAACTACCTGTGCAACTAACTTTCAACTAACTTGTTTGCCCTGAAAGGGGGTTCCTGTATCCTAACTTTGTCGGCAACACGGTTGCACTTAGCAATTTACTTTGAAACCTTATATAGTTCTCAACATACCATTCCAGGATACAATTATGTGGCAGCAATACATTTTGTAATTGACATTACGTGTTAGTTTTAAGTATAAAATATGTATGTTAGCTAAGGTATATATTTATATGGGCTTATGTTTAGGTATAATTTTACTAAAGGTCCAGTATGTACCATTCTATGAAGTTGAGAAATAAATATTTAAAATAAATATATATAATTTTTTTTTTTTTTTAAAACCTTTTCTTCTCGAGTCTTCTTTAAGACTCGGTGTTTCCAAGCACCCGCCCCGAGACCCTCAGGGAAAAAATTGCTCAGACTCCTCATTTCTATTTGATCCCCCCCGATTGACAAATACTGTATCCCCTAGAACTTTACTTATAATTGTTACTGTGTGAATGGCTGCTTGTTTCTGAATGATGTGAATATTTAATATTAATAATATATATTATATATATTATATATTATATTATTATATAATATATATTTATTAAGAATATTTATTTCTTAACAAATATTAATAAATTTATAATTATATATTATATTATATATATATATAATTATAAATAAAATAATATTTATTAAGAAATAAATATTCTTATTTATTTCTATGGTGGTGAGAAGCGTTACCCAGTTTTTTAACTAGCACGGAAGGCAAAGTTCCCTTATTTTCATATACTTACGAACATATTTAATCATGTTTTGTTGTATCTATTCTAAGTGAAATAAACTTATATCTTTATCTTTATCGTATCTTAATTAAAATGTTCCAGGTTCAACAGTGAGATCGACGCCAGGACAGGATACAAGACAGAGCACATTCTTTGTATGCCAATCTGTAATTACGAAGGGGACGTGGTTGGAGTGGCGCAAATTATCAACAAAACTGATGGTAAGATCATTGCAACAATGCGTTTAGGGCTCTGTTGCGGCTTCCGCGCTTCTGCAGCGCTTCAGGTTTGTTTGCCGAGGCGCGTACCGACACCTTTGACGCCATCTGGCGCAAAAAGGCGGCCTCACTGTTGAGCAGGCTTCGCGCGAGCACCAACAGCATCCTAAGCGCGTTCTCTGATCGTTTCGATTGTCCTCTGGTTTGGAAGCTCGTCCAGAGGACTAAATCATTGTTTATTATTAAGTACTAACCTAGTTTTAAGTCGTGTTACTAATAAGTTGGACTCTTGTTGTCTTAATAAATAAATATTCTATTCTATTCTATTGCAAGAAGATCAAAGATAAGTTCATTTTAATCAAAACAATACACGGTACATAGTTTATTATTTTTCAAGTGTAAACATTAAATTTAAATGTAACCCAAAAATCCCGAAAATTCGATTCCCGCTGGAACGAAATTTTTGGGTTACATTTAAATTTAATACACGGTACAATTTAAATAAAAAAATGTGCCGTGGATAATGCTGTTAAGAGAGTAGTAGTAGAGCTTTTTTGTGAAAGAGTTCGTCCGGGGAAGTACTACCACCATACCTATTTCTGCCGCAAAGCAGTGGTGCTCGCATTGCTGTGTTCCGGTTTGAAGGGTAAGGGTGCCGGTGAAATTGCAGGCACATGAGACTTTTCATCTTTATGTCTCAGGGTGGCGGGCGCAGTGCAATGCCACATAGGGTGCGTCCTTGGTGGACGTGACCTATGAGGTAATGCACTGTTCATAGGCAGAGGTTACCGCTTAACATCAGGTGGGCCTCTTGCTTGTTCCGTCATCAAAGTAGTATAAAAAAAAAAAAAAAAAAAAAGACTGTCAAGAGTCAAATAGGCTTTTTAAGGTATATAACGCAAAATTACCAATCTTAGATTAGATTTTTAACTGATTAAATCAAGTACAATATTCAAATGAAAAATATGCATGGATACTACATTATAATACCGAGAAATCATCGAGACAGAAACACGAAAGGACAAAATTTTCGCGATAATTTTTTTTTACAAAGTTATCTCTAACTTTTGGCTAGATTTATAGATTACTGGGTCAAAAATTGAATAAATAAAAAAGCGATGGTAGCCTAACGGTTCAATAGTGCAACTCAGAATCCAACGATACCGGGTTCGATCCTAGGCTCCGCACCAATGACTTTTCTAAGTTATGTGCGGATTTCCATCGCTCTGTGCTTCGGAGGGCACGTTAAGCTGTCGGTCCCGGCTGTTATTGATTAATAGCAGTCGATAAGCCATGTCTGAGGCCCTCGGGCGGCTTGACAAACTCTGACACCAGAGGCCAGCACTACCTCATACGAAACGACGACGACGAATTGGATAAATCAAATCAATACAATAAAACGGAGGATTCACCTACGGGTTTTTTTAAAAATTATCTATATTTCACGAGATATTCAATAAAAACCTCTTTTTCGAGCGGAGCGTAGCGTTTTTTTTTGTATGAAGATTTCTGCCTGGATAAGTCTTAAATAGTCTTAAATATATTTTTAGGTTAATTTACTTAGTTTAAGACAACAAAAAATAGATATGTTAACCTACATATTATCGAGCCCAAAACTAGATTTCAATAAATTTTCTCGATAAAAAATAATCGTTAACTTACCTTTACAATGCGCTTATAACGTAAATATCTCTATTACCTATAAGCGTAGGTACATGAAAAATTAATAAGACACGGGCGATTTATGCCGCTAAATTCAATTCAATTCAATTCATTTATTTATTTTAGGCAACAGTGAAAAATGTACATTGTACCTAGACAAAGGCCCATAGTAATATATACCTTACAACTAACATACATATAAATATAAAGATATTATACTTAAACAATAGAGGAATTTGGTTTCGATAACGCTTCCCTATAGCGTCGGTAAACGATGCCAGCTGGACAGAACTACGGATCAAGGAGCACATCCTTATACTTCGCCTGGACCTGGAGAGCATATGACTTGAAGTCAGTGGCCCTGTTGGTCTGCAGCCGCTGGAGAGACAGTCGAATCGCCGCCCCCTGAATCCGGCCATGGCACCTCTCCGTCACGAACCGGAGTACATCATCTCCTGATGTTCTCTCGCTTATTCGGGAGAGGTAGATCTTGATAGTCGGCTCAACTGCATGCAGTGTTGTCGACTCAGCCAGTATCTGACCGGTGCCGCGTTGATTGCGGCAAGATCTTGCTCGTCGTCTCTTCTCCACGAGGGTTTAAAATTTCTCAATAACCACCTTCCACCTTCTTCGGGAAAGTAAAATCACATATCATCAAATTCCAGGATCCAAAGAGTTCTCCCCCCGAGACGTGGAGGTGTTCCGGCGCTACCTCACCTTCTGCGGCATCGGCATCCAGAACGCGCAGCTCTTCGAATCCTCGGTGCTGGAGTACAAGAGGAACCAGATCCTCCTGGCGCTGGCGAGGGGCATCTTCGAGGAGCAGAGCAATCTGGAGTGCCTGGTCACCAAGATCATGACAGAAGCGAGGGAGCTCTTGAAATGTGACAGATGTGCTGTTTTTATTCTGGACACGGATCACTGTGAGTCGGTGAGTTCTTTCACAGTTCATTTAGACTGTCTCTTTCTTCATAATAAAGAAGAATCGTTTCCCGTCGTCTGTCTTCCCTGAAAACTGTAATCTGGGTCTCTTCAAGGCTAGAGTGAAGGTGCCTTCTAGACCTTTGTGCTCCATCTTCGGCCACATCGTCACTTACCAACAGGTGAGATCGTGGTCAAACAAAGGTCTAACAAAGTATGAAAAAAAAAGAAAACTATATTGGTGTGTCTGGCTTAAGAAAGGACCCCTCCGTCTCCTCCCGTGGATGTCGTAAAAGCCGACTAAAGCCTGGTCACCAAGATTATGACAGAAGCGAGGGAGCTCTTGAAATGCGACAGATGTGCTGTTTTCATTCTGGATACGGATCATTGTGAGTTGGTGAGTTCTTTCACAGTTAATTTAGGGGGATTTTCACCAACATATTAACGGACGTTTAAACGACTGTTTAGCTTAAACAACTCTTTTTGACAGATGTTTTCATACGTTTTCAGTCACTTTGACGATTGGTTACGGTAACCACCCGTCTATTTATTCGTGAACTTGGGCCTAAGACTGTCACTTTCTTCATAATAAAGAAGAATACAATCTCGAAATTCTTCAACGTGTCGGCGGACGAAAAATGACAAAAAAAGCTAACTATATTGTTGTGTCCGGCCTTTTTTTTTGTTATATTACCGAGGTAGCAAACAAGCTTTTGCCCATCTGTTGGTAAGCGGCTACCATAGCCTATGAACGCCTGCAATACCAGAGGCATTGCCCGCGCGTTGCCGACCCTTTAAACATTACCAAACACCCCTTTTGAAGAACCCCATACTGTAGTCGCTTGAGAAAACCTCAGCAGGGAGATCATTCCACAACAGGAGTGTACGCGGGAGGAAGTTCCTCTGAAACCGCACAGTCCGGGACCACCCTGGCTCTAAGGTGTGCCGATGAATCCTCTATGGCGGGCGCTGCTGTGAAAAAAGGTAAGAAAAGAATAAGAATAGATCCCTCCGTCTCCTCCCGTGAATGTCGTAAAAGCCGACTAAGGGTTTACCCGGACTTGTTGATAAGATTGTTGGTATAAGATTTGTCCTGGCTGAAAGCTTATTAGGGAATGTGTTATACCTCCTCCTCCTCACGTCGTATTCCTTAATGCTGAGGGTCGTGATCCATGGATCACCTTCTGCCGGACGATGAGATCTGTTGCCAGCGAGCTGCACGGCTTCGTGGAGTTTTCAATCGAGAGTGGTGCGGATCGTCTGACCAACGTAACGTGCTACGGCATCGTGGCCTCATTCCCTCGAGGTTGCCAGTGATAATCAGCTTCTCTTTAGTTTTCACTGCCTTTTCGGGACCAAAATACTCAAGGACTCGCTGGCAGATGGAGGAAAGCCTAGTAGTTATCTCGAGTTCCTTGAGTATTGACACGTTCATCCTACGGGCTGTCCAGGGGATTCGCAGCATCCGTCTCCAACACCACATCTCGAAAGCGTCCACACGTCTACCCGACACCGCACTACGTATACACGTCGTAAAATAATACCAAGCCGTACTTGGGCCTCCTCTGGTACCAGGACTCTCTTGAGACTGGTGTTATCGGCGGAGTTCCAACACTGAAATGTACATGTATAGCGCTCGTCTCGAGTTGTCACCTCGAGGAGTACTAGCTGAAAATCAGTGTTTGCCCTTTGAGCAAGTTAATTCGCTGAGCTGTGACCCATTTGTGATGCTGCAACACACACGTACTTTTAGTTATAGTTTTTATATGGTTTAAATGTTTATTTTAGTGCACTACTCTGTTTTTGTGTAACGATGGTTTTATTATTTAGTTTTTAGTGCACTGTATTTTATTTGTTTTGAATGTACGTGTGTGATTGGAGATGCAAATAGACGTTTATCTATCTATCTATCTATCTATAGTCCAGGAACTTAAGCATTTCACATCGGAAAAATTCCAACCAAGCTGAAAATTTGTGTACACGTACCTTTTAGCTCCCCAATAACCTCTGAAAAGTACCACGAGTCCTGCTATGCCGTATTCGGGGTACCGTGAGTTGAGCCAATTCACTTCATATTTTGTGTCATCTAATTCACGCGTTGCGCGATACGCGTTACACGCCGAACTTTACCGAGTGCAGATTTCTTACTGCCCAAATCGTGAATACTCACGTGAGGCTTCACGCGGCCCCGAATACCACGGCTGAGGTGTGCATAACTTTCGACAGCTAAAAAACGGTAGAAAAATCAAGCCACGTTAATTTCAATTCCACATTCATACTGTCAAATATAATAATAAATAAATAATTCTGGACAGTTCACACAACATTATCTAGCCCCAAGCTAAGCAGAGCTTGTGTTATGGGTACTAGATAACTGATATACTTAATATAAATATAAATAAAAAAAAAAAAAAAAAGAATCTCAGCGCTTTTCTAAGTTCTTATTTTTTTGTTCACAGAGCCATCTAGAAAGGATAGTTCAGAGGCCAGGAGGCCGTCCTTCCACGACCCTGGCTTTGCCTCCGCCTGCACCCACTCGCTTCCACACGCTGTTCGAGCTGGGCGCGAGGCAGTCTCGCACTACGCTGACGCCGCGGCACGACAACAGCTCCACACTTGCAAGCATCGCACTAGCTGTAAGTGTTACTTACTAGTACTTCACCGCACTGTTCACAATTAATCAACAAGTCAGATGTTTATTTGCACTCAAAACCAATTTACGACTGACTACTTGTTAAGCGAGTTCCCTTAAAGAGTGTTCCCAGAGTGTTTTTTTTAAATTGGACAGTATGGGCTATCCGAATCCTTAAGATACTGATGCCCGTTTGCACCAAACATAAGTTAGGCTTGTCCTAGTTAAGAGACACCTGAGCCTAAGAAAAGCCTAGCATAGGTGGACTAAGGCGAGTTACTTATAAGTGAACTTCACCTAGTTTAAGACCTTTATACAATGTTCTGGCAAATAAAATTATCTTATCTTATCTTACGTGATGTAGAGTAGAATTCGCTTGTCCCTGATTCAAGACTGCCAGTTGTATTCGGTTTCATTTTCGGTTTCAGGTGGCCCAGTCCAACAAATTCCTGAACATATCGGACGTGAGTGAGTGGAGGCGGAACAACGGCATGTTGGTGAACGAGACGAGTGCTAACGACGCAGCCTACGTACGGACCATGCTGTGTATGCCTATAGTCAATGCGAATAAGGACGTGATTGGCGTGGCACAGCTTATCAATAAGGTATGTTGGTGAACAAGACGAGTGCTAACGACGCAGCCTACGTACGGACCATGCTGTGTATGCCTATAGTCAATGCGAATAAGGACGTGATTGGCGTGGCACAGCTTATCAATAAGGTATGTTGGTGAACAAGACGAGTGCTAACGACGCAGCCTACGTACGGACCATGCTGTGTATGCCTATAGTCAATGCGAATAAGGACGTGATTGGCGTGGCACAGCTTATCAATAAGGTATGTTGGTGAACAAGACGAGTGCTAACGACGCAGCCTACGTACGGACCATGCTGTGTATGCCTATAGTCAATGCGAATAAGGACGTGATTGGCGTGGCACAGCTTATCAATAAGGTATGTTGGTGAACGAGACGAGTGCTAACGACGCAGCCTACGTACGGACCATGCTGTGTATGCCTATAGTCAATGCTAATAAGGACGTGATTGGCGTGGCACAGCTTATCAATAAGGTAATAAGGTAATAGCTTATCTTGTTCCCTCCACGAGCTGACCAGCCCTCGAGTAGGGCTGCGTGGAGAGTTTTAGGCCGTGATACACGGCGCATAAACCAAAACCACCACCTAGGTGGAACCAACGCTCTTTGCTACTACTTTTGCAATGTGAGAGAATTTGTACTCACAGTTTTCTCCAGCCAATGTCCAGGTCTCCGTCCAGCGAGTTACTAAGATCTTTTCACACGCTAGAAACAAAACGGATTACGCGAGGGACACCAATAGCCTCCGCAGGCCTCGACGCGTGGTGATGGTAACCACAATTCACAAAATTCAAACTTAGTCCATCCAAGGTGGTATCATACACTAGACCTCTCGGGAGGCCCTTGAAGGTCCAAATCTCACTCCCGATCAGGCTGATACGAACCGATTTCAATTATTTCTTCCAAAGTCGAGATCCAACACGCAATCTATATCGCGATCCAAGACAAGATGAATAGTATACTACGTACTTTTTTTTATTCCAAAACTCATAGATAGAGTGTTTCTGTCAAAGTCAAAAACCACAGAGAACAAATCTCTCGGTTCCATAGTTATATGGAGGCGTGCTCCAAGGAATTTGACTCGAAATCAAACATATGGCATTGTTCCAATAATACCTAACTGAAGCTACCTCAAGTCAGCAGTCTTTTTTTTCTTTTTTTTTGTCTAAAATAGGCTTGCGTTTGGCTACATCTCACCTGATGGGAAGCGACGATGTGGGCCTATTTAAGCACGCTCGCCTAGAAGATGCCTCTTTGTTTGGAGATGCCCAAGTTGTATGACAAAGGGAACAAAGAAGCCGGAAGAGAGTTCCAGGCCTTTGCTGTCCGCATGATAGTCTAATTTTATTAAAGAGTCGCGATTTGAAAACTGTTATTTATTCTGTGCCCATATGTAGATGTGGCACATTTTTTTTTTTTTTTTTTTTTATACTAGGATGACTGAACAAGCAAGAGGCCCACCTGATGTTAAGCGGTAACCTCTGCCTATGAACAGTGCATTACCTCAAAGGTCACGTCCACCTAGGACGCACCCTATGTGGCATTGCACTGCGCCCGCCACCCTGAGACATAAAGATGAAAAGTCTCATGTGCCTGTAATTTCACCAGCACCCTTACCCTTCAAACCGGAACACAGCAATGCGAGCACTACTGCTTTGCGGCAGAAATAGGTATGGTGGTAGTACTTCCCCGGACGAGCTCTTTCACAAAAAAGCTCTACTACTACTAAAATAATAATACAAATAATAATAAAAAAATGCACATAATATGGTCTCAGATAGTAGCTCATTCCACAGCTAGAGCTAGAAGCTGTGGAATGAGCTACTATCTGAGGGGTTCCGCTCAGGTACAACATGGGCCGCTTTAAGAATAAATACGGACAAGTGCGAGTAGTACTCGTGTTAAAAAAAGTAGAAGTTTGTAAATTTTAGACTTTTTATTTTATTGTTTAACAAAGCCTCTTCCCAGATTTTGGAATAGTGAGGTTACTAGAAGTACCTCATAGGTCTTGTACCTACCCTAGAGGTTTTTCATTTACGCGATTTTTACAACTGATTCTATTTTTGATTGATTTTGTACATTTCAAGTAGGTATCTTTAGCCGTTTCTGGGAAAAAGTGTCTCGACGGACAGACAGACAGACAGACAGACAGACCGATCGGCGGACAGTAAAGTGATCCTATAAAGGTCCCGTTTTTTGCTGATGAGGTACGGGAAAAAAATGTCTTCAGGTTATGCGATGCATCGACAATGTCCCAGGTGTTGCCGGTGTCTGTAAGCGACCGTGACCACTTTACATCAGGAGGACATAACGTGGGCGACAGATATAACTTTAAAAAAAAAATGCGGCCATGTGCGGGTCGGATTTGCCCAAGAAGGGTTCCTTAGCAGCAAGTAATATCATATAAAAGTTCTTGGATGCTTTACGATTTTTGACGTATTCAAAAAAAACTACTTACATGGTAATGTAGATCATATTTTTTTTTAGTTTTATCATTCTCTTATTTTAGAAGTTACAGGGACACATTTTACAACTTTGGAAGTGTATCGCGCAAACTATTCAGTTTAGAAAAAATATATATTAGAAACCTCAATATCATTTTTGAAGACCTATCAATAGATACCACACACGTATGGGTTTGATGAAAAAAAAAATTGAGTTTCAGTTCTAAGTATTCTAACCCCAAAAATTTATTGTTTTTTTCTATTTTTGTGTGAAAATCTTATTGCGGTTCACAGAATACATCTACTAACCAAGTTTCAACAGCATAGGTTGACGACCTCTGTGGCGCGGCGGGCGTAGATTGGCCTGCGACGCAGGAGGCTGCGGGTTCGATTCCCGCCTCGGAACAAATATTTGTGCGATCACAGATATTTGTTCAGGGTGTTCTGGGTATTTTCTATGTATAATAAAAAATATCTATCTATGTATTATATTGTATTAAGTATATCAGTTATCTAGTACCCATAACACAAGCTCTGCTTAGCTTGGGGCTAGATAACGTTGTGTGAACTGTCCAGCATTATTTATTTATTTATTTATTTAGGTCTTATAGTTTCGGAAAAAAGTGGCTGTGACATACACGGACAGACAGACAGACATGACGAATCCATAAGGGTTCTGTTTGTTGCCATTTGGCTACGGAACCCTAAAAACATACTGATTATAATGTACCAACTTCTTTGTTTAGTCAGGCTATTAGCTCTGAGAATGGACAATCGCTAGGCGAAAGGTTCTTAACACTGGACCACAAACCGCATGCAGTATGGCCTGCCACCCGATGGAATGATGATATTTTAACAGTCGCAGGAAGTCAGTGGATTGAGGCGGCTCAAGACCGATCATCATACATAACATAACACCCAAAGGTCACATACATAGTCCTAATCCCACGCTAGGATGCAGGGTATCGTGGGTATCAGAAACTACGAGTAAAATATACCCTGACCCGGAAAAGATATCTGCAGATCGCCTGAGACGCAAACTACGAGTACAATATACCCTGACCCGGAAAAGATATCTGCAGATCGCCTGAGACGCAAACTACGAGTACAATATACCCTGACCCGGAAAAGATATCTGCAGATCGCCTGAGACGCAAACTACGAGTACAATATACCCAGACCCGGAAAAGATATCTGCAGATCGCCTGAGACGCAAACTACGAGTACAATATACCCAGACCCGGAAAAGATATCTGCAGATCGCCTGAGACGCAAACTACGAGTACAATATACCCAGACCCGGAAAAGATATCTGCAGATCGCCTAAGACGCAAACTACGAGTACAATATACCCAGACCCGGAAAAGATATCTGCAGATCGCCTGAGACGCAAACTACGAGTACAATATACCCAGACCCGGAAAAGATATCTGCAGATCGCCTGAGACGCAAACTACGAGTACAATATACCCAGACCCGGAAAAGATATCTGCAGATCGCCTGAGACGCAAACTACGAGTACAATATACCCAGACCCGGAAAAGATATCTGCAGATCGCCTGAGACGCAAACTACGAGTACAATATACCCAGACCCGGAAAAGATATCTGCAGATCGCCTGAGACGCAAACTACGAGTACAATATACCCAGACCCGGAAAAGATATCTGCAGATCGCCTGAGACGCAAACTACGAGTACAATATACCCAGACCCGAAAAAGATATCTGCAGATCGCCTGAGACGCAAACTACGAGTACAATATACCCAGACCCGGAAAAGATATCTGCAGATCGCCTGAGACGCAAACTACGAGTACAATATACCCAGACCCGGAAAAGATATCTGCAGATCGCCTGAGACGCAAACTTTCGCATCTCAGCCGGCTACTCGCCCGCCGCGCCACAGAGGTCTGGGGAGGCCTATGTGAGCAACATATGGTGGAGACTAAGATCCAGAGTCTCGAGCACCGACGTAAGGTTGCATGCCTTTCGATCTTCTATAGGTTACATTTCGGGGAATGCTCCCAGGAACTGCACGATCTGATCCCACCATCTCCTTTTCATCATAGGACGAGCAGGCGCACGGCTCAGTACCATCCTTACCTCATTGGTATACCATCTATTCGCACAAAACGTTTCAGTTCTACCTTTATAATGCGAACTGCTAAGGATTGGAATACACTACCGTCGTCTGTCTTTCCTGAAAACTATAATCTGGGTATCTTCAAGGCTGGAGTGAATAGGTGCCTTCTAGACCTTTGTGCTCCATCTTCGGCCACATCATCACTTACCAACAGGTGTGATGGTGGTCAAACAAAGGTCTATCAATGTTAAAAAAAATAAAAAATAAAAAATGTGCAGTAGATGACGATATAGTGCCAAACATGAGAATGATAGGTACTTAAGTTTTTAGTACCTGGACGACCGAGCTTCGTTACACCGTTTTTTTGTGTAAAATAGTGTTTTCTTAGAGATGAGATCTAAATTGATCGATTTTTCGCCCCTTAAATCCCCCATATAGCAAATTTCATCAAAATAAAACAAAGGTCAATCAATGTTAAAAAAAAAAAAAAAAAACGGTACATGTTTCCGAGACCACAAAATATATCTAACTTCCCACTAATAATATAAATGCGAATGTTTGTGTGTTTGTTACTTCTTCATGCTGAAACGGCTTGGCGGATTTGGATGAAATTTGGAATAGGGATAGCTGGAAACCAACAGGTTTTTTTTTTTTTTTAAATCCCAATTTTCCCCCAGTTTCGAAACTTATGAGGGTAACACCGCGGGGCGCAGCTAGTATTTTATATAATACTAGCGACTCGTCCCGGCTTCGCACGGGTAGTTTCAGATGAAAAACAGCCCCCCCCCCCTCGTATCCCCCCCCCCTGGTAGCCTATGTCACTCAGGGTGAACGTAGCTTTCCAATGGTGAAAGAATTTTTTAAATCGGCCCAGTACTTTTTGAGCCTATTCATTAAAAACATACAAACATACAAAAATAGTTACAAATCTTTCCTCTTTATAATATTAGTATAGACTTATATTGTTCCTTAAATAATATAGGATTAATATCATTTTCAGGAAAATGGATCCCAATTCACGGATGGCGACATCTCGATATTCGAGGCTTTCGCCATCTTCTGCGGTCTGGGGATACACAACACACAGATGTACGAGAACGCCTGCAAACTGATGGCGAAGCAAAAGGTAAGCTGTAATACACAATTGAGAGTATTATTGAGCGTTCGCCTTCGACGCAGGAGGTTGCGTGTTCGATTCCCGCCTCGGAACAAATATTTGTACGATCCGCAGATATTTGTTCAGGGTGTTCTGGATATTTTCCACGTACAATAAAAAAATATCTATTTACGTAATGTATTGTATTAAGTATATCAGTAATCTAGTACCCATAACACCAGCTCTGCTTAGCTTGCGGCTAGATAATGTTGCGTGAACTGTCCAGCATTATTTATTTTATTTTATTACCCTGTCAGGGTGTAGAAAGTTGCATAAAAGTATACTAAAAAACTTAAATACTAATTTCAGGTTGCCCTTGAATGTCTTTCGTACCACGCGACAGCATCCACCGAAGACACCAGCAAGCTGTGCCAAGAAGACGTACCGTCCGCTGAGAACTACAACTTGTTTAGCTTCCAGTTCCATGGTATGTAGTATATTTCTACCACATACCTACAAACCGACAACCCTTACGAGCCGCGTCACTCCGCGCCAGACAGCGACCGAGTTACGCGTTAGAAGAGAGCGACAACCCTTACGTACCACGCGACAGCATCCACAGAAGACACCAGCAAGCTGTGCCAAGAAGACGTACCGTCCGCTGAGAACTACAACTTGTTTAGCTTCCAGTTCCATGGTATGTAGTATATTTCTACCACATACCTACAAACCGACAACCCTTACGAGCCGCGTCACTCCGCGCCAGACAGCGACCGAGTTACGCGTTAGAAGAGAGCGACAACCCTTACGTATCACGCGACAGCATCCACAGAAGACACCAGCAAGCTGTGCCAAGAAGACATACCGTCCGCTGAGAACTACAACTTATAACACTCCACACTGCACCCACACCCACACATATATCCAAACACCCACACATATATCCACACACCCACGAACATACACATACAGTCACACCCAAGCACATACACATACATTCACACAAACACACATATTATACACCTACATGCATCCACACATTTTTAACCCCCGACGTTCTGTTATTATTTGTTCCGAGACGATATCCGGAATCCATCTTGAGTCAAGCACTTGTCTTTTCACGTTTTTTAGTCTTAGCGTCTTCCTCCCTTCCGTTTCCGGCGCCACTATCGCCTCGTTTTGTCGGGTAAGATCGGGGCGGCCGGAATGGTGCAGTATATATACAGGTGGCGGTACAGCTTTTACTTCATTATAGCATAGTCTTTCGAAGCGTAAACACGTCTTAGAAAAATAATTATGTTGGAAATATTTTGAGTTTAACAAATTAAATTTAAATGTTTTATAATTCCTCCCTTCGCTATGGAGGACGAAAATTGTGATAACGTGGAAAAGCGTCCAAATGACAAATGGCCACGTGTCAGGAAAAATAAATCGTTCTCCAAGTTCGAGCAGTGAATCAGCGGAGGATTCTACGGATGGAGGAGATCAAAGCGACCTAAGCATGTAAGTGATGTAAGATTTGAACTTATATCATAACATCTGGCCTCTTTGACTAATTTGATTTCTCAAATGCTTTATGAGCCTCGACCGCAAGCGACCGAGGTTAGTAGGCGAGCCTAAACACCCTACAATTAATGGCTTGGGCCTACGCCCGCCGACGGACACGTGTGATTCCGATAAGCGACAGCTCAATTATCAGAATAATCGACCACGTTGAATGATCCACCTCTCCCGATAAATGAATAGCATGTCAAAATAATATCCCAACTGCAACGATTGATACGCAACTCGTTTTTCGGAAGCTCAGAAAAAATACATACAACTACCCCCGGTCTTGTAGAATTAAATGTACCTAATAATTTACTCAGCAATGGGTGTTACCCGCTGAATAGATAGATAGATAGATAGAACTGATGAAGTGAGGCGTTTTAATACGTCTAGCTTATCTAACGCTATTCTGACATAGAATTTACGTACGACCTTGCAGACTTTAGTAGATCAGTCTAATGCCAAAAACACGACACTTTCGCGTCTCTTTTTAAGAAAATTTAACACGTCGTATTTGGTGTATTTTATAAATAAAGATAAGTGGGTCAGTCACTGGACTATCAATCTGTACTGTTTCCGACTCAACGCCTATCTGAGTGTCACATGGGATACCAAACTCAACACGAAGTCCCTGTTGGAACCAAAAGTGCCAAACGCTACGCAGAGCACTTGTCAGATGTCCGGAGCGTTTACAATTTTGCAAAAATATTTTGCGGCAGACTAGCTTATTGCATTCACTCGCGTGAATATTATCACTACGGAGCCTATATATTTATGCCTATATATATTCCTATGCTGGAATATATTTGATGGCGACAAGATGGCAGCTTGCTTACCTTAAAAAATGGGGGGGGGGGGGGCAACAAATTATGCTTCCTTTCAGAAACCGGCAGCAGCCGCAACAGCGGCTACTGCTGACAGACAAAAGCTTTCTTTTGATAATAAACCAAAGCCTTCACAACCAGCAAACAAGCCAACAACAATTTTGGAAACTTGGAAGAAAATACAATTTCAAGGGACACGCGAAGTCATCGAGCAACAGTGGCAACAAGTCGTTCAATGCCTAGAACAAGGATCACTATACGAAAGGTCAAAACAAAGACCTCGATTAACGTGTAGAAATATTCGCTCATGACTCGAAAGTATTCCAAGGGGGGCTGTCTAAAGCAATATTTAGATGTATGGTAAAATCGAGGAGCCCCCAATCATTTATGGAAGCTCCTAAAAGGAGT
Source organism: Operophtera brumata (assembly GCA_932527175.1). Classification (NCBI taxonomy): domain Eukaryota; kingdom Metazoa; phylum Arthropoda; class Insecta; order Lepidoptera; family Geometridae; genus Operophtera; species Operophtera brumata. The sequence goes on from OW052226.1 coordinate 3,015,883, forward strand.
GCGTAACCCATTTGTGAAGAAGCCGCTTCTGATATATCCTAATCCATCTATCACAACAATTTGAAGAAGAGCTATTAAAAACACAACAAATAAAAAGGATCCCAGCTGTACAGTCACTTTCGTATATCAAGTTTTTACAGAGCGAGGACTGGATGGTGTAGGTGTATGGTGGATCTGAGCCATGCATATTTCCACCTGCCCAGAGCCAAGAAGCACCGAAGATTTCTAAAGGCTCCGCTACAATGGCAAACTACTGCAAATGAATTGCCCTTGAGCTTTCATTAGCACCGGGAACGTTCACTTCTCTAATGAACCGGTTAGCCACAATATAAGGTGCGTGGTATATCTCGACGAAATTTGTTGGTGAATCAGTCCTGCCAGGTTTTACGCAAACACAGCATTTACAGTCAACCTGATGAGAAAACTCTACAGGACTATCAATACGGACAAATCTGTACTGGTTCCGACTCAACGGGATACCAAACTCAACACGAAGTCCCTGTCGGAACCAAAGTGCCAAACGCTACGCAGAGCACTTGTCAGATGTCCAGTGGCAGTTGGTCCCTCAGGCACAGGCCCAGTTCCTTCTGGGGAGACTCAACTTTGCCTCGTTTGTAATATGGAGAGGAAGGAAGGTAACTTTGCGAACTCCTACAATTTTACAGCCGATACCTTTCAAAAGAGCATCCCTACCCTACACACTGTTGGAATTGCCAGTACCGGTACTAACCGAAATAAGGTGGTGGTTAAAAGCAGTGCAGGGACTACCAATACATACAGGTCCGATCTCGCACCGGCTCAACACGGATGCATCAGATTACGGTTGGGACGCACAGCTGGGAGGTTCAAAAATGGCATGTCAGTGGACGGAACTACAACTATCGTGTCATGACAATCTCAAAGAGCTGTATGCAGTCTGCGCCGTGATACAACAAACGAACAGCCAACTGCACAATGCGCACATTTTATTGCAGTCGGACAAAAGAACAGTTGTAGCCCAAGGAACAAAACAAGGATTAAAAAATTCAACAAGGAAGGTGGAACCAAATCGAAGTACCTTTTCGATCTGACACGCAAACTTTTAGCTATTGCAGAAATTAAATATGCCCTTTCACGAGACAAGGTCTGCCCAGAATGGCACCTAATGTCTGCAGCGACAAGACAAATATTCCAGATGTGGACCATAAAGTAAATGGATCTATTAGCCTCAGCAACAGCTCATGTGGTAATTAAATATGCATCAGTGGACACGCAGGACCAGAAAACGAGACGTCACAAAGCGTCCCTTCACCGATGGGACTACGACCTGGCATGGTTATTCCCTCCACCGAACTTTATACCGCAGGTATTATTTCATCTAAACAGGGCGAAGGGTCGGTACATTCTGATCGCTCTGAACTGGAACAAGGTATTTTGGCACGCAGATCTTCAATCCCGAACCATTCAAGATCCTTATCAAATTATGCTTATGCCCGAACCTTTCACAATATTTGATTGATACAAAAACCGGGATACACACGCCGGAAATTCAGTACATACAACTGAAAGCATGGCTGATTTTGGGTGGACCGATGAAATCAAAAGACTGGTCATTTATTATTTATTATTTATCACATCTATTATCAAGTTGGCGAAAATCCACTTTAAATAAAATAATAAATAATGCTGGACAGTTCACGCAGCATTATCTGGCCCCAGGCTGGGCAGAGCTTGTGTTATGGGTGCTGGATGGCTGATATACTGGATACAGTATATTACATAGATAGATATTTTCTATTGTGTATAGAAAATACCCAGAACACCCATACATATTAAATACATATTGACCTGGCATTTCTAAAAACATGTCTTACAGGAGTCCAAGCCCAGAACAAGTAGCCCGTTACCTGGCCTGTCTACACAATAACGAAGGTTTGTCTTACAGGGAAATACTGGTTTTTTTAAATCTGTTATTGCTACTTTTACCTACGAAACTGTCTTCTAACTTTTTCATTAAAGCTATATCAGTGTCAAGGGACAAAAAATATGAAACCTATCTGGATCTGGAATACAAAAAGTGTATGACAACTTTCCGCAGCATTACTGTTACGAATCAAATCATCAGGACGAAGAGTTCATAATTTCACGTTGTTGAGACAAAATGCGGACAAATGCATAGACGTAGGTAATGTGATTGTTCTTTGGCCTTGTTTTGGATCAAAGACTGACAACATTAATTACAGACAATACTAAAAATATACCCAAAGAAAAACCTCTGTATATTATTATTGGATTCGTCAGTTAATCAGGATTTCACAAGATCTTTGGAAATCAGGTATATTTTTATCAGAACTTTTTTTTAAAGTGCCCGAGGAGCACCTACGCCAGCATCTAGAGCGGTACTCGGCGGCTGGGTCAAGCCTGTGCTCAAGCGCCAGGCTAGGTGCGCTCTGCCGTAGCGTCCCTTAATTGACTAGAATACATTCCTATCGATTCAATTCTCGAAACATTAAACTGGAGACAAGAACATACTTTTAGAACGTATTACCATAAAGAGATAGCTAATCAATCGAGCGAAAATGACATTTCTAATTCAGTTTCCTTGACAATTTTCTATTTCGGTAGCAATTTTGTTATGTAATTATTACATTGTTTATGATTATATCGAATATGAATGTGATTGTTTTAACATAACTTTTATTTACAGCATTCATAAGTTATATGAATTACATTATTTATTCTATATCACTTAGATATATTTACTACACACATTATAGCATCATCATTACAATCTTGGCGGTACCAGGAGATAACAAACACATCACTCAAGATGGATTCCGGATATCGTCTCGGAACAAATAATAGAGAGTTTTAACTACCAATAAAACATACCTATTATTTTTCCAACGATATCCGGAATCCAGGTAATGCCTACCTGGTACATCGTGAGTAAGTATAATGAAGTAAAAGCTGTACCGCCACCTGTATATATACTGCACCATTCCGGCCGCCCCGATCTTACCCGACAAAACGAGGCGATAGTGGCGCCGGAAACGGAAGGGAGGAAGACGCTAAGACTAAAAAACGTGAAAAGACAAGTGCTTGACTCAAGATGGATTCCGGATATCGTTGGAAAAATAATAGGTATGTTTTATTGGTAGTTAAAACTCTCTATTTATTCTGTGCCCTGACGTAAAAACGACGGGGTGTTATAAGTTTGACGTGTCTGTGTGTGTGTCTGTCTGTGGCATCGTAGCTCCCGCTAGCTTATTACGTATCTTGCAATAGAAAAGCGATACCAAGAATTGCGCGATTATCGCATCCAAATTGCAAATTCGTATTACGTATCAGCGATCGTAATACGAATTTGCAATTTGGATGCGATGATCGCGCAATTCTCGCGCAATTATTGATATCGCATTGCTACGTAATAAAGATACGTAATAAAAAAAAAAAGACTTTATTTCAGACACACAGATCCATAATTTGGTTAGTACACAAAAAATACAGCACTTATGAAAAAATATTATTAATTCCTACAGTAACACAGTTAAATTTTTTATTCAAACAACTGGGAAAAATGCGCTCAGTTATATGTGTAATTGGCCATAACTGAATGCATCCTAGTCCAGTGTTGAGTGAGGTGGGAATCTGGCCTATCGGCTACCACAGCCAGGAGGCTGTTGCGGCTGGCGCGCACTCTGCGCAGCGCGGCGGCAGCGCGCACGCGCAGGATCGCAGAACGGATGAACCGTTTTTTTATTTTGGAATGGTGAATTTATCGGGAGTGTTCTTAGCTATGTTTGATCAAAATCGGTTCAGCCGTTTCATTGCGTTGAGGGTTTTTTATTTTTTACAAAATTAATTAGTTGTGATGTCGTGATCAATCTGTTTGTAGCTACTAGTAAGTTTTGTTTGTATTTGTTTTACCAATCGTAGGTATCTATAACTGAGTAGAATCTTTTGTTAATTTTAAGCGTGTAGACAAAGCAATATTGCTCGCATTGCTGTGTTCCGGTTTGAAGGGTGATGCCGGTGAAATTACAGGCACACTTAGAGCATTGCAGGCAGGTACCGGAGACTTTCCATCTGTATGTCTCAGGATGGCGGGCGCAGTGCAATGCCACATAGGGTGCGTCCTAGGTGGACGTGACCTACGAGGCAATGCATTGTTAAAAGCAGAGGTTACCGCTTAACATCAGGTGGGCCATCTGATTGCTCAGTCAAACAGTAGGTTAAAAAAATAAAAAAAGTAAAAATTTGGTACACTGACTGAGGCAGTGACCACGAAAGAACCAATGACACGGCGAACAAATTAAATCTAACTGATACAAATTTGATTGCAGATTTCGATTTGTCGGATGAAGACACATGCAGGGCGACGCTCAGGATGTTTCTGTCGTGCAACTTGGTTGAAAAGTTTCACATACCGTATGACGTAAGTTCTCAAATTCATGATTCCTTAGGCCTACTGTCCACGCACGCGTCATTTGACGTATGCATGTAACCTACAAATGAAGATAGGCGTATTTTGCATATTTGTTATGTCCGCGCTGCTTCATATAATACTCAGCCACACTACAAAACGTCTCAGTTTTCTTTCAACTAGCAACGAGAAAGCAAGCGTCCGTCTGACGAGTCGGTCGAGTAGTAACTTGTTGCCGCGCGCACCGCATGACGAACGCATGACGAGCGGCTGATGCGACGTTGCCGCTTCGTGGACACAGATTTCATTGTTTCTAAGCAATATGCAAGCATTCGTCTTGCAATCGTCAATTGACGAAAGCGTGCGTATGACGTGCGGTTACGTGGACAATGGGCCAAGGACAATGTCACCAGACAAGTGATTAAATTGAACGTTTAAATGAAGGACACTATTCACCAAACAAGTGATTAAATTGAACGTCAAAATTAAGAAATTTGTCACCAGACAAGTGATTAAATTGAACGTTTAAATGAAGGACACTATTCACCAAACAAGTGACTAAATTGAACGTCAAAATTAAGAACTTTGTCACTAGACAAGTGATTAAATTGAACGTCAAAATTAAGGACACTATTCACTAAACAAGTGATTAAATTGAACGTCAAAATTAAGGACACTATTCACCAAATAAGTGATTAAATTTAATGTCAAAATTAAGGTTACTATTCACAAAAGGAGTGATTAAATTGAACGTCAAATTAAGGAAACTATTCACCAGACAAGTGATTAAATTGAACCTCAAATTAAGGACACTATTCACCAAACAAGTGATTCAATTACAACATTTGTAACACTCCACACTGCACCCACACCCACACATACATCCACACACCCACGAACATACACATACACCCGCACCCTTTTATCATCGTGATCAATCTGTTTGTAGCAACTAGTATGTTTTGTTTGATATATCGTACTAAGTAGAATCTTTTGTTAATTTTAAGCTGTGTAGACCTTTTTTGGCCATAATTTTGTTAATGTTAAACATAAATACATTGTATAAATCGCTGTTGGTTTACAAAAAAAAAACACCAAACAAGTGATTAAATTGAAAGTCAAATTAAGGACAATATTAGCCAATGTCAAAGTCAAAGTATATTTATTGCTGAAATACATGTTAAAAAGATATTAGAATAAGGGTAATAATAATGGTTCCGAAAAACAAATTAATCTCCAGCGATCTGTGGCCGACTATTACTCTAATTAACCAGCGTTATAATGAACCTCCGACAAAATTACTAAGTTACCGACAACAGAGGTTTTGTCAAAATAATCATATTTTATAATTGGACGTAAGTTTTTAGGTTAGGTTAGAACATTATCAGCTCGTGAGCTGCGAGCGAGCCGAAGGCGAGCGTGGCCCGGTAGGGCCCGCAGCGAACCATTTATGCTGGTAGAAAAGTATTATCGCAATAAACAGTCATGTTTATTTTTCGAAGATTTCAGAATCTCATTCGGTCGTTTCGACATTTTTATTCGGACAAAAGTAGTTGGACAGTTAGTATTTTAGGCAGTAGATTTAATATTTTGAGTAAGGACAATTCTTCTTTTTTTGTCGGTGCTTTTATTACTACCCTTAGAATAACCAAAAACCGACAACCGATATTATACCAAACAAGGGATTAACGTCATAATTAAGGAATTCACTAAACAAGTGATTAAATTGAACGTCAAAATTAAGGACACTATTCAATAAATCGGGCCCGCAACGTTTCGCATCTCAGCCGGCTGCTCGCCCAACGCGCTACAGAGGTCGTCTTATATACCGATTCTGGTGAAAAGTATATGTAGATTTTGCTAAAAGTACGTTTAAAAAAACCTATTTGTCTCTTGACAGCCTCAAGCGTTTTCTGTATACCTAGCTGGGAACTGACCAACGTTACGAGGTGTAATGTAACATTCGCATCGAGCATGTTACGCATTAAGCATGTTCGCTGTGTTCTAAAAATCGACGTAACATGCTCGTCAGAACTCTGTATTCCATATTCGCCAGCCACTCTCATTCAAGATGGCCGACAACGAGGTTGTGTTGAGATCTTTGATTCTACTAAATGATTGTTTAATCCTGGGCTGGGTTCCACAACAGTTCTTCTCCGTATATTTCTATAAAAAACAGAGTTTTTTCTTGGTCCCACGCCATGTTTAAGAAATAAATGAAATAATACGAGAGGAACGACGTATGATCAAAATTCAAAATTCAAAATTCATTTATTCAATAGGATTTAAAAAAAAATCTCTTTGACTCGTCACTTTTTAAAAAATTATTATAGATTGCAATCTTATTATTAGATAAACATTTTTTTTAAAGTTTTTGTAGACATTAAAAACGGCTCAACGCATTAGTATTGCCATTCAGCGTGGCAATGCAGCCAGCATCTTAGGGACGCTTCCGTCTGGTAGTGATTTGGATCAGTTGAGCTACCTTTAGATCGCTTGCAGCGGTCTTCAGGTGGCACAACTGTTTCATATGTATTTTGTACATACCTTGTATTATTCTTTCTGTAAATAAATGTGATAAAAATTTGTTTTGGCTGAGTTGGTGCACATTCAGATCAAGATCAGAGTTCAGTTCAGATCAAGTTCGATACACCGCGTGCGCTCGGGACGACTTGTTACAGCGTATTGACTGAACTAAAGGTACTTTGTGGACTGAACCGCGTAACAGTCAAAGGATTCGCCAAAAAACCGACAGCCGGGTGGAGCACTTCAAAGCGAGCAACGAGCCGTAACACTACGTACTGACTGCATGAATGCTCGCTGTGTAACATGTTGCATTACACCTCGTAACGTTGGTCAGTTCCCTCCGTAGACCAAGACATGTTCTTGGTGATCCTGATGACCCTATCACTACCGCTAATGCGGTAGTGACGTCATCCAGTCAAGACAGAGACAACACTCTACCTTTGCACCTAAGCCTTCTAAGTACCTTCTGTACCTCGCGCCTAAACCGGTACAAGCATGTTCCGGGGCGTTTTGCCCGTTCCTCCCAAACCGGCAACAGCCCAAGCTGAGGTCCGTACCTAAGTGGTGCCCTTGCGCTAGTTGCCCCTAACTTTACAGGTTGAGCGCCATCTGCGCTCACCAAAAGCCCGGTAACGCAGCATGGCCCCAGGCGGTCAAATGCATTAAAATCCATTCGAAAAAAACAAAAAAAAGTTGGTCATTACCCAGCTTAATAGATAATAATTTGCTTTTCAGGTTCTCTGTCGCTGGATCCTAAGCGTGAAGAAGAACTATCGGCCCGTAAAATACCACAACTGGCGGCACGCCCTCAACGTCGCGCAAACAATGTTCGCTATGCTGAAGACCGGCAAGATGGAGAGGTTTATGTCCGACCTGGAGATACTGGGCTTGCTCGTCGCTTGTCTATGCCACGACCTGGACCATAGAGGCACGACTAACTCGTTCCAGACGAAGACAGAGAGTCCGCTCGCGATTCTATACTCCACGTCTACGATGGAGCATCACCATTTTGATCAGTGTGTCATGATCTTGAACAGCGAGAGCAATAATATCTTTCAGGTTAGTTGAGATATCTTTTAAGATAACACAAGCTTTTCAAAGGTAAAACCCAAAAACAACCCTAAAAATTAAAAGATTTGGGGTAAAACGTAAAACGGGACCCTATTACCTCAGATAAGTAGTAGATATTTAGTAGTAGTAGAGCTTTTTTGTGAAAGAGTTCGTCCGGGGAAGTACTACCACCATACCTATTTCTGCCGCAAAGCAGTAGTGCTCGCATTGCTGTGTTCCGGTTTGAAGGGTAAGGGTGCCGGCGAAATTACAGGCACATGAAACTTTTCATCTTTATGTCTCAGGGTGGCGGGCGCAGTGCAATGCCACATAGGGTGCGTCCTAGGTCGACGTGACCTATGAGGTAATGCACTGTTCATAGGCAGAGGTTACCGCTTAACATCAGGTGGGCCTCTTGTTTGTTCCGTCATCCAAGTAGTATAATAAAAAAAAAAAAAAAAAAAAAAGATAAAATAATACTGTACTAGTACTAGTACTAAGACTTCGCTGTCCGTCTGTCTGTCCGTCTGTTACTAGGCTGTACCTCATGAACCGTGATAGTTAGACAGTTGAAATTTTCACAGATGATGTATTTCTGTTGCCGCTATAATAACAAATAAAAAAAAACAGAATTTAATGAATATTTAAGGGGGCTCCCATGCAACAAACGTGATTTCTCCAAATGTAGGTTAAGCGATGCTCGGCGGGGTCAGTTTTTGGACGGGCGACCACTTTGTGCATGCAATTTTTTTTTACAAACCTGGTTTTTTTGTCGTTTTTATAGTTAATGGTACGGAACCCTTCGTGAGTGAGTCCGACTCGCACTTGGTTTTTTTTGTAGTAGTAGAGTTTTGTGAAAAAGTTCGTCTGGGGAAGTACTAGTTCCATACCTATTTCTGCCGCAAAGCAGCTCGCATTGTGTTCCGGTTTGAAGGTGCCGGTGATATTACAGGCACATGAGACTGTTCATCTTTATGTCTCAGGGTAGCGGGCGCAGTGGAATGCCACATAGGGCGCGTCCTAGGTGGACGTGACCTATGAGGTAATGCATTTTTAATAATAAATGTCTAAATATCTAAATTGTTAAAGGCAGAGGTTACCGCTTAACATCAGGTGGGTGGTTTCGTCATGCAAGTAGTTATAAAAAAAAGATACAGCCACGTGGCCTCATGTCGCTCTGCCCCTCGATACCTTATACGACAGTTTGCAATATCTGTACGTACATATTATTTATTATTGGGTTGTTATTTATAAGTACATATATCAAGCGTAGTGTGTACGTTGTACTCGTATTATGGACTTTGCTGATTCTTAATTTTTTTTTTTTTTTATTCTACTGAATGACGGAACAAGCAGATGGCCCACCTGGTGTTAAGCGGTAACCTCTGCCTATGAACAGTGCAATACCACATAGGTCACGTCCACCTAGGACGCACCCTATGTTGCATTGCCCTGCGCCCGCCACCCTGAGACATAATGATGGAAAGTCTCATGTGCCTGTAATTTCACCGGCACCCATACCCTTCAAACCGGAACACAGCAATGCGAGCACTACTGCTTTGCGGCAGAAATAGGTATGGTGGTAGTACTTCCCCGGACGAACTCTTTCACAAAAAAGCTCTACTACTAACAAAACAACAACAATAACAACTTGGTTTTGTTTTATCGAAAGTTTGGAAGCACTTTCTGGAAGTTTATTTCAGGACCGAACAGGATTCCCCATAAAACCCTTATTTACTTAACTTAACCCCTTGCAGGCCCTCTCCCCGTGCGACTACAAAGACGTGATGAGGGTGGTGGAGACTGCCATTCTCTCCACCGACCTGGCGATGTACTTCAAGAAGAAATCCAAGTTCTTGGATCTGGTTGATAACGGAGAATTCGATTGGCAGAGTCCGGAGAAGAAAGAGCGTAAGTACCTCAAAGTACGTTGCTTCTCCGTTTTTGTTTGTCCACGATCTCACCTGTTGGTAAGTGACGATGTGGCCGAAGATGGAGCACAAAGCTCCAGAAGGTCTAGAAGTAGTAGTAGAGCTTTTTTGTGAAGAGTTCGTCCGGGGATGTACTACCACCATACCTATTTCTGCCGCAAAGCAGTAGTGCTCACATTGCTGTGTTCCGGTTTGAAGGGTAAGGGTGCCGGTGATATTACAGGCACATGAGACTTTTCATCTTTATGTCTCAGGGTAGCGGATGCAGTGCAATGCCACCTAGGGTGCGTCCTAGGTGGACGTGACCAAAGAGGTAAATAAAAGAGCACAAAAAAAAGTTTGAGGTAACTTTGTGTTTTTTTTTCTTTCGAGAATATATTTTCCTATCGTTTTTCTGGTAGAGTAATCTCTCGGAATTATAATGTAGTATCGATGCATATTTTGTTATCTGAATATTGTACTCGATTTATAGTTAAAAATCAAATATACAATTTTGAATTTTGCGACATGCCCCTATAGTTGGAGGTTTTTCTGAATAAACAATGTGGTTCAAGGTGTCGCCCAGCAATGGACGCCCAAAGGCTGCTGATTTTAAACAACTAGGAATGTTGGTTCAAGCAGATGACCCACCTGATGTTAAGCGGTACCCTCTACTTATGAACAGTGCATTACCTCACAGGTCACGTCCTAGGACGCACCTTATGTGGCATTGCACTGTACCCGCCACCATGAGACATAAAGGTGATAAGTCTCATGTGCCTGTAATATCACCAGCACCACCCTTCAAACCGGAACACAGCAATGCGAGCTGCTTTGCGGCAGAAATAGGTATGGAGGTAGTACTTCCCCGGACGAACTCTATCACAAAAAAGCTCAACTACTACTAAAACTAACCGTCCTATCGTGTTTCTGGTACAGTCGTGATCCCTCGCAATTATAATGTAGTATCCATACATCAATCTGAATATTGTACTCGATAGATTTGATTTTTGCGGCCCGCCCCTATAGTTGTAGGTTTTTCTGAATAAACAATGTGGGAGTTGAAAATGTGCAGCAATGGACGTCTTAAAGCTGTTGATGCATGATGTTGGACACTCTGATGTTTGAGAGAGTTGGAGGTTTTTCTGAACAAACAATGTGGGAGTTCAAAGTGTCCAGCAATGGACGTCTTAAGGCTGTTGATGCATGATGTTGAACACTGATGTTTGAGAGAGTTGGAGGTATTTCTGAATAAACAATGTGGGAGTTCAAAGGGTCCAGCAATGGACGTCTTAAGGCTGTTGATACATGATGTTGAACACTGATGTTTGAGAGAGTTGGAGGTATTTCTGAATAAACAATGTAGGAGTTCAAAGGGTCCAGCAATGGACGTCTTAAGGCTGTTGATACATGATGTTGAACACTGATGTTTGAGAGAGTTGGAGGTATTTCTGAATAAACAATGTGGGAGTTCAAAGGGTCCAGCAATAGACGTCTTAAGGCTGTTGATGCATGATGTTGAACAATGATGTTTGAGAGAGTTGGAGGTTTTTCTGAATAAACAATGTGGGAGTTGAAGGTGTGCAGCAATGGACGTCTTAAGGCTGTTGATACATGATGTTGAACACTCTGATGTTTGAGAGAGTTGGAGGTATTTCTGAATAAACAATGTAGGAGTTCAAAGGGTCCAGCAATGGACGTCTTAAGGCTGTTGATACATGATGTTGAACACTGATGTTTGAGAGAGTTGGAGGTATTTCTGAATAAACAATGTGGGAGTTCAAAGGGTCCAGCAATAGACGTCTTAAGGCTGTTGATGCATGAAGTTGAACACTGATGTTTGAGAGAGTTGGAGGTTTTTCTGAATAAACAATGTGGGAGTTCAAAGTGTCCAGCAATGGACGTCTTAAGGCTGTTGATGCATGATGTTGAACAATGATGTTTGAGAGAGTTGGAGGTTTTTCTGAATAAACAATGTGGGAGTTGAAGGTGTGCAGCAATGGACGTCTTAAGGCGGTTGATACATGATGTTGAACACTGATGTTTGAGAGAGTTGGAGGTTTTTCGGAATAAACAATGTGGGAGTTCAAAGTGTCCAGCAATGGACGTCTTCAGGCTGTTGATGCATGATGTTGAACACTCTGATGTTTGAGAGAGTTGGAGGTTTTTCTGAACAAACAATGTGGGAGTTCAAAGTGTCCAGCAATGGACGTCTTAAGGCTGTTGATGCATGATGTTGAACACTGATGTTTGAGAGAGTTGGAGGTATTTCTGAATAAACAATGTGGGAGTTCAAAGGGTCCAGCAATGGACGTCTTAAGGCTGTTGATACATGATGTTGAACACTGATGTTTGAGAGAGTTGGAGGTATTTCTGAATAAACAATGTAGGAGTTCAAAGGGTCCAGCAATGGACGTCTTAAGGCTGTTGATACATGATATTGAACACTGATGTTTGAGAGAGTTGGAGGTATTTCTGAATAAACAATGTGGGAGTTGAAGGTGTGCAGCAATGGACGTCTTAAGGCTGTTGATACATGATGTTGAACACTGATGTTTGAGAGAGTTGGAGGTATTTCTGAATAAACAATGTGGGAGTTGAAGGTGTGCAGCAATGGACGTCTTAAGGCTGTTGATGCATGATGTTGAACACTCTGATGTTTGAGAGAGTTGGAGGTTTTTCTGAATAAACAATGTGGGAGTTGAAGGTGTGCAGCAATGGACGTCTTAAAGCTGTTGATGCATGATGTTGAACACTCTGATGTTTGAAAGGATGTTCTCACTCCATTCCAGTGCTGTGCGGCATGATGATGACGGCGTGCGACGTGTCGGCGATAGCGAAGCCCTGGGAAGTGCAGCATAAGGTGGCCAAGCTGGTGGCTGACGAGTTCTTTGACCAGGGAGACCTGGAGAAACTGCAGCTCAACCAGCAGCCCATCGCTATGATGGACAGGTTAGTGAGCAGCCCATCGCTATGATGGACAGGTTAGTGAGCAGCCCATCGCTATGATGGACAGGTTAGTGAGCAGCCATCGCTATGATGGACAGGTTAGTGAGCAGCCCATCGCTATGATGGACAGGTTAGTGAGCAGCCCATCGCTATGATGGACAGGTGAGTGAGCAGCCCATCGCTATGATGGACAGGTGAGTGAGCAGCCCATCGCTATGATGGACAGGTGAGTGAGCAGCCCATCGCTATGATGGACAGGTTAGTGAGCAGCCCATCGCTATGATGGACAGGTGAGTGAGCAGCCCATCGCTATGATGGACAGGTGAGTGAGCAGCCCATCGCTATAATGGACAGGTGAGTGAGCAGCCCATCGCTATGATGGACAGGTGAGTGAGCAGCCCATCGCTATGATGGACAGGTGAGTGAACAGCCCATCGCTATGATGGACAGGTGAGTGAGCAGCCCATCGCTATGATAGACAGGTGAGTGAACAGCCCATCGCTATGATGGACAGGTGAGTGAGCAGCCCATCGCTATGATGGACAGGTGAGTGAGCAGCCCATCGCTATGATGGACAGGTGAGTGAGCAGCCCATCGCTATGATGGACAACAGGTGAGTGAGTAGTCCTAGCACTCATCAGAAAAGCTCAACCTCAATTTCCTGCCCGCCGCGCCACAGAGGTTCACAAATCCTCGAGGGGGTAGACTGGCCGTTTTTAGGCTCATTTTGATCAGCACACAATCACAAATTTCATAAAAGATTGTAGGTATTCAAATAGTAGATTGTTATACAAGGAGCTAAAATTACCCATTATATACGAGGTAGTTTTATGAGTAGTATACGGTAAATAGAAACCGAGTTTAAATGTGTTTTTAGCGCCGTGTGTTACAATAATTTTCACTACGATTGCGAGAAAATAAAATAATTAATTACGGTCACCACTCGTACCAATTCAATTTGCAATTAGAGAAAAATTCTAAAGATTTCGCGCCAATGTTTTTTTTTTATTTGTTCTGTAGCCGAAACTCACTGCATGCATTCTACCAAAGAGATCGAAGATTTTAGTTCCATTTTTGTGTTTTCTGTATGGACTGGATCCGAAATAAATGAATTTATAACAGACTAGCGACTCGCCTACTGGTGAACCCCCCCCCCCCTGATATGTGCTTCTCCTGGTTCTAAGTTACCTCCCCACCAATTTTCAGCCAAATCGGTTCAGCCGTTCTTGAGTTATAAGTGGTGTAACTAACATGACTTTGTTTTATATATATACGAGTAGATATTATTTTATTTCAGAGAGAAAAAAGACGAGCTCCCCCAGATGCAGGTGGGGTTCATAGACATGATCTGCCTGCCGCTGTACCGGGTGCTCTCGGAGACGTTCCCCTGGATGCAGCCGCTGTACGCCGGCACGGCTGAGAACAGGCGGCGCTGGCAGGACCTGGCGGAGAAGGTGGAGATGGGGCTGACGTGGATCGACCACGACACCATCGACAAGCCCATCGAGGAGTTCACAGGTCAGCGGGATCAGCAATTGCAATTTCAATTTTAAAAGTTAATTTATTTCCAAATAAGGCTTAAGGTGGTTGCTTTCGCTCGTGGCGCGAAATTCAATTTTTTTCGTGTTTTTTGCTCATCACTTCTCATTAACACTTCTTCAGATAGCCAAAACTATGTTGCCGCAAATTATGTGACCTAACACACAAGTTTTAATTTATAGTATCACATAAATATCATTAGTTTGGCTATGAATGTGCTTAAAACAAAAAAACATTATAAATATCGTAGAAGCACAATCGTAGCTAAACCAATGATATTTATGTGATACTATAAATTAAAACTTGTGTGTTAGGTCACATAATTTGCGGCAACATAGTTTTAGCTATCTGAAGAAGTGTTGATAAGCTGTAATGAGCAAAAAACACGAAAAAATTTGAATTTCGCGCCACGAGCGAAAGCGACCACCTTTACCCAGAACATTCCCAGTGTAAATTTAATCCTATGGTGTAACAAACATAAAGTGGCCTTATGAACGCCTATGAAGGGTTCCGTAGCAGCAAGTAACATAATTTAAAAGTACCGGGATGGTTTACAATTTATGACGTATTAAAAAAAACTACTTACTAGATCTCGTTCAAACCAATTTTCGGTGAAAGTTTACATGGATACATCATATTTTTTTTTAGTTTTATCGTTCTCTTATTTTAGAAGTTACAAGGGGATGGGGGGAGAAAAAAATTATAATAGAAACCTCAATATCATTTTTGAAGACCTATCCATAGATAACCCACACGTATGGGTTTGATGAAAAAAAGAAGAACTTTAATTTCTAAGTATGAGGAACCCCCAAAATTTATTGTTTTTTTTTCTATTTTTGTGTGAAAATCTTAATGCAGTTCACAGAATACATCTACTTACCAACAGCATAGCTCTTATAGTTTCAGAAAAAAGTGGCTGTCATACGGACAGACAGACAGTTAGACATGACGAATCCATAAGGGTTCCGTGTTTTGCCATTCGGCTACGGAACCCTAATAATATTATAAACGTAAATAAAGCTAAAGTGCTTATCAAAACCTGTAAATTAAAATATAACTAATACTTATTAAGAAACTTAGATTAATTGTAAAGATTTTAACCATACGATATGAGAAGAATAAACATGCAAGCTTTTATTTGAGCATTACAAAAAAAGACATTAAAGGGGTGAAGTTCCGGCGGTTCAAAGGCCGTCCGTCGCGTGATCCCCGGGCCGCGACGCGTCGGCGATCACACGTGTGTTAGATTAAGTTATAAATTACAAAGTACATTTTTCACTGTTGCCTGAAATAAATGTATTGAATTGAATTGAATTGAATTACATTTAGCAGCGTGAAAGTTTGAAAGAGATGGACTAAACCGAACACAAATGCTAACATAATAATAAGTACCGGAGGGTACTTGTAGGACTATTTAGTTGACAAACAAAATGCAGCTAGCAGCCGGAACAATAGTGCCCGCAGCTCTCCCAATACGCGCCACTGAGCCCGGTGTTCGGCTCTTCTCATCCACTCTCCGCCGCAGCCTTTCGTAGGTCATCGCTCCACCTAGCCAGAGGGCGCACCACGCTACGTTTGCCAAGACGCGGTCTCCACACAAGAACTCGCTTACCCCAACGGTTGACGACCTCTGTGGGGCGGCGGGCGAAGGTTCGCCTGCGACGCAGGAGGTTGCGGGTTCGATTTCCGCCTCGGAACAAATATTTGTGCGATCTGCAGATAGTTCAGGGTGTTCTGGGTGTTTTCTTTGTATAATAAAAATATCTATCTATGTAATGTATTGTGTTAAGTATATTAGTTATCTAGTACCCATAACACAAGCACTGCTTAGCTTGGGGCTAGATAATGTTGTGTAAACTGTCCAGCATTATTTATTTATTTATCCATATATATATAAAAGAAAGTCTTGTTAGTCACACTATTTATAACTCAAGAACGGCTGAACCGATTTCGCTGAAAAATTGTGAGGAGGTAGCTTAGAACCAGGAGACGGACAAAAGTAGGTGGGGCTGTTTTTTCATCCAGAAACTACACGTGCGAAACCGGGGCGAGTCGCTAGTGTATATATATAAAAGAAAGTCGTGTTAGTTACACTATTTATAACTCAACAACGGCTGAACCGATTTGGCTGAAAATTGGTGGGGAGGTAGTTTAAAACTAGGAGTCGGACATAGGGGGGGGGAGTAGGAGTGGGCCGTTTTTCATCCTGAAACTACCCGTGCGAAGCCGGGGCGAGTCGCTAGTTATTTCTAAAACAACACTGCCGTTAACGGTAGCTTGTTTTTATTTCAGCCTCCAACGAGCCCATAAAAGACGTGGAGTTCACCGTCACAACTCTAAACTGCTCTAAAGCAGAGAGCAGCACCGCCCTCGTGAAGCCCTTCAAGCATCCCTTCTCCTCGTTGCGAAGGGGGAAGAGCAGCTCGGTCTCTTCCAGGCCTGCCCGGAGCAAGCTGACTAGGTAACATCACTGTTATTATTATTAACCACAATATTTTACAAAACAATCAGATTTCTTTGCCAGGTATACAAGGTATTTTAATTGATTACTAGTCTTACCTATTTTAAAACCTTTGCATGCTTGTGAAGCAAGAAAATGTGCTCCTCACTATAACAGGACGTCCTGTGCGACCTTCTCAACGGTGTAAGTTGATGACTCCACCGCACAATGCGGCTTCATACTCTGACTCCTTCACGGTAACTGCAATTCGTCTGTGGAACCATATCCCTCTCAATTATCGCGAGTCTACTTCAGTGGAGGTGTTCAGGTCTAGAATCTATAATCATTTCCTCAGTAAGATCGATTAATGAGCAATTTTATTAATACATTTCATTTAGAATTATATGAATGGTATGTATTATAATATTAATGATATGTATTAGTTTATTTAATATTTTAGGCAGTAATTTAAGTACTTATATTATTATTATCTCACTTATTTATTCTAAATCTCGTAAAAAAAATATATATTTTTCACTATAAAGGAATACTATCTACGAAAAATAAATAGTATAAAAAACATAAATCTAAACGGGGAACCACCGACCGCGGAGCGAGGCCCAAACGGTCGGGGGCTAGGGCTGCAGAGAGAGGAACCTCCTGACTATGCGTGCCGAGTCCAGGAGTACCGCCTTCTGGATCTGACCCTTGATCCAACCATTTAGCTTCTTAAGATATTGGTCGAAGCTCTTCGCTATCAGTCCATTTACTGAAACGACTATCGGGACGATAATTGTTGAATCCACATCCCACATGGCGGTAATCTCGTAAGCCAAGTCAAGGTACTTGCTTAACTTGTCTTTCTCGGCCTTCACGAGATTAGCATCATGCGGGATAGTGACATCAACAAGTATTGCCTGGCGTTCCGACCGATCTACCACCACGATATCAGGCTTATTGGCAACAATTGTCCGTGATGATATACCGGTCCCAGTAGAGCGTGGCACGGCCATTTTCAAGAACCGGCTGAGGCACGTACTTATAGTACGGCACCTCAGGTCCGAAGAGGCCATATCGGAGAGCCAGTTGTTGGTGGATGATCCTGGCTACTTGGTTGTGTCTGTGCAGATACTCTGAGTTAGCAAGATGCGAACAACCCGATAGTACATGTCTGAGGGACTCTCCGGGACGGTGACTATTATTATTATTATTATTTTTTAATTTTCTTAGACTTATCCAATATTTCCCTTCTTGTGCACTACCGATACATATTTTTTCCGCAATACACCAAGGTTATCTGGAAGAGAATGCTTTCTAGCATTAAGTTCGCCTTTGTACTTCTTTGTTTTATGTGCAATAAAGAATTTTCTATCTATCTAACATAAGGCCTTCCATGTATCCTACCATGTTCTAGCAAATAAACTGATTTCATTTGATTTCAAGGCACAGGTACAAACTGTACATACCTCCGTGCCGGTTGGTTCTTGCTAAACGCAACGTCACAATTTATAATGCCATTACGATTTTCAATAAACTACCAAATGACTTTAAGAACCTGCCAATAAATGTATTTAAGGCGCGATAGGTTCTCAAATGTCTCTAGAATTTTAAAGTTTTTGATAAGAATTTTCATAGTTTTCTATGAAGAAAAAAATATATGATATTCTTGAGCTTTTTATCTAATGAAATCAATACAATATTTGAATTACTTCACTCGATAAAAAAAAATAACAAAGATACCTCCTTTTTAAAATTTAAATGATATTTTTCACTCACTTCTCTCACGTTTTAATTTTTGAAACATTTGGTTACATGTTAGTTATTATTTGAGTTACTGAATTCATCAACATAATTAAACAAAACTTTGAACGACATTTTTATATAATTTTTTTATACATAAAAAAACGGTATCAGAGCGTGCCCTCGCCTTCTTCGCCTCATACAAAAATATGGATTAATTGGAAATTTAAAAATTGGTTGATGGAAAAATGTTTTTATGTCATCAAGGAATTTATGGAATGTAAAATCTGACATTCATTGTTTCTCATTTCTTTTTTTTTAACATTATTTTTGTATACATACCTCGGAAGAAAAACTAAAGCATGGAACTAAGGCTAAAAACGAAACGGTATCGATTATACCAGTCTCATTCTTTTATATGAATGTATTCATGTGTTGGAATGAGACAAGCATATATCTATCTGTTCTTATTTGTGTAGCTTGTACCAGGCCAAATGTCAAATTACTAGTACATTCATGGTAACAATCTAGGAAGATGTATATGCATGGTGCCAATATTCAGGGTACGGAACGGAAAAACGACTGTCGTGTGACAATATATTTGTTTCTCTCTAACATAGGATAGCAAGCTAGGCTGATAGATATATAGATATATAGTCTTACATTGGTGGCCCCGCGACGGAAAGAGAGAACGCGGCCGACCCGTCCGCCGCTGGGGAGACGACATCATTGCAATAGCTGGGAAGCAATGGGTACGAACTGCGCAAAGCAGGATGAACTGGCTAGAGATGGAGGAGGCCTTTATTCAGCAATGGATGGCCCCTGAATAAACAAAATAATAAAAAATAATAAATATAACAAACACGGTTAAGTAGATATAGAAAATGAAAATATAATTAAAACTGTATAATATAATAAAGAAATCATATCTAATAATGAATTATAAATGTAATTAAATAAATCTATATCATATGAAATGCATGAAATTTAAAATTGTTACTAAATGAAATTAATTTACGCTATATGAAACGCATGCAAATTCAATTATCATTATTAATACTATTATAATAATACGATCTTTGTTACTACTTCTAAGGGGAAATAAAGGCTATTTTATTTATTTATTTATTTATAACATAGGATAGCAAGCTATCTTCTAGGATAGGAGTAAGAAGGAACACTATGCTATTTTAGCACTCACTCCATACTATTATACCTCCATGATACATACCTACTACTACACCCATTTTAATTATCTCGTAGGTATTAAGATTTGACATTGTGATTTATTTTATTTATTAGATTAGCTACAATAGTGACATTCGTTTTTAATTTTGTACGCATTTGAGGCAGAATATAAAGAAACATTTCTATTTTTTTAAATCTATTATACCTACATTCTTGTGAATAAATGATTATGATTATGATTATGATTATGATTATTCTAAGGCGCTATAGGTTGAACCAGTTTCAACGAACATTTTTGTATGATGCTTGAAGGCGAGCACACGCTCTGATACCGTGTTCTTGTGTGTAAAAAAAAAAAAATTACAAAAAAACCCTTAATTACAATTGTTAAATTTTGTTAATGATTTCACTAACACAAATTATAATAACTTTTGAAACTATCATGGTTATGTACATAATTTTCACTAGAAACGGGATATTTACCATGATTTTTGAGTTTTATATGTTCCCGATATAAAAATATATAGAGAATATATATAGAGAGATCCGTGATCATGGCGCATGCAACTGTGCCGAAATATCGGGAACATATAAAACTCAAAAATCATGGTAAATATCCCGTTTCTAGTGAAAATTACAAATTATAATTATAATTTTACCAAATTTAAAAAATAAAAACATCTTTAAAGTGGCGCTGCGTGACGCACCGCAGTACATCGCAGGCGTGGCCTAAAAGCTTGTTGTTTCATCAAACTCAATGTTAGAAAGAGAGGCACTGTGAAAAATGAGAGCCAGTGCCAGATCCCTTGGTTGGAATTCGGAAACTTTCGCTACTTACTTGCGAAACTGCAATAAATGCAAAATATTCATAAAAATTGTTCCAGGACGTACGTGTTTTTCAGAAAGCCTTACTAGTTTGTGACAAAAATGACTGTCATTTAGAATCTAAATAATATGGGCGAGGTCTCCCAGAAGCGTTTTTTTTTTACAGTTTGTAAGTACATTATGACCATCCAAATTTCAGATAAAATTTGTGCAAATAAGCTGATTTTCGAAGGCTTATACAACAGATAAAATAATACCTCTAGGGGTAAAAAGAAAAATACCTAGATATTTTCCACGAACCTAGATATATTCTTCAAGATACATATTTTTTTAAAACATCTAACGAAGAAATTGTTACAACTTCATTAAAATTACGTACGAGCTGAGCACGAGCGTTTGTATGAAAAGTTTGTCGTGCAGCCTTTTTTTTTTTTTTTTTTTTAACGTTGATATACCTTTGTTTGACCACGATCTCACCTGTTGGTAAGTGACGGTGTGGCCGAAGATGAAGCACAAAGGTCTAGAAGGCACCTATTCACTCATGACTTGAAGAGACCCAGATTATAGTTTAGCCTGCTCTTTACACTGTATTTTCGTTCTTTTCAACCCTGTACTTTACTTAACTTTTTCTTTCCTTTCTTTTAACATTACGTAAAACAAAAGCCTGTTGCAGATCAATGTACGCGGCGCCAAGCGGGCACCGGGAGAGCGGGAAAGAGAAGGCAATAGTGCTGAAAGAGACAATCGTATCGGAGACAAAGCACACGAGCGTGGTGGAAGAGCCTCAGGGCACCAAGGCGAAGCATAAAGGCAGGCTCTGTCACATGTTGTGACGAAGTTTTAACTGGTGAGTTGAACTTGGCTGCGCAATTTCGTGTACCCGGGGTATGCCGCTAAATTACCAATCTGAGATTTGATTTTTAACTGCCTATAGAGAAGATGGTTTTCAATTATCTGGAGTATGGAAGCCTGTGGTGAGAATGTGTAAGAATCATAAAAGTGTGGTACCTGCCTGCTACGCGTCCGGATACCGTTAGTGTTGTGTCGAGTTGGGGTGAAGTGTGACAATGAAACCGATGGTAGTGGTACCGTTCGTAATAAAAGAGTGAGAAAGAGGGTAGATCGATATATCTGCCAATAACATCTACTCGCAAAGACTTTAGTTAGTTCTCCCGTGATCATGGCGCATGCAACTGTGCCGAAATATCGGGAACATTGCAAACTCTAAAATCATGGTAAATATCACGTTTCTAGTGAAAATTATGTACATAACCATGATAGTTTCAAAAGTTATATGTCTAAATCAGGTACCTACAATATTCTCATTAAAAATATGTATGGATTATATTATAATTCCGAGGGATCACTGTACCAGAAACACAACAGGACAATATTTTCGAGATAGAAAAAAAAAACTTACGTCCATTTTTTGCCTTTATTCGAGTGTTTATTAAAATGATGAATATTTTTGGGTAAAAAATTAGAGAAATAAAGTCAATACTATCTATATTTACGATATATTCAATAAAAAAACACTTTTTCAATAACACATTCCTTAAATAAGCTAGCAGCCAGGACAAATCTTACACCAACGTATCTTACATGCTTGTAAGATAAGTACGTTGGTATAAGATTACCCGGACTTATTAGTCCGGGTAATCCCTTAGTCGGCTTTTACGACATCCACGGGAGGAGACGGAGGTGTGTATTCTTGGACCTGACACACCACGGCTTCTAATTAAAGGTTTATTATTTTCAGGAGTAGGCAGGAAAGTACAGAAAAAGGTGAAAAGCCCGAACGAGTTAAGCCGTGCAAATCGATCGACTAAACTCAGACCTGCTCCACGGCACCTTTTACACTAAACGAAGTGTCTAACTAAACTGGTTGTTGTAAATTTCTACTATTGACTTCGTTAGATAGGTAGTTTCAATGTGAAACTTTCTGCTCTCGGCCTAAATATTAATTAGCTTTTATGTAAATATTAATTATTATGATTTTATAAAGTTATATGATCTTGGTATGATCCTATAAGTTTTTATGTTGCGGAACAATTGTACAAACCCTAAAAAAAAATGTCTTAAGCTGTGTCCGCTGCGCCATGTTTTGAACAGAACATTGTTCGAATACATAAAATAGGGGCGTGGCCTAAATGTTTTATCGAGCAAATGATAAGGCCACGCCCCTATTGTATGTTTTTGAACAATGTTCTGTTCAAAACATGGGCAGCGGACACGGCTTTAAAATAAACATTGTTAGTACCTATAGGCAATAGGTATAGTATTTCTCTAGTACCTATTTTGATCCTAAAACTAAATAGGTTACGTGATTAAGGCTAGGATCATTGAAATTGCTTTCCAAAAAAATAACAATTTATCCTCGATCAAGAATACAACTAGATTTCGGATCACGTACAAAATCAAAGCTAAATACCGTCCGCGTGGGTATATATACTTATACAGCTATATTTGTTTACTAACGAGCTGAAACAAAAGTTTTAAAACAGTTCTAAGTTCAACCTAATTACAACCATGACACCTAGCAATAAAGTAGCAAATCTTCAAAATATTATCTTATACTTACGATCATTCGTCACAAAAAAACGAGCAAAGCAATAAATTACTCCTGTCACTTAGAAATGAAAAGACATAGGTTAAACACATTTAGTGTGAAATCAACCTTAAAGAGCTACAAATAAAGTTCTCACAAATACAATAAAAAAAAGAGCTATCTTTTCAAGTGAGCTGTTATTCACCGAGACGTATTTTTTGCGCCGACCTGACATCTAGTTGTATTCTTGATCGAAGCATTTTATGTTTTGAGTACAAGGCCGAGAGCACACGTTAAAAATAATGTAGCAACTTGTCGTCAATTTGACGGAACGTGTTTTAAAAGGACTCTAAACCTTTTATCTTAGTAAATGTATTAATTTTACATAGACTGTGATCTAGTATTACTTCACGATATTCTATTTTAAAACTTGTAGATTTAACGGCTTACTTACGCCAAGGTATAAGCCTAGTTTGGAAAATGAGTCCGTGAGTTGTATTTTAACGTAACTTTTAAATTTCCTAACTTGGCCGATAATATGCCTATTTTAAATTCCATAAGTAATTATCTTTTTTGTTATAATAAATCCATTCTTTGAACTATGCGTTAAACAAGCATTATACAACATGTTGATTTGTACACTCGCCATATTTACGGAGATGTTACTATACTGCTGACACTGATTAAAGATCAGTAAAAAGATCGTAACTGAAAAAATAAATTGTTAGTTTACATTTTGTAATTAAAAAATATCCTCCTGTGTTTACATTCTCGCACAAAATCAACTCGTGTGGTGCGACGCAGCGTTGCCAGCTCGCTTCACTTTTACCGCCGGCGTGCTTTCCCTCTCTTTCTACCAGGGTTCAACAACCTCTCGGCCGCGGCCGGCGCGGCGTTGCGTCACCACACGCTTAGGTATACTGCGCGTCCTATGCGACATGAAGGGAAAGTACCTTAAATATTGTAGATAGGGTATTTTGTGGAAAGGAGACTTTACTTTATTTTTAAAAATTATTTAAAGATTTTCTAAAAATTACTTGCTTCGTCTGGGAATCGAACCGACTTAAATGTGAGAAAAAAAACATGGTGATTAATTTGACGTTATTCCTTTGTTATAAGATACTACAAGCTACTTAAGAGGTGTTTTTATCCATTCTTTCGGTTCGTATCTTAAAAAATACGGGGACTTTTTTTTCACATTTAAGTTGGTTCGATTCCAGCTCACCAAAATATTCTATCTACAATATTTAAGGTACTTTCCCTTCATGTCGCATAGTCTTGGGACGTCCTGTTACGTATTTTGTGGGCCTATTCTCAAGGAGCTTATTAACTGTATGTATTTTTGGATGATTACTTATCACTTTGTTCGTAATCATTTTATAAACCTTAACCATTAGTTAAAATAGTTTTTTTTTTATAATTGGTTCGCTCTGATGTAAAGAAGACAAAGCTATTTTAGATACAATTTGATCTACACTAATATTATAAAGAGGGAAGATTTGTATTTTTGTGTGTATGTATGTTTGTAATGAATAAACTCAAAAACTACAGTGCCGATTTCAAAAATTATTTCACCTTTGCAAAGCTTCATTCACTCTGAGTGACATAGGCTACCAGGGGGGGGGGATAGGAGGGGGGGGGGGGGGGCTGTTTTTCATCCTGAAACTACCCGTGCGTAGCCGGGTCGCGTCGCTTGTTATGAATAAAGGGGTTATACTTTATACCACACGCTCTTCAAGTATGGCAATTGTACAAGCCCAACAAATTGAACATAAAATACTGTTTTTATATGAAATTACTTTTAAAATAGAATATTCGTCGCTCGGCCTGTGAGTAATGTGTATGGTACATTAAGTGTGGTTTTACGTAAGTTACGTAAGTATAACTATGTTCAATTAAATTATTTAATATATTATAATAACTATTACTTATTATAAAAGCAAAGGTATTATGATGCTAGTCGAGTATTAATTTTGAATTCATATAATTTATTGTAGTCAATTTGACCTGAAAACATTCCACTAATATCATAAATGTCTGAGTTACGGTGTTTGGATGTTTGTTACACAACAACGCCGAAACGGCTGAACCGATTTCGATGAAATTTGGCACAGATAGATTATGACCTGTATTAAGTTACAAGACACTTTTTATGCTGGTTAAACGCAAGTTAAGGTAGCGGGTTTACAATAGCATTAATTGGAATTGTTTCAGACAAGTGTTCATTAAAAGCTGATGATTAAAATAAATAATTTGTTCACAATTATTGAAAATTATTGTAAAGCTTATTCTAATTATAATTAATTTGACGTACCTACAGTTTGCAGTACAAAGTTTTTTATGGCAATATTGTGAATACTGTGAAGAGTTTTCCTAGTGTCATTTTAGCATTATTTATCTCTCGCTAGATGGCGTTGGCGACAGTTTTGGTAACAGTTAATATTTCAAAATAAGTAACATAGTTACGTTGAATAGTTACATGTTACGTAACATACACAAAGATATTAATTATTATATAAATTTACAGCATTCTTTATTTTTTAAAACTACATATTTACGTTTCCTGAATGAAGTTCTCCTCTGCCATGATAAAATTTAAAAAGAAAATTCCAATAGTTACGCGAGCGCCATCTCTTGACGATGGAAGAACTAAACAGACAATGACACTTGGATAACTTCGTATTCCGTCGTACGGGCTGTAGGAAATTTAGTATAGTTTTTTCAAATAACTATAACGTCCATTGCGCTTATGAAGCTAATAGTTGTGCAATATTATAATATAATTATTTAATATTTATTTAAAATATTTGAATGCTTTGTTTTATTGCGTGTCATTGAAAAATATTTCAAGTGATTGCCAAGAAGGCATGTAATGTATTTTTCTTTTAATTTATTTTATTAAACTTAAATTGTATGATGTAAGAATATTTTGGATGGGTTTATCGATGTCACATGTGCAATTCTTACTGTTAGTGAATTTCATGTTTTCATAGTAGCAGAGGTAAAATAATGAAAAATTAAATAAACAAGATTTTTGTGAAACATTTATTTTTCAATACAAGCTTTTATGAAATTAGTGATCGTAACCGTGTGCTGAACAAAATGAACCTAAACAAGGCCAGTCTGCTATTATCCATTGAGAAGTTCCGTTGTCCACCTTCCCTCTCCATCATCAGATCACCTCGCCGTCACAATCATATTGTATTATCACTGGAACTTGACAGGTATGGCAAATTTTAGCTCAATCGGTTGAGGATAACTGCTTTAAAATTCAGTTGCAAGATTCCACCCGGACATACATTGCAAGTACAATAAAGCTTGTAAACAATACAATAAATTGTATTACAATAAAGCTTCTAAACAAGACTATATGAATTGTCTGAAAAAATAAAGAATAATAAATAAATAATAAAAAACTGTTTTCATAGAAGTAAAAAAAAAGGTAATGTTTATTTGCAGCAAAAACAATAGTGGTAGAATCTTAAACTCACAAGTATTCCACTTATACAACCAAAAGCTTATTAAATAAATAATAATAATATAATAAAAAAAAATAAAAAAATGACTATCTGAATTTTTTGAAAAACAAAGAATAATACGGCGTGGAAGCCGTCAGTGTGTGCCTCTGCGAACATACCTGATGCGCTACAGACACGCGGCAGCCCCAACAGCATCCTGAACGCATTGTCATACTGAATGCGAAGGGCGTTGTACGCTGTTTGAGTAAAGTTGATCCATAGGCTGCTAGTATAAAAAGATTGGCAGTAAACCCAACAAGGTGCTCATTCCAAACATGTCCAAAAGCTTCAAGTTGTCCAAAACCGATTCTTGCGAAAGGCCACTGGTTCGCCTTAGTACGTACGCTATAGACCTCCACCGCGATCTAGATCTCGAGTCGATTGCCCTTTTCATAAAGCACGCTTCCCAGCGGCATTATGATTTGGCTGCAAACCATACGAACCCTCTGATATCCTCCATCCCCGACTACCCCACAGAGCCCTCTGACCAGTCCCTCCGTAGACTAAGACACGTTCTTGATGATCCCGATGACCCTATTACTACCGCTAATGCAGTAGTGACGTCATCCAGTCAAGACAGAGAAAACACTCCACCTTTGCACCGACCTCGCCGGTGAGGCCGAAGGACCTTCTAAGTACCTTCTGTACCTTCGCCTAAACCGGTACAAGCATGTTCCGGGGCGTTCTGTTCGATCCTCCCAACCTGGCAACAGCCCAAGCCGAGGTTCGTACCTAAGTGGTGCCCTTGTGCTCGTTTTCCCAACCTAACTTTACAGGTTGAGCACCATCTGCGCTCACCAAAAGCCCGGTAAAGCAGTCATCGCCCCAGGCGGTCAACTGCATGTAAATCCTTCCGAAAAAAAAAACCTAAACAAGGTGCTCTTTACACTTTTCGTGCACTTTGCAAACCTACGGATCAACATATTACTTCTCACTGCCAACGCCCTTCGCTCCCTCTCAATGTCCATGTCGTCCTTGAGACTCTCAGTGACCCAATGCCCCAGGTATTTAAAATGCAAGACCATTTTGAGAACAGTTTCACTCAATGACACTAGAAACATGAGAATGACGTTTTGCTCCCGCCTTAAAAACTAGCATTTCGCTCTTGGTGGAATTATACCTGAGGCCATGGGCCACCGCATACCGTTCACATATGCCGACCAACCTCCTGAGGGCGCTGATTGATGGGAATTTATTAAGGTATTCTCGTAGTATCCAAGGATATTCGTTTTGGTAGTTGCGCAAGCGCAGGTACGCACTCGCCATCACTCTTTTATCATAGTCCTAAGATGCTCATTTGTTAAAATCTGTTCAAATAACCTCAACTAACTAAACTACTTATTAACTATATAATTCATTATTTTTCAAGTGTAAACCACGCTTTATGGATAACATTAAATTTAAATGTAATCCAAAAATTTATTTCCAGCGGGACTCGAACCCGCAACCTCGCCTGTTGATCGGCGATGCCCTTATCAATTCGGCCATAGAACGAGCTATGACGCTGAAGACGAAATTTGTGGGCACTATCAACTCGGCTATAGCGCCGATGGGAGCCATCTACAGGTGTTTCATTAGAAACCTTCTGTTCAAAGTCCGATATTAGTTCGAAACATTGACAAGAGATGACACCACGGCTATTTCATCATTTTTTTTAAGTAATAGGCGATAGGAGTTGGCGAGGTTGCGGGTTCGACTCCCGCTGGAACGAAATTTTTGGGTTACATTTAAATTTATAATACCTTCGTTTGGAAATGATAGTGAGATTTAATAAAAATCTAAGAATTATTTTACTCTGCTACTATATTTCTGCAACAAGTAAAGTTCAAATGTTGTGAAAACGAATATTTCTTGAAATAGAAGTTGTGACTATCTAATTATGAATTTGACATTAAAAAATATTTAAATATTTCCAAAAGCAGTTTTTATTGTTTCAATCGAAGGTTTAAATAACATAAACATAACATAACTGCCGTAATGTCGCATGCCTTTCGGTCGTCTATAGGTACACATAGACATTCGGGAGATTTTTACATTTCGGGGAATGCTCCCATAGGAACTACATGATCTGATCCCACCATCTCCTTTTCATCATAGGACGAGCAGGCGCACGGCTCTGTACCACCCTTACCTCATCAGTATACCCGCAATTCGCACTAAGCGTTTCGGTTCTACCTTTGTAATGCGAACTGCTAAGGAATGGAACAAGTTGCCGTCGTCTGTCTTTCCTGAAAACTATAATATGGGTCTCTTCAAGGCAAGAGTGAATAGGTGCGTACCCATGTAAAAAAAAACAATACTCAACAGTCACATACATAGTCCTAATCCCACACTAGGATTCCCTGCGTCGTAGGTATCAGAAACTACGAGTACCATGGTACCATAACACCCAGACCCGGAACAAATAATTGCAGATTATACAAACATTTGTACCGCAGCGAGATATCAAAACAGCAACCTTTCGCATCTCAGCCGGCTACTCGCCCGACGCTCTACAGAGGTGAATAACTACAAAACAAAAAGTGTATGTAAACTAATACCCGACTACGCAAAAGCTGCTGCTGCTTATCCACCAGTTCAAGGTGGAAAGGGCTATGCTCGGAGTTTCTCTGAAAGATAAATCCGACAGAGAACTAAAGTCATTGACATAGCCCACCGGATTAGCAAGCTGAAGTGGCAATGGGCTGGTCATATATGCCGAAGAACCGACAACCGTTGTGGTAAGCGAGTTCTTGAGTAGAGACCGCGTCTTAGCAAACGTAGCGTGGGGCGCCCTCTGGCTAGGTGGAGCGATGACCTACGAGAGGCGGCGGCGGATAGTGGATGAGAAGAGCCGAACACCGGGCTCAGTGGCGCGTATTGGGAGAGGCCTATGTCCAGCAGTGGACTAGTGTGTGCTAATGATGATGACGCAAAAGCTGTTTTTTTTAATCTTAATCAGAAGAAGGCCAATATAATATTATAATCTTATTTAATATATTGTAAGACAAATCCAAGATTTTGTAGAAAGGGCAGCGACGAATTGGACATATCAACGCATTTCAAACTTCATAAGATGTCCAGATTTGACTTTGAGCATGGTATAACAATCAAACTCCATTCTCGTATGATCTGATGTAATACGGTATTTCCTTATTATTGCCGCCAGAGTAGTTTTCATGTACATCATGGCATACAGTTTTCCTGAAACAAGAAATGTTATGATGCAATTTTTTTTTTATTATTCTAGTCTTGGAATGACAAACTAACGATGTTTGGATGATTGTATGTTTGTTACTCAATCACATAACTGCGGAACCGATTTCGATAAAACTCGATAAACAG
Source organism: Operophtera brumata (assembly GCA_932527175.1). Taxonomy (NCBI): domain Eukaryota; kingdom Metazoa; phylum Arthropoda; class Insecta; order Lepidoptera; family Geometridae; genus Operophtera; species Operophtera brumata. Next base: position 3,045,845 of record OW052226.1, read on the forward strand.
ACAGATTATCCTGGGTTTAGCTATGGTCTCCTTTTTACCTGGTAAAACGCGAGCGAAGTCGCGGGCAGACATAAGTAATTTTTTGCTTTTTATACGTAGGTATCCTGAAAGTACTAACCAAAAATTCTTACTAGAAAATTAAAATGCCATAAGATCGCTTCGTACGAATAGAAGAGAAGAAACCTTAGAGAATTAAAAAAAATAGCCTGGTGCCAAAAGTACGTACCGATGCAATTAAAATGCCGTAAGATTGATTCGTACGTACCGATGCAATTAAAATGCCGTAAGATTGCTTCGTACGTACCGATGCAATTAAAATGCCGTAAGATTGCTTCTTACGTAGTACGTGCCAATGCAATTAAAATGCCGCAAGATTGCTTCTTACGTAGTACGTACCGATGCAATTAAAATGCCCTAAGATTGCTTCTTACACTAGTACGTACCGATACAATTAAAATGCCGTAAGATTGCTTCTTACGTAGTACGTACCGATGCAATTAAAATGCCCTAAGATTGCTTCTTACGTAGTACGTACCGATGCAATTAAAATGCCGTAAGATTGCTTCGTACGTACCGATGCAATTAAAATGCCGTAAGATTGCTTCGTACGTACCGATGCAATTAAAATGCCGTAAGATTGCTTCGTACGTACCGATGCAATTAAAATGCCGTAAGATTGCTTCGTACGTACCGATGCAATTAAAATGCCGTAAGATTGCTTCGTACGTACCGATGCAATTAAAATGCCGTAAGATTGATTCAAACGTACCGACGCAATTAAAATGCTGTTAGATTGCTTCAAACGTAACGATTTAACTAAAATGCCGTAAGATTGCTTCGTACTTACCGATGCAATTTCTCCTCCCAAAAGAGAAACTAGCGAATGCATTAGGATGTTCAGGTAACGTGTCCAGATTAAGCCATCTTCCAGGATTGTAATCTTCGGCATCAGGACCCCAGTAAGCCTCGTTCCTGTTGATAGCCCACAAGTGAACTGCTATGGAACTGCCAGCTGGTATCGTGACCTTCCCTGTTGAAATACATTTTAGTGAGTCGTGTTGATCTGGATTCAAAACAATGAAACCAGCTTTTAGTGAGCTAAGTTCTTTTTGAAAGGGGTGAAGTTCCGGCGGTTCAAGGGCCGCCTGTCACGTGATCCCCCGGGCCGCGACGTGTCGGTGATCACACGTGTGTTAGATTAAGTTATAAATAAAGTGTTTTTATGTGTTTCTAAGGTGAAAAAAATGGGATGATGGGATGGGATAGTATATGGGCTTACTGTTTAGGTTTAGTGTATTTCTCAGTAAGCCTGAAATAAAGATTTTGAATAAACTTTTTTTTTTTAATGATGTCTATTGAACTTCTATCACTGTACGTTTCTATAATCTGTAAACAATGAAGCCAGTTTTTGGTACCTAAGCCAACCAGCTTTTAGTACCTAAGCCAACCAGCTTTTAGTACCTAAGCCAACCAGCTTTTAGTACCTAAGCCAACCAGCTTTTAGTACCTAAGCCAACCAGCTTTTAGTACCTAAGCCAACCAGATTTTAGTACCTAAGCCAACCAGCTTTTAGAACCTAAGCCAACAAGCTTTTAGTACCTAAGCCAACCAGCTTTTAGTACCTAAGCCAACCAGCTTTTAGTACCTTAGCCAACCAGCTTTTAGTACCTAAGCCAACCAGCTCTTAGAACCTAAGCCAACCAGCTTTTAGTACCTAAGCCAACCAGCTTTTAGTACCTAAGCTAACCAGCTTTTAGTACCTAAGCCAACCAGCTTTTAGTACCTAAGCAAACCAGCTTTTAGTACCTAAGCCAACCAGCTTTTAGTACCTAAGCCAACCAGCTTTTAGTACCTAAGCCAACCAGCTTTTAGTACCTAAGCCAACCAGCTTTTAGTACCTTAGCCAACCAGCTTTTAGTTCCTTAGCCAACCATGTTTTAGTACCTTAGCCAACCAGCTTTTAGTACCTAAGACAACCAGCTTTTAGTACCTAAGCCAACCAGCTTTTAGTACCTAAGCCAACCAGCTTTTAGTACCTAAGCCAACCAGATTTAAGTACCTAAGCAAACCAGCTTTTAGTACCTAAACCAACCAGCTTTTAGTACCTAAGCCAACCAGATTTAAGTACCTAAGCCAACCAGATTTTAGTACCTAAGCCAACCAGCTTTTAGTACCTAAGCCAACCAGCTTTTAGTACCTAAGCCAACCAGATTTAAGTACCTAAGCCAACCAGATTTTAGTACCTAAGCCAACCAGCTTTTAGTACCTAAGCCAACCAGATTTTAGTACCTAAGCCAACCAGCTTTTAGTACCTAAGCCAAGTTTGTTTCCCCAAGTTTTGTTCTGTTGTCTTATTTAAAGTTGTATGTTTCAACGAATTATAATCTGTCAATTAGTTCTCGTCAATTCCAGTCTATCCCAAGGTTGTCTGGAAGAGATTGCTCTCAGCGATACGACCGCCTATTGTACTTCTATGCTTATTTTTCTGATTGTTTTTCATGTTTTTTATGTGGTGTGCAATAAATTAAGTGTTATCTATCTATATGTCTGTATTAGCTGATTTGGACATACCGGACGAATAAAAATAAATAAATAAATAAATAATGCTGGACAGTGCACACAACATTATCTAGCTCCAAGCTAAGCAGAGCTTGTGTTATGGGTGCTATAGACAACTGATATACTTAATACGATACATTAACATAGATAGATATTTTTTATTATATACTAGCGACTCGCCCCGGCTTCGCACGGGTAGCCCCCGGTGAACCCCGCCCCCCCCGTCCTACCCCTCCCACTATGTCCTATCTCCTGGTTCTAAGCTACCTCCCAACCAATTTTCAGCCAAATCGGTTCACCCATTCTTGAGTTATAAGTGGTGTAAATAAAACGATTTGAAAAAAAAAAAAAACGTATAAACCTCACGGAGCCCGAGACCTTTCCAACGAATGCAAAACCGTGGAAATCAGTTCGTGCGTTCTGGAGTTATAGCGTCAGGAAGGAAAACCCGACTTATTTTTATATATTAGAATAGAAAATACCCAGACCACCCTGAACAAATATCTGTAGATCGCACAAATATTTGTACCGAGGCGAGAATCGAACCCGCAACCTCCTGCGTCGCAGGCGAACGTTCGCCCGCGGCGCCACAGAGGTCGTCGAAAAGGTACCTAGTTGTAAGTATTTGGGTTCAGCCGGTTTCTAAGCGACATACCTAATTGAATATCAGTGGTAGCATCCCGAGCAACTATAGGGCCAATAGGGTAGAGTCTTACAGCTTCCTTAATGGCTGCCTCCAGGTATATCAGTTTAGAAAGATGTTCCCGCGTCACTGCCTCTTCTTCGCCGAGGACGTCTATGACTCTGCAAGTATGTAAGCAAGAAAGTAAAAAAGGTAAAAAAAAAGGTAAAGTAAAGGAAGTAAAGTACAATAAAGTAAAAGAAGTAATAAATATAATTCTTTTCGAAAAAAAAAACAACTACAAAGCTAGTAATATTTCCCCAATACAGATTTTATAATATACTAGCAGCGCCCCGCGGTTTCACCCGCGTAAGTCTCGATCCCGTGGGAATATCGGGATAAAAATGTGCATATGTGTTATTCCGGGAGTCCAGTTATCCCCATTCCAAATTTCATCCAAATCCATCCAGCCGTTTCAGCGTGAAGAAGTAAGAAACACACTAACACACAAACTTTCGCATTTATAATATTAGTGTGATTATTTATCGGAACGGTGTGCTGATCACAACGAGCCTAAACACGGCCAGTCTACTGTTATCCATCGAGGAGTTCCGTCTCCATCATCAGATCAGCTCGCTGTCACCATTATATTGTATTGTCATCGCAACTTGACAGGTATGCCAAAATTCAGCTCAATTGGATATCGGAAAGTCACCCTTATCGCCACCCATGAAATGGAACTTATCATTGAGTAGTTCCAATGGCCATCTCATCAGTTCCACTTCATTAAATCTAACTGCTTCCACGTTAGCGTTTCGTGATTTCAGTTTCTGCCTGTTATATTTAAATTTACCATCAACAGACACCAACATCAGCACCTTAAAATTACATACATTGGATGCAGGCTCGCACACTAGCCTGAATTCAAATGTATGTGAGATACTTGGCGGCGACTAGTCTCCGAGACTTGCAGGATACTTGAATCGCCTGTGCGTATCGTAATGGGAGAAGGGCTTTAGATAATTTTAAGCTGCTGATGTTGATGTCTGTTAATGGTAAATTTAAATATAACAGGCAGAATCTGAAATCACGAAACGCTAACGTGGAAGAAGTTGGATTTGGTGAAGTGGAACTGATGAGATGGCCATCGGAACTACGCAATGATAATCTCGCACACTAGCCTGCATTTAAATGTATGTGAGATACTTGGCGGCGACTAGTCTCCGAGACTTGCAGGACACCTTCAGGATACTTGAATCGCCTGTGCGTATCGTAATGGGAGAAGGGCCTGAAAGGACTCTCAGTAGGAAGGTACTCACTCTTGATAAACCCTGTTTTGAACAACGGCATCGGATCCGATACATATTAAGGTGAACAGCAGCTCATAGGTGCTCGTATCGAAGGCAGCAAGCAGGACATTGTCGCAGAGACATCTGAGCTGGTGGTCCGTGAAAACACTGCCTTCTGGAGTTACGCTGTTCTCAAATATTATTTGCAGGAAACAGCGAATTTCTTCTGCAAAAAAGGTAACCAAGTTTTAATCCCGACTAAGGGGTGTTACACTACCTACCTACTCATAAGTTTAAGGTGGCGTCTAACGCAAAATTACTAATCCTAGATTAGATTTTTAATATACATTTATTTACAGAAAGAATAATATAAGGTATGTACAAAATACATATGAAACAGTTGTGCTACCTGAAGACCGCTACAAGCGATCTAAAGGTAGCTCAACTGATCTAAATCACTACCAGACGGAAGCGTCCCTAAGATGCTGATTTTTAATTGACTAAATGAAGTACAATATTCAAATAAAAATATGCATGGATACCTACTACATTATAATACCGAGGGATCACTTAGACAGAAACACGATAGGACAAAATTTACTCGATAACAAAAAAAACACACCTCTAACTTTTGGCTAGATTCGATTGTTTGTCAATATGGTACAATCAGAATAATGGGTAAAAAATTGGAAAAATCAAATCCATGCAAAACAGGAGGGTGTTTTTTAAAATTATCCATATTTCACGAGATATTCAATAAAAAACGCTTTTTCGAGCGGCGCGTGGCGTTTTTTTTGTATGAAGAATTCTGCCTGGCGGGAGGCTATTTTGTGTCTGTCTGTCTGTATGTATGTCTGTATGCATTATTATAGTGTAGGTGAACATCCTGAATGTGGGTTGCATAATCTTCAAACTCGGCGCCGAAGCTCAATACGTTGTTATCAGTTACGTTATCTATTGTATAAATAAATATTACTAGCGAGCGAGCCGACGTCCGTCAGTATCTTGTTGAACAGATCTGATGCATTTGATGCAATGTATCAGATGTACCGGTCAGATACTGTCTGAGTCGGCAACACTGCATGCAGTTGAGCCAACTATCAAGATCTACCTCTCCCAAATAAGCGAGAGAACATCAGGAGATGATGTATTCCAGTTCGTGAAGGAGAGGTGCCAGGGCCGGATTCAGGGGGCGGAGATTCGACTGTCTCTTCAGCGCCTGCAGAATAACAGGGCCACTGACTTCAAGTCATATGCTCTCCAGGTCCAGGCGAAGTACAGGGATGTGCTCCTAGATCCGGAGTTCTGGCCAGCTGGCATTGTTTACCGACGCTTAGGGAAGCGTTTTCGAAACAAAATCCCCTTGTCCTTAAGTGATAGTTTTAAGTATATCTTTATCTTTATATGTATGTTAGTTGTAAGGTATATATACTATGGGCCTTTGTCTAGGTACAATGTACATTTTTGACTGTTGCCTGAAATAAATAAATGAATTGAATTGATTTGAATTGAATGTATCAAAATGTATCAATTCAAAATGCATACGTTTAGAGTTAATTAGTTCAAAATATATTAATTTAATAAACCTACCTAATGGTAATAAAATATAATTAAATTTTAAATCTCTTATGTCTCTTTTTTTAGGTTGAAATGCTTAGTCACAATGTGACGAAGAGGACAATGCCATCGGGGAAGCGAAGGTTTGTCAGCCTTACTCCATAAACTTTGATGCCCCTATGTTCCCAGACTGTCGCAAGATTTCTAAAAACCTGTTCTATTCTGTGCTTGTGAAGAGCTTTGGGGATAAAGGGTCGCCCTGTTTGACTCCTTTTTCTATTGCAAAGGATGAACCAGAGATTTGTATTTTCATAGCCTATTGAGCTGTACTATTGAGAACGATGAGTTTTGTTCGATGAGTTTGATGTAAATAGGTTCACTATTTTTAAATTGGAGTACGTTGAATATGGAAGAGAGAGAGAGAGAGAGAGAAAGTGATGCTATCGAATGCTTTTGAATAGTCAACGAATGCTATATATAAGGGAATGTTATAATTTCTAGGTTCTTTTCTAAGCAACTGCTTTACTGTGTGGAGGTGATCTGTAGTTGAGAGTCCGACGCGGAATCCTCGGGAGGTTGCTCTTAATCTAACTAGTTAGATATCCAAACTTCAATTATTTTAATTTCATAAAAGCTTTGTAGACGTGGGAGACAAGACTTATGGGTCTGTAGTTGTTGATAGCCGACTTGTCTCCTTTTTTGTTCAGCAGAATTACATTGGAATTGGAATGGCAAGTATAAGCTTTCGTTATGTTATTTCGTTTGTTATGTTCTGTTTTACTGTTTTTGTGTTTGGAAGCTTTTCTGTAAATATAATACTATTTAAAATATTAGTAACGTGAGGTAAAAAGGTGGGTTCGCCTATTTTCGGTGCTTCTGTGCTAATACTGACGTCGTCGGGTACTCTGTTATACTTCATTTTGAGAAGCGCAATGGACTTCGTATCTTGTTATTGGTAGGATAGTACCCGAACAACAGTTACTTTACGTATTAGAGCTTTCTTATTTCCCGGGGTCAGAATAAATACGCCAATAGAACTTGATGCAAATATCCAGGATCTTTTCGCGTCTCTGGTGTTTCTTGCCTATTTCGTCTTAAAGACTAGTTTCCACGATAACTTTTTAAAACTATCATGGTTAGCTAACTTGCGGCTTGCGGTTCGTCTTAGAATATCTTGACGAGTGAACCGTAACGCTACAGTTTATACATACTGTTATCTAGAAACGGGATATTGACCATGATTTTTGATTGTTCCCGATATTTCAGCACAGTTGCATGTGCGATATGCCATGATGCTTACTCGCAAAGACTAGTTAAGTAGTTCTCCCGTGATCATGGCGCATGCAATTATCCAAGATTTTCCATGGGATATGCCTTGTGCTTTGCTATTTTAAGTGAAAGATTGCTTTCTAAAGCTATCTAAACTGTCCTTTCTTTAAACATCATAATGTTGCCTGATTCTTCTAGGTCTGGTTGCGTTGGAACAGGAGTAACTGTAAATTTATTTTTTAAGACGATTCAAAATGATCCTTGTGATTTCAATGAATAAAATACTTTTGACTTTGACTTTGGCTTTAATGGTCTTTCTTGTAGACTTAAATAAAAATAATTTTAATAAATATTACCGTTTTTGTTTCTTTTATCCTCATTTTTCAATCGCTGCAAATATAATGATTTTTGAATCTTAACCATCTGAAAATAAGAGTTTCCTTTTAATTAGGCATGTACTTTCGGTTTGTAGTCGCCACTTGAGAATCTCAAACGGTTATCAGTTCTGCGAACTAGGTATATGGCCTGCCCATTGCCACTTCAGTTGCTAATTCTGTTGACGACGTTTGGATAAAGAGGAAGGCCCCTCGATGGAGTTAAGACAAGTTTTTTTTGTCGGTGTCGATACCATCCCAACAGTTCATGAATTAATGAATGATGAAAATTATTGACGCTTGCATGAGTGGCTACGGGTCACCCAGTGCCGGCACGGCACGGCACGGCATGGCAGGTTGTGCCGTGGCATCCCGCGGCGTTCTGTGACATGCCGTGGCATCCAGCTGAAAGCCCAGCCAACCTTATTTCAACTAGCTTAGCAATCATAATTCCTCGACATAAAGTGACCCATACGTCTCGCGGGATGCAATGGCGCGCGGCAACCCGTGGAATGAAACGGCATGGCACGTCATGCCGCAGCATCCCGCGGCGCGTCGCGTCATTTCGCGGCATCGTGGTATCGAAATAAAGTAACATGAATTCTAAACTCATTTAAATAACATTCAAAATAACTTGATTAGTAATAAAATCATTTGCCATGCCATGCCGTGCCACTTAGTCAGTGCGGCGCACTTTGTTTGCTAAGTAATCAATGTGATTAGATGTCATATTTCGTAAGATTGTCCTAGTTTAAATATGATTTCAAAATAGTTTATAGGTACAGTGGTGGAATGAAAATGTTCGTCACCTTAGGGCCTATTTTTGGTTGTTCAATGCAAAAAGCATAGGTACTGCTTTACCGACATAGTATTGCATTGGTACTGTTTTACCGACACAGTATTGTCAATATTACGAAAATAACTTTCAGTTACCATGACAACGGATTAGCGGCGATTGAATGACAGACAGTCTACGAATAAAATGACAAAACTTCTGGCTAACTCAATAAAAAACTGGCCAAGTGCGCATCGGACCTCGCGCATTCAGGTTTCCGTTGTAGAAACTATTATATAATTTGTGGTTCCGTAACAAATGTAGAAGTTATAAATTGCCTAAGTTTAGTTAATCCACACGCAAAATTAAATCTGTTTGTAATAGAAATATGAGATAATTCACAAAATGTTTCTAATTTCTAAAATATTATAATTTTTTGGTAAAATATTCACAATAAGTATGTAGAATATTTAAAAAAATCTAGTTCCTGGTTTAAATGGAAATTAAATTGAACTTAGTAACAAAAATACAGTCTTATTCTACTTAATAAGCTCTAAAACTATACTCCACATGCCAGGGTACGACAGATTTATTTTTCCCTCCCCACTTTAACTTGTACGGGAACCATACTTCAAAATAATTTTTGGGTTTTGGTCAGTAAGATACATAAATACTTAGTACAAATATGAAGACTTCAATGGCTTAGCCGCTATAGACCCGTGCGATAGAGAGACGGACAGATGGATGAGCGAGAGCAATTGGCTTCGTTTGGCCCCTTTGGGTACGGAACCCTAAAAAAGTCGTTAAAACTTATACAAGCAACTGATCAAAGGTGTGCAATTTTGATCTTTATAATTAACATTTAAGTTATAGTTTTCTATACAGCAGTCTGCTACGTAGAATAGTTGGAAAAGGTAATATGTGCTTGCGGCAAGCTAAGGGGATTACTTTGAAAACTGACGAACGTTTTCATTCCGCCACTGTACCTACATGTGTGGTGCGTCGTGCATCCTGTTGTTGCTGGTATTATGCCGATGTATTAGATAGGTACATAATGTTTACTTTACCGATATAATGTAACGATATCGTTCACTTTACAGTCCAATGTGGAAGCGCCCGATGTTGTAAAAGTGACAACAGGATTATGCCAGGGTATGGGCAGCAGCACAAGCACATACCTTAACCTGAGTATTAAACACCAGTACTACGATCACCAATCCCCTGCCAAGCTTGATGATTAGGGCAAATCCCCGGTACCTACTTTATACGTGGCCTAGTTCAGCAGTGGATGTCTTACCGACTGCTGAAGATGTACTTTTGTTATCATAGTAGATTATGCACTATGGGAATAAAGTTTATGCACTATGGGAATAAAGTTTACTCTAGCGTGTAAACTCTAGAGTTATATAGAGTCCTGAGTGAAGCGATATTGGTTCCCTATTTGGTTCAGCTGTTCAAGCTGCCCAAGACGAAGACAGGCTTTATCCCAGAGGAGCATACTATACTTATCATACCTTCTGCGAGACAATAAAAATTCACTGAAAATCACAGCATCGAACACCGTCATTTGTTTCACATTCTTTGAAATTGAGTTCTGCGTACAGTATTATTTTTTCTGTGGTTCTGCTTATGGTGGCCAGTTCGATTTTCGAACAACCCTCTTTACAATGCCAGATTTACTTAGAGTTTTCCACGAGTTTCCACACGAATTTGACGGTCCAAATTCAAATCACTTTATTCCCTAGGGAGTTTCATACAACTTTATATAAGAGAAAATGCTTTACTTTACGTTGAGGTTGCATGATATGTAAGTGGACATTGTCGAGCGGGTGGTGAGAACAAGTATTTACAGACCTTTGCTGAAATCTCATGAATGACTCCTAGAGACTGATCCTGTTCCTTCTTCAGGCTTGAACGGTTAAATATCGTATCAAAAATCAGCCATTGCTTTTGTAGCCTTATAGTGACTATCTCAAATACTCTGTGAAGAGCTTTCACATATTCATCGGTGACGAAGTTTTCGTCATCTGCACGCATTCCCATTGTCGTTTCTGAAATTAAATTCTATGCTTTACTTCAAATTTATCTATCTATTTATTTATTTTTCTATTTATTTATCTATTTTTTTTTTTTTTTTTTTTTTTTTTTTATTCTAATGTAACGCTTTTTTTTTTTGCAATGATAGCCCTGTGTTTCACGATCTTACGTGTTGGTAAGTGACGATGCGGCCGAAGATGGAGCACAAAGGTCTAGAAGGCACCTTTTCACTCTAGCCTTGAAGAGACCCAGATTATAGTTTTCAGGAAAGACAGACGACGGTAGTGTATTCCACTCCTTAGCAGTTCTCATACGGTAGTTATTACTAACGGATGGCGCAAAAGTAATGACCCCATTTGGTTCAGCTGCAACTTCTTTTCTAAATTAGAAACCTATGATTAGTTTTTAGGGTTCCGTAGGTACCCAAAGGGTAAAACGGGACCCTATTACCAACACTCCGCTGTCCGTCTGTCCGTCTGTCACCAGGCTGGTTATCTCATGAAACGTGCTAGAAATTTTCACAGATGATGTAGGTATTTCAGTTGCCGCTATAACCAAATATACTAAAAAACTGAATAAATAACATATTTAAGGGGGCTCCCATACAACAAACGTATGGAACCCTTCGTGCGCGAGTCCGACTCGCACTTGGCCCGTTTTTTTGTATCGTCCATCTTCAGTGTCAGCCTCGCTGATAGTTTTTATTTTAATTTGATTGACTTGATTAATCTTGATTCTGGATTGGTAGTGAGCATGGTAACCTAACGGTTCAATAGTGCAACTCAGAATCCAACGATACCGGGTTCGATCCTAGGCTCCGCACCAATGACTTTTCTAAGTTATGTGCGGATTTCCATCGCTTTGTGCTTCGGAGGGCACGTTAAGCTGTCGGTCCCGGCTGTTATTGATTAATAGCAGTCGATAAGCCATGTCAGAGGCCCTCGGGCGGCTTGACAAACTCCGACACCAGAGGCCAGCACTACCTCATACGAAAAGAAACGAAACGATTCTGGATTTGATCGCCAAGTGTGCGTTAGTTTTTGTATCTACTTCTATCCAAATCATTGCTATGTGTACTTACGACATGTGGTCTCCAAAACACTTCTAGTGACGTCATGAGTGACATCTACGTATCCCACACCTACTTTCTTGCTCAGCGTATTGTCGAGACGAATGGCTTGGTTGTTGAATACTTTTAGATAGCTGTCTAGAATCGGTTGCTTGAAAGCAAGGTCCAAAATACGTCGGTTTCGTTTCCATACAACACCTGAAAATATAGTGACTTCACCAAGGAAACTAAAACTTTGTCACCGATGTATAAGAATAAGAATACGACCTCTGTGGCGCGGCGGGCGAAGCTCGGCCTGCGACGCAGGAGGTTGCGGGTTCGATTCCCGCACTCGGAACAAATATTTGTGCGATCGCAGATATTTTTTCAGGGTGTTCTGGGTATTTTCTATGTATAATAAAAAATATCTATCTATGTAATATATTATATTAAGTATATCAGTTATCTAGGACCCATAACACAAGCTCTGCTTAGCTTGGGGCTAGATAATGTTGTGTGAACTGTCCAGCATTATTTATTTAATTTATTTATTTATTTATTTAATAAGAATAATTTTATTTGGCAAAAACTAAAAAACAGTTGTATACTTACAAACTTAGAAATACAGATGCAACTCAGGTGGTATAAATTATATGATTAGAATTTAACAAGCAAACAAACAAAAAAATAAGGTAGATAACTAAAGTATACAGTTCGAGGAGACCATTACCTCCCGTGATAGTTTTTTTTTTTTTTTTTAACTTTGATAGACCTTTGTTTGACCATGATCTCACCTGTTGGTAAGTGACGATGAGGCCGAAGATGGAGTACAAAGGTCTAGAAGGCACACATTCACTCTAGCCTTGAAGAGACCCAGATTATAGTTTTCAGGAAAGACAGACGACGGTAGTGTATTCCACTCCTTAGCAGTTCGCATTATAAAGGTAGAACCGAAACGTTTTGTGCGAATAGAAGGTATACCAATGAGGTAGGGATGGTACTGAGCCGTACGCCTGCTCGTCCTATGATGAAAAGGAGATGGTGGGATCAGATCGTGCAGTTTCTGGGAGCATTCCCCGAAATGTAACCTATAAAAGATTGAAAGGCATGCAACCTTACGGCGGTGCTCGAGACTCTGGATCTTTGAAACTGTGTTACGGCGAGGTAATGATTCTCGTCCCATACAAATACGGCTTATTATTGAATGTCCGGTTAAACCGAACAATAAAACCGAGCGAATCAGTTCCATTGTCAAGCTCGGTAGCTGAACGTAAAACAACTCCACAAGTTTAGTAACGCAGTATATGTTCGCAGAACAGACAAATCATATTGAATAGGTACTATGGATAATTTACAAAAATTAAAGCTTATTATTAGATAGTTGAAATACGTTATTGTATTATAGAACACAACATCTTGGTACCATAATAATAGAACAATTTTAGCTTTCGTAACTCAGCTTATTTAATGTTTATTTTAGTATTTGCAGAAAATTGTCGGTCTTTTGATAGTCAAAATTGAGTAGAAATACTTCAAGTGTTTTAACGCATACATATTTAGTTTTATCGTATAGTTGAACCTCCTTGTTAATATATGTCGACGAATATGTGACGACCTCTGTGGCGCGGCGGGCGAAGCTTGGCCTGCGACGCAGGAGGTTGCGGGTTCGATTCCCGCCTCGGAACAAATATTTGTGCGATCGCAGATATTTGTTCAGGGTGTTCTGGGTATTTTCTATGTATAATAAAAAACATCTAACTATGTAATATATTGTATTAAGTATATCAGTTATCTAGTACCCATAACACAAGCTCTGCTTAGCTTGGGGCTAGATAATGTTGTGTGAACTGTCCAGCAATTTTTATTATTTATTTATTTATTTATGTGAAAGCTCTTCACAGAGTAGGTATTTGAGATACGGTATAATTTAGACGGTCACCAAAAATATTTTTAAGACTAAGCCTAGGCACCAAATACAATAAACACCGCCCAAAAAAGTACTAAACGGTTACCAAAATGCATAAATGGTCACCAAATTACGAAGGATTAACGGTCACCAAATTCTGTTAGGTTAGGTTAGGATAAATATATAATATATTTAAAAAAAAAGTGTATTTGTTAAGTGTATTTTAAAGGCGTCCATAAGAGGCTGTCCAGGATTATTTATTTATTTTATTTATTTATTTTACTATATATTTTTATGGCAGTCAATAATACGAAAAAAAAAGATTTATTTCATAATATTTTAGAAAACGTAATTTGGTGACCATATATCCATTCTGGTAAACGTTTAGTACTTTTTTTGGGGGTATTTAAGCACAAGCCTTTGAGATAGTTACTATAAGGATGCAAAAGCAATGGCTGATATTTGATACGATATAGAAAGAAAGAAAGAAAGAAAGAAAGAAAGGTATTTATTTTGACCAAAAAAAAATATTAAAAAGGTTTTTTTTTTTTTTTTTTTTTTTTTTTTTCGATATGTAATCGATCAAGCCTGAAGATGGAACAGGACTAGTCTCTACAAGTCATTCATGAGATTTCAGCAAAGTCACTGACCTAGGCCCTGTCTGAAAACCAGCGCTGCACTAAACCTAGGTTTGGTGCAGCTTATCCTGAGACAGGGACCTATTTGACCCCACACAACACACTTCGATGCCTTCCTAAGTTCCCACATAACAATCTTCTTTCTACTACCTACCAGTTTTTATTTTTATTTCATTTTATGTTTGTAGGATATTTAATTTTGTGCTTAGTACCTACTTGTTTTTATTTTTATTTCATTTTATGTTTGTAGGATATTTAATTTTGTGCTTAGTACCTACTTGTTTTTATTTTTATTTCATTTTATGTTTGTAGGATATTTAATTTTGTGCTTAGTACCTACTTGTTTTTATTTTTATTTAATTTTATGTTTGTAGGATATTTAATTTTGTGCTTAGTACCTACTTGTTTTTATTTTTATTTAATTTTATGTTTGTAGGATATTTAATTTTGTGCTTAGTACCTACTTGTTTTTATTTTTATTTAATTTTATGTTTGTAGGATATTTAATTTTGTCCTTAGTACCTACTTGTTTTTATTTTTATTTAATTTTATGTTTGTAGGATATTTAATTTTGTGCTTAGTACCTACTTGTTTTTATTTTTATTTAATTTTATGTTTGTAGGATATTTAATTTTGTCCTTAGTACCTACTTGTTTTTATTTTTATTTAATTTTATGTTTGTAGGATATTTAATTTTGTCCTTAGTACCTACTTGTTTTTATTTTTATTTCATTTTATGTTTGTAGGATATTTAATTTTGTGCTTAGTACCTACTTGTTTTTATTTTTATTTAATTTTATGTTTGTAGGATATTTAATTTTGTGCTTAGTACCTACTTGTTTTTATTTTTATTTAATTTTATGTTTGTAGGATATTTAATTTTGTGCTTAGTACCTACTTGTTTTTATTTTTATTTAATTTTATGTTTGTAGGATATTTAATTTTGTCCTTAGTACCTACTTGTTTTTATTTTTATTTAATTTTATGTTTGTAGGATATTTAATTTTGTCCTTAGTACCTACTTGTTTTTATTTTTATTTAATTTTATGTTTGTAGGATATTTAATTTTGAGCTTAGTACCTACTTGTTTTTATTTTTATTTAATTTTATGTTTGTAGGATATTTAATTTTGTCCTTAGTACCTACTTGTTTTTATTTTTATTTAATTTTATGTTTGTAGGATATTTAATTTTGTCCTTAGTACCTACTTGTTTTTATTTTTATTTCATTTTATGTTTGTAGGATATTTAATTTTGTCCTTAGTACCTACTTGTTTTTTTTTAAACCATGTTTGTTGCTCTGTTTCGTCTGTATTTAGTCCGCCGTTTTCTCGTGGTCCTACTATTTTGTCCTACTAGTAGGACCACGAGGGAGACCAGTTTATCTTCGTCTTACTATAAAAATAATAAAAAATACTACCACCTGTAGATAGATTCGCATTGGAACGAGAATTGGTAATATTATAAGGAGATTCAAATGGATCCTTGTGATTTCAGTAAATATAATAAAACAAAAAATACTAAAAAAAATGCTGGACAGTTCAATACAACATTATCTAGCCCCAAGCTAAGTAGAGCTTGTGTTATGGGTACTAGATAACTGATATAATTAATACAATATCTAACATAGATAGGCATTTTTTATTATACATAGAAAATACCCAGAACACCCTGAACAAATATCTGTGATCGCAAAAATATTTGTTCCGAGGCGGGAATCGAACCCGCAACCTCCGGCGTCGCAGGCAAACGTTCGTCCGCCCCGCCACAGAGGTCGTCCATTTTCGATTTCTGTACATATAATACTTATGAATGATTACCTTCAGCGGAAACCAGAGTGTCTCCGAACAGAGGCTCGATGTACTTATAAACGAACATTTTCTCCAAACACTTCGTCAGCACTGTTGTACCTTCTTCTGGCTTTGCTATTACTGAAAATAATGAAGAAATATTATTTTACACACATTTCAAGTTTTGTCAAGTCACTGTTTCCTAATTCTATAACTAGCAAATTGGTATTGGCCGGTTTTTTAATACGGTTTGTTTTTTTCCTATCAATCAATGGTGCAAACATAACTAACTAGTAACGTCTGCACCATTAATTGTGCAAACGTAACTAACCAGTTACGTTTGCACCATTAATGGGGCAAATTAATGGTGCAAACGTAACCGGGGGATTGAATCTGCAATTTTTGAAATAAACGTCGTAATTTTTATTATATTACATTTAACTTACCTTATCTTAATATTAGTTGTTATTTATTTCTATTCAGTATTTTTGTTATCATCATTAGGTAAGTTATTTCCAATAAGTCGTCAACTTACTTTGTAAAATGTATTTTTTTTAATATATCTATCTGCGGAAACTTGTAATTAGCCGTCAAAAAACATGTACTTCAGACATGTTCTATATATTTTATCTGAATTTATGTAAGCCTAGCAGTTATAAGTTTCTCCAAAATTTTGAAATTAAATATATGTGTTTTTTCGGGTTATTTCAGGTAATTTTGGTGGCATTTTAACCGGTGTAACTTAGATAAATATCACGTGTGTGGTGTAGTTAAATATAAGTGTATTGCGCGTTTTTTTGAAATGGTGTTATTTCCTGAAAATACTTGGTTTTTCTGCCACCATTTAAACTGGGTTATTACTTGACCGAGAAATAACGTCAATTCTTGACATGACTTGATTCTTGACGACTTGACTAATTTCATAACGGAGATCTAATCTGGCATTTTTGAAAGAAACGTCGTCATTTTTATTTTATTACATTTTTATGTGTTTTTTCGAGTTATTTCGTGTAATTTTAGTGGCATTTTATCCGGTGTAACTTGGATAAATGGCACATGTGTGATGTAGTGAAATTTAAGTGTATTGCGTGTCTTTTGGAAGTGGTGTATTTTTCCCCGTAAAAACTCAGTTTTTTCTGCCACTGATTAAACTGGGTTTTGACTTGTCTGAGACTCTTGACGACTTGACTATAAAAATATATGAATATATCACTTGACATTGGCTAAATTGTTGCAAATAACGCACAGAAGCCATTACCTAAGATAAGAAGAAGTAAGGACTAATTAGATCTAGAATGTACGCAGCGAAAGTTCTAAGTCTATGAATTCGCGCCTCAAGGGTGAGCAATTGTTTGGCATTCTTCAGAAGCCATTAGAAGCCAGAAGAAGAAGATGTAGCAAATAGAGTTTCGCTTGTGGCTCGAAAATCAAATTTGATTTTGTTTATGCTCATCACAGCTCTTCAACATATCTTGATATATCGAAACCGGATTTTGTGAAAATTAGGAGAACTGCATGTTTTGATTGAAAGTAAATAAATATTTACAAAAAAAAAAAAATAGTTTAGCTACGAATGTCATTCAATTAATTAAACTTTTTTTTTTTCATTGACATTTCGTAGTTAAACAATGATATTTATGTGACAGTATTTTACCTAACCTAACCCAATGATCCTTGTTGATTGAATATATAAATGAAGTAATAATATGAAATAGGTATTATGATTCTAAATTTATATATATTTATGATGTTTTTTGTGCTGTTAGTATTCCTAAAATAAAAAAAATAAAAAAATATGATAAAAATGGATTGGTATCTATATTGCAGGTAGATACATTAAATTCCCAAACAATGGTAGAGTCTGCGGAATGTTATTTTCTGAAGATTTTTCAGTTGTTCTGCGAATTTCTGCCACTTTCTTTGAACTACATCAGGAAGAGGATCATCCCATGACACCTTCATTTGCCACAGCTCCTCCATCAATACTTTAGCAGCAAAAACTACTGGCGCAATCCAACCTAAGGGATCATAGATTCTAGCTATGACAGAGAGTATTCTCCGTTTCGTAGGCCAGAAGTCAGCTATAGAGAATACACAGGAAAACTGGTCCACTTTGGGATCCCATTTGATTCCCAGTACTTTTATAGAACCGTCTTTTTCTTCGAATGTCTTGGTCATCTGACAGTGTTCTGACTGAATGTCTTCCAAACCATCGAGACTATTACTGTTCCACTTGCGCAACTCAAATTTACCAAGCCATTCCTTTAATTATCTAGTTTGTACTTACTATACAGCTTCTTCCAACCAATGTAAAGCACAGAAATTCCTCCATTATCGATACTGTGCGTACTCAAATCTTTAACTATAGAAAAAATATCTGGAAAATAAACAGATTTATATAAATAAAAAAACCACCCAAGTGTGAATCGGACTCGCGCACGAAGGTTTCCGTACCATTAACTATAAAAAAAAGGAAAAAAAAAACAAGTTTACAAAAAAATAAAGTAAAAATTACACGCAAAAAGTGGATGGATGGGTGACATCCAAAAACTGACCTCGCAGATCATTGCTTTACCTACATTAGGAAAAATCACGTTTGTTGTTGACCCTTAAATATTTATTTTATTCTATTTTTTTAATTTGTTGTTATAGCGGCAACAGAAATACATCTGTGAAAATTTCACTGTATAACTATCACGGGTCATAAGATACAGCCTGGTGACAAACGGACAGACAAACAGACAGACCGACAGACGGACAGCGGAGCCTTAGTAATAGAGTCCCGTTTTACCCTTTGGGTACGGAACCCTAAAAACTAGAGATTTTATTATTTGTAACCTGCTAATGACTAAAATCACCATAATGTTACTTACCTTTACGTATAAAAAGTAATCCATGACCTATGACTGGCAACCCCCCAGGAAACACAATCGCACCGTTACCGCATGAACCACTCTTTAATAAATATAACATTAAGATTACAAACACTGTCCCTAATATCAGAGAAAACATTATATCAAATACAATTAAGGACGCGAACGTACGGAGGAGTGGACACTACTGATCGTAGACTAGGTACCTAATAAGGTAAACAGCTACGAGTAGGTATCTATGCATACGATTTAAACAGCTAGGAGTATCTATTATGCATACGTTTGTCGCTTGAATTTCACCCATGACATGTTTTAAACATACCTAACAGTAATTTTGAAATCGTACGTACGATCATAGACTAACTAAACACAATAGACTGCCAATCTCATACAAGAAAAGGTGACTCAAAATATGACAAATTCCAGGCTATTTCTAGATGGCGCTGGCAAGTAGCCTGGGAATCATTCAACCAGCATTTTAAACCAATTACCTAAACTCTTTTAATTCTTTAAAAATAAACATTTATATTTATATTTTATTTTTTAATTATGAAACTATGGTCGATCTATTCGAATTTAAAGCATTACAATCGAATTTAAATGTAACCCAAAAATTTAGTTCCGGCGGGACTCGAACCCGCAACCTTGCCTGTGATCGGCGATGCCTTTACCAATTCGGCCATAGAACGAGCTATGACTCTGAAGACGAAATTTGTGGGCACTATCAACTCGGCTATAGCGCCGATGGCAAAGG
Organism: Operophtera brumata; assembly: GCA_932527175.1. Taxonomy (NCBI): domain Eukaryota; kingdom Metazoa; phylum Arthropoda; class Insecta; order Lepidoptera; family Geometridae; genus Operophtera; species Operophtera brumata. Next base: position 3,065,335 of record OW052226.1, read on the forward strand.
ACAGGCGAGGTTGCGGGTTCGAGTCCCACTGGAACGACATTTATTGAAATTTAATGTTATCCATTAAGTGTGGTTTACACTTGAAAAATAATAAACTATGCATTACAATCGTTTATAGCAGATTTAGACACTCGGCGACATCTAGCGTCATTGTAGGCAATCATTTATTGATGCACGTTTTCTTGTATGAGATTGGCAGTTCATGTGTTTAGTTAGTCTATGGTACTATCACCAACGTAAGTCCCTGACGTCTTTTCTTTGATTAGGTCATCCAGGATTGGGTAAAAAAAGCCTTAGGTACTACATATTACATACTATTTTCATACTACATTTTTACAAATATCAATTAATACAACTAAATCATAAAATTAATATAACCTTCATTACTTATTAATTTAAATTATTTTTAATGACATTTCGCAATTTCTAAGTACAGCTCGTTCACCGTAAGAGCCAACCGAGGCAGGATGACATCTAACGGGGTGTATATGCCTATGCGTCAACATTATTTTTAACCATCTGCTTGTTCAGTCATTCAGTAGTATAAAAAAAAAAGTTATAAGATTGACGTGTCTCTGTGTGTGTGTGTGTGTGTGTCTGTCTGTGACATCGTAGCTCCCGAACGGATGAACCGATTTAGTTTTGGTTTTGTTGGAAAGGTGAATTTGTTGGGAGTTTTCTTAGCTATGTTTGATCAAAATCGGTTCAGCCGTTTCATTGAATTGAGGGTTTTTTGTATTAAAAAAAAAATAATTAACTTGTACTGGTATTGATTTCCGGCAGCACATAGTATATAGGTATATAGGTAGATAGTAGGGATGGGCCGAACATGGGTTTCACCGAATACGAACATTTGGCCAAATGTTCGTAAAAACTTTTACTATATCACAGAATAAATAATAGTACAAGACTATATTTTATTTGAATAGTCATTTTTGTTTATTTTTTTTGCTTGGTGTAATTGTTGAGTACCTAAAAATGAGTGGAAGGAGATCGCAAAAAAAACTTGCTTAATTTCTTACAATAAAAACTTGATTTCTGATTTTAATAATTTATTTTATTATAAAGTTATCACTGATGCCCAAAAAAGCTGCATACCTATATGTTGTTTTATATAACCATCTTTTTTACATGCTGTTATTGGAAATAAAGTTACAGTGTAGACAAAAACATAAAGCATCACTGTAAATTACTTACCTACCTCATAAAAATAATACATTTAACACTCAACTCATGATAAATCATACACAGCTCAATACAGTAAAAAACTTTGAGTACCACTTTGCCGAACATTCGGCAATATAGCCGAATATTAGGCCGAATACGAATATTCGATAAACCTGCCGAATATGCCGAATACCGAATATAAAACGAATATTCGGTCTATCCCTAGTAGATAGTGCTGTTCTGCGGGCAATACGAACCTATGCATGATGACAGTAAAAAAAAACAGCCAAGTGTGAGTCGAACTCACGCATGAAGGGTTCTGTACCATTATCTATAAAAACGGCCAAAAAAACAAGTTTGTTGAATGGGAGCCCGCATATATATACAAAAGAAAAGTTTTTTTTCGTATTTGTTGTGGCAATAGAAATACATCATCTGTGAAAATTTAAACTGTCTAACTGTCACAGTTTTGAGATACAGCCTGGTGACAGACGGACAGACGGATGCATAGCGGAGTCCTAGTAATAAGGTCCCGTATTACCGTTTGGGTACGGAACCCTAAAAACGAGCGAGCCTTGTAGTCGCATACTTAGAGCATTGCAGGCCTCCGTACCGGTCGCATTGATGTGTTACATCTGACATCTCACCGCCTTGGTAATAGGCAATATGGCTGATAGTAGGTACCTACCAACCTCTCGGAAAAGATGCGCACTTCCGTCCCTTTTCACGAAATCACTCCCACAGATTGCAGGAAAGCGAGAGTAAAGATGTTCACATTAAAAAAACAGAAAAATTATTGCTTTAGCCATAGATCTACAGCGTAGCGAAATTTCTAAGTCTATGGTTTTAGGAATCAAATAAATAAAGAGAATTCCAAAATGCTTCTATATTTTCATATTATGAATGAATGAATGAATGAAAATACTTAATTGCACAACTTACAAACTAGTTACGATAAAAAATAACACACAACAATTAAACAAAAAAGAAATGTACAATGTGTGGTCTTATCGCTAACAATCTCTTCCAGACAACTTTTGGATAGAGAGGAGCTTAACAATAGGGAAGATTGGGTTTACCCATATTTAAAATGAAATGTAGAAGAAAATTGTATTTATAAACTTACACATTATCCTACTCCTACCACAGAATATATACAGTACTCCTACTAATATTATAAACGCGTAAGTTTGTAAGTATGGATGGATGGATGGATGTTTGTTACTATTTCACGTAAAAACTACTGGATGGATTTGGATTAAATTTAGAATGGAGATAACTGGACTCTCGGAATAACACATAGGCACATTATTATCCCGATATTCCCACGGGATCGAGACTTACGCGGGTGAAACCGCGGGGCGCTGCTTGTATAAAATAATGAGAATGAGATTATAAATAAATACAAAATAAAATCCGCCATGTTATGCAAAACGCCAATTGTCACTCTAAAGCTCAAGAAAGTATGTAGGTACCAAACAAAAGTATGTACCAAACAAAAGTATATACCAAACAAACGTATGTACCAAACAAAAGTATGTACCAAACGAAAGTATGTACCAAACAAAAGTATGTACCAAACAAAATAAAAAATTATGAATTAGTTACCTAGGTATAGTGCGCGTCATGGAAAAAGAACGCTGGCGGTCAAGCTTCTACAGGCGTTCTAGCATTCTTTTTACATGACGCGTACTATAATTGTACATTATTTGTAGTAAACTAGGTAGGCACTCATTCAATGCATAGGTATACATCTCTTAAATAAGTAGAAAAGTAAGTAATCTCTTAAAAAGAACGCTGGAACGCCTGAAGAAGCTTGGAACGCCAGCGTTCTTTTACATGACGCGCATTATACTATCTTAGAGCATTGCAGCCTCCGGCAGTTTTGCTTGATGCTTACTACGCTGGCTTTTCTTTGCTAACAAAAGGGTTAGGTTCGTAAGGACTAGATTGAATAACGACTATTAAAGCAAAACGAGTGACACCTAAATTAATTATATTTGTTTGGTAAATCCTCTGCTTACCCTCCGGTACGGAGGCCTGCAATGCTCTAAGAACGTAGACGCAGAGAAACTCTAAGAATCTGACTTACGGTGAACTTATTTGGTGAAACTTCTAGGAGTATTCCTCAGAAGCTATTAAAAATAGAGAAGAAGAAGATGAAGTTGACGACCTCTGCGGCACGGCGGGCGAAGCTTTGCCTGCGACGCAGGAGGTTGCGGGTTCGATTCCCGCCTCGGAACAAATATTTATGCGATCTGCAGATGTTTGATCAGGGTGTTCTGGGTATTTTCTATGTATAATAAAAAATATCTATCTATGTGATATATTGTAAATTGATATACAATATATTACAACGGTTAGTTAGACAACGGTTGTCTAGTACCCCTATCACAAGCTCTGCTTAGCTTGGGGCTAGATAATGTTGTGTTAACTGTCCAGAAATATTTATTAATTTATTTATTTTGGTCAACGAATAAGCATTTCCATTCAGCGTGGCAATGCAGCCAGCATTCTGGGCACGCTGCCATCGGGTGACGGCTTGCTGATCTGATAGGTAGGTTTTTATTTTATTTTAGTTTAGTTTTATTGTCTTAGTTTTAGTATTACATTTAATGTTAAATCCGATAATTTTCCCATTTTAAGTTGCTTCTCATAATTATATTTAATAACATTGTTTTATCTATATTACTTCTCTTTTATCGATACTAATATGATAACCAGTCGCTGGCTTCAGCATAACATCTAACTTCAGCACCAGATCTTTGTGGTTAGCCGTGATGCTGTACCGTCGCAGCACGTGAGATAGCGTGGTCTTCATCGACATGTAGGCATAGCTCTTCCCTGAAAACAATTAACCTCTTTTATTATCTCTTGAGCTATAGTTTGCCAGGAAGGAAGGTGGCAATCTTGAAAAGCTGGTGGTCATTGGTAAATGAGAGCTTTTCATTATCGAATAAATAAAAAAAAAGAAGTTCAATTTGGCTCGATAGATGACGCTGACTGAAGTACGCTTGTCAAAATTAACAAATGCATTGTCTGTGCTATTGTGTGATAGTAACAAAATACTACGAAAATATATCACTACGTTGTTGACTTTGACACTTCGCTTTATTTTGAAGCTAGGTTTAAAGCAGCGCCATCTATTAGCGCATGATTTGAAACGTCCGTGAAAACCCCTCATTGGAAGGAAAGATACCGCGGGGACGGAGCCCTGAGCGCTGGAGAACCGGAGACTAAGAGGAAACAGATTTGAAGGTACGAGTGTAACTCAAGTAACAAAATGGCTCTGCCTCAGCATGAGTTGGTTGACAGCAAGCTAGCAACCAACGCTGGTCTTCTACTCCAATATTATAAATGGAAAGATTTGTAATTTTGTGTGTGTGTATGTTTGTAACGAATAAATTCAAAAATTACTGTGCCGATTTCAAAAATTTTTTCTCCATTGGAAAGCTACATTCACTCTGATTGACATAGGCTACTAGGGGAGGGGATAGGAAGGGGGGCTGTTTTTCATCCAGAACCTATCCGTGCGAAGCCGTGACGAGTCGCTAGTCCAATAATAAAAGAGGAAGGATTTGATTGTTTGTTTGTTTGCATTGAATTGGCTCCGAAACCACTGAACCGATTTGAAACATTCTTTCACTGTTGGGAAGCTACACGATCCCCGGGTGACAAAAGCTATATTATTTTTTCAAAAAATTATGGTTCCTTACTAAAGCTCGAGCAATATAACCCAAGGTGTAAAAAAATTACTTAAAATATTCTTAACATCGCGTGCGCTGCAAAAAGTATTGATGTTAGGTACTCGTAGGATAAAACTAATTATTAAGAGGTCAACTTTGTTCGTTTGATTGATTGTTTTTTTTGTAATGGTGTAGTTCAAAAACTACAAAACCGATTTAAAAAAATATTCCAGCAAAATTATCAGCGAGTAACATAGGGTAATAACTTTAGCAGGTTTTTGTATCTGGTGTGTGGATCGATGGGGGGTTGGGAAGGGGGGAGGGTTAGGGGGACGGGAGGGAGAGGGACATCCCGACACTATCCGTGTGAAGCCGGGCGAGTTTTTTTTTTTTTTTTTTTTTTTTAACTATGATTGACCTTTGTTTGACCACGATCTCACCTGTTGGTTATAGTTTTTAGGAAAGACAGACGACGGAAAGTGTATTCCACTCCATAGCAGTTCGCATTATAAAGGTAGAACTGAAACGTTTAGTACGAATAGAGGGTATACTAATGAGGTAAGGGTGGTACCGAGCCGTGCGTCATGCTCGTCCTATGATGAAAAGGAGATGGTGGGAGTTTCTAGTTATTATACCTATAAGGCGTTGTATAGTAAGGCCTATAACAACTCCTTTCTTTAAATCTTACAACACCTTATACATTATGTATAAGGCGTTGTAGTAGTGGTAGGCTTTATTTTGATTATTGAGTTTGTATTTAGTTTCACGCAAGTTTATTTGAGTGTTGGGGCTTTCGTTCGAATGGATTATCTTGATTTGTGTGGGTAGTTACGGCGGCAAAAAGAGTCATTGGGCGTTAACGCTTGTTGGAGGAAGGTCATACGAACGGAACCCCTGTACTCGGATGGATGACGAGACGAGAGTGAAGAAGTTTGTAGAAAGGCTCTCTTGGAAAGTTAATGTATAGATTCGTGTACGTAATCGTGGATTGATTAAACCTATCGAAGATAAATTAAGGTGTTTTACTACAGTCGTAAAAGCTTGGGTAAATTGTTTGATACAGTAACCTGACCTTCTTTTCTTACATATCTATTAAGAAAGGTTGCAGTGTGTGAAATAGGATACGAGACACTAGGAAATTTTGGACCCCTGATGCAAAAAAGACGGGGTGTTATAAGTTTGACGTGTCTGTGTGTCTGTGCGTGTCTGTCTGTGGCATCGTAGCTCCCGAACGGATGAACCGATTTCGTTTTTTTTTGTTTGAAATTTGTATTTGTCGGGTGTGTTCTTAGCTATGTTTGATCAAAATCGGTTCAGCCGTTTCATTGCGTTGAGGGTTTTTTTTTTTTTTATACTACTTGGTTGACCGAACAAGCAAGAGGCCCACCTGATGTTAAGCGGTAACCTCTGCCTATTGAACAGTGCATTACCTCATAGGGCACGTCCACCTAGGACGCACCCTATGTGGCATTGCACTGCGCCCGCCACCCTGAGACATAAAGATGAAAAGTCTCATGTGCCTGTAATTTCACCGGCACCCTTACCCTTCAAACCGGAACACAGCAATGCGAGCACTACTGCTTTGCGGCAGAAATAGGTATGGTGGTAGTACTTCCCCGGACGAACTCTTTCACAAAAAAGCTCTACTACTACTAAATTAATTAATTAATTAATTACTTGTAATACATACATACCTACATAGACATACGCCTTTTTCTCCGAAAGGGTAGGCAGAGCCTCAATGGGCCTCTTTTCACAGTGCCTTCGTGGAATATAGACCTGATAAGGGGTGAAAAAGCAGTCACCCTAGTTTTTTTTTTTAAATTCACTAATCCTGTGCGTATTGGAATAAGACGCTTTTTAGAGCATACTGCCAATCATTTTATACGTGCAGCCTATGGTTAAAGCGTACGCAAAAATCTTGGGATGCCCTGCGCGTCCAGTACAATAATGCGTTCAGGGTGTTGATGGGGTTGCCGCGCTATTGCAGTGCATCAGGAATGTTTGCGGACGGAAGAGTTGATGGCTTTGCAGCGATTATTCGCAAAAATCAGCGTCCCTGATGCGCCGTGTGCGCGACGGCTCCAACAGCTACCTGTAACGCATTGCAGGGAGGCTGGATACGGACTGTGCCTACATGGAGCGCTGGACAAGGGAGCATGTCATGCGACGGCTCCAACAGCTACCTGCAACTCATTGCGGGGAGCCTGGATACGGACTGTGCCTTCATGGAGCGCTGGACAAGGGAGCATGTCATGCGACGGCTCCAACAGCTACCTGCAACTCATTGCGGGGAGGCTGGATACGGACTGTGCCTTTATGGAGCGCTGGACAAGGGAGCATGTCATGCGACGGCTCCAACAGCTACCTGCAACTCATTGCGGGGAGGCTGGATACGGACTGTGCCTTTATGGAGCGCTGGACAAGGGAGCATGTCATGCGACGGCTCCAACAGCTACCTGCAACTCATTGCGGGGAGGCTGGATACGGACTGTGCCTTCATGGAGCGCTGGACAAGGGAGCATGTCATGTGACGGCTCCAACAGCTACCTGCAACTCATTGCGGGGATGCTGGATACGGACTGTGCCTTCATGGAGCGCTGGACAAGGGAGCATGTCATGCGACGGCTCCAACAGCTACCTGCAACTCATTGCGGGGAGGCTGGATACGGACTGTGCCTTCATGGAGCGCTGGACAAGGGAGCATGTCATGCGACGGCTCCAACAGCTACCTGCAACTCATTGAGGGTAGGCTGGATACGGACTGTGCCTTCATGGAGCGCTGGACAAGGGAGCATGTCATGCTTTCTTAGTCCAGTGTTTCTTGTGATATACGGTGAGTTGTATATTTTAGTAGTATAGTAATCATATTTATTTAACCAAACTATGGAATATTCCTTATATATTTTGTATTATTATTGTCTTATATATTTAATAATAAAAATACTTACAAGCATCAATTTGAGTTATATCCAGTATAATTCCACCCTACACTGCCTACTGCACAAGGACACCTGATAACAGCAGCAGCAAACCACAGGGTATGATATAACTCAGCTGTTATTTTTGTCACATACACTGCCACATTCATTTTTCTATTCACTTCAACTTCCTGTGATTCATCATGACAACGGACAAGAAAATGCCCACTATCTACTCCAATGATCCCTTGGCAGCCATCATGGAGCTTGATGCCAAGTTGGAGAGTTGTGCAGCATCCTTCGAAGGCCGGCTGAGCAGCGCATCATCAACATCAAATCCTTCTCTAGAGCAGCTGGCAGCTGATTTTAAACAATTCAAGGATTACATGAAGCTTGCCATAGATCTGATCCGCACTCAAGTAAGCCATGTCACATCTGCTGTGGACGAAATGGAAAACAGGAGCAGACGCAAATTTATTCTGTTCCGAGGGGTCAGAGAGACTGAGGGTGAGAATTTGAGAACAATCTTGTCTGGTGTCATTGTTGGTAAGCTCAAAATTAAAGAGTTCAACCCAGATAGCATCCGTTTTTGTTATCGTCTTGGAAAGGACAAGTCTAAAGCCGGAAAGAGGCCGATTCTGGTCCGATTCCAGAGCCTCGATGTCCGAGCTAGAATCTGGCAATGCAAGAAAGAGCTCAAGGGTGCTGAGGTTTCAGTGGCCGAATATCTCACGGCTCCTAGGAGAGCTATTTTCAACGATGCTCGCAAAATCTACGGCGTTCATAAATGCTGGTCGCAGGAAGGCAGTGTGTATCTCCTGACATCCGATGGGACGAGGCATCGTCTTTTATCGCAAGCCCAGCTGAAAGAAATCACGCAGAAGTTCCCACCGACGAAGCCAGGACTCGCGCCCGGGTCATCCGTGTCTGTGGAGCCGAACAGATCGGCTACCGTAGCGCCAGCGACGGCCCCGACAACTCGCTCTAGGGCTAATAAACTAACGCAACATTGAGTGAGTGAATCTTCAAGGCAAGGATCTTTTTGTATTGTACGTAAAATGCCGGTAGTAACGTAATTTTTTCGTATAACCTTAATTTAATTGCATCATGCATAGGTACAATGTACATCCATAATGTAAAATGTAAATGTAATGTATGTAATGTAATGATTGTAATGCATCAACATCACATCAATTCATATCTGGAATGTCATAGTCAGCCATAGAGTAAATTATTAACTTTGTTTATTTTTTAACGTTTTGTTACTTTTGTTATCTTTTGAGGAACATATGTTGCGTCATTTGTATATCTGTTTCTTTCTTTTCTGTGCTTTTGTTAAGCTATCTCTTTTTTTTTTTTATGAATGTTCCACAGTAATTTTTTGGCACAATGTTGATCAATGTACAATTTATTTTCCATTCACGTTCCAGATCTTTATAACAAAATCGTGTAAAACCCATAGACATAAAATTTTAACTACGCTATATCTATGGCATAACCTGTACTCTCTGTAGGTAGTCTCTGTCTCACTCACTCTCAAGTATATATTGTAGTTTTTGCTCACTCTGACACTTCATCTCTCTACTCTATAGTGTATTTATTAGTGTTCTGTGCACTCCATATAATGTTTATGTCTTTTGTTTATTTAATTTAATTTAAAACTTTAGATACTTGGAATGTTGTTTGATGTTTTTCAGTGTAGGTTTAGTTTATGTACCTCAACAAATGCTCTTGTACGCACTTGTGATCTGGTAGTGTACCTACTAAAGGTTTGTTTAGCACTAAACGGCATTTAACTTTTAGCTAACTGGCAGTGTTTTTTGTGAACGTTTCGTGTTTCGCGTGAAATTCTAATTTTATTGTAGTTTTTGCTAATCACAGCTCATCAACACATATTGAGATAGCAAAACCTAATTTTGCGGAAACTAGGAGACCTAAGACACTGTTTAGATTGATGGTGTCTCATAAATACCATTCGTTTAGCTGCGAATGTCATTCAACGATTTTTAAAAATGATTTTTTTGTTCATTGGCAGTAGTTAAACTTAGCTTTTCATTATAACTTTTTCCACCATGGTTAATGAACAGGTAGAACATTTTTGTACGTTAACTTTACAGATAAGAGGTCAATGAATGACATAATCTACTATTTCACACCGCCTGCTCGACAATGTCCAATTACATATCATACAACCACAACGTAAAGTAAAACAAAATCTCTTAACGGATATAAAGTTGTATGAAACTCCCTAGGGAATAAAGTGATTTGAATTTCGAACGTCAAATTCGTGTGGAAACTCGTGAAAAACTTTGAGTAAAAAAATTACCATGCGGCGTTGTAAAGTTGTTTTGTTCGAAAATCGAACTGGCCACTATAAATGATAAGCAGAACACAAAAAAAGGTGCGTTTACAAAGAAAGTGAAGCAAAAGACAGTGTTTGGTGCTGTGATTTTCAGTGAATTTTTATTATCTCGCAGAAGGTGTGAAAAGTAGAGTATACTCGTCTGGGATAAAGCCTATCTTCGTCTTGCGCAGAGCTTGAACCCCTCGCTTCACTCAGGACTCAATATGCCGCCCGCGACGTAAGACACTGATCGATTCACTTATAGCATAATCTACTATTTTTGCAGCATATGTGCATGTATGGGTGTGTGTGTATTTCTTCTTATAGAAGAGTCAATGTTAGAAATCCTCCAAATATAGTCAAGACTTCAAAATACAAACCTATACAAGACCGGCGTCCCATCATGAAGGCTGCAAACGCGTTAGAACTCTCGGGTAGGGTAGCCGGTGACAGCCACCGCTCCGGCCTGAACTGGTCTACATCAGGACCCCACATTGGGTGCCGGTGGATCCCGAATACGAAGATAAAACATGTTCTTCCTGATGAGAGCGTGCAGTTCTCTGGAAAGTGATGCATTTTATTCTGCAAGTCATAATGACAGAACCAAACGAGTTCGAAGTCTACTATTGAGGGGTTGGATTGGATATACAATTAAATAGAGTTGAAACTAACTATAGCCGTTTATAAACGGCTAACTACCACTAAAAAAAAAACAATAAAAAAAAACAATAAAAAAAACAAATTCAATCAATTACAAATTTCAATCGCGGTCGGGGATGGGGTATTTCGCCAGCATGGCAACCTTTACTCCACTCCACCACTCCTGACTGTAGTACTGTAATCGGTCTGGAGAGTGATACCGTGAGTGCAGTGTGTACGCAGCCTTATACCGAGGACGTAGGCAGTGACGTAGATGAACTAATTCTCGACGCACGCGCAACGAACCTACCGCCGCCGCCGCCGCTGTCGCAGCGAGCGCAGTATTCACCGGTCCACCGTCGAACGCGGTCGCGGACGGTGCTCATAATGAAGAGGCTTCTGAACTCAGTCTCGAAACGTTAGCAAAGTGACGAAAAATTGTAGTAATTAGCCGTTTATCTTTTAAATTACTAAATGCAAAAAAAAGTAATACCTACACCAAGAAGGTTCCGAGTCTGTGTTTTTAACAAATTAAAAAAGGTTGTAGGTATGATAAATTCGGCACCATGGAGGTAGAAGTAAATAGAATTAATGATGTTTTGAATTCACAAACGTTGTGCACACGATGTTCTAAATTCAATTTTAATTTATCCTCTAGCGGATAAAACGGCTTTTACACTCATATGTCGAATAGCAAAAATACTCTTTCCAAGATGGGGGGATGAAAAGGATATTTTACGTTTATTGTAGCACCGTAAAACTGTGTGAATGACGGAGCAGGCAGATGGCCCACCTGATGTTAAGCGCTAAACCTCTGCCTTTAACAATGCATAACCTCATAGGTCACGTCCACCTAGGACGCGTACTATGCGGCATTGCACTGCGCCCGCCACTCTGAGACATAAAGATGAAAGTCTCATGTGCCTGTAATGTCACCGGCAACCATACCCTTTAAACTGGAACCCAGCAATGCGAGCACTACTGCTTTGCGGCAGAAATAGGTATGGTGGTAGTTCTCCCTCGGATGAACTCTTTCACAAAAAATTCTACTATTAACAAAACAAACGGTAAATAAATTTTTCACGGTAAACAAAATCTGGTGTACTTTATACCATAGACTAACTAAACACAATAGACTGCCAATCTCATAAAAGAAAACGTGACTCAAAAAATGACAAATTCCAGGCTATTTCTAGATGGCGCTGGCAAATAGCCTGGGAATCATTCAATCAGCATTTTAAACCAATTTCCTAATCTCTTTAAAAATAAACATTTAAATTTCTAATTTATTTTTTAATTGTGTAACTATGGTCGCAAAACATGTTTTATCGATCTATTTGAAATACATGTAAAAATCATTTCAATCGTTTATCTTCTTCTCAATCGTTGAACTCTTGACAGAGCGGTCGTGGTCGTCATGTTGTACTATTATTAGGGGCTGATGTTGCTCGCCTCACGATATCTCGCCATTTATGCCTATTCGTGGACATCCTTGTGCATTCATACAGGTTGCCACCCACTGCAGACTTAATCTGGTCGGTCCAACGCATGGGCGACCTTCCGCGCGGTCTTGTGCCCTCTACTCGTCCTTGTACAACAAGACGCTCAATGGAGTCTGTGTTCCGTCTCGAGACGTGTCTGAAAAACTTAAGGATGTGAGTTTGAACTAGATCGGATAGACGCTGCTTAATGCCAAGTTCTTAAAGTATCGACACATTAGAACGAAACTCTGTCCACGATACCCCAAGCAGTCTCCTCCAGCACCACATTTCCAGAACATCTATCTTTTTCTTCTCGACTTCTCGCAGCGTCCACGTCTCTGCTGCATACAAAAATATAGGGAAAACAAGTGTTCGCACGAGCCGGATTTTAGTGGATTTAGTGATGCTACGATTTTTCCAAATTTTCTTCAGCTTGTCCATTGCGGTCCTAGTTATCGCCATACGTCGTTTAATTTCATCTACGCAACCACCATTGTTAGAGATTAAAGTTCCAAGGTATATGTAGGAATGACCACTGTGCAGTTTGCAATCTGAGTCACCTCCAGCGAGTTGTTATTAGCGCGGTCCACAATCGTTTACAGCAGATTCTAAACAGCGATACCGTTATCGATGCACGTTTTGTTATATGAGATGGGCAGTCTATTGTGTTTAGTTAGTCTATGCTTATACCTACTTACTTAACTTGACATCTCTATCTAGCCACCTAGCGGTTACAGGCACTATGGTGTATAGCCTCATGCTCTCTTTAAGAACCGCTTCTAGGTATACCAGCTTCAGTAGGTCAGCCTTTTCCACGTCCCTGTCTGAACCCTCGAAAACTTCCTCCAATCTGCATATAAAAATTCATCATTACCTAACTGTGGTCGACAGTGATTTGCTAACTTTTTTTTATTATGTATGTACAACTGAAACTTTAAGTATGAACAGAGGGTACACTAATGAGGTAAGGATGGTATCGAGCCGTGCGCCTGCTTGTCCTATGATGAAAAGGCGATGGTGGGATCAGATCGTGTAGCTCCTGCACACACTGTATATAAAAACAGTGGGATATTTTGTTGTGTTTGATGTATACTCACTCCTCAAAAACTTTCTTCTGAACCTCGGTATGTGATCCAAGCAGTATGAGAGTAAACATAAGCACGTTCGCCGAGGTGTCATGTCCCCCAACGATCATAGTATCCACGTGGTCTCGTATCTCTTTGTCTGTGAACACCCCTTTATCCATAGCTAGTTCTAGAAGCAAATCCATGAACGGTATCAGTTTTATTTTTCCTCCTATTATTTTCTCGTTATTTTCAGTAAAAGCTGTTTTTCCGTTCATTGCTGTTTTTCTTCTTTGGAGTACCTGTAGAAAAATTTAGATTATGCTACTAAATTAATAATAAATAAATAATGCTGGATAATTCACACAACATTATCTAGCCCCAAGCTAAGCAGAGCTTGTGTTATGGGTACTAGATAACTGATATACTACATTATATTTTTTATCATACATAGAAAATACCCAGAACACCCTGAACAAGTATCGTACAAATATGTATTCCGTGGCGGGAATCTAACCTGCAACCTCCTGCGTCGCAGGCGAACCTTCGCCCGCCGCGCCACAGAGGTTGTAATGATGGATGTGTTCAATAGTGTCTTCTTCTTCTTCGTATTCTTCATAACTGAAGGTCGTGCCCGTCTTGAAAGGATTTAGTAGAGATGCAGACGAGCTTCTTCCACGCTGTTCTATCCTCGGCTTGTCTCAGAACAGCGGTGATAGGGAGGCCAGTAAGTGTCTTGACTGGATCAGACCAGCGACTAGGTGATCGGCCGCGCGGTCTTTTTCCTTCCACTTTTCCCACTACAACCAGTTTCTCAAGATTATCTGGCTGTCTTCGGGCTATGTGTCCAAAATAACTAAGAACTCGCTGGTAGCAGATGGTGGAGAGTCTGGTCTTGATGGCCAGCTGGTCAAGTATAGACTTGTTGGTTCTTTTTGCCGTCCACAGAATGCGCAACATTCTCCTCCAGCACCACATCTCAAAAGCGTCTATCTTTTTTCTATCCACCGATCAAGTGTACATATCCAAATATCGCCTCTCACATTTTGCTGAATTTTTGCGCATCTGAGATTGGTTGAAATTTGATAACAAGAAAACTAAGTGCTTTATCATGAGACGTGTAATGTCCACTGCTGGACCTATTAAGAGCCAGGAAGTAGGATTCCAGCTTCCTATTGGTTCATTGGGAAAGAGCCGTCAAGCGGGCGTCAGCGTAAGCGCCAACGCCAGGCAGAAATCTTCATTAAAAAAACGCCTCGCGCCGCTAGAGAAATACGCGGTTTTTATTGAATATCTCGTAAAATATAGATAATTTTACAAAACCCCTACAGTAAACCCTCGGCTTTGTTGTATTGAATTTATTTCTCTAATTTTTTACATAATAATATGGACCAATTTCATAAACAATCGAATAAAGGCAAAAAACAGACGTAACTTTGTTTTTTTTTTCTATCGAGAAAATACTTTCTATCATGTTTCTTTCTGGGTGATCCATGTAGTATCTGTGCATATTTTTAATTTTAATATTGTACTTGATTTAGTCAGTTAAAAATCGAATATAATATTGGTAATTTTGCGTTATACCCATGTCAAGGCATGTGGTTCTCACCGTTTCAGACATATTGTGTAGAACCTTCAAGCAAGCATCCTGCGTCCTCTTAACTCCACTGAATTGAAACATCCATGGGCTATGCAACCAAAACTTCTGAAATCTATCGACTATCGTGTAGAATATCTTCTCTGCTGCGTCTACGTACTGCTGGTTAAGGACGGAATGGTCTCTGAAGTCCACACCTAATGCTGTCACTGAAACAGAAGGAACTTTAATTAGGTTATATCATCCACTAAAATACTGACCTATGTTACAAGCGACGCGTGACCCGAGAGTTGGCTCTTATCTGGCTCAACGCATTAGTATTGCCATTCAGCGTGGCTATGCAGCCAGCATCTTAGGGACGCTTCCGTCTGGTAATGATTTGGATCAGTTGAGCTACCTTTAGATCGCTAGCAGCGGTCTTCAGGTAGCACAACTGTTTCATATATATTTTGTACAATTTTTTTTTTTTTTTTTTTTATACTACTGAATGACGGAACAAGCAATTGGCCCACCTGATGTTAAGCGGTAACCTCTGCCTATGAACAGTGCATTACCTCATAGGTCACGTCCACCTAGGACGCACCCTATGTGGCATTGCACTGCGCCCGCCACCCTGAGACATATAGATGAAAAGTCTCATGTGCCTGTAATTTCCCCGGCACCCTTACCCTTCAAACCGGAACACAGCAATGCGAGCACTACTGCTTTGCGGCAGAAATAGATATGGTGGTAGTACTTCCCCAGCCGAACTCTTTCACAAAAAAGCTTTACTACTACTAAAACTTTAACTTGCAATGTATGTTTGTCTGGGTGGAATCCGGTTGGAATCGTGCAACTGAATTTTTAAGCCGTTATCTTTAATCGATTGAGCTGCAATTTGGCATACCTGACAAGTTCCGATGACAATACAATATGATGGTGACAGCGAGCTGATCTTATGATGGAGACGGAAGATGGACAACGGAACTCCACGATGGATAACAGTATACTGACCGTATTTAGGCTCATTTTAATCAGCACACGGTTACGATCACTGATTTTATAAAAACTTGTATTGAAAAAAATATTTTGCATAATAAACTTACATTATTATTATACTTGCAATATATGTATGTTTGCCCGGGTGGAATCTTGCAACTGAATTTTAAAGCAGTTATCCTCAACCGATTGAGATGATATTTTGCATACCTGTCAAGTTCCGATGACAATGCAATATTATAGTGACAGCGAGTCGATCTGATGATGGAGACGGAAGATGGACAACGGAACTGCTCGATGGATAATAGTAGACTGGCCGTGTTTAGGCTCATTTTGATCACGGTTACGATCACTGATTTTATAAAAGCTTGTATTGAAAAATATATTTTTCATAAAATACTGATTCAGTTAGGACTAGTATCTTTGGAAGTATGTATATTTTAGACTGCTATCAAATACTTACAGCAAATAGTCTCTAACGCATTATGTCTCGTATACGTCCAGTGGTCGAAAGGTCCCTTCCCTGCTTCAGCTTCCAAATCGTGCACCAACTTTCTGGACTGACTGTTAAACACTCCCAGGAACCCATCCAGTACAGTTTGGCTGAACGCTGGCTGCAGCAGTTTTCGATGTACTTTCCAAATAGACACTGTTAAGAACAAAGTTAATCACTTAGGGATGGATACATAAGCAACGCTTGCAATTGAGATGTTGACAGCCTGGCTCACGAATTCCTGTCCCAAGTGACAGCGTGGCCCACCTGTATAACGTACGGACAACTTGGCCCAAGTTTACCACAGACACAGATTAATTAATAATGGGTCAGTAGTAGAGCTTTTTTGTGAAAAAGTTCGTCCGGGGAAGTACTACTACCATACCTATTTCTGCCGCAAAGCAGTAGTGCTCGCATTCCTGTGTTCTGGTTTGAAGGGTACGGGTGCTGGTGAAATTAAAGGCACATGAGACTTTTCATCTTAATGTCTCAGGGTGTTGACGGGCGCTGTGCAATGCCACATAGGGTGCGTCTTAGATGGACGTGACCTATGAGGTATTACACTGTTATAGGAAGATGTTACCGCTCAACATCAGGTGGGCCATCTGCTTGTTCTGTCATTCACATACATACATACATACATACATAGACACACGCCTTTTTCCCCGAAGGGGTAGGCAGAGCCTCAATGGGCCTCTTTTCACAGTGGGTTGCACCATCGTGGAATATAGACGTGACGAGTGGTGAGTTCATCGCCGCCATAGCTTCCCACGACTGACTCAGCTAACGCTAGTTACAAAAAATACAAAATAAATGAGATTTGAATAAGAAGCCGTGGTGTGTCCGGCCCAAGAGTAGACCCCTCCATCTCCTCCCATGGATGTCGTAAAAGCCGACTAAAGGATTACCCGGACTTGTTAGTAAGATTTGTTGGTATAAGATTTGCCCTGGCTGCTATAGCTTATTATGGAATGCGTTATTACTGGAAGAAAGCGTTAGTTGAGTCAGTCGCGGGAGGCAGTGGCGGCGATGGGCTCACCACTTGTCACTTCAATATTCCACGATGGTGCAACCCACTGTGAAAAGCGGCCCATTGAGGCTCTGCCTACCCCTTCGGGGAAAAAGGCGTGTTTCTATGTATGTATGTATGTATGTATGTATAAGAAAATGCTCATGTTTGATAGTATTTTCTTATTAGCAAGTTATTGTTATACTAAGATAATACTTTAGATTAATAATAAGTAATAATAGATTATGCACTGAGGGTATAAAGCAGTGTCTTACGTTACGGGCGGCATATTTAACCCTGAGCGTAACGAGGGACCCTAGTGTGTAGATTCCTGAGTGAAGCGAGGGGTTCAAGCTGCCCAAGACGATGACAGGCTTTGTCCCAGAGGAGCATACTCTACTTTTCATTTTTTTTTTTTTTATACTACTTCAATGACGGAACAAGCTGATGGCCCACCTGATGTTAAGCGGTAACCTCTGCCTATGAACAGTGCATTACCTCATAGGTCACGTTCACCTAGGACGCGCCCTATGTGGCATTGCACTACGCCCGCCACCCTGAGACATAAAGATGTAAAGTCTCATGTGCCTGTAATTTCACCGGCACCCTTACCCTTCAAACCGGAACACAGCAATGCGAGCACTACTGTTTTGCGGCAGAAATAGGTATGGTGGTAGTACTTCCCCGGACGAACTCTTTCACAAAAAAGCTCTACTACTACTAGTTCTGCGAGGCAATACAAATTCACTGAAAATCACAGCACCAAACACCGTCTTTCGTTTCACATTCTTTAAAATTGAGTTCTGGTTTTTGATGGCTAGTTCGATTTTAGAACAAACCTCTACATTGCCATATGGCATTTTTTTAGTTACAGTTTTCCACGAGTTTCAAATTCAGTAATAATAGGTTTTTCTTACATTTTCCAGTGACTAAACTTTCGCCGAGCCAAGGCTTGGCGAAATCATAGAATTTATCCTTCTCCAGACACGCGTTGGCAACCGTCAGAGCATCATCGGGGTCGGTTACCACTGAAAATAAATATATTACTTTAATTTCTGTTAGGTACTTAGAACACAACAGTTTTTAATTAAAACCTAGCTGGTAGTTGTTGATTAAGATAATTGATATCTTTCCGCTGTGTCAATAGCCGACCATTGGATTAGTTGTAACCACTTTCCGCTGTGCCACAAGCCGACCATTGGATTGGTTGTAACCACTTTCCGCTGTGCCACTAGCCGACCATTGGATTAGTTGTAACCACTTTCCACTGTGCCACTAGCCGACCATTGGATTAGTTGTAACCACTTTCCGCTGGGCCACTAGCCGACCATTGGATTAGTTGTAACCACTTTCCGCTGTGCCACTAGCCGACCATTGGATTACTTGTAACCACTTTCCGCTGTGCCACTAGCCGACCATTGAATTAGTTGTAACCACTTTCCGCTGTGCCACTAGCCGACCATTGGATTAGTTGTGTCAACTTTTCCCCAATTGGTTCATCAAATCAGTCTAAATTAGGTTTGTCAAGGACTCCAAGATGTTTTCATGCAATATTAATAATTTATTTATTTCAGTTCATGTGAATACTAGGTCGCGTTTCGCTGGAGGCGCTAAATTCAAATTTCATTGTGTTTTTTGGTCATCAGAGCTCATCAACACATTTTGTGATAGCGAAACCTGGTTTTGCGATAACTAGGAGACCTAACAAGCATATTTTGAATGAAAATGTCTCACAATTATCATTAGTTTTGCTATGAATGTTATTCAATTATTTTTACAGTGATTTTTTTGTTCATTGTGTATTAGCCTGGTAAAAAATTATAAAAATCGGCTTCCTTTTCTTTTCAACGGCATTTTGTGAGCCATTTTGGCAACACGACTTTTCCTATGTAAAAAAGCCTGCCAAATTCGGTTCTGAATGTTGCCGAGCCGAATTTTGTCTTCCCTTCCCCCTCTTTTCCTCGAAATAATAATATGCCCCTAACCGCAGTTTTTGCGATTTTAATCAAAAGGTATTGCAGTTAGAAAAAAAGTGACAATGACAAAAAGGATCTCTATAAAATTTTCTATGACATGCTGCACAAACTTTTTTGGTAGGGCTGGTTTGTGAGCAATATCTTCCTGAACTTCATGTGTTTTTTATAATTTTGACAGCATATATATTCGTAGCAATACTTCACAAGCGAAACGTTGCACGTTGCGTTGACCAAACGAGCGAACGAAGTCTTTGGTGGTACAAAATTGGTAGTACCGTAAATAGTTCGTGGTCCAATATACGCGGAGACCACACCTCCCATGTTGTAGCTTTTTTGTGATAAGTCATTTATGGAATTCCACAAATCTGGAACAGAATAAATTCAAAAATAAAATGAAAACTGTAGCTCTCTCTCTTCTTTTCTTAATGGCTTCTGAGGAGTGCTGCAATTTTGCCAATGTCAAGTGATATAATTATATTTTCAAACCACCTGCTCGACAATGTCCAATTACATATCATGCAACCACAACGTACAGTAAAGCATTACCTCCCAAGGGATAAAACATTTTTTTTGAAGCGGCTCTTGTTCTGGTTTATTGAAAACACCTCAGGAGGGAGCCCATTCCACAACATGCACGTATGTGGGAGAAAAGATCTCGTAAAGCGAGCTGTACGAGATACCCACGTGTCGATGATGTGTGGATGAGCTCCCTTGCGTTATCGAGAAGTGCGAGTTCCATTATCGAATTATGACCCTTCTTCAACATCATCATCATCATCAGCAGCCTTTAGACAGTGCTGGTCTAGACCTCCTCATAGAGGGATTTTCTATAATCGGGCGGATTGGTGATGGCAGCTAGATACTCAGGTGGATGCTGCTGCCCCTGGTGAAATCCCTAAGTTCACTTTTATGCCATCCACGGGAGGAGACGTGGAAAGCAGCAAAGCAGTAGTGCTCGCATTGCTGTGTTCCGGTTTAAAGGGTAAGGGTGCCGGTGAAATTACAGGCACATGAGTCTTTTCGTCTTTATGTCTCAGGGTGGCGGGCGCAGTGCAATGTCGCATAGGGTGCGTCCTAGGTGGACGTGACCTATGAGGTAATGCACTGTTCATAGGCAGAGGTTACCGCTTAATATAAGGTGGGCCATCTGCTTGTTCCGTCATTCAAGTAGTATACAAAAAAATTAAAAAATGACGGAGTTATTAAAAGCTAGAATGCAGTAAGCATGGGTCTAGTAGAAGCAGGAACGGAAACTTGGGTACTTACAAACACTGTCGCCAACCAGCAAGTGAGCATGACCAACCAGCGGCCAACCACCCGGGGTTGTAGGCGGCTCATCAGCTCTCCCCTGCTTCTTCCTCCACATCCAGTAGGCGCCAAGAGCGACGCAGAACAGAACCAGCACAAGCATTGTTACTCATTTATCTTCACTGGAACAAAGTTTCAGATTTAGAATTCCGATTTTCTAAGCTATTTTTAAACACCACCAACACCACGGCCAAACACCAGCTTGCTGCCATGGAGTCGATCGAACGTAGAGCTTTCAGGCTTATAGGTGAGCAACATATGGCGGAGACTAAGATCCAGAGTCTCGAGCACCGCCGTAAGGTTGCATGCCTTTCGATCTTCTATAGGTTACATTTCGGGGAATGCTCCCAGGAACTTCTCGATCTGATTCCACCATCTCCTTTTCGTCATAGAACGAGAAGGCGTACAGCTCAGTACCATCCTTACCTCATTAGTATACCCTCTATTCGCACTAAACGTTTCAGTTCTACCTTTATAATGCGAACTGCTACCGTCGTCTGTCTTTCCTGAAAACTATCTGGGTCTTGTCAAGGCTAGAGTGAATAGCTGCCTTCTATACCTTTGTGCTCCATCTTCGGCCACATCGTCACTTACCAACAGGTGAGATTGTGGTCAAACAAAGGTCTTTGCCAAGGACAAAAGACCAAATAAATGGTTACCTACAAGCGCGAATGAAATATAAAGGTGTATCTTTTTTAATACCACTTTTTTTACTTGAAATGACGGAACTAGCTGGTGGCTCACTCTTTTTTGTTCTTGTATAGAATTTCAAAGGTTGATTTGATTTCAGTATCTTAACTGGAATTTAACAGAAATAAGTTTTTTGTAAAAAAAATTATTTTTCAATACAAGCTTTTATAATATTAGTAATCGTGTGCTGATCAAAATGAGCCTAAACACGGCCAGTCTACTATTATCCCTCGAGGAGTTCCGTTGTCCACCTTCCGTCTCCATCATAATTATGTATTGTCATCGGAACTTGACAGGTATGCCAAATTTCAGCTCAATCGGTTGATGATATCTGCTTTTAAATTCAGTTGCAAGATTCCACCCGGACATACATATTCCACCCGGACATACATATTCCACCCGGACATACATATTCCACCCGGACATACATTGCAAGTTAATATAAAGCTTGTAAAATAAAGTACCTACTAATGACCCTTGAACTTATTTATTACAGTTTTTGAGAGTTCTAGAGTTTTTGCTTCTGAAAACACTTCAGGCACTTTGGAAAATCACTCACTCACTCACAAAATGTCGCACCGTTTTCTTAATAATCTTAGTATAAGTAATTAAATTTCAATTAATATTAGATAACTCAAACCACTCACCAACCACTCTAAAACTTAACTTACTTTAAAACTATAACAAAAAATCTTAACCGTGTTGTTTTTTTGGTGGGAAGGCGCGAAGTGAATTAAGCTACTTAAATTTACTGCGCAGGACATTGGTCAAGCGGAGTTTCACAGTTTAGCAGGAATAGTAATTACTGTAGCAGTTTTATACTTCTAATACTGCCCCGCAATTTATTGCCTGTACGGGCCATAGAGTGGAGAAGGAAATAGATAGACCAGTTTCTCTGAGAATTTACCTAGCAACCACACAAAGAATAAAAAACCAGCCAAGTGCGAGTTGGACTCGCGCACAAAGGGTTCCGTACCATTAACTAAAAAAAGCGGCCAAGTGCGATTCGGACTCGCCCATGAAGGGTCTCGTGCTACGTAACATAATATAAAAGTTCTTGTAGTTCGTTGTAACTTTGATCGATGTTTTAATAATAGTGTATTAAAAAAAACTACTCGTTCAAACCAATTTTCGGTGGAAGTTTACATAGTAATGCATATCATATTTTTTTTAGTTTTATTAATTTCTTATTTTAGAAGTTACAGGGGGGGGGGGGGGGCACTCACACACACATTTTACAACTTTGGAAGGGTCTCTCGCGCGAACTATTCAGTTTAGAAAAAATTGATATTAGAAACCTTAATATAATTTTTGAAGACCTATCCATAGATACCCCACACGTATGGGTCCGTGATGACCGTGGTCATATAAAGGTAATTATAAAAAAAAAAAAAATGGAATTAAAAAGTATTTAAAAGTTTTCGCAAACTTTTTAGCCGTGTGTATAAAGAGCGCTGAATGCGTTGCATGAATGGACGTGCGTGTTTAAATTAATCAACACTTTGCCAATGAGTCTGAATTTCATATCGCACGTTTGCATTCAGGGGCAACCTGTTTTAATATTTCCCAAACCAACTCGATGATAACACTTCCTTTCTTTGAAGTATTTGTTTGTTTTCTACTAGACGCTGTTTTTCAGTGCGTAGCATGACCTGATATGACGTGCCATTATTCTATTTTTAGGGGGCTATTACTAAGGCTCGGCTGACCGTCTGTCTGTCTGTCTCTCTGTCTGTCTGTCTGTCTGTCCGTCTGTCACCAGACTGTATCTCATGAACCGTGATAGTAAGACAGATGTTCTGTTTGCCGCTATAACAACAAATACTAAATAAACAGAATTAAATAAATAGTTAAGGGGGCTCCCATGCAACAGATGTGATTTCTCCAAATGTAGGTTAGGCGATGCTCTGCTGGGTCAGTTTTTGGATGGGTTATCACTTTTTGCGTGCAATTTTTTTTTCGTTTTTTTTTTAAAACAATTTTTTTTAAGCTATTGACCCTCGTTTGTCCGCGATCTCACCTGTTGGTAAGTGGCGATGCGGCCGACGATGGAGCACGATGGTCTAGAAGGCACCTCACTCTAGCCACAAAATAAAAAAAAAAGACAAACGAAAGAAAGACAGACGACGGCAACTTATTATTATTATTTATTTATTTATTAACAAGTACAACACCATAACAGAAATCCAAAGCGATGTTGCATGCACACAATTATATAAAAATAAAAAATAAAAACAACCAAGCTTAGAATAAGTAGGTAATACCTACCGAGGATAGACATACAATAATAACTAACACTAACTACTTGCATTAAATATTCTCTAAAACAAGCTGCGCCATTTCCATGAGCTTCGGAATAAAAAATGTCAACATTGTTCTCTGAGAGGTAGGATGGCATGTGACATTGGGGCAAATTTGAGCAAGTTAGTTCTAGATGTTGGCTGACTGAGCATAGCGCCGCCAGCACCTCCTCGTGATGCACGGGCCCGCGCAACACTCGCACCACGTACTTGACCAGCGCCACATCCCTCCTCACCGACAGTCGACAGTACCCGACCATACCCACTACGAACAAACTCGGGTACATCAGAGGGTAGTAAGGGTATACCCCGTACTCCTTCAGGTACAAAAAGCGAGCAAACTTATTTTGTATTTTCTCAATCATTAGCCTGTACTTGGCTTCGTGGCTGTACTTGTTCCATTCCTTAGCTGTTCGTTTTGCCGTTTTTGTAGTTAATGGTACGGAACCCTTCGTGCGCGAGTCCGACTCGAACTTGGCCGGGGCTGTTTTTCACCGGGGGCTACCCGTGCGAAGCCGGGGCGAGTTGCTAGTACTTATTAAATTTAGATTACCACCAACATTACGATTTCATAAAGAAAGTATTAATGAATTATTTATTTTATTCGAATACGAGTATGTAAATTTTGTTTTCCTCACTTTATAAGCGTGTCTTCAGGTTATTTTAGGCATTAATGCTATTGTTTGTTATTTTTAATAATATCTATAAGGTTAATTAACCTTGTGATTAAAATTGTATTCAATCTACGTCAAAGATTACAAAAACGAGGAATTTAATAATCACTTAGATACATTATTCAAATTAATCCAATTAATTCTGAATGAAATCTCACAATACACGAGAAAATTTGTAGAGGTTTTTCGTACGATAACCACAATGCGGATACACCAAACAAACAAAAAAAACTAGACATAATACATTTTTACGGTACCTCAAAAGGTAAAACGGAACCATTATAGGATCACTTTGTTGTCCGTCTGTCAAGAACTCGTGAAAAAAAATACTCAGGTCTACTGTCTCTTGGAGCCGTGAAAAAAACAAACTTCTAAGCCAACGCAATCAAAAGATACAGCCGTTTATGCTGCAAATTTTCGACACTCGCAAGGGAATCAAAACCTACAGGGTACTTCCCGTGAGCTCAGAATCTTGAAATTTGGTACGAAGCAACGGCTTATAGCACAGATAAAGGAAAAATTGCGAAATGCATAAATTTTTAGTTACATCATTTAAAAAAAATATTTTTAATAATTTTTAAGTTGCTACATAGATAATGGTGCAGAACCATTCGTGTGCGAGCCCGACTCGCACTTGGATGGTTTTTTTAAAGGAAATCGGTATTGTTATGGTGATCAATTTGATAATACGTTGTTTGTGAAAAATATATTCGTCAATACAAGCTTTTATAAAATTAGTGATCGTAACCGTGTGCTGATCAAAATGAGCCTAAACACGGCCAGTCTACTATTATCCCTCGAGGAGTTCCGTTGTCCACCTTCCGTCTCCATTATCAGATCAGCTCGCTGTCACCATCATATTGTATTGTCATCGGAACTAGACAAGATATTTTTTTTTTTTTTTTAATACTACTTGGATGACGGATCAAGCAAGAGGCCCACCTGATGTTAAGCGGTAACCTCTGCCTATGAACAGTGCATTACCTCATAGATCACATCCACCTACGACGCAACCTATGTGGCATTGCACTGCGCCCGCCACCCTGAGACATAAAGATGAAAAGTCTCATGTGCCTGTAATTTCACCGGCACCCTTACCCTTCAAACCGGAACACAGCAATGCGAGCACTACTGCTTTGCGGCAGAAATAAGATATAGATGATTAGATAAGATATTCAATGTAAATAATTATACGTATAAATCTAAAATTATATTTGTCCATTATGTCAAGTTACAAGTAATAATTGTAAAAAGAGCAATTAACTATATATAATAAGTAACTATATATAATATAATAAGTTCACACAGCAATGTTAAAAATAAAGTGGGTGCGTAGTATTTAAACTGTTTTGGTTTTACAAATTTGTCAATAGTCGAGTTCTTCTCATTGAGAAACTTCATAAAATATATTTTAATATTGTTTATATTTTAATAACAAAGCATACAATTTATGTTAATAACACGGTGACTCAGGGGCAAAATGTTCGTCACTACAATATTTGTGTCAATTTTATTTATAATTTTCTTAAAGTATTTCAAAAGAGAGTATAAAAATGACTTTCCAGTGTACCCTGGAGCATTACCTGTAGTAGGGAATGCCCTCTCACTACTTGGAGACAATGTCCGTAAGTAAATTTGCTTTATTAAATTTAATAAATTTTGCACTATTCCAAATACACCTGGATAATCAGTATTCGATAAAGATTGAATCTGCGTAAAAAAGTAACCAAATAAAAATTTCCAGGAATATCCATAAAAATGGGAACTATTTGGTCAAAACTATTTAATAGTGCATGCGCCATAGATTACTACCAAGTATATCGACGCGTCACGGGTCACGCGTCACCGTACAAACTCAAGCACGAGTACCTACCTATTATGTCCGTAAAATTCGAATTTGGTCAAGAAAACAAATTAATTCATTTAAAAAAAAAACGTTAGGTACGCAGATTAAATTAATACCGAATACTTAATATTCAGTTATTTTTTTATGGTATACTATAACTTCTGAAACTATCATGGTTATGTACGTTCTCCCGTGCCGTGATCATGGCGCATGCAAATGTGCCGAAATATCGGGAACAATTAAAACTCAAAAACCATGGTAATTATCCCGTTTCTAGTGATTTTTTTTATGGTATATTTGGAAAAGTGGTACATATTATGTTATTCAAGCTTTTATTAGTGTCACCTGACCCGTTGTAATCAAATCTTACAATTTAAAGCCCCACTTCCCAGTGTTCGATTGAGCTGAAATTTGGCATAACTGACAAGTACCAATGTCAATAAAATATTATTGTGACGGCGAGCTGGTCTGATGATGGAGACGGTGGACAATGGAACTCGTCAATGGTTAATATAGAAGACTGGCCGTGTTTGGGCTTATTTTCATCAGCTCACTGATCTGCTTCCTAATTGTATTATCATCATCATTATCAGCCAGATGCATACATCTTAAAAGTTGGTTTTGAGTTATTTTTGAGACTTTTTCATCATGAAAAATTCTGAAACTTTGCGTAAACCTTTGTCTATTTAGTGCATTATTTTTTAAAAAAAGTGTATTATTTTTTAATTCCTACTTATTTTAATACCCTTTTTAATATTCAATGGATGCTTTACCCAGTCATCCATTGGACCCGTGGCCATATTTTTTATTTTTTTATACCACTTGAATGATGGAACAAGCAGATAGCCCACCTGCTGTTAAGCGGTAACCTCTGCCTATGAACAGTGCATTCTCACATAGGTCACGTCCATCTAGGACGCGCCTTATGTGGCATTGCACTGCGCCCGCCACCCTGAGACATAAAGATGAAAAGTCTCACGTGCCTGTAATTTCACACAATATTTTTACAACCGTGGCATTTTAAAGAAACTACTTTTATAATAACTACTTGAATGACGGAACATGCAGATGGCCCACCTGATGTTAAGTGGTAACCTTTACCTTTACCACATAGGTCACGTCCACCTATGTGCACCCTATGTAACCCTGTGTACCCTATATATATATATGCCCTATGTGGCATTACACTGCGCTCGCCACCTTGAGATATAAAGATGAAAAGTCTCATGTGCCTGTAATTTCACCCACACCCATACCCTTCAAACTGGAACAAAATGCGCACCACTGCTTTGCGCCAGCAATAGGCATGGAGGCAGTACTTCCCTGGATGAACTCTTTCACATAAAATCTCTACTACAACTTTAAGGCATTAATAATGATTTTAAATTTTAGATCTCTTTAAAACTTTGAAGAATGCCTCAGATAAATTGATAGAGAATGAAGGATATCTGGTCTTACAGCTGGGCCCTTTCAGACGCTTCTACGGTGAGTTAATAGTAAACTAGCTAGCGTAGTACAGGGGTAAAATAACCTAGCCTTTGTGCTAATCCATATTAATTTAAGTATATCTTTCGAACTTCATCGAAATCTGTTCATCCGTCGGGGCGTGATTGAGTAATGATGATGATGTCATCCAGGCCGATTTTGGCCACGGTGACAGTATATCTGCTTCATACGGAAGAGCTTCGCTGGTGTGCTCTTATATTACTTACATACCCTATTTTGTTAACCTCCGACGCAAAAACGACAGGGTGTTATAAGTTTGAGGTGTCTCTGTGTGTGTGTGTCTGTGTGTGTGTTGTCTGTGGTATCGTAGCTCCCTAACGGAGGAACAGTTTTTTTTTTGTTTGAAAGTTGATTTAATCGGGAGTGTTCTTAGCTATGCTTGATCAAAATCGGTTCAGCCGTTTCATTGCGTTGAGGTTTTTTTTTTTTACAAAATTAATGACTTGTCTGTAAACGTGCGTTTGCAGTAGTTGCACGTGACGGTATTATTTTCATAATGGTACACTATGTTAGAAGGAGGTCTACTTTTCAGATCGCCGTCGCGCCTTCTGTCATCTTCAAATGCTCAGACCTTCTGCTGTACCAGCCTCCTCCATCCCGGACGCTTTTCTGCCATAGACTCCCAATGATAGGGCTAAATGTTGCATTTGTTCATGTCTTTTCTGAAAATCCTTGAATCTGAGGTATTGACCACCGGGTTTGCGTTTCCCTTTCTGGAGTTCGGAAAAGAAAATGCGCTTGGCCACTCTCTCGTCGGGCATCCTCGAGACGTGGCCACGCCATCGCGTTGGCGCCGCATTAGATATGCCTTGATACCATACACGCTGGCTCTTCGTAACACTTTGAAATTTATTGAGATTGGGTAAAAAGGAAGCTGGAAGCTTTTTTTTTTTTATACTACTTGGATGACGGAACAAGCAAGAGGGCCCACCTGATGTTAAGCGGTAACTTCTGCCTATGAACAGTGCATTACCTCAAAGGTCACGTCCACCTAGGACGCACCCTATGTGGCATTGCACTGCGCCCGCCACCCTGAGACATAAAGATGAAAAGTCTCATGTGCCTGTAATTTCACCGGCACCCTTACAGCAATGCGAGCACTACTGCTTTGCGACAGAAATAGGTATGTTGGTAGTACTTCCCCGGACGAACTCTTTCACAAAAAAGCTCTACTACTACTGGGCTGGGTTTTGTTAGTAGCTGTTAAAACAGAGCTACTAACAAAAAGCTATTTTCAAATCATTTTAGTAAACAATTTCCACTTTGTTTCTATTTTACGCTAAGCTCCTTACACCCCGCATCAACATCAGCGGAGTCCCTCACACGGCGCAAGTACGCGTTACTCGACAGAGGGTACATATTTGAGCCGTTTGGCGTGGAAACTTAAGGCCCATGGGGACCAAGGGCACATACAATTTTCAAATAAAATTGCGGAGCGACTTTTCGAGTCCACGCGTGACCGGTATGCTGTCTTTTAATTCGGTCAACGAATAAGCATTGCCATTCAGCGTGGCAATGCAGCCAGCATTCTGGGCACGCTGCCGTCGGGGGACGGCTTGCTGATCTAGAAGATAGGTTTTTAGTTTAGTTTTAGAGTTACCTTAAAATATTCATATAACCTTTGTAACACATAAATAAAAATGTAATACATTTATTTACAGAAAGAATAATACAAGGTATGTACAAAATACATATGAAACAGTTGTGCCACCTGAAGACCGCTGCAAGCGATCTAAAGGTAGCTCAACTGATCCAAGTCACTGCCAATCTGCAAACTAAATAAAAATGTTAGTTTCGGTCGGTTAGCAGATTCGGTCCTGTGTATAAAACGTCATTGAGCGATTTACTCGAGCTAGTCTTGCAACTTGCGTCTAGCACGATTCTAGTTTTAGTAGTTGCCTTATCGGGTCTATAGATAGCTTTATGCCGACGACCTCTGTGGCGCGGCTGGCGATGTTTCGCCTGCGACGCAGGAGGTTGCGGGTTCGATTCCCGCCTCGGAACAAATATTTGTGCGTTCTGCAGATATTTGTTCAGGGTGTTCTGGGTGTTTTCTATGCATAATAAAATATCTATCTATGTAATGTATTATATTAAGTATATCAGTTATCTAGTACCCATAACACAAGCTCTGGCTTAGCTTGGGGCTATATAATGTTGTGAGAATTTGTCCAGCATTTTTTTTTTTTTTTTTTTGCGGTATATAGTAGCACGGACGAGGCGCGGGATTATAAATTTTATTGAGATACCCTTTCTCAATGTAATCTTGAATAGTAGCGTTTATAGTACCTACCTTAGATAAAATATAGAGAACCTATTTTTATGAGGTGCTATTTTCCAGTGTTAGGAGACCCAGACGACTGTGCCACTGCTCTCCGCGTTTGTTTAGAGAAACATTACGCATACTCCTTCTCAAAAGCATGGATAGGTGAAGGACTGGTCACGGCAGACGGTAAGCAACGCCATCTTATTTATATGGAGTGTGTTGATACCTAATAAAGTACCTACCAACCTTTTGTGCTCAGTGAGAGATTAAAAATGAGGCTGTATAAAACTAGCGTGACGAATTTACCCTATATTTTTTCGGTGACAAATTTACCCGATGACGAAAGACCTCTAAGGGCGTTTGTGCACTACAAGGAATTTTACTGTCCGGCAGTCCGATTTTTCCCGTTCCGATGTGGCATGTCATATATTTGAGTACTTCGTTTGTGCACTATACGTAATTTTACCGTCCGACATTTTACTTTTCCCCATTCCGGGCCGTTTTCGTTGTAGACATCCGATAGTAGTTAAAAAAATATATTCGTCCTGCCTCAATTTATTGTGGTTTATGTAAACTGACCCTGTCAGGTACCCTTTCACGTGTAAGGGGATGAACCCAAAAGTATTTTTGTCTTCTATGTCTTCGCACGTATAGTAATAAAGCAAGCAACTGCCGACGTTCCAAGAAACTTATCGTTCCTTGCGTAATAACGCGTGCGTAACGTGTAGTTTTAGAGAGAGCCAACTCTAAACTGCGCCGCACCGATCCGAGTAAAGACGAGCATAAGCCAATCATCCGTTTTTTCATGCCACATCGGAACGCGAAAAATCGGACTGCCGGACAGTAAAATTCATTGTAGTGCACAAACGCCCTAACCCGTTTGGACTAGCGAGTACTTGCGTGTAATATTTATCACAGAAGAGGCCATAGGACTTGTAGCAAGTATCGCAAGTTGGACATCTTGCAGAATATACACGCTGCACTGCACCTGTAAATTGCGTGCGGAAGTCAACTTCTGCAAGTTTTCTTGCTCGTCTAACCTCGCTTAAGACGGGGTGTGCAGCAAAATTCCTAATCTTAAAGTACAATATTTAAATGAAAAATATGCATGGATACTAAATTATAATTCCGAGGGATCACTGTACCAGAAACACGATAGGGCAATACTTTCACGATATAAAAACAATCCAGTCTTTTTTTCGCCCTATAAAGCGATACGAAACAAAAAAAATGCAGTTATAATTTGTCCTTTATCGGGAAACTAACCCGCACTTATCACATTTTAGCCGGCTACACACCAATCGAGCCACGGATGTCGTAAAAAATTCTATAATATTTCAGTACCAACATGGAAGAAAAACCGCAAGTTTCTTCATCCGATGTTTGGCCAGAAGCATATCAACAAGTTCCTGCCTGTTTTCAACAAGCAAGCCCGACGACTGGTGGCGAGACTTGCGCAGCAGGAGGGCAAAGGAGCCTTCAATCCAGAACTCCATGTCTTGCTCGCGACATTGGAGACAGTTTGCCGTAAGTTACTCCATGTCTTGCTCGCGACATTGGAGACAGTTTGCCGTAAGTTACTCCATGTCTTGCTCGCGACATTGGAGTCAGTTTGCCGTAAGTTACTCCATGTCTTGCTCGCGACATTGGAGTCAGTTTGCCGTAAGTTACTCCATGTCTTGCTCGCGACATTGGAGACAGTTTGCCGTAAGTTACTCCATGTCTTGCTCGCGACATTGGAGTCAGTTTGCCAGTGACGGGTGACAGGGGAGAGTGGAAGGAAAAGGCGTACTGCGCCGACCCCAAATAATTTGGGAAAAGGGCAAGACAATGATGATGATGTACGGAACACTTGATGACAACAACTTTTTTATTCCAGAAACAGCGCTAGGAACAGATATAGGAGAAAATTTAGCCGAGCACAGAGAATATGTGGACGCCATTGAAAATATTCTGGATGTCATCACTACAAGATTCAAAAAGGTAGATGATAAAGTCATATAAAATAGAAATAAGTTTTTTGAGAAAAAAATAATTTTCAATAAAATATTTTATAAAATGTGCATAAAAAAAAAATGTAATAATGTGTGTAATGTGTGTGTAATGTGTAATGTGTTGAAAAAATAATTTTCAATAAAATATTTTATAAAATGTGCATATAACTGATGATGATGAAGATTCAATTAAATAATGCTGTGAGCTTATCAAAATGAAAACTATAATCTGGGTCTCTTCAAGGCTAGAGTGAATAGGTGCCTTCTAGACCTTTGTGCTCCATCTTCGGCTACATCGTCACTTACCAACAAGACACAGAGATCTTACTGAGATCGTGGTCAAACAAAGGTCTATCAATGTTAAAAAAATAATATAAAAAATGAGCCCAAATACGGCTATTACCGGTCCATGTTCCGCCTATAATGCTCAATGGTGCGGCTCTAAAAGTAGTCAAAAGTTTTAAATATTTGGGGCACATTGTCACCGAAGATTTAAAAGATAATGAGGACGTTGAAAGGGAGCGCAGAGCGCTGGCAGTTCGGGGTAACCTGCTTGCACGCCGTTTCGCTCGCTGCTCGAGAGAAGTGAAAATCACTCTGTTTAAGGCTTACTGCCAGTCCTTCTACTCGAGCAGCCTCTGGATAAACCACACCCGGCGGGCTGCCAGCTCACTGCGAGTCCAATACAACAATATCTTCAGGATGCTGATGCGGCTGCCTCGCTTTTGCAGCGCATCGGGGATGTTCGCGGAGGCGCGCACGGACGGCTATCAAGCGATTATTCGCAAGAGAGTCGCTTCCTTACTCCAGCGTGCGCGAGGCAGCGGCAACGGCATCCTGAAGATGATTGTAGCGCGGGCAGACTGCCCCATCCAAAACAGGTGGATGCTAATAATGATGGGCTCCATCTGATCAAATTTTAACCAGTTCAGTTCAGTTTAGTTCAGTTCAGTTTTTTCACAATTCAATTCAATTTAATTCATGTTATAATTCACAATTCAATTAAATTCATATATTAATTTCGTGTTGTCCATTTTGTGTAATTTTATTTTAATTTGTAAATTTTGTGAATTTTGTAGTATTTCTGATTTATTGGGTTGTGTGTAGTAGTTTTAAGTCTATTGTGTTTTGTGATATGGGTGTATTTATAACCTGAAATAAATTAATAATAATAATTAACTATCAGGAGTTCCGTTGTCCACCGTTGTCTCCATCATATCAGC
The DNA here is from genome assembly GCA_932527175.1 of Operophtera brumata. Lineage (NCBI taxonomy): Eukaryota > Metazoa > Arthropoda > Insecta > Lepidoptera > Geometridae > Operophtera > Operophtera brumata. Next base: position 3,098,497 of record OW052226.1, read on the forward strand.
TCACTGTCACCATAATATTGTATTGCCAACAAGTATGCAAAATTTCAGCTCAATCGAACTAGGCTAGCTGGTTCAAAACTCAGTTGCAATAAAGACACACATGTCATACATTGCAAGCTTTTAAAAACTGGTCATGGTCTATTGTTTAATCGTTTTTTGTCCATGTCGTAAAGCTGTAAATTCTAGTAATATGTTCAGATATTTTTATTTATTTATTTAGTATATTTTGTGTAGTTATATTATATATTTATGTTATTATAAGTTAGATTGTATGTATACGTATACTTTTATTTATTTATTTGTTTGATCTACACCACCGTCCTTTATCGTTCTCGTCAATTCCAGTCCATCCCAAGGTTGTCTGGAAGAGATCGCTCTCAGCGATAAGACCGCCCATTGTACTTCCATAGGTACTTATTTTTCTGATTGTTTTTAATGTTATTTTTATTTTTGTGGTGTGCAATAAAGTGTTATCTATCTATCTATCTATCCATATCTACCAGCGTATTTAAACCGAAACCCCAAGCAAGTAGCAGTTAGCCAGATAGCTTGGGTTCTAAAAGGTGTGTGTTTGGTACAACATACACTCTAAGCTACCGTTTTTATTCGTTTCAGGTCTGGCTGCATAGAGACTGCATCTTCTACTGGTCTTCGTTGAAGAGGAGACAAGACGAATGCTTGAAAGTGATCAATAAGATGTCATATGATGTAAGCTTTTTGTTTTGCCGAGATCCAAGCCCTAGCTCAAATTAGGCAGCATGCATGTTTGGTGAGAGCGTGCAGGTGTATTTAATCTTCGACCAAAGTAAAATAAATGGACTGGCCTTACCCATACAAAACGTCCGTGAAAAATAAGACAATTGGGATTTAGGGTACGGTCAACAAATAAACTATCTATCTATCTATCTATCTATCCAGCCACTGCTGAGTAAAGGCCTCTTCTCTATAGCGCCTTTCCTAGCGGTCTTGTAAATAAACTAGGTGAAATTAAATTATTGAACTTCTTAAAAACTGTATTTTTTTAATACTTAATACTTTACCAGATGCAATGTGTTTTCTAAAGTTATTTCAGTAGGTTTATAGTACAAAAAATCGCCGAAAAAAATTCAATTATTGAATGAAGCTTTTACAAAAATACATGGTTCCCTTCTGTTTTTTGTAGTTACGTATCTATTTTTCAGCTCTCAAACATACACAATATAAATCAATAGAAAAGCAAGTCTTCAGCTCAATCAATTTGTGAAAAATATATTTTTCATCACTCAATAAACTAAGAAAATATCATAAAAATCGTACGGAAACATAAATGTATAAAAATTTCAGTATTTAAGAAAACTGCAGAGTGCAGTTTTAAGACTTTTGCACAATGAGTTTTTTTATACTACTTGGAATGACAGATCAAGAAGATGGCCCACCTGATGTTAAGTGGTACCCTCTGCCTATGAACAGTGCATTACCTCAGGTCACGTCTACCTAGGACGCGCCCTATGTGGCATTCCACTGCACTCGCCACCCTGAAACATAAAGATGAAATGTCCCATGTGGCCGTAATTTCATCGGCACCCTTACCCTTCAAACCGGAACACAGCAATGCGAGCACTACTGCTTTGCGGCAGAAACAGGTATGGCGGTAGTACTTCCCCGGACGAACTCTTTAAAAAAAAAGCTCTACTAGAACTAACCGTTTTTTGGCGTATAAAATTCATTGTGTAGAAAATTATCAGAGTAAATACGGGAAAATGTATTCCACTTCCAAAAGTCGTCTGTTCTTGCTCGTCTTATGACTTCTATCCATTTTTGTTTACCTTAGATTTCTTTTGGAAAGCTATAAGGTTAATTAACATGCCATTACATATTATATGCAATTACCTAAAGCGACGTGCTTAGCAATGTTTTGACGTAAATAATGCAAATTACAATTCTAAATCAATACGATACCCATCGATAGGCATCAGATTTTTTTGCAGTCTGTACCGGACCATCCGTCATGCGTGAAGTCTTGTCAAATATTTCGTCGCTGTAGTTGGAAAACTAAATAACTAATAACAACAACAAAACCAAAATCGCGAGAAAAACGCGATTTACTGTTTTATTGCGTCAAAAATGGCAATAACTTTTTTATCGTAACTAATTTTGCAGTCCGTGTTTTGATATGTTATAGATTGGTACTGTATCTATTTTTGAATTTAATGATAATACATTTTAGTTCTTTTGATTAAGAAAAAAAATAAAAAAACGACTATGTATTTTTCCCTCGCCAAAGTTTTGAATAATTGATGCAGTTATTTATTTTTGCATGTCAATTGTTTAGTTTTCCTTCGTCAATGATCTCCACTGAGGTTCAAAAAGCTAATGATAAGTGCCATTATTTAATTTTCCCATAATAGTGAAATCATGAAATGATCTATTATTTACTTATTTGAATATGACAATCCTATCCATGGGTATAGATTTAAATAATATTAAAATACATTTTAAAATAAAACCAACTTATAATAAATAAGTAAATATTTCTGGACAGTTCACACAACATTATCTAGCCCCAAGCTAAGCAGAGCTTGTGTTATGGGTACTAGACAACTGATACACTTAATACAATATTAACATAGATAGATATTTTTTATTATACATAGCAAATGCCCAGAACACCCTGAACAAATATCTGCGGATCGCACAAGTATTTGTTCCGAGGCGGAAATCGAACCCGCAACCTCCTGCGTCGCAGGCGAACGTTCGCCCGCCGCGCCACAGAGGTCGTCTTCATAATCATTTATTTTTATCAAGACTGAATATTAGAAAACTACTGAAACACCTACATTATTTTAGCAGACTTATAAATTCAAAGTAAGTGACATAACAAACTTATCATACGACTAATGCTTATAAAATCAACAAAATGAAATCAATTTGTGGAACACAATAATTCTAAGTATCAAAAAGAAAAAGGTATGTCGACTAAAATTAAAACTATCTACGAGTATAAACTTGTGTCTGTTAACTTTCATTCAGAGTGGGGAACATTGAGATAATGTCCTGGGGCGTAGTCCTCCTTGTCGCTCGTCCTCTAGAGCAAGACGTGTCCATCGACATGTATGGGCCATCATAACCATGCAATAAAGTCGATTTCGCAAAATGTGATACTTATGTAGTTTTCCTACTACACGACGATTTATTAGTTTTTTATCAATTGATGAAAATTATATTACAAAACCTTTACTTACGAATGAAATGCGATGCCTGAAGCTTTATTTGTATTTCTTGTGTTGTTTGCACTTGCAGACAAGCACAGGAAGGTATTGTATCACCAAGGTATCTAATTTTGGTATTTTTCAGCATAGCTGTCACTCGTTGCCGTGACAAAGACTGACTGAAGCGAAGTGTACTAGCTAGGTCTGTTTAGAAGCTTCAAAACTATCGTTCCCTAAGGCCCGTCCATTCATTTTATTTACGTCGATGTATTTAATTATATTCCTCCTTTTTTGAATTTTCAGCTCTTACAAAAACGAAAATCTGAGCTCAACTCCTGTGTAACAAGTATAAATGAAAGTAAAGGTATGTAAGATTATAAAATGTACAGAATCTAGACGACTTGAAGAAAACCATCATATTATACATCATATTCATCATTGGCAGATCAAATAATAGTGCTGGGTATAATCCTCCTCCCTCAAACGCCACTCCAAACGGTTCTGTGCGATTCGCACGGTCTTTCCCTCTACGGCCTCTATATCATCCGCCCACCTGACTGATGGTCTGCAACGGCCTCTAGTGCTCCCTCTCGGCCACCACTCGGGCCTTACACCACCTGACGTCACCAAATCTGGCCAAGTGCCCTGCCCAGCGCCACTTTAGTCTCGCAATACGGTCTCCAATATCTACCACCTTTGTCCTCCTATGGATTTCTGTGTTGCGGACACGATCCTGTAAAGACATTCCAAGCATTGCATGCTTCATAGCCCCTTATGGGCACTCTCATTCTATGCACAGCTACCTTAGTGAGCGTCCATGCTTCGGCGCCGTACGTAATTGTGGGCAGGACACATTGGTTATACAGTTTGGTTTTCAGGCACTGTGGCATCTTGGTGTCCCTGAAAATGTCCTCTGGTTTTCCGAATTGTATTAATACATTGGACCTAGAAAATCGAGAAAACGGCCCATCATATCCACTGTTGGCACTAGTTCTCATAAACGCTATATTACTCTCAGACACATTCTTTAAGATACAGGTTTCAGAGATAACAAAAACATCGACGCATGAAGTTTTTTTTTCCCTAACCTGTTTTGTCCCACTGCTTGGCAAAGACCTTTGCCAAGCAGTGGGACAAAACAGGAGACCTCCCCCAAATTCCTCCACTTGTCCCTTGTCTTTGGCAGTCTCCCACCACTCCTCAAAATTTACAAGATCGTCCCGCCAACGCTTTCTTAGCCGAACCCTCGCCGTCCAGGTAACCAGGGTGTAGATTATAACATTTAATTGAAACAGAGATGCATTTATTTTGTTTCAGATTTTCACCCATTTGTAGACACAGTCATAAAAGTGGCTGCAGAGAACGATTGTTTCACAGACCAGAAGATTAACCATGAGCTTAATACTCTCATTATCTCGGGATACGATACGACGGCAAATGCAATAATCTACTGCCTGATGTTGTTGGGACATCATCAGGATGTTCAAGAAAAAGTTTATGAGGAGTAAGTAAAATCATACCACATGCTGTGAGAGACAAGGATGTCAAATCTTTGGATACCTATTAGAAAGAAAGAAAGAAAGAAAAAAACGTTTATTTATGACTATACAAACAAAGACACACACCAACAAACAAAACAAACAATATAGGAACTAAATAAAAACTATAACAAAAACAAATTACACAGATATAAAAAATAAGGCAATTTGTGTGTGTGTGCCTGACGTAAGCCACAAAAGGGTCCTCAACTCAGCGGTACACACACGTTACGTTATTACATTTTATTTATTTATTCTTTCCATTTCATATTGATTTCCAACGAGTAATATACATAACTTAAAAATAAAACCAAGTAATTGGGATGCGTTCCCTGTGCTCACTCTGTAAAGGTAAAACTAACGCAGGTATACTAAACAATGAGAAAGTGTAAAGTGACAAAATTTTAAAAAAGTACTCCAGATGAATATACGTTGATGAAGAGAAGAAGGTTATTGGGACTGTAGATAAATCATTAATAGCATATAATCATTAACCAAACAAAGTTAAAGAATTTTAAATAGAATTCATGATAGTTTTGTGTAATGGTCGCGTAGTCTGAAATCTCGAACACAAATAAATTAAATAATAAGTTAAATTCATAACTAACACAAGTAGGTATATAAAAATACAAATACAGTAAATTAAACAGTTGATTTAATAAAAGATTTCTGTAAACGATCAAAAGATAGTTCAACTGATCCAAATCACCACCAGACGACACTAAGATGCTGTCTGCATGGTCATTGGTCATCCCTGGAAAGTAAAACAAGAAAAAGGAATAATAAGGAATAATATCTTCTGCATAAGTAATTGACGCGGAGCTGTCCAGTCTACTAACTAGCAGAAAGGATCAATCAGTGATTTGAGCCGGGAGTTCATAATGGCTGATACAATATTCGATAGAGTCTGTTCAAAAAGAGTTCCGTCGTGAGATTCGAGGGCGCAGCTGTGCTTATTTACCTTTTTTGCTAAACGGGCTATACAATAGCGCACAAATGTAACTATTTCTTTAGTTTATGATTTAAAATGCGGACACTTTGAATCATAAACTAAAAAAATAGTTATTTTAAACTAAAGAAAAGGTTAGTTCACAATTTGGCCACGACGGAACTCTTTTTGAATAGACTTTTAGTAGTAGTAGAGCTTTTTTGTGAAAGAGTTCGTCCGGGGAAGTACTACCACCATACCTATTTCTGCCGCAAAGCAGTAGTGCTCGCATTGCTGTGTTCCGGTTTGAAGGGTAAGGGTGCCGGTGAAATTACAGGCACATGAGACTTTTCATCTTTATGTCTCAGGGTGGCGGGCGCAGTGCAATGCCACATAGGTTGTGTCCTAGGTGGACGTGACCTATGAGGTAATGCACTGTTCATAGGCAGAGGTTACCGCTTAACATCAGGTGGGCCAACAGCTTGCTCCGCCATTCCAGTAGTATAAAAAAAAAAAAAAAAACCATTTGATGATAATTGTGTTTCTACTCACGAGGATATGGAAAAGAATGGTGACCGGTGGGTATCTATGAGCCTTATAGCCTTCTACATGAAACATACTACAATAGTCACTTGGCACACGAGCAAAAGTTCTTGGTTACATCTAGGCCAATAGAGTCTTCAACCATACTTTAATAGTATTAAAACTTCCGTGAGTAATATTCATAATTGAAAAAACCGGTAATAACTCACGTAGGTACTTGTTCCGAGTCAAACACCCGACTCGAGTTTCTGGGAGTTATCGCCGGGAAGCCGTCGCGTATACTCCTTGAGGAAGGGGGTATTAAGTCCCAGAAACTCGAGTCGGGTGTTTGACTCGGAACAAGTACCTACGTGAGTTATTACCGGTTTTTTCAATTATACTTTAATAGCTTAGTGGGAATTAATTATTCATCATCGTCATCGTCATCATCAGACTGTAGACGTCGGATGAGGCTATTGTATGCAATGGCACAGAAAACATAACTAGTACAGGTACAGAAGGTTAACTCCGCAAAATCATTTAAATAAATAGCGTCTTTTGCCCCCACACAATAAAGTGCAATTCAGGTAGCACAGCGCTTACTACCTACAGCTAAAGTCACCCAGTAGTTACCTCTCTTTCTATCGCGTAACCCTTATCTTCCGCTAGCAGGCGGATTGGTGATCGCAGTATTGGTGTTAATTACTCAGGTGGATGCTGCTGCCCATCCTATGGTGAAATCTCTTAGTACGGCTTTTACTACATTCATGGGAGGAGACGGAGAGGTCTTTTCTTAGGCCGGAGATACAACAGCCAACGAATGAATGCGACGAGCAAAATATAGAGCCTCATTGACTTTTTTTTTTAATAGTATTATAAAGTGACAAACAAGCAGACGGCCCGCCTGATGTAAAGCAGTCACCGCCGCCTATGGACATCTGCAACACCCACGGTATTGCAGACGTGCTGCCTACCACTAAGAGCCCTATTGATATTTCTCTTGAATTTACCCATATTGTAGTCCTGTTGGAAGACATACTAACGGGAGGTCATTCCACGCCCTGCAGGTGCGCGGGAGAATCAGTAGTTTTTTTAAATTTTTTTTTTTTTACTACTTGTATGTTGGAACAAGCAGATTGCCTACCTTCTGCCTATGAACAGTGCATTACCTCATAGGTCACGTCCACCTAGGACGCGCCCTATGTGACATTGCACTGTGCCCGCCACCTTGAGACATAAAGATGAAAAGTCTCATGTGCCTATAATTTCACCAGCACCTACCCTTCAAACCGGAACACAGCAATGCGAGCACTTCTGCTTTGCAGCAGAAATAGGTATGGTGGTAGTGCTTCCCCGGACGGACTCTTTCACAAAAAAGCTCGACTAACGTCTCAGTTATTTCAAAAATATTTTTTATTTCTAGAAAAACACACAATACCACCGGGTAGTGAGTTCTTTGTATCAAATTATTCTATCAATCGTCACCCTATGTGGGGACCTGATGCAGAGGTGTTCAGACCAGGACGCTGGTTGGACGGCACAGCACCAACTGATCCCAACCTCTTCGCGTCCTTCGGTTTAGGAAAGCGGTACTGTATTGGTAAGTAGAATTAAAAAAAACAGCCAAGTGCGAGTTGGACTCGCCCATGAGGGGTTCCGTAGCAGCAAGTAACATAATATAAAAGTTCTTGGATGGTTTACGATTAATGACGTATTAAAAAAAACTACTTACTAGATTTTTGGTGGATGTAGGCACATCATTTTTTATTTAGTTTTATTATTCTCTTATATTAGAAGTTACGGGGGGGGGACACATTTTACCACTTTGGAAGTGTCTCTCGTGCAAACTATTCAGTTTAGAAAAAAATTATATTAGAAACCTCAATATCATTTTTGAAGACCTATCCATAGGTCCGTACACATGCTATTAGTTATGTCTGTGAACGTAGACGAGTGTTGCGGGTCCGCCTCCATGGCGGGCGCTAGTGAAAATCGGTCCGTGAGTTCATAGCCTAAGTGAACTTGCGGTAATTACCTCACTTTCTTGTCGCCATATTCGTCGTCGGTATATGGCTAGATTAAAACAGCGCTTATTATTGTATTGTCTAAGCTCATTGCATTTTGCAGGTAAAACATACAACCTGATATCCTTCAAGACGACTATGTCACACCTGATTCGAAGGTTCCACGTGACCGCTGATATATCCAAACTGGTTCTGAAGATGGAAATCTTGCTAAAGCCAGCTTCTGGACATGACATCATCTTGGAACCTAGAATATCATCATAGTATTGCCATAATTAGTAGTCTACGGAGTCAGAAGATGCCAACTGGTAAAAACAGAACTAGACCGTGTTTTTTTTTTGTATACTACTTGAATGACGGAATTAGCAGATGGCCCACCTGATGTTAAGCGGTAACCTCTGCCTATGAACAGTGCATTACCTCATAGGTCACGTCCACCTAGGACGCGCCCTATGTGGCATTGCACTGTGCCCGCCACCCTGAGACATAAAGATGAAAAGTCTCATGTGCCTGTAATTTCACCGGCACCCTTACCCTTCAAACCGGAACACAGCAATGCTAGCACTACTGCTTTGCGGCAGAATTAGGTATGGTGGTAGTAGTTCCCCGGACGGACTCTTTCACAAAATATCTCTACTACTAGGTACATAAAACTCGCCCGTTTAATGCTATGAAGAACGATCTTGCTAAAGCCAGGTTAAAAAGGTTAAAAGACAGGTTTAGAGGTTGTCTGGAAGAGTTCGCTTTTAGCGATAAGACAGCCCATTGTACATTACTGTTTTTGTTTTTGTTTTTTTCTGTTTGTTTTGCAATAAAGTGTTTATCTATCTATCTATCTTGAGCCGCCTCTATCCACAGAGTTCTTACAACCGTAACAATTTGATCGCTTGTTCATTAATGTTTCGCCAACTTTTGGAGTTTACTACTTAAGAATAGATTTACAAATAAATAAGGTCTACGCAATTATAGATGGGGAGTAAAATCGTAAATTCAAGCGTTATCAAAAACTGAAGTCGTTATGTTTTCCCTCTGCGCAACACAGGAATTTGAAAGTTGTTTACAAATGTTAATGGATCAAACAGGACGATCAAACTCCAGTGGATCAATCTCAATGGATCATACAGGAACTACTCACATAGGGTTCAGCTGTTTCATATTCGCTCAGCTTATACTGAAATGGATTGGAGTAAACTCCAGTCGCGCGTCGGAGAAGACACACACTATAATTAACCCCCGACGCAAATACGACGGGGTGTTATAAGTTTGACGTGTCTGTGTGTGTGTCTGTCTGTGGCATCGTAGCTCCCGAACGGATGAACCGTTTTTTTTTGTTTTTTTGGAAGGTGAATTAGTCTGGAGTTTTCTTAGCTATGTTTGATCAAAATTGGTTCAGCCGTTTCATTGCGTTGAGTGTTTTTTAATCTTTACAAAATTAATTACTTGTTATTAAAATGGGTAAAACATTAGATAGAAGAAATCAATACAACAAAGCCGAGGGTTTACTGAAGGGGTCTTGTAAAATTATCTATATTTTACGAGATATTCGATTTTCGTTTTTTTTGTTTTTTTTTGTTTTTTTTAATGAAACTAATAGGCAAACTAGCTAAGGGCCCACCTGATGAAAAGTGGTCACCGTCGCTTATAGACACCGGCAACACCGGGGGTATTGTCGATGCGCTGCCTACCCGCATGAAGGAATTTATGAACATTTTTCTTGAAGCGACACATGTCTTAACCAAGCTGGAAAACCTCAGATGGAAGCTCATTCCAAAGTTTATAGGTATGGGGAAGAAATGATCTCGAGAAACGAGTCGTACGAGAAACCCAGGGATCTAAATTATGTGTGGATGAGCTTTGTCACGGTGCCGGGAAGAGCCTGGGGGGGGGGGGGGGTGTTTCTAAGGCGAGGCTGAAAAACTGCGTGGCTGAGCCCTCGACCTTTTCTCTTACACTCTGCGATCAGAGAACTACCTTACACAAGACTAATTATTATTTGTATAAGTATATTCTTAGTTTGTTGGTAATGATAGTGTAACAAATAAATGTTTTTTTTTTTTAATTTATTTTTAGATATTCAATAAAAACAAATTCAATGCAAAGCAAATTCAGGTCCGAAGCCCAATTCTCGTAATAAAAAATAGTCAAATTAAAGTTCGGATCATGTTACGATCGAGTGTCGATGTCACAAACGTCAAAAATGGTATTCTGCTCACCTCACAATACAACGCGGAATGTGATTATATCGAAATGTGACTGTAACTTGAATGTTTCAAAGTTCTGAGAATTTTCTCTTTCACACTTTACAATTATTATATAGCACTATCCTACTCTAATATATGGTCGCAAGAACCGAAAGTAGATTATGTTGTTGTTATGAGGGAGCAGAATACCAATTTTTCAGTCAATTTACAATACAATCTTGTTTCGGTCAACTTGCAGTGTGGTTATAAAATAATTAAGAGAATTGGGCTTCTGATGAGTGTGTCTAGTGCAACGTAAAACGCAACTGGCTTTCATTTCGCTGCCTGCCTAATTTATCTATGATTGATTAACCGCCTACCAACAGCTGGTTGCCCAATTGTGATTCCGGGATGGTGTACAACCTGACCATATACTATACGTGATTAGTATACTAGCCGCAGTCTTGGCATCCGTTTTACGCGGACATCTTTCACTTACTATAGTGACACCATGAGCGTTCAAAATGGAGGACATTTTGACAGCTAAGAAAGACTAATGATAATTTGTGTACAAATTATCATTAGTCTTCTCATTCTTATTTTTTTTGACATGCAGTGTTGTTTCTGGCCCAAGAATAGACCTCTCTATCTCCTCCCGTGGATGTTGTAAAAGCCGACTAAGGGAATACCCTGATTTGTTTGTAAGATTCGTGGTATAAAACTTGTCCTGGCTGCTGGCTGTATGAAAGAAAACGTTAGCAGAGTCAGTTATGGGAAGTAATGGCGGCGATGAGCTCACCACTTGTTACGTCTATTTCCCACGATGCAACCCACTGTGAAAAGAGTCCCATTTGAGGCTCTGCATTCCCTTTCGGGGAAAAAGGCGTGTGTCTAGACGTGTGTGTACGTATGCGTGAATGACGTAACAAGCAGATGGCCCACCTGATGTTAAGCGGTACCCTCTGCCTATGAACAGTGCATTACCTCATAGGTCACATCCACCTAGGACGCGCCCTATGTGGCATTGCACTGCGCCCGCCACCCTGAGATAGAAAGATGAAAAGTCTCATGTGCCTGTAATTTCACCGGAAACCATACCCTTCAAATCGGAACACAGCAATGCGAGCAATGCTTTGCGCCAGAAATAGGTATGGTGTTAGTACTTCCCCTGACAAACTCTTTCACAAAAAAGCTCTACTACTACTAACTAAGCTTGTGTACAGAATAAATAATAGAAGAAGCAGCTTGTGTAGGAATGATGGTCACCCTCATTGAAATATATGACCAGAATGAACAATATAAGAAATGTGCCCTCGGTTACGTAAGGAATGCGAACGCTATTCGATCTTATTATTTTGTCAGTGTCACTTTCTTTAAGTTTATTGGTAACAATGGTAATTGTAGAACACGTAAACTTTTTTATTGCCAGATAAAGATCCACCAACTTATCTGTAGAATGATTATGTATGTAGTTTTCTATCATCTACATACATTTCATTCTACAGATAAGTTGGTAGAACTGTACTTTAAAACGAGTTTTTTTTTACTGACTAGCGTTTTAAAATTCATTCGAATGAGAGGACCTCTGTGGCGCGGCGGGCGAAGGTTCGCCTGCGACAGGAGATTGCGGGTTCGATTCCCGCCTCGGAACAAATATATACGTAGGATCTGCAGATATTTGTGTTCAGGGTATTTTATATGTTTAATAAAAAATTCGTGTGGAGGGATTTAGGGGAGGCCTACGCCACTTATTTTGTTATGAAAAATATCTATGTTTTTTTTTACATTGATAGACCTTTTTTTGACCACGACCACACCTTTTTTTTTTTTTCTTAACTTTGATAGACCTTTGTTTGAACTCGATCTCACCTGTTGGTAAGTGACGATGTGGCCGAAGAAAGTACAAAGGTCTAGAAGGCACCTATTCACTCTAGCCTTGAAGAGACCCAGATTATAGTTTTCAGGAAAGAAAGACGACGGCAGGGTATTCCACTCCTTAGCAGTACTCCTGTTGGTAAGTGACGATGTGGCCGAAGATGGAGCAAAAAGGTCTAGAACGCACCTATTCACTCTAGCCTTGAAGATACCCTAAATATGGTTTTCAGGGAAGACAGACGACGGTAGCGTATTCCAGTCCTTAGCAGTTTGCAATATAGAGTTAGAACTGAAACGTTTAGTACGAATAGAGGGTATACTAATGAGGTAAGCATGGTACCGAGCCGTGCTTCTGCTCGTACTATGGTGAAAAGGAGATGGGGGAACAGATCGTATATAATGTATTGTATTAAGTATGTCAGTTATCTAGCACCCATAACACAAGCTCCGCTTAGCTTGAGACTAGATTATGTTGCGTGAACAGTCCAGCATTATTTATTTATTTATGATTTACTAGCACCGCCCCGCGGTTTCATCCGCGTAAGTCTCGATTTCATGGGAATATCGGGATAAAAATGTGCCTATCTGTTATTCCGGGAGTCAAGCTATCTAGATTCCAAATTTCATTCAAATCCGTGGAGCCATTTCAGCGTGAAGAAGTAAAAACACACGCACACACTCACAAACTTTCGTATTTATAATATTTAGTAGGATTTTAATTATTAAGCCTTTATTTAGAACATATTACAATCACTAATTTATACTGCAACATCGCCACCGTTATCTGTTTGCCTTTTTGTAGGCAAAGGCCTCCTCCAACCTCTTCCACTCTTCTCTATCTCTTCCTATCTCTTGTCCATGTTTTTCCTGCAATATCCTTTAGCTCATTCTCCCACCTTTTAAACTGTCCCCCTCTCTTTCGTTTGTTATATTTCGGGGACTAATTAGCGTTCTGCACGATATATCCTTTCCTCTAATTGTGTGTCCTGTCTATTTACAATATTAAGTAGGATTAAAACACGGTGGAACTATTCAAAGGATGGATGATTTGCGATTATTAGTAGCTCGTATTTCCATTCAGAGATAGCCTGGAACAAGATGACCCAACAATTGCAATACGCTGCGCCCGCCACCCTGAGACAAAGATGAAAAGTCTCATGTGCCTGTAATTTCACGGGACCCACCCTTCAAACGGAACACAGCCTTTAGCTACTGATTTGCGGCAGAAATAGATATGGTGGTAGTACATCCCCGGATGAACTGCTTCACAAAAAAGCTCTACTACTACTAAAAGGCACGTGCCGCTTTATTCATATTTTATTGTATTTTTGACCATCAACCCTTCTTGTAAACAATCATGTAGGTATGTATAATGTATTTCAGTAAGTATATGTCAGTAAGTATAATGTGTGTCAGTAAGTATGTCAGTAGGTCAAAATTATTGAAACCATTTAACCTTATTAAAAACGTCAAACTTACCTTTCGTAATCGCTAAATAAATAAATAATGCTGGACAATTCACACAACATTGTCTAGCCCTAAGCTAAGCAGAGCTTGTGTTATTGGTACTAGATATCTGATTTATTTAATACAATACATTACATTAGATAGATATTTTTTATTATACATAGAAAAATACCCAGAACACCCTGAACAAATATCTGCGATCGCACAAATATTTGTTCCGAGGCGGGAATCGAACCCGCAGCCTCCTGCGTCGCTGGCCAACCTCCGCCCGCCCGCGCCACAGAGGTCGTCAAAAAATAAATAATGTATAGTGTAGGTTGAATCTGCCATTTTTTAAAGAAACGTCGTAATTTTTATTTAATACATTTTAACGTGTTTTTTCGAGTTATTTCGTGTAATTTTGGTGGCATGTTAACCGGTGTAACTTGGATAGCACATGTGTGGTGTAATTAAATCTAAGTTTATTACGTGTCTTTTCGAAATGGTGGTTTTTTCCTGTAAAAAGTCTGATTATAATACAACTTGACTAGAAAAAATATAATTAAAATCAATTGACATTGGCGAAATTGTTTGGAGCATTCTTAAGAAGTCATTATTATAAGAAGAGAGAGATAATGTATAGTACCTACAGCTCGTTCACCGTCAGATGTCCCCTGCGTTGTATGGCGTGCCAACCAAGGCAGGGTGGATCGTTCACCGTAAGGGCATCTTACGGTGAACGATCTAATATACATTGATTTTTCATGTATATTCTCTACAATGTTTATATAAAAAGATGAACATGAAAAAGGCCATTCAGCGTGGCAATGCAGCCAGCATCTTGGGTACGCTTCCGTCTGGTAGTGATTTGGATCAGTTGAGCTACCTTTAGATCGCTTGTAGCGGTCTTCAGGTGGCACAACTGTTTCATATGTATTTTGTACATACCTTGTATTATTCTTTCTGTAAATAAATGTATTAAAACATGAAAAAGGTGATAAAACTTTTAAAATTCAATAATTGGTTTTAAAGTCGGGCAAGTAGCTAGAAATTCATATTTATTGTGTTTTTTTATCATTAAAGCTCATCAACACTTCATGAGATCGCGATAACTGATTCTGTGAAAACTATGAGACTTAACACACTAGTTTTGCCTGAAATGAAATGAAATTAAATTATATTTATATTTATTTGACAACACACATATACCTACACCTTAGAGCATTGCAGGCCTCCGTACCAGAACAGACGGAATAGAAATGAAGGCGTAGGTAAACAAAAACACATGAAAACAAAACAAAACAAAACAATACCAATTGGTAGCTAAATACATTTATTTACAGAAAGAGTAATACAACTAATATAAGGTACAATGAAACAGTTGTGCTACCCTTCGACCAAAGTAAAATGTGCTACCTACATATAACGATCTAAAGGTAGCAATTGGTTAGTACAATAAAGTTTGAGAGTGTCTCATAAACATATCTCAGAAATATACATTTTAAATCAAAACGGTTGTTAATTATCGTAGTTTTCACCTAACTTTAGTGACTTCCCGCTGTCCACGTTGGCGAGGACAGCTAACGTGGACAAAGGGAAGGGATTTTTTGACTTCCCACTGTCCACGTTGGCGAGGACAGCTAACGTGGACAAAGGGAAGGGATTTTTTGACTTCCCACTTTCCACGTTGGCGAGGACAGCTAACGTGGACAAAGGGAAGGGATTTTTTGACTTCCCGCTGTCCACGTTGGTGAGGACAGCTAACGTGGATAAAGGGAAAGGATTTTTTGACTTCCAGCTGTCCACGTTGGCGAGGACAGCTAACGTGGACAACGGGAAGTGGTTTTTTGACTTCCCGCTGTACACGTTGGCGAGGACAGGTAACGTGGACAAAGGGAAGGGATTTTTTGACTTCCCGCTGTCCACGTTGGCGAGGACAGGTAACGTGGACAAAGGGAAGGAATTTTTTGACTTCCCGTTGTCCACGTTGACGTGGACAAGACAACGTGGACATCAGCAATAAACAATACCTACCTATCATCTAAAAGTTTTGATGAGCTGCATTTATTGCGATGGCCAAAAACACAATAAAAAATGAATTTAGCTATTGCTGTCAATGGACGGGAATAGTTTAAACTGACAATATAGATTAATGTGCAATTGATATTACGGTCCTAACGTTTTAACTTAATTAATTGATTCCAAAGAAAGGGTCTACCTTTAACCAGACACCTTAACCAACAAACTGATAGTTTTCTAACACAAAGTCGCCTCTCACAGAATTAGCATGTGCCACGGCTGACCATCGCACATGTATGACCGAAGATAGCATTCGGCATTCAGGCATCACGTCACGTATTAATGCTCGTATATAAACCAAGCCCTGGTCTTCCCTAGCATACATTGTGACCGTTAATCGGACGGCAGTCAGTCGCTTCTGCCGTCAAACAAATAATTAAAAAAGTGGTATTAGTTCATCATGGCAAAACTAATAGTGCTCCTGTCATTAGCAGCCTACAGCAGTGCTCACTACTCGGCCTCAAACCTAGCCAGGAACATTTACGATGACTGTTTAAGTCAGTATTCCGTGGAGTGTGTGAAACCCAGGACCCTGCAGTGGATATCCCAAGTGGCAAACAATGACGAGATCAAGATCACCAATGACCTCTCCATCGTCAGGACAGCAACGCTAGAAGAAGACTCCAATGTCGACCCTAGGATGGCAAAGGAGCCTACTTACGCGATCTTTGATAAAGTTGATAACTTCCTCCAAACTCACACATTGAGAGTGAAAGTGCCGGAAGAAATCACTAAGAGTGCTGCTTCGGAATACGTGCCCAGGTCGCTGCTGTTCAACCTGCCTTCTGAACTTGATATGCCTTTGGACGGCGAAGAGGAAGTCGATACTTTTGAAGGCAGGAAGAAGAAGATCAAACTCCCCAAGCCCTTGAGAATCAAGAGCAGTACGTACCTACTTCCATATATTAGATTTTTTAAGATTTCCCATCGCATTATACTTACCGTCTAACGTATGCTTTATTTTCAGAACACGGTTTCATCAAGAAGGTGATCCTGCCTTTCCTCCTCGGTCTCAAGTTCAAGACTGCCGTTCTGGTCCCCCTCGCGCTGGCCCTCATTGCTCTGAAGACATGGAAGGCCTTGACTCTTGGCCTCATTTCTATTGTTCTTTCTGGTATGTTTAATTGAACAAAAAATCATACACACCCCCTTATCCCTTAAATCTTAGAACATTCGATCATTGAACAAATGTTTAAGCAGTATTATTTTGAGGGTTTATGCAATTATCATCAGCTTATAATATTCCCATCACTGGGACGCATCTGGTGGTTGAAACTCTTTTACCTTCACTTAAGTAATTGAAAGTATCCACCAGTGGCGTTGATTGTCTACATTACAGTTATTCGTACTTACAGGTGCCATGGTCATCTTCAAATTCACGAAGCCCAAGGTCGTGAACTACGAAGTCATCCACTACCCTCAGCATCACGTCGAGCACCATGTCGACCATCACGCCCCAGCTTGGGACTCCCACGGACCCTACCAGGCCAGGTCATATGAGGATGCACATGATATTGCCTACTCAGGCCAAATATAAGATACCTTCACTAGCTTTAAAACGACGGACCTCCTGATTAATTTATTTAATTTATTAAACTATTTATATAGAAGTTGTAAATAAAATGTATTTTAAGTTTCAAATGAATTATGAATTATTATTTATTTCTATCCTAATACTTCAACATCATTATTGGAAAATTCATTCTCTCCATACTCTCTATCAATCATATTATAATTTTCATTCCTTACATTGATGTCATTAGCGTTAGGGGGATATGCAGTGCTAAAAACCTCTTCCCCATTCACATAATTTACGTCAACCGCTTTGAAAAATGTGTCATTAGTATTCAGCAGAGGCAATGAATTTGTATTATTGACAGGCAGCATCATCGTGACTGGAATGTGATCGTCCTCACTTTCCAGATTTCCAATTAAGTGATTGAAATCATCCTTCCCGTAGAAACTTTCATTTACTGTCTCAATCGGCATATCGATAGTAAATTTCTCTGTGTCTATATTTTGTACGTCAAAATCTGGCTGCCTGATTTCTTTACTGAAATTATTGGCATAGACTATATTTTTTAATTGTTTAACGCTCAGTGTGGATCTTGTTCTGTTAAAGAAACTTTCACTTGGATCAAAATCCGAGGCGGCATCAAAATTTCTGTTAGGCAACAGTACGCGATTTGAAAAGGACTTGTATAATTGGGATTTCATCAAGGGTTTCCATTTAAACAGGTTTAGAAGGACATTGAAATTGTCGAAATTTGCTATTTTGCTTCGGTTTGATTCGTCGTCTCCTGTTATGCTTGTGACCTAAAACATATAATATATAATATTATTTCCTCGAAGGACCTACCAAAATCAATTCAATTCCTGCTGATTGATACCCACGAAACCTGGTGGGTTACTATGAGCTCTTATTGCCATGCAGTTGATAAACTATTCAATACAAAATATTGGTTCCGTGATGTCCGCAACTATATTTAAAGGCACAATCGCAGAGGGTCTACAGACTTCTGCGATTAAAGTTATTCAACGATGAAAAATTTCAACGATGAACCGATATTTTGTACTGAATACTTTTTGAACTGAATGGATATAAGAGCTCATAGTAACGCCCCTGGTGTGGGATCAGAACTGCATACCTACTACCTACTACTACCTACCTACTGCATACATACCTAATAATGTACTGGTTGGTGTTGTGTTATAAAGCTCTCAGAATTAGAAACCTGAAGTCGCAATAGGGTAGGGCCTACCCTTCAACTTGCCTACCTAGTAGGCAATAGAACACAGAACCACCAATAAGTGGTAGTAGAGCTTTTTTGTAAAGGAGTTACCAAAATAATAAGTAGTAGTAGAGCTTTTTTGTGAATTAATTCGTCCGGGGAAGTACTATCACTATTTCTGCCTCAAAGCAGTAGTGCTCGCATTGCTGTGTTCCACTTTGAAAGGTAAGGGTGCCGGTGAAATTGCAGGCACATGAGGCTTTTAATTTTTATGTCTCAGGGTGGCGGGCGCAGTGAAATGCCACATAGGGTGTGTCCTACATGGACGTGACCTATGTGATAATGCACTGTTCATAGGCAGATAAGGGTACCACTTAACATCAGATGGACCTTCTGCTTGAACCGTCATTCCAAGTAGCATAAAAAAAACCTATGGAGGATAAAGGTCCTCGAATGGTGACCACGTGCTGAAACACATTATCAAATTCTTCAGAAACTGACAAGAATTTTCATACAACATTTTGGTACCTATAGAGAGGGATAATTGCTATCAGGACGAAGGTTTTAAGCAACGTAAAAAATCAAAATTCATAAACAGGGTTCATTGTAATATACTGACGAAAACAGAAGGGCTTTTTTTGATGACCGTAAGGCCCTCCACATACACTCGGAATACCGTAACAGAATTCCTTTTCAAAATTTCTTTCGCGGGATTCCGTACAGACTCTGGGTTTTTTTTCATTCCGAACGCACAGGCCAGCATGCGGAATTACGAATCGAAAAAAAATCGGTACGGAAAATTCCGTACGTGTGTGTGGTAAGTCCATAGATTTGTATGGACTTCCTGCATTCGATATTTAATTTCGAAATTCCGTTTCGGAATTCCAAAACGGAATTCCGAGTGTATGTGGCCGGCCTTATAAATAAGTTTGTCGAAAGTTCATCACGAAAAAGCGAAATTAATTTTTACATGAAAAAAACTTCTGGTTTGCTGTTATCTATACTAATCTATACTAATATTATAAAGCTGAAGAGTTTGTTTGTTTGTTTGTTTGTTTGTTTGTTTGAACGCGCTAATCTCCGAAACTACTGGTTCGAATTGAATAATTCTTTTTGTGTTGGATAGTCCAGTTATCGAGGAAGGCTATAGGCTATATAACATTACGCTACGACCAATAGGAGCAAAGATATAGTGGTAAATGTGTAAAAAACGGGAGAAATTATAACTTATAACTCAAGAACGGTGAACCGAATTGGCTGAAAATTGGTGGGGAGGTAGCTTAGAACCAGGAGATTGATATAAGGGGGAGGGGTAGGAGGGGGGGGGGGGGTTCTCCGGGGGCTACCGGTGCGAAGCCGGGGCGAGTCGCTAGTGCATAATAATTGCCATCTAACTAGCCTTACTCACCCATTTACTATCCAATCCCGGTTTAGACTTTTTATAGAGATGATCTTTTATACTTTGTCGATTTAAAATTTTACATTATAACTATTTAAAAAAATGGGCATACTGCCCGACATTCGTTCTGATGTCCGCGTATCTTAATGTTACCGAGCTGATTGTACAAAAGCAAGCGATGTCGAATTTACCCTACATTTTTTCGGTGACGAATTTACCCGATGACGAAAGAACCCTAACCCTTGTATTAGTTGTATTATTATTTCTATAAATAAATGTATTTTGATTAAACTAGTAGTCTTATATTTTTGAGTTACTTTTTTAGGGTTTCGTAGTCAAAGACAAGGAACCCTTATGGATTCGTCATGTCTGTCTGTCTGTCTGTCCGTGTATGTCACAGCTTTTTTTTTCCGAAACTATAAGAGCTATACTGTTGAAACTTGGTAGGTAGATGTATTCTGTGAACCGCATTAAGATTTTTACACAAATATTGAAAAAAAAAAAAAAATTTTTGGGGTTACATACTTAGAACTGAAACTAATTTTTTGTTTCATCAAACCTACGTGTGGGGATATCTATGGATAGGTCTTCAAAAATGATGTTGAGGTTTTTAATATAATTTTTTTCTAAACTTAATAGTTTGCGCGAGAGACACTTCCAAAGTGGTAAAAAGTGTCCCCATAACTTCTAAAATAAGAGAATGGTAAAACTAAAAAAAAAATATGGTGTACATTACCATGTAAACTTCTAACCAAAATTGGTTTGAACGAGATCGAGTAAGTAGTTTTTTTTTAATACGTCATAAATCGTAATCCATCCAAGAACTTTTATATTCTGTTACTTGCTGCTACGGAACCCTTCATGGGCGAGTCCGGCACTTGGTCGCTTTTTTGTTTGTTGAAACCGCCTTTTGATTCCGCAGTACCTACATAACGAAGAATCCTGTATGTACCATGCTTTCTATACTGCTATATTCAGTTACTATTAAAATAACTTTCACTGCTTTTCCAAGGACTCTTGCTCGTCCTTTAGATTATAAATTAACTTTCACCTCAGTGCAGTAGGCATCTGTGTCAGTTACTGTCTCCTTCCTGTTATTACTAGCACAGAGGTAGCCATTTTAGTTCGGTTATAGCCTGCTGCCTAGGGCATTCACTATCTGTACATTTTTAGTTCGGTTATAGCCTGCTGCCTAGGGCATTCAGTATATGTACATTTTTAGTTCGGTTATAGCCTCCTGCCTAGGGCATTCACTATCCGTACATTTTTAGTTCGGTTATAGCCTGCTGCCTAGGGCATTCACTATCCGTACATTTTTAGTTCGGTTATAGCCTGCTGCCTAGGGCATTCACTGTCCGTACATTTTTAGTTCAGTTATAGCCTGCTGCCTAGGGCATTCACTATCCGTACATTTACTAGGCTAGTCTACTATTATCCATCGAGGAGTTCCATTGTTCACATTCCGTCTCCTTCGTCAGATCAGCTCAGTCTCACCATCATATTATATTGTCATCGGAACTTGACAGGTATGCCAAATTTCAGCTCAATCGGTTGAGGATAACTGCTCTAAAATTCAGTTGCACGATTCCACCCGGACATGCAAAGTTAATTATAAGCTTGTAATAATAAAATTAGTGATCGCAACTGTGTGCTGATCAAAGTGGACTACAATCACACTAACTTCCACGACAATAAATCCTTCCTCATTTTCACATCCAGTGTCGCCACTGTCTATATTATCTTCATGTAATTCATGTCTTGTAATTTTCAGTGTAAATCAGTTCTTAAACGGTAGCATTTGTCTCTTTTTTTCTACAGAACGTCTAGAACTGCTAATTGGATACCATGTGCATAGGCATTGGTGGTAGGCAGACGTTCTTTTCCCAAGAGCAGTCATTACAGTAGCTCCGTTTGTTTTGAGACATATAATATCGTCATCCAAAGAAAGCCTCTTGAAGAATATTGTGATAATTTTCCGCGGCACCTCTTTCTATTATTTTATTAAATCCTAAGTTTTTGAAGCTTTTGTGAGACAGTTTTGGGCAATGTATGTTGACGTTCATGAATGAGAGATGTCCATTCATCAAGGCTCACTGCAAACTTGCATGCGAAGCCACGGGCTTAAGGCTAGAACCGAATATAGGTACTAAATTAGAAATAAGTGTTTTAACTCACCAAAAATGTTATTTCGAGCAGAGTTTTCCACATTTCTCAGACTGTTTACAACTACAACCGTTCAAGATTGAATTTACACTAAAAAAAGGATATTTACCTTTGATTTTTGAGTTTCTTTGCCAAAGATTTGCTAAACAATAAATGTTTTTATGCCTTTTCTAAATATTGACCTATGCCTTTAGAGTTTCATGAATACGTTGGACTACTAATTGGTTGTTTGGGCCAACACTTTGTAAAAACACGATGTAGCATGACTGTCCAATGAAAACGCGTGTTTGGTTTTCAAGGTTCACGTTGTGTGCGTTTCTTTATTCCTCGATATCTTCTAAACGCCTTAGTACTTTAAAGTGGCAATGAGCCAGGCATATAGCTCGCAGAACTAGCAACCATTTGGAAATAAAGATTCTCGAGTGGCGACCAGGAAGCTGAGGGCAAAGTATAAGAAGGCAGGGCAGACTGACGATATTTTAACAGATTTAGATGATTGAGGTATCCATAATTGAAAAAACCGGTAATAACTCACGTAGGTACTTGTTCTGAGTAAAACACCCGACTCGAGTTCGATTATGAATATCACTCACGGAAGTTTTAATAGTATGATTGAGGTATCATTGGAATCTGTACGTTATCACCGTACCTACGCATGAATACATGTTTTTATTTAAATAACTAGGTTGAGCATTGTATGTTAACACAGCTAGTGGTTAACACAGCCACCGTAAGCGGTAACCTCTGCCTTTAACAATGCCTATCATGGTTTCGGTTGTGGTTTTGTTATTATTGTTCAAAATTATACATACATACATACATAAACTCACGCCTGTTTCCCGGAGGGGTAGGCAGAGACCACGGATTTCCACTTGCTACGATCCTGACACACCTCTTTTGCTTCATTCACTCTCATCACATTCTTCATACATGCTCGTCGGTTAAGGGTACTCTTGACCTGGCCTTTTTCCAGAACTTCTCCGATCTGGTCTGAATACGTTCGCCGAGGTCTTCCCCTTCCCACTGTCCCATTCACGCTCGTTATACAATGAAAAAAAATACTTTTATAAATAATTTATTCGGAAGGTACTCTAATTAATATCTACAACATGTTAGGCAGATATAACTATAACTAATTTAATTGAGCATAACATAAGTCTTAGTACAAAACAAACAACTACGTACTGTCCTAATGACTGAATGGTTTCCTAAAACTAAAATAAATTATTATAATCTAATTATATTTAATTAGAGTCTGTTCAGAAAGAGAACCGTCGTGGGATTTGAGGGCGCAGCTGTGCTTTTACTTTTTAGCGAGCAATACAATTGCGCGTCAGGTTGCCTGGAAGAGATCGCTCTTAGCGATAAGGCCGCCCATTGTATCACCTTGAACTAGTTTGTAAGTTAATATAAGTATGTTGTTATTTTATTTTAAGGTGAGTTCAATAAAAGTTTTCTATCTATCTATCTATCTATCTATTTATTTCATATGTTTTATATTGCTCTGTATGTACTTAATTGTGCATATTATATTTTTATATTGTTATTTAAATAGTATTAAAATTAAAATGTACCAATTTGACATGCCAATGTTATGAAATGTAACGAGATGGTTAATAAATAAATATCTAATATCTCATTAGTTTTTATGATCCAAAATGACGACAGAAAGAAACCAGCTCAACAAAACCAACATAACAACACACCCCACAGTCACATGCATAGTCCTGAGCCCACACTAGGATTCCCTGTGTTATGGATATCAGAAACTACGAGTACCGTGGTACCATTACACCCAGACCCGGAACAAATATTTGCAGATCGTGCAAACATTTGTCCCGCAGCGGGAATCGAACCCGCAACCTTTCGCATCTCAGCTGGCTACTCTCCGATGCGCTACAGAGGTCGCCAAAGTCAAAAATATTTTATTCATTGAAATCTTGTGATTTCACTGAATAAAATACTTATTTTAATAATTATTTTGAATCGTCTTATAAAATAAATTTACTCCTGTTCCATCGCGACCAAACCTACAAGAATCAGGCAACAAACACGGCTCGGCTTTATTTGATGATTCTTCTTACTACTAAGTGGGGAGCGCCTGTGTGGTGCCTCGAGGACAAGTGGAAGCTGATTCAAAGAAAAAAGGAAAACCTACTTGAAAGCCTTAGGTAGGCAGTCAAAGTAAGATGCTAGAGAGAATCAGCAAAAGTTCATAAGATAGCACACGCTACGCTTGTTACACTCATAAATAACCCATCAATAAGAAGTCAGAAACTTCTGATTTAAGTTTTAACGATTGATGTGTTATACCTATTTTATGAGTAATACCACCCAAAATACGTACTCACCCATTACGTTAGTTCACAATTTGGCCATGTCGGCTCTCTTTCTGAACATACTTTATCATAAAATAATAAACCAATGTTTAATTTTAAAGATGCATTTTGTTATTACTTAAAACTTAGGCTGGAATGGTGGGAAGTGGGCTTGGATATTTAAGGCGACGTATTGATAATCTATTATTTCGAACGAAATCTTATACGAAAGTATAGGATTTCGTACAAGGTTGCATACGTTAAAAACGGGTTATTAAATTAATAAGGTTTTTGTAAAAAAAAAAATACAATACAAGCTATTATAAAATTTGTGATCGTAACCGTGTGCTGAGCAAAATGAGCCTAAATACGGCCAGTCGGTTGAGGATAACTGCTTAAAAATTCAGTTGCAAGATTCCACCCGGACAAACATATTCAACCCGTACATCATTGCAAGTTAAATAAAGCTTGTACAAACTACGATTAATTTCAAAATCCTACTATAATATTAAAATGTGTGTGTTGGATAGAAAACTTAGTGAAAATTTAAACCTAGAACATTTAGAGGCTTAAATTGGTCCCGTTTGCCTGTAAAATTTAAATCTCTGTTTTCTAAGAGGTGTCTTTGATAAATTTGTTATCTGCTATAGAAGGAAACAAATAGTAAAATACTACTATTAAAAAAAGGTCAGTAATATGGAGAATCAGGTCACCATATATCACTTTCATTATGTTTTGTAATGAATGAGAAAAATTTAAATACCTATCACCAAAAATTTCAATGCGTTGGATATCTTTTGAAGAAGATTTTTACATTATAATATTATTCCTTTAGCTTTGCCGCCAGTTTTCCAGTGATAACAAAGTTTCATTAACCTACTTTTTAACGTACATTTGATTTAACAAATTTTCTTAGTCTAAAAAATTTGCTACTATTTTGGATGTAGCTGTAAAAACTTTATCAATAAATATAAATGCGTTTTCAAGTCAAAACTTAGTTTAAAAATTATCATAGATTTAAAACATTCCCCACTTTTATGGGTTCTGTTACCCAAAGGGTTGTGAAACGGAAGCTCGCGCTATCCCCCCTCTGTAACACCCCTCTTTTTGATTGGGGTAAAATAATATCCGACTACCAACCTAGTAAATATCATGCCTAAACGCAAAAGTTTGGATGTTAATAAGTTACCTACTCAAGTACGCCGTGACTGAACCAATTTTGATAAAAGTTCTACCCATTTTGTGATATAATACAATGGATAACATTTCAATCATTGAAATATCCATTTGGTAATGAGATAGATATCAATATATATAACATCGTTGCGTGACTGACTGACTGACTATCAACGTACAGCCTAAACCGTAAGTCCTAGAGACCTGCAATTTGGAGGCTATGTTCCTTTTATGGTCTAGGGGTGCACTAAAACAGGAATTTCCGATATTCGCTCTCTAGGGGTCCAAAATGGGCTTTTAACATACAAAAAAAATCTTTATTTCGGAAACCGTTGGTAGTAGAACCTTTTTTTGAAAATTTACATAGAGATTCCTCAAATAAAATAAAATTACACGTTTTTCAGCATACGAAGCATTTTAGTTTTACATTAAAAGCCGTTTTGGACCCCTTACACAGTGAATATTCCAGAATCCTTTCTCAATGGGGTGTACTAAGGACACCCCACACCCACCCCAAACCCACCCAATAAGGAATACTTCCTCCAAAGTTCATGTATCTAGGTCCAGCGGTTTAAGCTGTGCGTTGCAAAACGCAAAGTGTATACATAATAAGCCCTTTTGGGCCCCTAAAGAGGTTTTTTTTCAAATTCCTGTCTTAGTACACCTTCACACCTTAAAAAGAATACACTCTCCAAATTTTAAGTCTCTACGACAAGCGGTTTAGGCTATGCGATGTAAAAGCTGAAGTTTTTTTTTCTTTTACGATATCATATAGTATGTATTTATATATAAACAGATAGACCCTCTTAGAACATCGCTTGTTGCTAGTAATTAAACATTACAAAAATTTCAAGTTTTGTCTTTAGTATGGACTAAGTTTTCAAATTTGGTTATAGTCGAAGTCACAGAGGGGGTACAATGAGAGGCAGTCCTTCTGCTCTTGCCCATCTCTCGCGGCCTGGACGTAGCGGTAGTACCGCAGCGCCATCTTGCTGTCAGCTGCTGGTATTAACTCGTTCGAGTCCCTGAAGAAATAACAAAAAAATATTAATATTCAATCATTCGTTTAAACCCCGACGCACAAACAGGGTGTTAGGCTGCGTTTCTACCAGAGATAAGCAAGGATGCGTAGAGAGGGTTTTTTTTATACTACTTGAATGACGGAAATACAGATGGCCCACCTGTTGTTAAGAGGTAACCTCTGCCTAAGAACACTGCATTACCTCATAGGTCACGTCCACCTAGGATGCACTCTATGTGACATTGCATTAAAGATGAAAAGTCTCATGTGCCTGTAATTTCACCGGCACCCTTACCCTTCAAACCATAACACAACAATGCAAGCACTACTGCTTTGCGGCAGAAATAGGTATGGTGGTAGTACTTCCCCGGACGAACTTTTTCACTAAAAAGCTTTACTACTATGTGTTTGTTAAGAACCAATAGAATCACTTCATTTACCTAGCCTCGCTCAGCGCAGCTCTGGTGGAAACGGCTTAGCAGAGCGAGGTTTTTATACGTACAAAGCAAGCGAGGGATGTGTGCGAGGGATGTGTGCGAGAGATCTGTGCGAGGGATGTGTGCGAGGGATGTGTGCCAGGGATGTGTGCGAGGGATGTGTGCGAGAGATGTGTGCTAGGGATGAGTGCGAGGGATGTGTGCAAGAGATGTGTCCGAGGGATGTGTGCGAGATATGTGTGCAAGGGATGTGTGCGAGAGATGTGTGAGAGGGATGGAAGCAAGCTTTCGCGTTTGGAGTTTTCGCTCGCATCTGAAGAGCCCACTACACATCCTCGCACAGCTCATCTGCGCACCGTTCCACAACGTCGCTATATAAGCATCTTCGCACCGCTCATCTACCTGGCACATCTCTGGTGGAAACACTCACATCGTTCCATAGCCTCGCTACGCATCTTCGCACAGCTCATCTACCTCGCACATCTTTGGTGGAAACGCAGTCTTATAAGCTTGGTCGTTATGTGTGTCTGTCTGTGACACCGTAGCTCTTATACGTGAGTTGTGGATGATGAATATTATTAAATTTTACGAGGCGGAAACAATTTCCCCAAAACTAAATCGCGTGACCAATTACGTGAACGTGTTATTTTATTATTTTGATACGATTACTGCGGACAATGAAGCTTTGTTTCGCTGGTCAATGATAGCTTGAGAACTAAATTATAACAATTTGTTGTTAAAGGAAATTGCTAGGCGCTGTTTGATGGTTACCCACATAACATCCGAGCCTGTCCAATCGGACCGTGGTGAGTCTGGCCGCGGCCAACTTTGTTTAGCGATTAGTTTATGAAAATAAGATAAAAGAAAGAAAGAAAGAAATAAAATTTATTTTGACCGAAACTGCACACAGAATCAATAAAAACTACCTAAAACAAACGACAGATTCAAATAGAATATCATAATTTAATGAGTATGCACCTACAAAACAATCTGTTTGCATGTACCTGCACTTAAAATAAGAGTTGTACAGGAAGTATTCATGACTATGCGAATTGGTATAAGAGATCGATCAGACAAGGGATTGAAGTCAAGGGATCCATGAGGAACTACTCTTTTTTAAGCGTGTCGATATTTATCTCGGTAGGTTCTAGTAAAATGTATGCACGCACCCATGCTCCAATAAAACAAAGTCTCCAACTCCGAAACTACCACGAAGGCACCCTTTGTGTCTAAAAGGGTCTTGGCATTCCAAACTTCAGAATATTGGAGGTTACTGGAAGTATCCTAGAGGTTTTGAATTTTCACGATTTCCATATAAAATTAGACACAACAGCTGATTGGTCTTATTTGAAGGCTTTCTCATAGAGGTTAACGTTATGTTCTGTTTTTTTTTTTAATGTAATTCATTGGCCTTTTTTTTGTAGTGACAAAAATGTTGTACCTGTTCATTACCCATGTGAAAAAAAATATAACAAAATGCAACTGTTTTCGACTGAAAATTTGATTAAACTTCGAAACGACATAGAATTTAGTACTATCACAGATAAAAGAATACTACACAGTTAAAATAATACTATACGTACTATTTATTTCACCTATATGTCGGCAATGAACGTATGATTCTATGATGCGTTTGTTTTTCAAGTGGAAAATATATGTTGTTCATGATTTTCACTTGCTTCTCGTTCTGCGAGCGCTATTCTGTCACTTTATAACTTAAGTGAACTTTAATGTGTTAAACAGTGACGGAATTTGGCTCTCGTATGCACCTTAAAATCCATATCTATTTAATTCATTTAGATAGAAGCTTGATTTTCTTACGGCACTATATGCTTACAAATGTTGATATGTGGTTAAATTTCAAGTTAAAAATTTATGTTTTTTTTTTGAGAAAAATATTTTTTACCGTTTTGAACTGACGTGACCTAAAACGTAAGATTAAATAAGATACTTACTTGCTCAACTCGTTGGAGACTAGATTGCTATATGGCGCATGTTTGAAGGGGTCCCCGTACAGAGAGCAGACAGCCCGCTCTCGGCAACCAGGGTCTGATGCCCCCATGGGGGTGAGGATGGTGTCTATCTTCTCTATGAGGGTTCTGTAGAACTTCTCGGCTGCCTGCGTTTCCTGGAAGACATCGAAGTGGATTATTAGCAGAGGCATTCATTATATACACAGAATTCTAAATTTAATTGGACATCATAGATCTCAATTCAAATTTTTTGGTGTTATTTGCCCATTACAGCTCATCAACACTTCTTCAGATAGTGAAAGTTGATTTCGCTAGAACTAGGAGACGTATCACACGTGTTGTAATTGATAGTATCTCATAAATATCATCAGTCTAGCTACGATCCCCCTCGTATATTAAATAGATAGATATTTTATATTATACGTAGAAAATACCCAGATCACCCTGAAAAAATATCTGCGATCGCACAAATATTTGTTCCGAGGCGGGAATCGAACCCGCAACCTCCTGCGTCGCAGGCTAACATCTGCCCGCCGCGCCACAGACGTCATCAAAAATGAGAGATGGGATGAGATGATGATGATGATGGTAAGATTAAATGTATGTTACCGGATCTTCATCATATAATATCTGCTGTTGCTGCTTCACGAGCTCCGTTTCTGCCTTCACCCGGTTGGTTTCCTTCAGCTTCACAGCGGACACCCTCAGGATCTCGTCTCTGACTGGAGAAGGCGGTGCTCTGGCCGCTATAGATGCTGCTCTGATCTGAAAAGGTCACGATAGGTACATCAGTTTTTTGTTCTTTTTATATACTACCAAGGTAGCAAACAAGCATACGGCCCACCTGTTGGTAAGCGGTTACCGTAGCCTATGGACGCCTGCAATACCAGAGGCATCACATGCGAGTTGCCGACCCTTTAAAAAATTCCAAACACACCTTAGCCCATCCAAAGGTTGACTGGAAGAGATTGCCTTTTAGCGTTAAGACCGTCCATTGTACATTTAGTTTTTTGTTTAATTGTTATGTGTTGATTTTAACTAGTAAGGTGTGCTATAAAGTATTTTCATTCATTAATTCATTAATTCATTCGCCTTTTGAAGAACCCCATACTGTAGTCCTTGGGAATACCTCAGCAGGGATATCATTCCACAACCTGAATGTTCGCGGGAGGAAGTTCCGCTGATTTGAATCCTAATATTTATCTATGTAAGATAATTAAATATTTAAGTTGTTTTTTTTAATAGATCCTGGTCTATCTAAGGTTCTTATCGACATCGCTCGTAAGCGATCCCCTCTAGGCCCCCACCCCCTCTCGTACATGTACACACCGTTCCAGATTCTCACACAACACACACAGACACACACAAACTCACCCACCCACACACACAATACGCATGCTCTTTAATCATGCGCAATCTATCTGTTAGCTAATGAATATGTATGTATATCGTATTTTGAATTTTTCAGTAGTTTTATATTCTCGGCCAAACACCTTGCTGCCTTAGACTCGATCGAACGCAGAGCTTTCAGGCTTATAGGTGAGCAACATATGCCGGAGACTAAGATCCAGAGTCTCGAGCACCGCCGTAAAGTCGCGTCCCTTTCGACCTTCTATAGGTTACATTTCGGGGTATGCTCCCAGGAACTTCATGATCTGATCCCACCATCTCCTTTTCATCATAGGACGAGCAGGCGCATAGCTCAGTACCATCCTTACCTCATTAGTATACCCTCTATTCGTACTAAACGTTTCAGTTCTACCTTTATAATGCGAACTGCTAAGGAGTGAAATACACTACCGTCGTCTGTCTTTCCTGAAAACTATAATCTGGGTCTCTTCAAGGCTACGAGTGAAAAGGTGCCTTCTAGACCTTTGTTCTCCATCTTCGGCCACATCGTCACTTACCAACAGGTGAGATCGTGTTTTTTTTTATTTTTTTTTATACTACTTGTATGACGGTTCAAGCAAGAGGCCCACCTGATGTTAAGCGGTAACCTCTGCCTATGAACAGTGCATTACCTCATAGATCACGTCCACCTAGGACACAACCTATGTGGCATTGCACTGCGCCCGCCGCCACCCTGAGACATAA
The DNA here is from genome assembly GCA_932527175.1 of Operophtera brumata. Taxonomy (NCBI): domain Eukaryota; kingdom Metazoa; phylum Arthropoda; class Insecta; order Lepidoptera; family Geometridae; genus Operophtera; species Operophtera brumata. The sequence goes on from OW052226.1 coordinate 3,129,590, forward strand.
AGATGAAAAGTCTCATGTGCCTGTAATTTCACCGGCACCCTTACCCTTCAAACCGGAACACAGCAATGCGAGCACTACTGCTTTGCGGCAGAAATAGGTATCAAACAAAGGTCTATTAAAAACTTAGGTAGGGTATAGACTCTATGTAAATTAGCTATAGGTTGTACAAGGCATGGTCACTTGCAACGATTTCAATACCGTAGATATGCCCTTACCGTTGAGTGACCGCGCCGAAATGTTTCCACGTGAAATAAGATAGCTCGCTCATTTGGACTCAGTGCACATCTAGACACAGTGCCAGCTGGTCGTGTTGTAATGTTGACGATTTTCTATGAGATGTGTCACAAAATGCCATCGTGTGCATTTCGCAAGTGCAACAACAACTCCAAAAACACAAATAAAGCCAAAGGTGTAACATTTCACTTCTAAGTATTGTGATTTAATTAAATAACTATTTTTTCTTTCCGGTGTGTAAATTATTCAAGTTAATGGCGATTGCACGCAATTTGCATGAAAGAGACAGTAGTATGAACAACCACTTCAGGAGAAAAAGATACGACACTATTTTCTCGGTGCATTCTAAAACAGACACAGTGCGATATAAAACCAATATATACAGACAAGCGGGTGTACTGAGGCTGCTCTTTATAAGGGATCATCTACCAATGGATATAGAGATATGCTCGGTAGCGTCAGCCGATTCAAGAGCGTAGTCACCGCCTGCGCCGCGTCCGCGTCCGCGTCATTGAGTTTTAATTTATTGCATGCAATATTGGTAGTGGTAACCACAAAATAAATGCGTAATACATTTTAAAAAAAATATTTCTCATATTTTAGAAGATAAATAATTTAAATATTTTATACATTAGTTTTAATTTAATTTTTTTTTTATTTCCGCTAGATAATTTTACTAAAGGCGGCGTGTCTTTTTTTCTTTTTTTTTCGAATGGATTTAAATTCAGTTGACCTCCTGGGGTCATGACTGAGTTACCGGGCTTTTGGTGAGCGCAGAAGGCGCTTGAGCAAATTTTTTTTTTTGCTATCTTTGCAGGTACCTACATAGTTAGTATAGGGCAACTAGCACAAAGACACCACTTAGGCACGGAGGTAGCGTGTCTTACTGCTATTCTCTCATTTATATATTTTTCTTTGAGCGCAAAAAGTTTAACCTCTTCGATATTGGAACTAGGGGCCCAAGATCGACATACAATTATTTATTTTTTGATGTAGGTAGGTATTTGCGCGCCGTCAACAGTATTTTTAAGCACAACAAAAATATTGTTATCTGTTAATTTGATGCACTTTTTCACTGATATAAAGTTTATGTATATTTAACACACTATTTACTTCACTGTCTTTTGTGTTAAGAAGACTGTAATCAAATAACTTTTTCATTGTTCAACATCACTTTGTTGTCTTTATCTGTACAAAATCTTTGTTTATCAGTAAAGATAGTATAAGATAACGTCTGTACACTCGATACACGTTACTATTTCTCGATTATAATGAGTTTAATGGTAAAAAAGGAATTTTTTATATTTATTTGTAACGAAAATAACATAATAATGTTTACACGTATGGCTGCACCATCTCTCTGCCAATTGGCAGAGAGATGGTGCACACGAACGTGTAACACGTTATTTACAAATAATGCCTATTAATTAATAGGCATTATTTGTAAATAACGTGTTTTAATTTATTTACCACTCCACAACTTTTAACAGTTTAATTACTATTATTTTGCTTGTAATTTGATGAGTTTGCTGACCGTACATAGATTGCACACTTTCTAGACAATAACACATATGTTCAATTTCAGGACTTAGAGGACGTTTATTTGTTCTCAAAAGTGTGTGCAATATGATTGCACATTAAATGGTAATATCAACAGTTAAGTTAATAGACAAAATCACGATTTTTAAGTATGTGTGCGTCTACTAGTGCATCAGCACTTTGTTAACGCACACATTCAAATACAATGCAACAGTTTTCGGGGTCTGGGCATATCTACGATTTTGAAATCTTTGGGTCACTTGTACAATCCGTGGAGTGAGAGCACCTGTGACCAGTATAAAGCTTTTACAAACAAGTCTAAACAGGTCTACAGTTTGTATTTAGCTACCGAGTTGTACTCAATTGTTCTAAGACCTTTTTTAACCCCCGACGCAAAAACGACGGGGTGTTATAAGTTTTACGGGTCTCTGTGTGTGTGTGTGTGTGTGTCTGTCGCATCGTAGCTCCCGAAATGATGAACCGATTTCGATATTTTTGTTTTGTTTCAAAGGTGAATTTGTCGGGAGTGTTCTTAAATCGGTTCTGCCGTTACATTGCGTTGAGGATTTTTTTAATTTTTACAAAATGTATTACTTGTTAGAGAAAGTAAATGTTTTTTTTATTTTTATTGTGTATTTTTTTATTGGATTGATAAGAGCTGCACAGGACCGGAGAGAGTGGCGTATTAAAGAGGAGGCCTTTACCCAACAGTGGGTGCACATTGGCTAAATAGATAGATAGATAGATAGATTTTTGTTATTGTCTGATATGTAGCTTTGTATTCATTTTGAAAAAATATAACAGGATAAAGATAGACGCTTTCGAGATGTGATGCTGGAGGAGAATGTTGCAATCCATGCATGTTGCGAAAAAAAACAATAAGTCCATACTTTTTTCTTTTTTTTTTCTTTGTAATTGGCGCCGCACGGCTTGTGCATTTGCCATTTTCAAGTAAGTATCTGTATTTTCACTATAATGTATTTTCAATATATTTTGCAACGTTACACTCCTTCCAAGTCGTCGAAGTCACAGTCGAGTCATGTTTTAGTAAAACGGTGGCCAATTTTACTAAAACTTTGGTAGACAAATTCCACCAATTTCAAAAATCACGCAATTCACTTCCATTTCATTTCACTACACTTGTGCTTTTTAAACGAGCTACATTAGTTAAAATGCCACCAAAATAACACAAAATAACTCAAGAAAACACTAGGAAAAGAAATAAAATAGAAGTAGACAACGTCTCTTTTCGAAAATGGCGGGAAGAGTGAAGTCCATACTCGATCAACTGGCCATCAAGACCATATATCCAGCAGTGGACTGATATAGTCTGATGATGATAATGATGATGCAGCGAAATTACAAATCAAATATGAATTTTTAATGTTACCCGAAGCTCGAAGAGGGCGACGCGGCACATGAACGTTTTTAGAAATTTTGGATCGGCATTCGAGACGTTAACCTACTAAATCAAGTACCTACATATTTAGATTATAAATATGCATAGATACTGCACTATAATTTAGAGAGATCACTCTTATAAAAACACGATATGATAATAATTACTCAATAGAAAAACAACAAAAAATTACCTGTAATTTTTGTCTATATTCAATTGTTTATCAATATGACGCAGATTTTTGGGATAAAAAATTGGTATCATGACACTTAATGGAGTTAGTCTTTGTCAGGCACTGGGTGGCTGTTGCTGATGATGATGATGATAATGATGATGATGATTATAATGATGATGAACAATAGTCTCCCAAAGTTAAACTCACCAAAGCTTCTTTTTCAGCTTGCAACGGGTCCGTAGGTCCATTTTTCTTATTTCGATAGTACGGGTTCGGTGGTCCCACGGGCCTGAAAAAACGTTTGAAATAATTTGCAATGTATTCATTTCAAAATTCTTGATAATATTCATGCTCTGATGTTTCCAATTAAAGAATAGACCCTTCCGTCTCCTATGCATATCGTTAATGGTGACTATGGGACGGAGAAATAGACCAGAGAATGGGCAGCAGCATCAACCTGATTACTCGACACCAGTACTGCGATCAGCAATCCAATGCCAAGCGTGGTGATTAAGGCAATTTCCTCTATCGCATACTATAATATGGAAGGCCTCTCCCAGAAGTTCCCCTATTGCATGCTATAACATGGGAGACCTCTTCCAGCAGTTGATTTCTAAAGGTTGCTCATGATTATGATGACAAACAAAATTTTAAAATTACTAACAAAACAGCTAATCTACCTAGAAACGGGATATTTACCATGATTTTCGAGTTTTGATTGTTCCCGATACTTCGTTACAGTTGCATGCGCCATGATCACGGGAGTACTAACTAAAGTCTTTGCGAGTAGATGTTGCAACTTTGCTGAAATATCGGGAACAATAAAAACTCGAAAATCATGCTAAATATCCCATTTCTAGTGAAAAATACGTACATAACCAAGATAGTTTAAAAAATTAAATCGAAAGGTAGTACTGATGCAAATAACTACCAGACGGAAGCGGTCCTAAGAAGATGCTGAATGCATTGCCACGCTGAATAGCAAAGCTAATGCGTTGAGCCAAATAAAACCCATTTGAAAGAAAGAAAAATAAAGAAAGAACAAACATTTATTGGTGTCAAAAAACCATGGAAACAATATTCCACACAAAATGACACACACACACACACAGAAACAAAGAAATATAAAACTAAGTTGTGCCTCCTAGTACCAGTCATTTGCTACCAATGTTTATTGCAGTGCTCCCTGCAGATCTAACACCATAACACATAGAATTGAAACTATCGTGGTTGGGAATCATATTAAAAGATAAACGGCTAATTACCACTATTATTCGTCACTTTGCTGACGTTTCGAGACTGAGTTCAGAAGCCTCTTCATCATGAGCACCGCCCGCGACCGCGTTCGACGGTGGACCAGCGAATACTCGCTATTCCGTCGAACGCGGTCGCGGGCGGTGCTCATGATGAAGAGGCTTCTGAACTCAGTCTCGAAACGTCAGCAAAGTGACGAATAATAGTGGTAATTAGCCGTTTATCTTTTAATACCATAACACATATCTAAGAACACAGAAACTAAATCGGTCAAATGGTTTTGGACATAAATAGGAACATTCGTTTGCACACACAAACACACTCTCTCTCACACTAAACGATAAACTTACTCCATTTCCTCGTGGGTAAAAAAATAAATATTTTGATGTAAATATTCATAAAAATTACGCACAAATTATCACGCAATATATAGTGAAAGTTGGGTAACGAGTGCGTGCAAGACTTTAATTGCACGCGGTGTAATTAGAAGCAGAACTCTGAATTAATAAATTTATTCCACTCTTCCTTTCATTAGACCAAAGACATTATTAAGATAGCAGGAAGTCGGTGGATGGAGACATACCAAGACCAGTAGTCATGGCATTCTATGGGCGATGGGATGCATATGTCTAGCATTGGACTTCTATAGGCTAATGATGATGATAAAGAAATCGCTGCATTATTTTCAGTAGCAAGTTCATTAACATCATCCAGTTATAACATCGTACTATTTGCTTACCTTCCAACGTTTCCTATAGGAAATTTCTGGCCATTAGGAGCGGCAATGTTGAGGGCAGCGTTATTACTGGTGCTGTATTGCTCACCCACATTCATCGATTGACCTGGAAATAAATAACAAGCATTATAACTACTTATTTTATGAATTAAGTCTCCATTTATAATCAAATTTAAAGCGAAGACTTTTGTCTTGTACATTAGGAACAATAGAGGACCCAAAATCATACCTGGTGGTGAACCGAGTCCCCATGCGTTGATGTCGTTCATATCGTTGACGTTTGGCTTGAAATTTGCTATGGCATTGCGATGTATATCTGATGAAATATATCTGGAAAACACAGAAATTTTATTTAGTAGTAGGTAAGCGAAAGCTGTAGATAGTAAAGAGTTTCGTGGAAGAACCACCACCATACTTAATTCTACCACCAAAGCAGTAAAGTGAGGATTGCTGATTTGTGTGTTGTAAAGAGATGCCGGTGAAATTACAGGGTGGTCGGTACAGTGCGATACCGCAAAGGTTTAGGTGGACATAACCACAAATGTACCTACTGTAGTTTTAATGATTAGTAGTTTTAATGTTTTAAGGATTACAGAACTAAAAGCTCTGTTACTTGTAAATCAAAAATAATATGTAGGTACGTATAAAGTGGATTCCTATTTCAACTTACAAGCCATTGAATTCTACCTAAAATGGCTGACCTACCATGGTATGTCCACCTCTGTAGTTTTAGGGATCTTTTCAACTCTCTAGCTTGTAACGTTTCTCTGGGAAACTTAGACAGATGGAGAGATAGACACAGGAGAAAGACCAAGGTCTGCATGTTCTAAATAATATTAGGTTGTTTTTTTAACATCGTTAGACCTTCGTTTGACCACAATCTCACCTGTTGGTAAGTGATGATGTGGCGGACGATGGATCACAAAGGTCTAGTAGCAACTATTCACTCTAGCCTTGAAGAAACCCAGATTATAGTTTTCAGGATAGACAGATGACGGTTGTGTGTTCCACTCCTTAGCAGTTCGCGTTATAAAACATTATAACCGCATTGTAGAACCGAAAAGACTATTACAAATAGAGGCAATACTAATGAGGTAACTTATGGTTCTGAGCCGTGCGTCTGCTCGTCCTATGATGAAAAGGAGATGATAGGATCAGACTGTGAAGTTTCTGGGAGCAGTCTCCGAAATGTAACCTATAGCAGATCGAAATCCATGCAACTTTACGGCGGTGCTCGAGACTCTTGATCTTGGTCTCTCCTATAAAGCTAAAGCCAAACCGACGCGATCAGCATGCGTCAGCGGTGGCGTACACGGTGGCGATCAATGGTAAGGCTGCGTTTCCATTGACGCGGAGCTGGGCGGAGCGGAGCTTAGCGGTGCATGAATTTACCAATCACTATGCTCGAAATCTCTGCTCCGCTTCAATGGAAACAGCACGAGCGGAGCGGGGCAGAGCTGAACGGATATTCATATAAAATAAGCGAGGTGATGCGGAGCGGAGGACAGCGGAGCGGTGCGTAGCGAGGTGATGCGGAGCGGAGGACAGCGGAGCGGTGCGTAGCGAGGTGATGCGGAGCGGAGGACAGCGGGGCGGTGCGTGATTCGTTATCTTCGTCGTCAAGTAAGGAAAGATATAAAAGGATTGCTTTTTTCTTTTTAAGCGACAACATGACATATGCTCTTTCTGAAAGATGGAGACAAACTGAGCTCAAAATTGCGCAATTCCAAAGTTAGCTCCACTCCGCTCCGCTCCTCTCCTCTCCGCTCCTCTCCTCTCTGCTTCAGTGGAAACACTTACCACTTTTCACCGCTATTCTCCGCTCATCTCCGCACAGCTCCGCGTCAATGGAAACGCAGCCTAAGACAATGGATCGCCTCCGTGCACGCCACCGAGGGCGCGGGCTGATCGCGTCGGTTTGGCCCTAGCTTAAAGCTTAAAGTTCTGCGTTCGAAATTATAAAGAGGGCTTTAAATTTTCGAAAAACAAACAGTTCGATTTGGCTCGATAGATGGCGCTGACTCAAGTGCGGTTGCCAAATTTACAAATGCATTGTCTGTGCTTTTGTGTGAATACCACGAAAATATATTACGTTGTTGACGTTGTCATTTCACTTTAGTTTGACATTTAAGTACAGAGCTGGCGCCATCTATTTTCAAGGCTTTAAGCTTGATGTGAAACGGCCGTGAAAACCCCTCATTAGAGTTTAATTCAAGAAGTTTTCTGTATAAAAAGAGTTACAGAGTAACAGTTTTTTTAATCTCAATAGTTATGAGTTAAGAAGATAAAGTAGCGTCCGCGCCACGGCTGAAGTCCGGTAACTGGAGCGCTAGTTTCAATGCGCAAAACTGCAAAAGCGAAAATCTACCTCTTTTATCCGTTAGTTCCTCAAAAGGCCGTCGGACTTCAGTCGTGGCGCGGACTCTATTTAACTGTATGACAAGTAATGAAAACCATAAAACTTACTCGCTGCCAAGCCCAGGCCCAGACAGCTCCCAATCTTGCTGGTAATGCTCAAAAGCCGGTGCTGAGCCATGCTGGGGACGCGTTACGACCACTGATGAATGAGGAGGATGTGGAGCCGAGTGTCCGTATGGAGCTGGGTGAGGCGTCTGGAATTATATAATTATATTTGGGTTAGTTGCTCTATCTGGGCCCGTTTGAAAACCAGCGCTGCTCCATATGGTTATGCAATTGGAGCAGCATTACACTGAGACCAGGCCTGTTGGCTCCACACTCCATCGCGCAGAGCGGACTATTATTATAAGTTTAAGGTGGATACTCTTATTTGAGGCGCGGAATTATTTTTTTTGGTCATATTTGCCCTTTACAGCTCATCATCACTTCTTCAGATAGCGAAAGTTGATTTCGCGAGAACTAGGAGACTTAACTAACATGTTTTAATTGATAGTATCTCATAAATATCACCAGTACTACGATCACCCTAAACACATTCAACAGTATTGTTTTTTTGCCTTCTCTGGTCTTCTTCATCAGTTCCACTTCACCAAATGATACTTTCTGAATGCACATGCCTGACTTGTTGCTGAAAATACTATAATATTTGAGGAGTTTCCTAAATTCCTAATAGATCCCATCATCAGAACCAGATTTTGATGAAGATGGTACTGTGATCGAAGTGTAAATGGTACTGTGATCGAAGTGTAAATGGTACTGTGATCGAAGTGTAAATGGTACTGTGATCGAAGTGTAAATAGTACTGTGATCGAAGTGTAAATGGGACTGTGATCGAAGTGTAAATGGTACTGTGAAGTGTAAATGGTACTGTGATCGAAGTGTAAATGGTACTGTGATCGAAGTGTAAATGGTACTGTGATCGAAGTGTAAATGGTACTGTGATCGAAGTGTAAATGGTACTGTGATCGAAGTGTAAATGGTACTGTGATCGAAGTGTAAATGGTACTGTGATCGAAGTGTAAATGGGACTAATCTGGAAGTATATAGAGGCAACTAAAAAAAACAAATAAGTTCATAAATGAAGAAGATATGACAAACATAAAAAAAAAAAAAAAAAATATAAATTCGGTTATAAATACTTTTGACTTTGACACAAAAATAAAGCCTAAAATTAAATTAAAAAGTATTCTCTACCTTATGATGATGCGTGATCAAATGATGATGATGATGGAACTTCGTCGTGTGATAGTTCTGATGGTACCAGGAACACAGCTTGAAGATATGGCTCAGTGCTGGGAACACGAAGAGTATCAGCTTCAGGAACATCTTCTTCGCTGTCGTCACTCCCAGGATCAACGGCAGAACGAACACCAGCTTGAGAGCGATCAGTTTTACGACTAGAATGATGGCGATTGCTGCTGTTACTAGCTTTTTTTTAATGTATTTTTCTGAAAACAAAGAATTACAGACAATTATAATCAAGATGTTAGATAATGCTTAGATTAATGCTTAGATGGTTTGGGCATTTAGAAAGGATGGACGATAGTAGATTGACGAAACGGGTACACAAGACGAGCGTGAATGGGACAGTGGGAAGGGGAAGACCTCGGCGAACGTATTCAGACCAGATCGGAGACGTTCTGGAAAAAGGCCAGGTCAAGAGTACCCTTAACCGACGAGCATGTATGAAGAATGTGATGAGAGTGAATGAAGCAAAACAGGTGTGTCAGGATCGTAGCAAGTGGAAATCCGTGGTCTCTGCCTACCCCTCCGGGAAACAGGCGTGAGTTTATGTATGTATGTATGTATAATCAAGAGTACATGACGACCTCTGTGGCGGGGCGGGCGACGGTTCGCCTGCGACGCAGGAGATTGCGGGTTCGATTCCCGCCTCGGAACAAATATTTGTGCGATCTGCAGATATTTGTTCAGGGTGTTCTGGGTATTTTCTAAGTGTAATAAAAAATATCTATCTATGTAATGTATATCAGTTATCTAGAACCCATAATACAAGCTCTGCTTAGCTTGGGGCTAGATAATTTTGTGTAAGCTGTCCAGCATTATTTATTTATTTATTTATTTTATCGTGGGAAATAGACGTGACAAGTGGTGAGCTCGTCGCCGCCATTGCTTCCCACGACTGACTCTGCTAACGCTTTCTTCCAGTAATAAAACATTCCTCAAATAAGCTAGCAGTCAGGACAAATCTTATACCAACAAATCTTACAAACAAGTTCGGGTAATCCCTTAGTCGGCTTTTACGACATCCAAGGGAGGAGATGGAGGGTTTTTTTTTTATGTAATGGCTCGACGAACTGGCATACGGCCCGCCTGATGGTAAGCGGTTACCGTCGCCTATTGACATCTGCAACACCAGGGGCATTGCCAATGCGTTGCCTGCCCTGAAGGACTCTTTTAACATTTTTAATCAAGCGGCTCATGTTGTTATTTAGCGGAAACACGTCAGGAGGGAGCCCATTCCACAGCTTGCACGTATGAGGGAGAAAAGATCTCGTAAAGCGAGGTGTACGAGATACCCACGTGTCTATGATGGTACATTCTTGTACCGGAGACATCACGGCCCCATCGCACTAAATCAGCATGCCATCCTCTCCATTTGCACGCCGGCAGCGGCCAAACATATTGTGTCTTACACCTATTTTACCATCTATTTTACATAATATGTTTAAGCAAATAAATTATCTTTATCTTTATCTCGAAGTACTTACTTATCTTATGAAAGAACAGTCTGCCCTCCCCTTTTATTTCCTTTGGCTCCAAATCTATGTGCACCAGTGCGCCGGTTTTCGTCAGCGCCCGTGGAGAAATTTTCAACGTTGCTCCATCGAAGAAGAATTCGGGCAGCGTCAGTTTCATGTCGTGGGTGGTGAGAAAATTCACGCCTTTGCTGTACAATGCGTCTGTTACTTCTTCAAGTGGCGATTCTGTAAGTACAAACGGAGCATTGGATAAGTGTTTATTGTTAATGGGTTTAGGAACAAGTCCGTGATCGGGTCTTCCAACATTTTTATTTTATTTAATTTCCTAGTGTTTACTTGAGTTATTTTGTGTAATTTTGATGACATTTTAAGGTGGGGTATAGCGCAAAATAACCAGGCTTAGATTAGATTTTTAACAGACTAAATCAAGTACAATATTCAAATTAAAAATATGCATGGATACTACATTATAATACCGAGGGATAACTTAGACAAAAATACGAAAGGACAAAATATTATCGATAAAAAAAATACACAAAGTTACCTCTAACTTTTGGTCTAGATTCGATTGTTTGTCAATGTTATTATACAAATTATTAGGTCAAAAATTGGATAAATAAGATCAATACAAACCCACGGGGTTTTTAAAAATTATGCATATTTAACGAGATATTCAATAAAAACCGCTTTTTCGAGCGGCGCGATGCGTTTGTTTAGAGTTCCGTAGCCAAATGGCAAAATACGGAACCCTTATAGATTCGTCATGTCTGTCTGTCTGTCTGTCTGTCCGTGTATGTCACAGCCACTTTTTTCCGAAACTATAAGAGCTATGCTGTTGAAACTTGGTAAGTAGATGTATTCTGTGAACCGAATTAAAATCTTGATTTATAAGTGGTGTAACTAACACGTCTTTGTTATATACATATAGATTTATATTTTAGAGGTATATTTTGTATTCAGGATTAGTAAGTTGAAGTGGCAATGGGCGGGCCATTAAACTCGCAGAAATGATAACTGTTGGGGAATAAAGGCTCTCGAGTAGCGACCACCAAACGCGGTCTTATTGTGTAAAAGACTGAATTTCGATTTCGAAGTCCATTTTGGTGTTCACTGCGCTGCGTGTTTTATATATTTCTGCTCTTGAACAACAGCTAAAACAAACAGAGGGATAAACAGCAAGCTGGTAATCGACATCGAACATAATAGCTGTGCTGCACGATGCAATCTCGATGAGCTGACGACATGAGGTCAATGGATGGAGGCGGCTCAAGACCATTCGTCGTGTCATTCTATTGAAGACACGTGTTGAACCGGACTTCTAAAAAAAAAAAAAAAGTTTTTTTTTATTTTCCCCTAGAGGATAAGTGCTCGATGTGATCAAGAGAGTTCGATTTCCGCCGCGGAACAAATATTTGTACGATCTGTAGATAATGTTCAGGGTGTTCTTGGTACTTTCTATGTATAATAATAAATATCTATCTATGTAATGTATTGTATTAAGTATATCAGTTATCTAGTACACATAACACAAGATCTGCTTAGCTTAGGGCTAGATAATGTTGTGTGAACGGTCCAGCATTATTTATTTATTTATTATCTCAGCCGGCTACTCGACTGCCGTGCCACAGAGGTCGAAGACCATAAAATTCGATATATAAAAAGCTCAGTATTCATACGATCTATCGTAATGGAGTTTGTTCAAAAAGAAAAGCGTCGTGGTCAAATTGTGAACTAACTTTTTATTTAGTTTATTTAACTATTTCTTTAGCCTAGGATTCAAACGGTCGGCATTTTGAATTTTATACTAAATTAATAGTTACAGTTGTAAAATAATCAAAATGGAACAGACGTGCTATTGTATTGCCCGCTAAAAAAAAAGCTAAATAAGCACAGCTGCGCCCTCCAATCCCAAGACGCTTCTCTTTTTGAACAGACTCTACAATAAAACTGCAACTTTTCCGATCAACCGACCCAGATATCCGCGGGATTCCCCATTTCTCCTGCATTGTCTATGCACTTTCTACCTATTCAATATTCCAGAAGCAACTATAAACCACGCCAATATGAAGAATACACGTCATAAAAAGTGTTCACACATTGCATCATTGCATCATGCACATTTGTAGACAAACTATAGAATCTAGCCAAAAGTTAGAGGTAAGTTTGGGTTTTTTTATCGAGAACATTTTGTCCTATCGTGTTTCTGTCTGGGTGATCCCTCGGTATTATAATGTAGTATCCATGCATATTCTTAATTTGAAAATTGATTTAGTCAGTTAAAAATCTTATCTAAGATCGGTAATTTTGCGTTATACCGTAAGTAGTAGTAGAGCTTTTTTGTGAAAGAGTTCGTCCGGGGAAGTACTACCACCATACCTATTTCTGCCGCAAAGCAGTAGTGCTCGCATTGCTGTGTTCCGGTTTGAAGGGTAAGGGTGCCGGTGAAATTACAGGCACATGAGACTTCTCATCTTTATGTCTCAGGGTGGCGGGCGCAGTGCAATGCCACATAGGGTGCGTCCTTGGTGGACGTGACCTATGAGGTAATGCACTGTTCATAGGCAGAGGTTACCGCTTAACATCAGGTGGGCCTCTTGCTTGTTCCGTCATCCAAGTAGTATAAAAAAAAAATAAAAAAAAGTACTAGTATAGTATTATTTTATCTGTGCCCTAAGTATAATGTCTACACCTGAAAACTGAAAATGATGCAATGTGAAAAAAAATGGTACAGATTATTGGGTCAAAAATTGGATAAATAAGATCAATACAATAAAAAGGAGGGATCACTCACGGGTTTTATTTAAATTATCTATATTTCACGAGATATTCAATAAAAAACGCTTTTTCGAACGACGTGTGAAGTTTTTTTTATATGAAGATTTCTGCCTGGTGTTGACGCAGTCTTAAACTATGATGTGTTAATAATTATGTTGTCATTACTTATGTATTATATGACGACCTCTGTAGCGCGTTGGGCGAGTAGCCGGCTAGGATGTGCGAGGTTGCGGGTTCGATTCCCGCTGGGGAACAAATTAACAATATTTGTTCCGAGTCTGGGTGTTATGGTACCATGGTACTCGTAGTTTCGGATACCCACGACGCAGGGAATCCTAGTGTGGGATTAGGACTATGTATGTGACTGTTGGGTGTTATATGTAATGACAAAGTTATGTTTTTTTAAATATTTTTTAAATTTTAAAGGTAGGATAAAAGATAAAAATAATAAATTTAATACTATTAAAATCTTACTATGACATTGACGAAGCTCTAGCTGATGACTTTAGTATGTAATCATACTGATAAGTGTTTGAATGTTTGAATTTTTGTTCAATTATCTGTTATCTTAGAATATTATGTAACAATTATGTAAAATACTAGCAGCACCCCGCGGTTTCTACCGTGTAAGTCTCGCTCCCGTGGGAATATCGGGATAAAAATGTGTCTATGTGTTATTCCGGGAATCCATTTATTTCCATTCCAAATTTCATGCAAATCCGTCCAGCCGTTTCAGCGTGAAGAAGTAACAAACACACTCACACACACACAAACTTTCGCATTTATAATATTAGTAGGAAGTAGGATAGGATAGGAAGTAGGAAGTAGGATGACTTTCCTAGTGTACAATAATTGGTATCAAGACGGAAATAATAATTTTGAATTTAAATTTGAATTCGCGAGGTCTCAGTTCGGGGCGAACCACGAGGTCGTTATTGGCGTGGCTTACACCTGCGTGATATAATTTCTACTGTCCTATTACGAGTTAGCTCACCTCAGATTTCTATTACGAAATCGATGAACACTTCACACGCGATTCTATTCACGTAGAAGAGAGTGTTGTCACCTCCTTATTGGCGACCTCTGTAGCGCGTCGGGCGAGTAGCCGGCTGAGATCTTCTTTGGTTCTTTGTATATAATACTAGCGACTCGTCCCGGCTTCGCACGGGTAGTTTCAGATGAAAAACAGCCCCCCCCCCCCCCCCCCATCGTACCCCCCCCCCCCCCCCCCCCCCCCTGGTAGCCTATGTCACTCAGGGTGAACGTAGCTTTCCAATGGTGAAAGAAGATCTTCTTTGGTTCTTTGTATATAATACTAGCGACTCGTCCCGGCTTCGCACGGGTAGTTTCAGATGAAAAACAGCCCCCCCCCCCTCGTACCCCCCCCCCCCTGGTAGCCTATGTCACTCAGGGTGAACGTAGCTTTCCAATGGTGAAAGAATTTTTTAAATCGGCCCAGTATTTTTTGAGCCTATTCATTACAAACATACAAACATACAAAAATAGGTACAAATCTTTCCTCTTTATAATATTAGTGTAGATATAGGTATTCAAAGAACCAAAGAACATCTCAGCCGGCTACTTAATGAATGGAAATGTAAGAATGGAGCCATAATATGGTTAAATTCAGTCATAAGTTCCATTCTTACACAAACACACGTAGCGTATACATAGTGGTTAGTTTTGTATTTTGTTATTGTTGATATGTGTATGTATTCCTAATGTGTGTGTTTAATTAATTGTTTGTTTTTCATAATTAATTGTGTGTATAATTAATTCGTTTCGTTTCGTATGAGGTAGTGCTGGCCTCTGGTGTCAGAGTTTGTCAAGCCGCCCGAGGGCCTCTGACATGTCTTATCGACTGCTATTAATCAATAACAGCCGGGACCGACAGCTTAACGTGCCCTCCGAAGCACAGAGCGATGGAAATCCGCACATAACTTAGAAAAGTCATTGGTGCGGAGCCTAGGATCGAACCCGGTATCGTTGGATTCTGAGTTGCACTATTGAACCGTTATGCTACCATCGCTTTAAAGATAATAAAAATTTATTAATAATCTTTTAATCAATAATGTGTTTATATCTAATAAACACAAAAAATGTGTTTTAGTAGTAGTAGAGCTTTTTTGTGAAAGAGTTCGTCCGGGGAAGTATTACCACCATACTTATTTCTGGCGCAAAGCAGTAGTGCTCGCATAGCTGTGTTCCGGTTTGAAGGGTAAGGGTGCCGGTGAAATTACAGGCACATGAGATTTTTCATCTTTATGTCTCAGGGTGGCGGGCGCAGTGCAATGCCACGTAGGGTGCGTCCTAGGTGGACGTGACCTATGAGGTAATGCACTGTTCATAGGCAGAGATTACCGCTTAACATCAGGTGGGCCATCTGCTAGATCCGTCATTCAAGAAGGATAAAAAAAAAAAAACTACCTGTCATTTGCTCAACCTAGAATGGTGAAATAGAATGGTGCTGTGTATATAACGGTTTTAAGAACCTCTCTATTTAGTAAATAAATTATTTGATTTGATTCTTAGCGCTTGTGGCATATTTCGTCGGTACCGACTTTGGATGTGAATGAGATATGACAAATGTATATATTAACTTTTGAAACTATCATGGTTATGTACATTACTTTTTAATAGAGACGGGATATTTACCTACCATTTTTTTTTAACATTAATAGACCTTTGTTTGACCACGATCTCACCTGTCGGTAAGTGACGATGCGGCCGAAGATGGAGCACAAAGGTCTAGAAGGCACCTATTCACTCTAGCCTTGAAGAGACCCAGATTATAGTTTTCAGGAAAGACACACGACGGTAGTGTATTCCACTCCTTAGCAGTTCGCAATATAACATGTATATATGTTATTTCGTTATTATTATTATTTTGTTTTCAAATAATCACGAATGCCCCAGTTTTTTTATAAATAAAAGCATGGGTCACCAGTCACTTTCAAATTTTCTTTGAACAGCATCGTGAATGTATTGTCGGACAGGTGGCCTGTCCTATAGCAAACCACTCGAAGCGCCTGGAGGCCAATTCTCGAATTGTAGAGATTATCTCTAAATTAGAGAAAATGTCGAAGCATGAATGTCTACAAAAAATGTCATGACAATGTCACAATAACCATCAAATCGTATTCGATTTGAATGATTTTGGTCGACTTATGTCTATTTGTGACATCACGAGAATAGCAAATTAAGATTTTGTTCGACATTCGCCATCTTTTTTCGACATATGTCGAACTCGACTTAATCTCTAAAGCACGAGAATTGCCCTCCAGCACGTTGGGTTTGTTAATAAATGTTTTTATTTAATTATTTAATTGTAAATGTGCCTCCCTACTAACATTATTATAAGCGCAACTAACAAAATATGGATAATGTCTGAAATACGTAAATTGAATTGAATTAAAAAAAGTTAAAACTTACATTTAGTTTATCTGAAAAAGTATTTTAAAAAAATGCTGGATGATACCAACCAATTTTTTTTTGTTTCTTTGTTTGCTGATTATGGATCGACATGATGCATAGTTTTATACAAGTTTGTGCTAGCGAGGTCTACTGTTTGCAGAACTACTAGTATTTAAAAGGTTTCACTTTCACTAAGGAATTTTATAGGTGCTAATAAGTTTAACAGACATCCGTGAATTATTACAACGAAGAAAATTTGAAAGTGACTGGTATACTCATGCCCTTATTTAGAAATAAACATGAAAGAACATTCATAATATTTAAATGAATAAAATAATCTTCTATATAATTAAAACAAAGTCGTGTTAGTTACACCATTTATAACTCAAGATCGGCTGGACCGATCTTAGTTATCCCTTTTTGGTGGATTCTTCTGCGCTCCGAATAGCAAAATAAGTAATAAAATATCAGAGGGGGGGGGAGGGCTGTTTTTCACGGGGGGATACCCGTGCGAAGCCGGGGAGAGTCGCTAGAAATAAATAAATATTGCTGGACAGTTCACACAACATTATCTAGCCCCAAGCTAAGCAGAGCTTGTGTTCTGGGTACTGGATTACTCATTACATAAGTAGATATTTTTATTATACATAGAAAATACCCAGAACATCCTGAACAAATATCTGCAGATCGTACAAATATTTGTTCCGAGGCGGGAATCGAACCCGCAACCTCCTGTGTCGCAGGCGAACCATTACCAGCCGCGCCACAGAGGTCGTCTAAAGAAATTAATGAATAATAAATGAATAATGAAATAACATAGATGATTCGGATAGAGGAGAAATCAGTGACAGACATTCAGATTAGCACTGAAGTTCAAAAACTCTAGTCATATCACTTGAGAAGATAAAAAAGCAAAAAAGAAGACTATAAAACTAATAAACACAAAATCATCACTCAAAATCAGCATTTAGATGAAAAGGAAAGTACCAGCTCATCATTTACTCATCAACTGGGTCAACTTGCAACTCATGTATGCAACCTAATGACCATACAATTATGTAACAATAAAAAGGATATGACAACTGTAAGAAAATACTAAGATAGATATTTGGCTATGGGTCAGTAAGCTATGGAACGGGCTATGATCGGAGTTTCTCTGAAAGATAAAATCCGAAATGTGATTATCCGACAGAGAACAAAGTCATTGACATAGCCCACCGGATTAGCAA
This sequence comes from Operophtera brumata, assembly GCA_932527175.1. Lineage (NCBI taxonomy): Eukaryota > Metazoa > Arthropoda > Insecta > Lepidoptera > Geometridae > Operophtera > Operophtera brumata. The sequence goes on from OW052226.1 coordinate 3,147,483, forward strand.
GCTGAAGTGGCAATGGGCTTGGCATATATGCCGAAGAACCGACAACTTTGGGGTAAGCGAGTTCTTGAGTGGAGACCGCGTCTTGGCAAACATAGCGTGGGGCGCCCTCTGGCTAGGTGGAGCGATGACCTACGAAAGGCGGCGGCAGGAACTGGATGAGAAGAGCCGAACACCGGGCTCAGTGACGTGTTGGGAGAGGCATATGTCCAGCAGTGGACTAGTGTGGGCTGATGATGATAATGGCTCAGTAAGATGATCTATTCTCGATGTTCACGTTATTTTGTCCACGTTAACGTGGACAGCGGGAAGTTAAGCTAGGGTCAAACTGGCGCGTTCAGCCCGCGTCCACGGTGGCATGCACCGTGGCGATCAATGGTAAGACAATGGATCGCCACCGTGCACACCACCGCGAACGCGAGCTGAACGCGGAGGTTTGGCCCTAGCTTTACTAATTGCCTTCCTGTAGTACACGTTACATTTCTAATGATCGAGTCAGCAATACCTTAGTGAAGCTTATGTTGACGAGACTAATTAATAAATCAGATATGCTGATGTTATGGCTGGACAATCTAAGAGCCTTAATAAACATGTAGAGATTACGGAGCACAACATGATACATAATAATAAAAAATAAAAAACCCTCAACGCAATGAAACGGCTGAACCGATTTTGATGAAATGAAATGATTTATTTGCGTGAATATAGGTAGTTTGGTTCATAATCTATTTTGAGTATCACTGTACTCGACTAGATTGTCGTGCAAATATACAATTTTTAATTTTAGCGTTATACATGCTAAAATTTAAAACCTAATAATTCTTATAATAAAAATCAAACATAGCTAAAAACACTACCGACAAATAACTTTCAAAAAAAAAAAAAAATAGGATAAGAAATCGGTTCATCCGTTCGGGAGCTACGATGCCATAGACAGACACACAACACATAGACACGTCAAACTTATAACAACCCGTCGTTTTTGCGTCGGGGGTTAAAAAAGCGTCTGCGCTTAGAAAACTTTAGAATCGTGTCATGTTTCTGCGGGGATCAATGGGTTCCACCATCGTGGAATAAAGACGTGAAAAATGGAGAGCTCATCGCCACCATTGCTTCCCACGACTGACTCGGCTAATGCTTTCTTCTCTTAATATAATATAATAAGCTAGCAACCAAGACAAATCTTAGACCATCGAACTTTTGTGATCCTATGGTGGAAATAAATGAAATGAAATGAAACAGAGGGACAGACGGATGAGCGAGAGAAAATAGGGTACATGGTTTAGGTATCCGAACTCTAAAAACTATGAAATATAGCCGAATATGGACGAATTTGCGCAATGAGTAAGCTTGCTCATAATATACTAGCAGCGCCCCGCGGTGTTACCCGCATAGGTCTCGATCTAGTGGGAATATCGGGATAAAAATGTGCCTATGTGTTATTCCAGGAATCAAGCTATCTCCTTTCCAAATTTGATCCAAATCCGTCGAGCTGTTTCAGCGTGAAGAACTAACAAACACACGAACGCCTCACAAACTTTCGCATTTATAATATTATATTAGCAGCGCCCCGCGGTGTTATCCGCATATGTCTCGATCCCGTGGGAATATCAGGATAAAAATATGCCTATATGTTATTCCGGGAGTCACGCTATCTCATTTCAAATTTGATCCAAATCCGTCGAGCCGTTCCAGCGTGATATAACAAACACGGAAAAACATACTCACAAACTTACGCATTTTTTCTATCGAAGGACAAATTATGATCAACAGTACCATAGACTTACGGGATATAACTCCTCAGCATGTAACTAGGTTAAATAAACTACTTAGTTATAACGTCATAATTATGGAACAGTTATTATTAAGACAATTATTATAAATGGTATAATTATAGCGTAAATGAGCATTAAACTGTTAGAACTTGACAAATTGAGAACACGAAATGAGTTGTTGATACAGCCCAATGCAGCTTAGTTAGAGTATAAAACAAGTAATTAATATAGTAAAAATTCAAAAACACTCAACGCAATGAAACGGCTGAACCGATTTTGATCAAACATAGCTAAGAACACTCCCGAAAAATCCAAATATCAAACAAAAAAAAACGAAATCGGTTAATCCGTTCGGGAGCTACGATGGCACAGACAGACACACACACAAACACACACAGACACGTCAATCTTATAACACCCCTTCGTTTTTGCGTCGGGGGTTAAAAACGGAAATTGGAAAATTCAGAGCTAAAGAAATTAAAACTATTAAATGTGTCTTCAAGTTTCAATTTAGGAAAATATATGTTTGTAAAAGAAAATATTTTCTTTTGGTGAGTATGTAAATAGGTAGATGAGAGTAAAAGGAAAAATAAGGCATTCAGAAATTTGAAGTCCTTAACGTTTTGCCTCTGCGCAACATATTTGCGCATCTTATAATGAACTAGACTGGAGTAAACTCCAATCGTACGCCGGTGCTGACACACATTTTTTTTAATTAACCCATGTGTAAGTTAACTTTTCTAAAATCTTGCAAGCTCATAAAATTACCATAAACACTCGTTGTATAGCTTTAGTAACATTTACCTTCGAAGAAATCTACGAAAAACCTATTAAAATTTAAATATATTATAATTTTTATGCATAACTCACAAAACAGAGTCTTGACGAGGGGAAATATTTAGAACCTTCATAAAGAATAGGAGAGTTCAAAATAGAACTATTTCTGAAACGGCAGTGACATATTTATATTATTTACTGCTTATTGTCCTAACTCTAACGGAGGGAGAGATTTAAACACAGCCAGTTTCCTGAAGCAAAACATTTACAAAGTAATTCTAGTGTGTCAGGAAAGTGGGCTAAAGTAGTAAGTCTGAATTCAAGTCCTGGTCAGACCAAACTTTACCCAGTTTACTTGGAATGAGTTTTCCTAGTGTAATTTTATCATTATTTATCTCTCGCTAGATGGCGTCGGCGACAGTTTTGGTAACAGTAAATATTTCAATATACGTAAATATCACAAAGATATGAATTATTACATAATTTTACAGGATTTTATATTTTTAGAACTACCTTTTTACGTTAAATTCTCACTTATGGAGCCGAAACATGGTCACTCACAAAATTAAATGAGCACGTGTATCGTATAAGAGTTGCTCAAAGAGCAATGTTAGGTAACCACCTCATGGACCGTATACCAAACGTCGAGATTCGACGCCGGACTAAGGTCGAGGATGTAGGTATACGGATTGCGAGGCTCAAGTGGAGATGGGCGGGACACTTGGCAAGGCGAGAGGATTACCGATGGACCATATCAGTCACCGAATGGAGGCCGAGAGATATGCGACGGCCTCGAGGCAGACCATCTGCCCGATGGTCAGACGGCATTGTGCAGGCAGTAGGAGTGCAGTGGATCCGGCTGACATAAGATCGCCAGGAGTGGCGTTCTAGAGAAGAGGCCTTCACTCAGCAGTGAGTGTTACCGGCTGGGTAGATAACGGGGGATCGACGGGGGGATTTACGTTGACTGAACGAATTTCTGCACTGCCATGATACAGTTTAAAAAGAAAAGGCCCTCTTGACGATGAAAGAACTAAACTGACAATGACAGTTGAAAAACTCCTCATTGGAATAAATATTGTGTAGGACACACTAATGATATGCATTGATATCTTTAAAAATTCCTAAGTCAATAATGAATCGTTGCTATACTTTCAAGTATCCAAGCTTTAAGATACTAATTCAATCGAAACAATTTTTAACAAAATCAAATTACCTGGTTCTTCATCATCACCAACTTCATTCTCTTCATCCAGATTCCTCTCACTGGCTACATCCTTGCTTCCAGTGAGGTAGATGATGTTAGCTTCTTTACTATACTTCTTCACATCAACATTGTTCTTCTTGAAACACAAACCACCACCCACTTTCACATCACCATCAAAATCTAACTTGTCGTCCATATAAGAATAAACATTCTTCTGTAAGCAGCTCACTGACGGTGTCACACTGCACTGATTTAGTATATTATCCCACAGGTTATTACCAGTTCTGAATGTACCATTTTGGTAAATATCATTGAAATACCTACCAGAAACACTTTCAATAATTTTCATTCTTTTCACTAATTCATTATTGTCACTTGATTCGTCAGCGTTAATCGCTTTCGTATTTATTACTAAGATAAATAATAGGGTTGTTTTCAATATATTTGCTACTCCCATTCTACTGGCTTTCGCTTTATTAACAGCATCCCTGTTTAAATAGGGATTTATTCTATAATGTCCTGCCATCGTTACAGCTTCTTCATATTACAGATGTTTTTTTTATCTTGAAGTCCAGTATCTAGAAAGTCTTGCTGTATCCATTTTTTTGTATATTCATTTTCAATGACAGTTATCAATTCAATTTCTCCGTGATCATTATTGCTTCGCCAAATGAAGTGGTCCAGCCGTCTCCACACATCTGAAAAGAAAAGAGAAATTGATTATTATTCACAATTCTCTATAATTTGTTTCGTAGTACATTATTTGTCAGTTTCATATCTGTCAAATTGTAATTTTATGACAGAATCACTTTCATCTACCTCATCTTCGTCTTTAACCAACCATACAAAATAATGAGGCGATTCGGTACGGCTTCTGACTACTGAAAGTGGATTTATATTACTTAATATTAATATTATTACTGTATATATTACTTTTACAAGCTTTTATTTTACTTGAAATTTATGTTTGTCTGGATGGAATCTTGCAACTGAATTTTAAAGCAGATATCCTCAATCGATTGAGCTGAAATTTGGCACATCTGTCAAGTTCCGATGACAATACAATATTATGGTGACAGCGAGCTGATTTGATGATGGAAACAGAAGGTGGACAACGGAACTTCTCGATGGATAATAGTAGACTGGCCGTGTTTAGGCTCATTTTGATCAGCACACGGTTACGATCACTAATTTTATAAAAGCTTGTATTGATAAACATATTTTTCACAAAAAAGTAGATGGTGTATGACTGTTATTGTAAAGAATATTATCATTACTGGAAGAAAGCGTTAGCAGAGTCAGTCGTAGGAAGCAATAGATGAGCTCACCACTTGTCACGTCTATTTCCCACGATGGTGTAACCCACAATGAAAAGAAGCCCATTTGAGCTGCTTATTTCTGTATATTTATGTATGTATTATTATATTAATCTTTTTAAACAAAAAACGTGATTTGAATAAAAATCACCCTTTACTACTTTGCGGTATGCGTAGGTTGACTAACAATGCAATAAAATAAACCTTTTTGAATCAGACCTACTTTTGAGGATCCACAGAAGGAAATTAGAAAACTATGTGACATCTCCAGTTTGTGATGATCTCAATGATACTGGGATCATAGTACGGTAACTTGTAGTTCATTATTTATTCAAGACAGCGCTTCTAGAATCGGTCATCTCTTTCCGCCATTTACGAAAAGAGACTTCGTCTACTTTTATTTTATTTTATTTTCTAGTGTAAAACTATTGTACACATATCTACTAACTGAAACATAAAAAAACGGCCAAGTGCGAGTCGGACTCGCCCATGAAGGGTTCCGTAGCAGCAAGTAACATAATATAAAAGTTCTTGGATGGATTACGATTAATGCTGTATTTAAAAAAAACTACTTACTAGATCTCGTTCAAAGCAATTTTGGTTGGAAGTTTACATGATGTACATCATATATTTTTTTTAGTTTTATAGTTCTCTTGTTTTGGAAGTTATGGGGGGGGGGGGGGAGGGAGACACACTTTTTACCACTTTGGAAGTGCCTCTCGCGCTAACTATTCAGCTTAGAAAAAAAAATTAGAAACCTCAACATCATTTTTGAAGACCTATCCATAGACACCCACACGTATGTATAGGTTTAATGAAAAAAAAAAATTGAGTTTCAGTTCTCATTATGGGGAACCCCAAAAATGATTGTTTTTTTCGATTTTTGTGTAAAAATCTTAATGCGGTTCACAGAATACATCTTTTTTTCGATTTTTGTGTAAAAATCTTAATGCGGTTCACAGAATACATCTAGCTACCAAGTTTCAACAGTATAGCTCTTATAGTTTCGGAAAAAAAAGGCTGTGACATACACGGACAGACAGACAGACAGACAGACATGACGAATCCATAAGGGTTCCTTGTCTTTGACTACGGACCCTAAAAAGGAGGTACACACGCCTACTTAACAGGAAAATCGCAAGCCTTTTTTTGTTTATTGATTCAACACACGTTAGCAGTCGAAAGTGGTGATAAAATGTAATAGTGAAAGTTGCTACAAAAATGTAGTGTAGTCATACATACTACTAATTAAGCGGTAACTGCTAACTAGTAAATAACTTTCCTACGATACGTGGTATTATTTTGATAGAGAGTTTTGAAAGAAATATCTATCTTAACGACGTGGATTCTCAATTTGAAAAGTCACTCAATTCATTTCCATTTCATTTCACTACAAACTATATTGGTAAAAATGCCACCAAAATAACTCAAAAAAAAAACTATTCCAAAATGGCGTTAAGAGCCGGGTATAATTGACACAGTATTTTAGATAGGTATATTGCCTTGTGGTTATATTATTTACTCTGTGCTTGTGGTTGAACCGTTGTCCAACAGATGGCTCTGAGGTCAACAAAATCATTTAAGGTGGGGTATAAGTTATAACGCAAAATTACCAATCTTATATTAGATTTTTAACTGACTAAATCAAGTACAATATTCAAATTATATATATGCATGGATACTACATTATAATACCGAGGGATCACTGTACCATAAAAACGATAGAACAATATTTTATCAGTAGAAAAAAAAACTGAAGTTACATGCTTTTCACTAGAAACGAGATATTTACCATGATATTTAAGGGATCGATTTTTCTTTCTTTTTTTTTTTCTTTTTTTATTTATCATATAAACTCACAATTTAAACATATAACATAGATATATAGCACTTCAAAAAACCACAAAGGTTTGTCAAAAAATAATGCTATAAGCGAGTTAAAAGTATGTACTTAACCATGATAGTTTCATAAGTTATGTCTGAAGTTAGTTCTGAAGAAGTTATTTTTTGCTTAATAAAATTGTTTATTAAAATGGTGCATATTATTGGGTTAGAAATTATGTTGCGCCTGATATTTTTTTTTTATTTTCTGATTTTTTTATTTTCATCTTTCCTCTAGCTTTCCTGCAACCTGTGGGAGATTTCGTGAAAAAGGACGGGAAGTGTGTAAAAGGAAGCGCGCATTTTTCCGAGAGGTTGGTACTATCAGCCATGTTGCTTATTACCAAGGAGGTGAGATGTCAGACACACATCATACGACTGTTGCAAGGCTCCACTCGTTCTTTTAACAATTGAAATAAATATAAATAAAATAAATAAATAAATAATGCCGGACAGTTCACACAACATTATCTAGCCCCAAGCTAAGCAGAGCTTGTGTTATGGGTACTAGATAACTGATATACTTAATAATTACAATACATTACATAGATAGAGATTTTTATTATACAAAAAAAATACCTAGAACTCTCTGAACAAATATCTGCAGATCGCGCAAATATTTGTTCCGAGGCGGGAAACGAACCCGCAACTTTCTGCGTCGCAGGTCAACCGTCGCCCGCCGCGCCACAGAGGTCGTCGAATATTGTTGATATAGATACATTTATATTAAATTATATCGACACATACGAACTCTGTAGCGCGTCGGGTGAGTACCCGACTGAGATGCGAAAGGTTGCGGGTTCGATACCCGTTGCGGGACAAATGTTTGTATGATTTGCAAATATTTGTTCCAGGTCTGGGTGTTATGGTACCATGGTACTCGTAGTTGCGTATATATTATACGCACGACACAGGGAATCCTAGTGTTAGAGCTGTGTGTGACTGTTGGGTGCTATGTTATGTATTCTTGCTATAAGGCTCTCAACAAGAGCACCTAGACCCAATTAACGCATACTTAAACCTTTTTTCACTAATATAGAATGTACATGCTATTAGGTCACTTTCTCTGATGGAAAGTAAATTATACATTTGGATATTTGGACCCATCATGATCTTGTCTATTCTCTAAAAAATTAAAATAACTTTCTGTGAAAAATATAAGATAAGATAAGATAATTTTCAATTTGTTTTTCAATACAAGATTTAAAAAAAATTGTGATCTTTTTTATTTTTTATACTACTTGGAATGGCGGACCAAGCAGATGACCCACCTGATATTAAGTGGTACCCTCTGCCTATGAACAGTGCATTACCTCATAGGTCACGTCCACCTAGGACTCGCCCTATGCGGCATTGTACCGCGCCCGTCACCCTGAGACATAAAGATGAAAAGCCTCATGTGCCTGTAATTTCACCGGCACCCTTACCCTTCAAACTGGAACACAGCAATGCGAGCACTACTGCTTTGCGGCAGAAATAGGTATGGTGGTAGTACTTCCCGGACGAACTCTGTCACAAAAAAGCTCTACTACTACTAAAAAGCTCTACTAATACTACTAAAAAGCTCTACTAATACTACTAAAAAGCTGTTAGTGATCGTAACCGTGTGCTGATCAAAATGTGCCTAAACGCGGCCAGTCTACTATTATCGATCGAGGAGTTCCGTTGTCCACCTTCCGTCTCCATCATCAGATCAGCTCATACCACTACATATTTCACCATCATATTGTACTATCATCGGAACTGTACAGGTATGCAAAATTTTAGCTCAATCGGTTGAGGATAACTGCTTTAAAATTCAGTTGCAAGATTCCACCTGGACATCTTGTACGAGTATTCAATAGTCCATTTCCCATAAAAGTTAAAAAGTCATGACGTCCGCATTTTGATATATCAACATCCGATTTAAACCCATTGACCTGAGCTACATTCCCTTTTAATTACTTAACCGGAAGATCCAGTAGTTAGCAGTACGCATGAATGCAGACCTTGTCTTAAGCTTGTGAAGAGCCACGAAGAATTTTGATTGGAGAAGATAGTTGAATGATAGACGTTAAGACGCTATGTTAAAATGTTTGAGTCGTTGCGTTACATGCTCACTCACTATCAGTAAAGGTTACAAACTTGATTTTAATACAGTAATTACTTGAGGATGTAATCTAAATTAATTAGACTAGAAACATGATTCGCGAAACATTTCTCGATAGCTTTATTTTTTGAAATTGGCTATTCTAAAGCCCTTTTTAGGTCCGTCCTTCGACTAGAGAAAGTATTAAGCATATTTTTTTATATTATTCAGTAGGTAATCACATTACTTACATTAATTATAGATAATTTAGTTTTATATTTGCTACTTTAGAAGCTAAACGAAGTTTTATCATTTGTCGCTTACGTCAGTTACTTCCGAGTGGCAAAAATCTATACCACACCTCTTCCCGGGTTCAAGTGAGCAATAGTGCTGTCACTGTCTTACAGCAATTTTTTTCTTGCTAGACTCCGCCCATTCGGTATTTTGACATATCGCCTTAATGTTAGACTACTTAAGGCGACTTCTCACCCCAAATTCTGTCACTAATGTTCAGAATAATAATCAGGATAATCAATTTATTGGTAAATAATTTTTTACACGTCGGTCAGGAATTGTCAAAAAATAGTAATAATAAAAATACTAATTAAAACAATAATAATATAAACTAATTAAATTACAAATTGCAAACATCATGTCAAATTAAGTTCTAACTTAGTAATGTTTTTTTTTTTTCTCTATAATTGGTGCCGCACGGCTTGTGCATTTGCCATTTTCAAGTAAGTATCTGTATTTTCACTATATTGTATTTTCAATATATTTTGCAACGTTACACTCCTTCCAAGTCGTCAAAGTCACAGTCGAGTCATGTTTTAGTAAAACGGTGGCCAATTTTACTAAAACTTTGGTTGACAATTTCCACCAATTTCAAAAGTCACGCAATTCACTTCCATTTCATTTCACTACACTTGTGCTTTTTAAACAAGCTACATTAGTTAAAATGCCACCAAAATAACACAATATAACTCAAGAAAACACTAGGAAAAGTAATAAAATAAAAGTAGACAACGTCTCTTTTCGAAAATGGCGGGAAGAGTCCCTCAGTAATGTTCTGGTAAGTAATATGAGGCAGAATAGAGCAAGCGAAACAAATAGTTATTAGTTATTGGTGTTAGTTTGGCCTCCGTGAGGCCTGCCATGCTCTAAGTTTGTAAACACACCTTTTTTTAGAGTTCTGCTTATGGTGGCCAGTTCGATTTTCGAACAAACCTCTTTACAATGCCATATGGGCATTATTTTACTTAGAGTTTTCCACGAGTTTCCACACGAATTTGATGTTCCAAATTCAAATCACTTTATTCCCTAGGGAGTTTCATACAACTTTGTATCCCTAAGGAGATAATGCTTTCCTTTACATTGAGGTTGCATTATATGTAATTTGACATTGTCGAGCAGGTGGTGTGAAAACAATATAACCTATCAACAAGAAGTTTTTTTTTAAAAACCCCAGCGCGGTATATGGCCGAAACGATTTAAATAAAACATGTCTATGAGGTATTGTTAGAAAACTTGCTTTCAAATACAAAAAACCGCATCCAAATCGGTTCACCCGGTGTCACAAACAGGCACACACACATAATGGTCAAACTTATAACATCCCTCTTTTTGCGTCGGGGGTTAAAAATAAACAAATACGAAGTTGGTACGAAAGTCTTTTTTCTTAGAAAGTTTCAGTGTTTCCGTCTATAGATCTTCAAATTACACTATGTTTTACTACTAGAGTTATCTAATGTCCTACGTTTTGACGTTTCATGAATACCAATTTTTTGTGCAAGTTGACCTTATTTTTGAAGAGATTTTTAAACATCTCACGCAGGAATCTTAGAATATAGAATAAACCAGAACCCGTGACACGCACGAGTAAATAATTTTTTATAATTGGGCATTATTACTTTTGGACATTGGCTTTGGACATTTTTTCTTTTTTGACATTAGTCGTGAAAATCGTAAAAACTGTTACCACGCAAACTAGTCTCAATGAGAATAGTTTCAGTCTTTTCTGTGGTCGGCCGTGCGACTAGTCTTGTCGAATTAAAAGATTTTCTTGTGAAGCCGTTGCGTGTCGTTCCCACATCTTAAAATTATGCTAGGCGTAAAAAGAAGGAGGATAGAATCACGTTTCATGCGTAAGTATTAAATTTATATATATTTTTAGTTTAAATAATGAATTTTGGTAACTATTTTGGTACCATTTTGGTAAATGGTACCAAACCATTTTGGTAATGGAACCATTTTGGTAAATGTTTTTCTTTGGAAAAACGTTAAGCGTCCATTTTGTCATTGTTGCCAACATCACAAAAACATTACCTCTACTGGTGGGAAGTATGATAGGAGCGGGGGAGGCATTGTGTATTGGCGACACAGCGCCCCGTACTAATAGCATCGTACACACCTTCTGGTTTATTCTATATTCTAAGGCAGAAATTTGATTTCAGTTTTGTTGCTGTAAAACACAGGCTTCAATAAACTCTTCTTTTGACGACCACTGTGGCGCGGCGGGCGAAGGTTTGCTTGCGACGCTGGAGGTTGAGGGCTCAATTCCCGCCTCGGAACAAATATTTGTGCGATCTGCAGATTTGTTCAGAGTGTTCTGGGTATTTTCTATGTATAATAAATGGTAGGTATCTAGGTATCTAGTGTTTGTTTTTTTCAATTATACAAAGTATCTAATTAAGTGATGTATTGTATTAAGTATATCAGTCATTTAGTACCCATAACATAAGCTCTGCTTAGCATTATTTATTTATTTATTTAACTCTATACCATATCCATACCTAGAGTTAATTCACACATCAGAGTCGGGATATTAACTCAATACTTGTTGTACATTTATTGGTAACAGACACACTTTTATAATGAAACGATTTTCCCTTTCGACATGGTTTCATTAAACTAGCCTAAATATGGTCAAAAACCAAGGACTCAAACAAAGTGTTATAATAAAAATTTCACACCACCTGCTCGACAATGTCCAATTACATATCATGCAACCTCAACGTAAAGTATGCATTAGTAAAGTTGTATGAAACTCCCTAGGGAATAAAGTCATTTGAATTTGGTACGACAAATTCGTGTGGAAACTCGTGGAAAACTCTGAGTAAAAAAATGGCCATATGGCATTGTAAAGAGGTTTGTTCGAAAATAGAACTGGCCACCATAAGCAGAACTCAAAAAAAAGGTGCGTTTACAAAGAATGTGAAACAAAAGACGGTGTGTTGGTGCTGTGATTTTCAGTGAATTTTTATTGGTGTTAAAAGTAGAGTATGCTCCTCTGGGATAAAGCCTGTCTTCCACTTGGGCAGCTTGAACCCCTCGCTTCACTCAGGACTCTAAATAACCTCTTGAGCGCAATATGCCGCTCGCAACGACACTGTTTTATTCCCTAGAGCATAATCTACTATTATTGGGTGTTTTGTATAATGTTAATTGACTGCGTAGAATATTTCCATCCAAAATTTTTAGTGCTTCTATTTTAATCAGGCGAGATACATATTTTTTTATACTACTTGAATGACGGAATAAGCAGAGGTCCCACCTGATGATAAGCAGGTACCCCCTGCCTATGAACAGGGCATCATTATTACATAGGTCACGGCCACCTAGGACGCGCCCTATGTGGCATTGCCCTGCGCCCGCCACCCTGAGACATAAAGATGAAAAGACTCGTGTGCCTGTAATTTCGCCGGCAACCATACCCTTTATACCGGAACACAGCAAGGCGAGCGCTACTGCTTTGCGGCAGAATTAAGTATGGTAGTTGTACTTCCCCGGACGAACTCTCACAAAAAAGCTCTACTAATACTAGTACTAATAGTGGTACATCCTGAGTGGAATACACTACCGTCGTCTGTCTTCCCTGAAAACTATAATCTGGGTCTCTTCAAGGCTAGAGTGAATAGGTGCCTTCTAGACCTTTGTGCTCCATCTTCGGCCACATCGTCACTTACCAACAGGTGAGATCGTGCTCAAACAAAGGTCTTTCAATCTACAACTACATCTACACTAATATTATAAGGAGGAAAGATTTGTATTTTTTTGTGTGTGTATGTTTGTAATGAATAAACTCAAAAACTACTGTGCCGATTTCAAGAATTCTTTCACCATAGGAAAGCTACATTCACCCTGAGCTACCACATGGGCTATCAGTGGCGGGAGGAACAGGATTGTTCATCCTGAAACTACCCGTGCGAAGCCGGGACGAGTCGCTAGTGTTAAAATAAAAAACATCACGGCATCTCATAGAATCCAAAGCAGCTGTTATCCGTTACGCTTTCGTAGATTTGCGTGTGTAGCCGCACTGCAATACTCAAGATTACTACGTATAAGAAGTTTAATTGGTAAATTTTCGGAAAATTTTCGTAGTTACGATTGTTTTTTAAAATGGTACATATTATTGGGTAAAAAATTAGATACATAAAATCAACACAACAAAGCCGAGTGTTGGGGTTTTTTTTTAATTATAACCTTTACAACCTAATAACCTTTTTTTATTTCCACCATTTAATCTTCAAAATGCAATAAGCGCATACGACGCTCGAGTAAATCCCCATTTAGCCTTCAGGCCTCCCCTAATAACAGTTTGCAGCTGGGTTACCATGAGCTCTTAAAGTCATTCAGTTCTGAAACTATTCAGTACCAAATATCGGTTCCGTGATGTCCTCAACTATATTTAAAGGCACAGTCGCAGAGGGTCTACAGACTTCTGCAATTTTGTAGTAGTAGACCTTTTTTGTGAAAGAGTTCGTCCGGGGAAGTATTACCACCATACCTATTTCTGTCGCAAAGCAGTAGTGCTCTCATTGCTGTGTTCCGGTTTGAAGGGTAAGGGTGCCGGTGAAATTACAGGCACATGAGACTTTTCATCTTTATGTCTCAGGGCGGCGGGCGCAGTGCAATGCCACATAGGGCGCATCCTAGGTGGACGTGACCTATGAGGTAATGCACTGTTCATAGGCAGAGGTTACCGCTTAACATCAGGTGAGCCATCTGCTTGTCCCGTCATTAAAGTAGTATTAAAAAAAAAAAAATATGGAACTATGAAGAATGTCAACGACGAACAGATATTTTGTACTGAATAGTTTTTGAACTGAATGGCTATATAAGAGCTCATGGTGACCCCCGAAAGCGAGAGGAGCGATGTTACACATCAAAAACATCAGTAAGTTCTAAAGCAAGCCTTGCAATGTAGCTTGAATCATCATTATGCACGTATCATGTAACCTATCTATCATCTTTATAGGCACGGTTGCATAGCCTCTTGATCGACTTTTGATTTCGAGAGCATCAGGTGGTTCTAGTGAAATTAACGGTACCATCAGGTTATGGTATGTGGTTTAAGTACATGAATTGTGTGTGTACGTGAAGTTCACTTTAAAACTTCAGTTTATTAAGCACAACGTTTTTACTAAATATATGTATATACATGTGAACACATGTGTATATATGTGTATGTGTATATGTATATATATATGTATATGCACTGCCTACTTTTCAGTACCTATTTCTATTTCTTTTTCCCGTTACACTGCTCTTTGATAATACTAATTTTATATCTACCCACATAATTTAATTTTATTTTATTTTATTTATTAAGGAAAAACAAACAACTACATTATATATCTAGGTACAATCAGGATTAATACATAAATTTAATTATGTAAGACTTGTTAATAATGTAGTCCACAACGTTCTCCACATGTTAGTTTTATACATGATTACAAAAAGATGCAGCTAGAGGGTCTGTCAGATGATTAATAATTATATAAATCTCAGTAGGTAAGTAAACCAAAGATAAATGACAAAACCCCACTCAAAGAAAAATTACATTAAAAGTAAATAGCAAATAAGAGCAGGTACAGACCATTTCCCGCAAGATGGCGCCTGCTGTGGTTGGCACGCCAACTGTAAATTTAATTAATTTTAATAATCACGTCTTTTATTTTTATTAAATACTTCGTTATTATTATTTGTTTATTAATTATGTATAATTATTTATAGTGAAGCAGACATTCGTGTTTTTCACTCAGATGGTTCCAGCGGAAGATCAGCGTTGTGTTGCTACAACACAACAAATGCTGAGCTGGACGCCAATTTGTGTCAGTGATGCATGGCTGGTACTAAGAGGCACACATTAGTTTTATTTTTCTTCGTTTCTGTGTGTGTGTGTGTGTGTGTGTGTCATTTTGTGTAGAATTTTCTTTGTTGGCACAAATAAATGTTTTTTTTTTATTTCTTTCTTTCTTTCTAATTGTATAATCATTAAGGTGAAACGTCAGCAGAAGCTTTCAACATGTTTTTTTTTTATACTACTTTTACGACGGAACAAGCTGATGGCCCACCTGATGTTAAGAGATAACCTCTGCCTATGAACAGTGCATTACCTCATAGGTCACGTCCACCTAGGACGCGCCCTATGTGACATAAAGCAGAGCTTGTGTTATCGGTACTAGATAACTGACATACCACATAGATATTTTTTATTAAACATAGATTACCCAGAACACCCTGAACAAATATCTGCAGAACGCACAAATATTTGTTCCGAGGCGGGAATCGAAGCCGCAACCTCCTGTGTCGTAGGCGAACCTTCGCCCGCCGCGCCACAGATGTCGTCAAGATAAGACATATAGAGAAATGTTTTTCAGTGTATTGTGCTAATAATAATGTACACAAATGAGGAATGTTTGTCTCAAACCGGACACGGGCAGAGAAAGTTTTAAGCAAGTCTTGTTTTCGACCAGTTTTTATATGAGAGACTGCTGTTTAAACTTAGAGTTATTGCCCGATTTAGAAGGTGAGGCTCAAATTGAGCATTTCAATAAAGAAAAAGCGGCCAAGTGCGTGTCGGACTCGCCCATGAAGGATTCCGTAGCATCAAGTAACATAATATAAAAGTTCTTGGATGGAATACGATTAATGACGTATTAAAAAAAACTACTTATTATATCTCCTTTAAACCAATTTTCAGTGAAAGTTTACATGGTAATGTACATCATATATTTTTTTTAGTTTTATCATTCTCTTATTTTAGAAGTTACGGGGGGGACGGGGGGGGGGGGGACTTTTTACAACTTTGGAAGTGTCTCTCGCGCAAACTATTCAGTTTAGAAAAAAATTATATTTGAAACCTCAACATCATTTTTGAAGACCTATCCATAGATACACCACACGTATAGGTTAGATGAAAAAAAATAATTGAGTTTCTGTTCTAAGTATGGGGAGACCCAAAAATAATTGTTTTTTTTTTCAATTTTTGTGTCAAACTCTTAATGCGGTTCACAAAATACATCTACCTACCAAGTTTCAACAGTATAGCTCTTATAGTTTCGGCAAAAAAAGGCTGTGACATACACGGACAGACAGACAGACAGACATGACGAATCCATAAGGGTTCCTTGTCTTTGACTACGGAACCCTAAAAAATTATTATTTTAAGGTGGGACATACAGTAAATACCAATCTTAATTTGATTTTAGGTACAGTATTCAAATTATAAATATGTATGGATACTACATTATAATTCCGAGGGATCACTGTACCAGAAACACGATAGGATAATATTTTAACGATAGAAAAAAAAAACTTAAATTACTTACTACTTATTACTATTAAAAATGATGCATATTCTTGGGTAAAAATCTACCTACCTTTGTTTATTTTTCTATGGAGAAAATATTGTCCTAACGTGTTTCTGGTACAGTGATCTCTCAAGAATTATAATGTAGTATCCATGCATATTTTTAGTTTGAATATTGTACGTGATTTAGTCAGTTTAAAATCTAATATAAGATTGGTAATTTTGCGCCGTACCCCACCTTAACACCGTTACACCCTCCTGCTGCCCATCCATGGTATAATCCCTTAGTCAGCGTATAAGACATCCATAGGAGGAGACGGAGAAGTTTACTCTTAGTCAAGATACCAAGGCACGAGAAAAGAAAGTGGTTCACTTCTTAAGAATCATCATGTATGACGGCAAACAGTAATTAAAAACTATCCAAAGTTTGAAATCCCTATCTAAATACCCGTAAAATATAGTAATTGCACCTCTCAATTCATTATGAATTACAACCAGATCCAAATCTCTTAATATTACAGCACAACAATTGGAGACGGTGAAAGTGTTTTGTGTTGACCAAACGAAAATAAAAGTAATTCGAGCGAGATATTTCGATTCTGTAGCCATTGAAGTGAACTGGTACTAAAAATGTGTTAAAAGAAATTTACTGAAGGTGAAGAGCAACGAACATGGTCCACGTTTTTTTTATACTACTTGGATGACGGATCAAGCAAGAGGCCCACCTGATGTTAAGCGGTAACCTCTGCCTATGAACAGTGCATTACCTCATAGGTCACGTCCACCTACGACGCAACCTATGTGGCATTGCACTGCGCCCGCCACCCTGAGACATAAAGATGAAAAGTCTCATGTGCCTGTAATTTCACCGGCACCCTTACCCTTCAAACCGGAACACAGCAATGCGAGCACTACTGTTTTGCGGCAGAAATAGGTATGGTGGTAGTACTTCCCCGGACGAACTCTTTCACAAAAAAGCTCTACTACTACTAAATGTTATTACTATTATTGTTATTGTTACTATACGTTTTGGTATATAAGTAGAATAGTGACTTTTTAACCAACTGCTTAAATAATTAATTTCGTAAAAATTAAAATTCCCTCAACGCAATGAAACGGCTGAACCGATTTTGATCAAACATAGCTAAGAACACTCCCGACTAATTTACCTTTCAAACAACAACAAAAAAACGGTTCATCCGTTCGGGAGCTACAATGCCACAGACAGACACACACACATACACTTACTTTACTCGTTCGTTTCGTTTCGTATGAGTAGTGCTGGCCTCTGGTGTCGGAGTTTGTCAAGCCGCCCGAGGGCCTCTGACATGGCTTATCGACTGCTATTAATCAAGAACAGCCGGGACCGACAGCTTACTTTACTGAGTTAGATATAGAGATGGAAGTTTTTTTTTAATGTAATGGCTCGACAATCTGGCTTACGGCCCGCCTGATGGTAAACGGTTACCGTCACCTATTGACATCTGCAACACCAGGGGCATTGCCAATGCGTTGCGTGCCATGAAAAAGTTTTTTTTTTTTTTGATGCGGCTCATTTTGTATTTTAGCGGAAACACCTCAGGACGGCACTTGCCTCTTAATATTTATTTTATGTTACTGCTACAATTTATTAACAAGATTTTGCATTAATAACGGAGTTAGTAATTAGATGTGATATACTGGGCTTACAGTTTTTACATCTGTATTAATATGTCATCATAACTCAAATTTATTATGTCGTATGTTTTTGAGACCGTGAACAGACGTGGTGATGATCCGTTATTACCAGGTGGTGTATCCTGCTGTCTAGAGAATAAATGGCGTTCGAAGACCACTACTAGTGCAACAGCAAGAGTATCGATCTAGGTATAATAATATGATCCGTTATCACCAGGTGGTGTATCCTGTCTAGAGAATAAATGGCGTTCGAAGACCACCACTAGCGCACCAGCAAGAGTATCGAACGACTCAGTGGGAATGAAGGATTCTTGATTATTAGCAGGCGTCCCTCTGATACAAAGAAACAAAGAAAGAAAATTTAGTTATTTCCCCCAACGTGTGTTGGGGGAAATAACTACTAACACTAACTAATAACTAATAACACATATTAATAACATAAAAACAATAAACAAAAACCTAGTAGCTAGGTAGTATAAGAAAAAATACCTAATATAAACTGGTTCGTTCGTTCGTTTCGTATGAGGTAGTGCTGGCCTCTGGTATCAGAGTTTGGCAAGTCGCCCGAGGGCCTCTGACATGGCTTATCGACTGCTATTAATCAATAACAGCCGGGACCGACAGCTTAACGTGCCCTCCGAAGCACAGAGCGATGGAAATCCGCACATAACTTAGAAAAGTCATTGGTGCGGAGCCTAGGATCGAACCCGGTATCGTTGGATTCTGAGTTGCACTATTGAACCGTTAGGCTACCATCCCTTTTATAATATAAACTGGTGGGTAAGTTGTAATGTGGTGGTTGGTGAGTGGTAGTTCCAAAGGTATTAATTTTATAGCAAGCGTCCACTGGGTTTTAAAGGATGGAATATTAGATTAACATTATCTAGATCCTTTTAGTAAAGTAGTAGAGATTTTTTGTGAAAGACTTCGTCCAGGGAAGTACTACCACCATACCTATTTCTGCCGCAAAGCAGTAGTGCTCGCATTGCTGTGTTCCAGTTGGAAGGGTAAGGGTGCCGGTGAAATTATAGACAGATGAGACTTTTCATTTTTATGTCTCAGGGTGGCGGGCGCAGTGCAATGCCACATAGGATGCGTTCTAGGTGGACGTGACCTATGAGGTAATGCACTGTTCATAGGCAGAGGGTACCACTTAACATTAGGTGGGCCATCTGCTTAACCTATCATTCAAAACAGCATTAAAAAAAAACTAACGCAACAACAGCAAGAGTATCAAGTCAGTGGGCATAAACGATTCTTGATTATAGCAGGCGTCCTGCTGATACAAAGAAACAAAGAAAGAAAGTTTTTTTTTATTTCCTCCCACACACACACATATTAATAACATAAAAACATTAAAAAAAAAGTAACTAAGGTAGTATAAGAAAAAAAAAATTACACGACTTTGTTTTATATATATAGATATCAGTTATCTAGTACCCATAACACAAGCTCATAACAGTTGAGCTCACAAGCTCAACATAGCTCTGCTTAGCTTGGGGCTAGTTAATGTTGTTGGAACTGTCCAGCATTTTTTTTTTGTTTATTCTACAGATAAGTTATACACCGTAGAACAAAATTGCCACATTTTATGTAGGATGTTTATTGCTACTTCTAAACAAATGATTATGTATATTCGATACCGATAGGACCGATTCGGACCGATAGTTTGCAACAGACTTCCTTTAATTGTAACGAAGGCAACTAGCCTGACATCATTTAAGGTGGATGCGCACGCTTGAGGCGCGAAACTGATGATATTTATGAGATACAATCAATTAAAACTTGTGTGTTAGGTCTCCTAGTTGTCGCGAACTCAACTTTCGTCATCTGAAGTGTTGATGACCTGTAAAGGGCAAAAAACACCAAAAAATTTGAATCTCGCGCCGCAAACGTGAGCATTCACCTTAAGAGCAAGCTAAAACACTGGCTCACTGACAACAGCTTTCAAAAAAAAAAGAAAAAAAGAAGACAACAGCTTTTACAGCTACGAGGAGTTCCTAGCCTGTTAAAGTGACGCATTACCTATTATGTATAGGTAGATAGATTACTCATTTATTTTTATTTAGATTAGTTATGCTTGACATTGTGTTTTTTTTTTTTTTAAACTGTTTATTCTTCGATAAACTATTTGTTTTTTATTGTAATTTATTATAGTAGTACCTACGTACTAACCGATGTATAAAAAAGTGACGTACAAGCAATGTATGAAATAAATGATTATTTATTATTGATTATTATTATTATTCTGTAGCTAGAAGCTACCGACAATTACCTATTTCTTTTCCCGTGAAATACTTTATTGATCATTTTATTTTCCACTTTTAGTTTTTCCAACAATAGTATTTAAATCACGAAGAAAGTAGGTACATGCGTCGGAATTGGAAAATGCAAACTTTGTGTTTGTGTGTCACGGTCGTCCGTCAATCTGCATTGACCACAGAAAGCTTTTAGTATATGCTAATGGTTGAGGGCAATAGAGATATCATTTCTTAACTCTTATAAATGACACCTGTGGTAACTCAGCGAGTACCATCTGATAACGCGTTAATTTGGATGAACTACTGGGGATAGATTTTTAAGTGTCACCGAGTGACTAGAAATCACGAATGACAAAAAGATCATCGATGACTTTGAAATCACTTTTTACCAAATGTCGTATTTTTGAGAGTCATACTCTGTCTACCAACTTGCAAATATTTTCACAGTCGTTGTCTTTGACATGCGTTCCAATTTAGGCAGTTTGTACCGATTTTATTATTATAAAATAGGGTATGGATATGTTGTTTTTCAGTAAAACCTAAACCGTAACGTATCTGTTCATTATTAGTTTGTCTGTTCCACTCACTTAGTTTATTATAACAAAAGTCACAGATAGTTTTTACAGTAATATGATAATTCTCGTCTATGTTAGAAAATATGTAAAAACGAATAGTTAAAAGGAATCTAGATTAACATAGGTAACATTTATAATAGATAATTGAAAAGTAATTTAACAATAAAAGCGACCGGTATAGTTCCGCGAACATCTGTTCTCTCATGGTTTCTCTCCACAGATAAAACAGTGTACTACGTTCGGAGCATAGATAATAAATATTATGTGTGGGTGGAATAGGAACGCCACTAGATAAAGATTAAAATTTAGTAAATACTATTTATATGTCAGTGCCAAAAATAGTCACGGAATGATTTAAAATCGAGTGGGTAGAGGACTCGTGTTGATATCATAGTATGAGAATTTTAGTCACCGGTGACTTCCAAAAATACGAACTTTTGGAAATCGGTGACTAATAGTCATTTTGCTGACTATTAGTCACTCGATGACATGGATGCGGCTCCGCACCATTAACCAATACAACGAACGCTGGGCACGGATTACGGACTGCACACAGTCAAGAGCAGCCCTACTGGCTGCCTTACCACGACTGACACGTCGCCTGTTCAACCTTCAAAGAATAGACCTTCGCACCATCGTGGCGAAACTCACAGGACACTGTCTCCTGAACAAACACCTCTTCAACATCGGAGCCACAGACATCCCACTCTGCAGAGGGTGTCTTACCGAAGAAGAATCGGCTGCCCACGTAGTCCTGGAATGTGTGGGAGTAGCAGCGCAACGAAAACAAATCCTCAACAACCCGAGCTAACTCCACCTAGCCTGCGAAGACCCCAGGAAACTTCTGTGCTTCTGCACGGAGTTAGGCTGGCTAACTACCTAGTCAGACAACTCTCACGCGTAATGGAACGCCCATAGAGTTCGAATGCGGAAAAGGGAGTTCTTTAACATTAACATTAACACTCGATGACACTCAAAAATCGATCCCCTGATACTCAAAAGATTAAGTAGTTCAATAGGCTCTGCGTTGATGTTCAGGTAGTGAGTTGTTAGTCACGCAGCGATTTTAAATTTAATTCTACAAGATCGATGATGGATGATGATTATGAAGTACATTTTACGATAAAGACACTAAACAAATCATTGTGATCTTAACACACGGCAAATATTCTAAATTAAATTAAATTCATAAGAATGTTTACTCTGACTTGTAAATCTTAAAATCTAGGGCATAAGACGAATTTGGAATCAAAACCGAAAGTGGTTGACCTTGTTAATGTATTCGTCTTCAAGTAAATACGACGACCTCTGTGGCGCGGCGGGCGAAGGTTGGCCTGCGACGCAGGAGGTTGCGGGTTCGATTCCCGCCTCGGAACAAATATTTGTGCGATCGCAGATATTTGTTCAGGGTGTTCTGGGTATTTTCTATGTATAATAAAAAATATCTATCTATTTAATGTATTGTATTAAGTATATCAGTTATCTAGTACCCATAACACAAGCTCTGCTTAGCTTGGGGCTAGATATTGTTGTGTGAACTGTGTCCAGCATTATTTATTTATTTATTTATTTATTTAATATGTAAGTAGGTATACCCGGCTATAGATAAAGAGTCATTGGTTCCTGCACACATCTTCTTTCCGGTTGCTGGAGAAAGTGCGTGCCCTTTTCGGAAATATTTTATTCGGTACGCCATAAAAAGTATTGTTTATGGAATGTCACTTTTCTTTATTGTTTTGCGGAAAGGATTTAAAATTTATACCGGCTGGACCCAACTTGGAAAGCTACATCGACAACTTAATGTTCCGAACACATTGAATTGGTATGACAAAGTACCATCATCAGCTTACTTACTCAAACTTGTCAATTTCAACTTTACATAATTTGAAACAAGACCGTAATTGTGAAATTTTGCTTGATTAAAATGTGCCGATTTGAAAACACTAAAGATCACACTCAGCGGTGTCCATTCTCTTGGCTCAAACTAAACTAAAATTAGGTTAGTGCTGTCAAACGATGTTTACGATTCAGGTATTGCCTAAATTAAAAGGACTGAACTAAAATCATAGTCTGACAGGACTCAATTTTGTAAAAGTGTGGCGTCACTATGGTTCAAATATACATTTGATACAACGCCTTTTTTTTGTGACGAGGTGAAAAGCCTATGCCAACGTCTTATAGGATTTTTTGTCACAAACATGATGTCACTATAGGCCCTGTTTAGTGATGTTTCTCTTGACAGATCCACCAATTTATTTGTCGAATGAAATGATATAAAACTACAAACATTTCATTCTACAGATAAGTTGGTGGATCTGTACTCACGTTTTAATTGGAATTAGAAAAAAATAGGGATTCAATCTTGCATTTTTGAAAGAAACGTCGTCATTTTTGTTTCTTTACATTTTATTATGTTTTTTTGAGTTATTTCGTGTAATTTTGGTGGCATTTTAACCGGTCTAACTTGGTTAATAGCACGGTGTGTTGTGGTTAAATTTAAGTGTACCTTGTGTCTATTCAAAATGGTGGATTTTTCCTCGGAAAAACTTGGTTTTTCCGCCACTATTTAAACTGGGTTATAACTTGACGGAGAGTCTAGACGACTTGACTATAAAATATATAATTATATCACTAGACCTTGGCGAAATTATTTGGAGCAATCCTCAGAAGCTATTTTGAGAAGAAGAGACAGAGAGAAAAAATACTGTTGTTTTTTTACTTACTGGTTTGATTTGACTCATAGATGTATATATTTTTGTTCAACAGTACAAACACTTCATTTTCTATTCAAAACCTTTTGAACTGAAATGTATTATCGTCTACTTTGGTACGTACGTAAAACGTTTAGAAATACAATACGTTCGGCTGTACCACTAAATTTTTTTTAAGACAGAGTTAAATTTCTAACGCTACGCGCAAAATAAAATAAAAGGAAAAGAACGTGGTCAGTACAAATGAACCATGGTTTCATATAGAAAGTATTGTGAGATTGCAAACGCAACGTTATAGAATATGACTCATGAGGAAAGCATATGAATAACTTTAATAAAATACACAAAATACACCTATGAATCATCAGTTTTGACAGAATTTTGACACTATTAAGAAAACTATTAAAATAATTAATAAATAATTATTAATTATTTAATTGTTTCGACTTATTATCTGCGATCTTTTATCGAAGATTATGTATGAAAATATCTATTACAATATACGTCTACAATACGATAAATACGGTTCGGTAGACATACAGCGAATATTGGCACCAAAATTTGGGCAGAAAAACTCAAGTTCTTAGTGTAGATACAACTGCGACTACTTCGTGTCAGCGGTACTTTCCTTGTCCACCCTGCGTTTTAGGTCAGAGCCCAAAGCTTGAGGTATATTGGCCCTAAAAAGGGCCAATGGTGAAGATTTTATGTGGTTAAAGTGTTAAGGGCCTTTATCATAGACCTTAGATGCTATGATAAAGTTGAAAAACTTTATAGAATTTTGAAATCTGGATAGCACCTTGAAGAGAGTACTCAAGGAGCATGTTGGGGCGCATTAGTAAGATACCTATATCCAGTAGCTCACTAGTTATATAATGACCCTACTTTGCTTGATGCAGTTTTGTAAAAAAGAGACGAGACGGTCAGAAAATTAACAAATATTCTTTAAATTATTCCACAGTTCAGTTGGATTTGCAAAAATCAAACCAATTAGTCTACATTTATACTTAAATGTATATTGTTTTTTATACTTGTTGCCCGGAAAAGTGCCTTGTGCAAAAGCTCTTTCCATGTTTGTCTTTGAATTTTCGTCAATGATTACTAACAATCGATCATATATTCTGTGTTAAATTATGATACCGACAGAGAAACTAAATTTTACACATTACTGTGTAAATGGTTGCGTGTCCACGCTACGGTAACCAGAGGTATTGTTTCAGATGGGTAGGCACATTGCATTACTTCTCAGTGTTTGTATTGGGTGGTAGACTTTATTGATTACAGAAATTTAAGTGGCAAGCTTGACGAATTAATATAACAAATCAAGACTAGAGTAGTAGTAGAGCTTTTTTGTGAAAAAGTTCGTCCGGGGAAGTACTACCACCATACCTATTTCTGCCGCAAAGCTGTAGTGCTCGCATTGCTGTGTTCCGGTTTGAAGGGTAAGGGTGCCGGTGAAATTACAGGCACATGAGACTTTTCATCTTTATGTCTCAGGGTGGCGGGCGCAGTGCAATGCCACATAGGTTACGTCTTAGGTGGACGTGATCTATGAGGTAATGCACTGTTCATAGGCAGAGGTTACCGCTTAACATCAGGTGGGCCTCTGGCTTGATCGGTCTTCCAAGTAGTATAAAAAAAAAAAAAAAATATTTAACTGCGCTCCTTCCAGGCAGAAATCTTCATACAAAAAAACACCCGTGAACCCTCCGTTTTATTGTATTAATCTTATTTAATAAATTTTTTACCCAATAGTCTGTACCATATTAACAAACAATCGAATCTAGCCAAAAGTTAGAGGTAACTTTGTGTTTTTTTTAATCGAGGAAATTTTGTCCTGTCGTGTTTTTGTCTGGGTGACCCCTCGGTATTATAATGTAGTATCCATGCTTATTTTTAATTTGAATATTGTACTTGATTTGACAGTTAAAAATCTAATCTCAGATTGGTAAATTTGCGTTATACCCCACCTTAACCGAAAAAGTGCAACTACATCTGTAAGATACGACGCAAAGCGGCAGTTTAAAAAAAAACTATGATATACCCTCGTTTGACCGCGATCTCACCTGTTGGTAAGTGACGATGCGGCTGACGTTGGAGCACGAAGGTATAGAAGGCACGTATTCACTCTTGCCTTAAAGAGACCCATATTAAAGTTTTCAGGGGGCTAATCATGAGCTCTTATAGCGATTCAGTTCAAAAACTATTCAGTTGAAAATATCGGTTTGTCGTTGACGTTCCTCATCGTTAAATAACTAGAATTGCAGAAGTCTATAGACCCTCTGCGATTGTGCCTTTAAATACACTTGCAGACATCACGGAGCCGATATTTTGAACTGAATAGTTTCTGAACTGAATCGCTATAAGAGATCATGGTTACCCCCCAGGAAAGACAGACGACGGCAACTTGTTCCATTCCTTAGCTGTTCGCATTACAAAGGACAAAGGAATGGGAAGCTCATTCCATAGTTAGTAGGTATGGGGAAGTAACGATCTCGAGAAAATTTAATAAGTCTAATCATGAAATATTGTCATTTAATATTGACGACCTCTGTGGCGCGGCTGGCGATAGTTCGCCTGTGTCGCAGGAGGTTGCGGGTTCGATTCCCGCCTCGGAACAAATAATTTGTGCGATCTGCAGATATTTGTTCCGGGTGTTCTGGGTGTTTTCTATGTATAATAAATAAATAAATAAATAATAAATAATGCTGGACAGTTCACACAACATTATCTAGCCCCAAGCTAAGCAGAGCTTGTGTTATGGGTACTAGATAACTGATATACTTAATACAATATATTACATAGATAGATATTTTTTATTATACATAGAAAATACCCAGAACGCCCTGAACAAATATCTGCGATCGCACAAATATTTGTTCCGAGGCGGAAATCGAACCCGCAACCTCCTGCGTCGCAGGCCAACCGTCGACCGCCGCGCCACAGAGGTCGTCTCTAAAAAATATATATCTATGTAATGTATTGTATTATGTATATCAGTTACCTAGTACCCATAACACAAGCTCTGGCTTAGCTTGGGGCTAGATAATGTTGTGTGAACTTGTCCAGCATTATTTATTTATTTATTTTATTGTCTTATGTATGTAGGTAATAATGTATTTTATTAAGTGTTGTAGTTTGAAGGGATCTGACGGTAATTGATGTGGGTTTTATACACTCACTCCCAGAAATACAACATGTTAACTTAATCATAATAGGTACAAGTTGTGTAACCACAACGAGCGTTTAAGATACAATGGTGAATCATGTCATAAAAGACGGTGCTGGTTAGATTTATCGTGTTGTATTATAATGTTATGGGAGTGAATGCTTTGTCAGCAAAGCATTCACTCCCATAAATAAAAAATAAAAAAATCAGCGTGACCCGAACTTTTGCAAGCACGGATGTACATCTTGACTGGACTACAATGAGCGAACTACTAAGCTAGTAACTACTACTAAGCTAGTAACTACTACTAAGCTAGTAACTACTACTAAGCTAGTAACTACTACTAAGCTAGTAACTACTACTAAGCTAGTAACTACTACTAAGCTAGTAACTACTACTAAGCTAGTAACTACTACTAAGCTAGTAACTACTACTAAGCTAGTAACTACTACTAAGCTAGTAACTACTACTAAGCTAGTAACTACTACTAAGCTAGTAACTACTACTAAGCTAGTAACTACTACTAAGCTAGTAACTACTACTAAGCTAGTAACTACTACTAAGCTAGTAACTACTACTAAGCTAGTAACTACTACTAAGCTAGTAACTACTACTAAGCTAGTAACTACTACTAAGCTAGTAACTACTACTAAGCTAGTAACTACTACTAAGCTAGTAACTACTACTAAGCTAGTAACTACTACTAAGCTAGTAACTACTACTAATTTGTTATTGACAGTAACATTGCCTTAGTAGCAAAGGCATGGATGGATTGAGAACCAATGTTACTGTCAATAACAAATTAGTAGTAGTTACTAGCTTAGTAGTAGTTACTAGCTTAGTAGTTCGCTCATTGTAGTCCAGTCAAGATGTACATCCGTGCTTGCAAAAGTTCGGGTCACGCTGATTTTTTTATTTTTTATATTTTATTTTATTTATTCAAGGACAATAAACAGCTATATAACTTTTGAAACTATCATGGTTATGTACATAATTTTCACTAGAAACGGGATATTTACCATGATAAAAATCATGGTAAATATCCCGTTTCTAGTGAAAATTAATAAACAGCTACTATGTAAATCTTAGGATATGAAAAAGTTAAGTCAAATAAATATAACAATATTGTAGCCCACTGCATTGCATTATCCACATAGTAGTATACAGCATTGGACAAGACACAAAAAATACAAAATAATAAAAAGCTCCACTAGAGGCTTAAATGAAATTGCTTATAATAATAAACATATAAAGGCATTAGGTCATTAGTAGGTAGCTATCCTCAGACAAATAAAGAAGCAATACTTTTATTTACAGAAATAATAATAATACAACTCATACAAGTAGGTAGGTATGCACAAAATTTACAAAAATACATAATAAAGAAATAAAACAGTTGTTAGGACCTTAACCAATATTAAAAAAAAACATTTGCAATTTTCCAAGCGCTGTGCGTTCCCGTTGAGCCCAAAAAACCATGAGATTTTCATTTTTTGCTCAATATCTTAGTGAAGAAAGGGTCTGACCGGTATAGTCACTGCCAATACTTTTAAAGTAAATATTGGTTAAGGTTCTAACAACATATAAAAAAATCAGCGTGACCCGAACTTTTGCAAGCACGACCCCCTTTTCATGTTTAACTTGACTGGACTATTGAGATAAGTCTCTTGAGCTTGACATGTTAAAGGAACCACCAAGAAGGTACAAAATGCTGTGAAAAAATTGAGATGAAAATTACCTAGAGATGGTTAAAACGTTATACGTACTTATATCAAACTAGTGGAACGTGTACTTTTCCATACAAACTTCAACACCCCGTTGCACCCCCTTAGGGGTTGAATTTCTGAAATTCCTTTCTTAGTGCACCCCTAGACCACAAGAGGATCGTACCCTCCAAATTTCAGGTCTCTAGGACTTACGGTTTCGGCTGTGTGTTGATAGTCAGTCAGTCAGTCAGTCAGTCAGTCAGTCAGTCTTCAGTCAGTCAGTCAGTCAGTCAGTCAGGCAGTCAGTCACGCAACGATTTTATATATATTGATTACCCATAAAAAGAAGCTATCAAGGTTATAGCTATAGCTATAAGGTTAGTATTGACTAATCCTTCTAATATTATAAATGCGAAAGTTTGTGTTTTTGTTACTTCTTCGCGGTAAAACGGCTGAATGGATTTGCATAACATTTGGAATGGCGATAACTGGACTCCTGGAATAACACATAGGCACATTTTTATCCCGATATTCTCATGGGATCGAGACATACGCGGGTGAAACCACGGGGACCTGCCAAGGAGCTGCTAGTAATTAATGCATAATTTTCCCATTACTTGGAGTCGAGCTCTTGGAGACAATGTATGGGATGTAATCCACCACTTTATATCCCACTAGCGACTCGTCCCGGCTTCGCACGGGTAGTTTCAGGATGAAAAATAGCCCCCTACCCCCAATCGGTAGCCTATGTCACTCAGGGTGAATGTAGCTTTCCAATGGTGAAAAAATTTATTAAATCAGCACAGTAGTTTTTGAGTTTATGGATTACAAACATACATACACACAAAAATACAAATATTTCCTCTTTATAATATTAGTATAGATTGAGGGTCAGATGTCTTCAAAATATTGATTAAAGGCCATGCCAGATTCTTTAAGATATTTTTCATCGCCGTTTTGAGAGCGATGTAAGTAATGAGTTTATGTCTTTTAGAATATAAAAATCATTTATCTACCCCGGTATTTGAACCAACGACACTTCGATTAAAAGTCTGGTGACCTTCGACTGAGCCAACAGAGCTCTTAAATTAAACAGTAAGCTAAACACCTACAGGTAAACCTTCAGTTAAAAATAATGTAAAAACATCGCCCTAACATGAACAAATCTTCATTCTGAAAAGCAATGCACCTTAAAAACTAATTAAAATAATATAAAACTTATAAATGCTAATTTATATTAAAATAAAATAGAATTAGAATAATAAACCATGAAGATTGGAACGATACAAATAATATTTAAAGGAATACAAAATAAGAAAGTTAAGTAGGGATCAAAAGTAAAGAATAATAAAAAGAAAAGACACCAAATAAATTATGCATGCATACCAAAAAGAGTAATAAAAGAAGGTAATTACCAAAACGTCATCGATAGAAATCCACGCGAGTTTTTGTTTACGTCCGAAAGAGGTCACTGTTGTCAAAACGGCGTACACCCGACGCGCGCGCATTGAGTTTGCTCACTAAAGTCATCTGGCGAGAGAGTGGCGGACCTTTCGCACTATTCGCGCGTAGTGATGGGGAAAAGTTATCGATAATATAGAGTGAAACTTGGCTGTGCTATATGTAAGAATCTGACAGCTGTCAGAGTTATATCTGTTTCCGGCTTAAATAGAAGATAGAAGATACTTTATTGCACACCATAATATACACAAGTAATTAATTTTGTAAAAATTAAAAAAAACTCTCGACGCAATGAAACGGCTGAACCGATTTTGATCAAACTTAGCTTAGAACACACCCGACTAATTCAACTTGCAAAAATAAAAATAAAAAAATTGTTCATCTGCTCGGGAGCTACGATGCCACAGACAGACACACACACAGACACACACACACAGACACACACACAGACACACACAGACACACGTCAAACTTAGAACAACCCGTCGTCTTTGCGTCGGGAATTAAAAAAAGTACAAATAGTAAAACTAAAACTAACTATGTTGTACAATGGGCGGTCTTATCGCTCAATAGCGATTTCTAACAGAATAACCTTTGGATAGATAGGACTGCATAAAATTAACAAGGGATATCAATGGGCTTATTTAAATAAAGATACGTTGATTTAGATCAAATATAATCTTTATAGAAAAACATCATTAAGCCTCCCATAATAATATAATTAAATGGCGATGTTTGACCATTCGTCGTTTTTACAATTGTAGGACTTTCTGCTTATAATTTGATGTGTATAATTTTAACACACATTTTTTTTAACTACTTTAATGGTGGAACTAGCTGATGGCCCACCTGATGTTAAGCGGTAACCTCTATAGGTCTCGTTCACCCTACGCACCCTATGTGGCATTGCACTGCGCCCGCCACCCTGACACATAAAGATGAAAAGTCTCATGTGCCTGTAATTTCACCGGCACCCATACCCTTCAAACCGGAATACAGCAATGCAAGCACTTATTACTTTGTGGCAGAATAAGGTATGGAGGTAGGACTTCCCCGGAACTCTTTCACAAAAAAGCTCTGCTACTACTAACAGGTCTGCACGATCTGATCCCACCATCTCCTTTTCATCACAGGACGAGCAGGCGCACGGCTCAGTACCATCCTTACCTAATTAGTATACCTTCACCTTCTATTCGCACAAAACGTATCAGTTCTACCTTTATGATGCGAACTGCTAAGGAGTGGAATACACTACCGTCGTCTGTTTTTCCTGAAAACTATAATCTGGGTCTCTTCAAGTCTAGAGTGAATAGGTGCCTTCAAGACCTTTGTGCTCCATCTTCGACCACATCGTCACTTACCAACAGGTGAGATCGTGGTCAAACAAAGGTCTATCAATGTTAAAAAAAAAGGTACACCTACGTAACTAAAATTTTAATCGATGTTTTTAGAGCAGCTTTGTCGATTGTCGATATAGCACCCTGTTCACATCACTATGGTCTGTCAAACCACGTTTGAGTCAAGAGCAAGGTGAAGATCTGGGTCTTTGACCGCGTATAGTCCGTGTCGACGGGGCTGGTTGCACCACTCTGTGGTCTATGGTTAAACTTATGGTTTACTATCGTTGGCAACCGCAACCGCTTTGTCCCCAGTTAGCAATTTTCCTCTTAGTTCCTTATTGATTCCATAATACTATATCATAAAGATAGATAGATAGAAATAGATAGAAAATACTTTATTGTACACCTTAATAAATAAAAATACGAAAAAAATAATCAAAACTTAAATATATAATTAAAAGTACAATGAGCGGTCTTATCGCTAAGAAGCAATTTATTCCAGACAACAAAGAATAGGTACTAAATAAGAGCGAAGGCAAAAATGTAATCGGCTGATTCTTCATAGATTTTTTGAAATAAGTGTAGGTGCCTACTTTTTTTTGTCACTTTGATAGACCTTTGTTTGATCAATAAAATAAAATCATGAATATTAAATAATAAATAATGCTGGACAGTTCACACAACATTATCTAGCCCCAAGCTAAGCAGAGCTTGTGTTATGGGTACTAGATAACTGATATACTTAATACAATACATGTGCGGATTTCCATCGCTCAGTGCTTCGGAGGGCACGTTAAGCTGTCGGTCCCGGCTGTAATTGATTAATAGCAGTCGATAAGCCATGTCAGAGGCCCCCGGGCGGCTTGACAAACTCTGACACCAGAGGCCAGCACTACCTCATACGAAACGAAACGAACGAATACAATACATTACATAGATAGATATTTTTTATTATACATAGAAAATACCCAGAACACCCTGATCTGCAGATCATACAAATATTTGTTCCGAGGCGGGAATCGAACCTGCAACCTACTGCGTCGCAGATGAACCTTCGCCTGCCTCGCCACAGAGGTCGTCAATGTCACACCTGTTGGTAAGTGACGATGTGGCCGAAGATGGAGCACAAAGGTCTAGAAGGCACCTATTCACTCTAGCCTTGAAGAGACCCAGATTATAGTTTTCAGGAAAGACAGACGACGGTAGTGTATTAACTGTTGTAGCGTAAGTATTCCGGGTTTTTGAATATATAAATATGTACTTACAGAAGTTTAATGTCTTATTTTGGGGCTTCTAGAAGGGTGCATCATAGAAACACACCTTTTGCCCCGAAAGTGTAGACAGAGCCTCAATAAGTCCCTTTTCACAGTGAGTTGCAGCATCGTGGGAATATAGACGTGACAAGTGGTGAGCTCATCGCCGCCTTTGCTTCCCACCACTGACTCTGCTTACACTTTCTTCCAGTTTCACATTCCTGCAGCCAGGACAAATCTTATACCAACGCCTCTTACTATACGTCCGGGTACAATTTATGAATATTTAAATGACTAAGTTTTTTTTAAAACTTTTTAATTATGACTTCGCCAACACCAGGCAGAAATCTTCATATAAAAAAAACGCGTCGCGCTGGTCTAAAAAGCAGTTTTTAATAATTAGCTCGTAAAATATGATTAATTTTACAAAACATATTTTTTTTACAGTACAGGTTGCTTTGTTGTATTGATTTTATTTATAAATTTTTGTACCCAATAACATGCACTATTAATAAACAATCGAATCTAGCCCAAAATTAGTAAATTTTTTTTTTTTTTTTTTTATCGAGTAAATATCCATGTCTTGTTTCTGATAGGTTCAGTATTATAATGTAGTATCCATGCATATTATAATTAATTTAAATATTGTACTTGATTTACTCAGTTAAAAATCAAATCTAAGATTAATAATTTTGCGTTATACCACTGAATAAATAATAGTACCTACTACCTACAAGTAGTTATACCCAACCTTAAAGTGTTGGTGCAAGTCGGCCATTTCTTTTCGAAAGCGACAGCCGTATTGGGCGACAGACCGTCATCGCCACTTGAATCCAAATTGCCAATCACTTCTGAAAACACTTGGTGTATAGAATTCCAATCGGATGTTACGTCATCAGTAGCAAACACGTCATGTAGATGCACACTCTTGTGGCGCGAAATTCAAATTTTTGGTGTTTTTTTGGGTTCCGTAGCCAAATGGCAAAATACGGAACCCTTATAGATTCGTCATGTCTGTCTGTCTGTCTGTCTGTCCGTGTATGTCACAGCCACTTTTTTCCGAAACTATAAGAGCTATGCTGTTGAAACTTGGTAAGATGGTAGATGTATTCTGTGAACCGCATTAAGATTTTCACACAAAAATTAAAAAAAAAAACAATAAATTTTTGGGGTTCCCCATACTTAGAACTGCAACTCAATTATTTTTTCGTCAGACCCATACGTGTGGGGTATCTATGGATAGGTCTTCAAAAATTATATTGAGATTTCTGATATAATTTTTTTCTAACCTGAATAGTTGCGCGAGAGACACTTCCAAAGTGGTAAAATGTGCCCCACCCCCTGTAACTTCTAAAATAAGAGAATAATAAAAATAAAAAAAAAATATGGTGTAGAAACGATGATGTTAAACTTCCACTGAAAATTGGTTTGAACGAGATCTAGTTAGTAGTTTTTTTTTAATACGTCATAAATCGTAAACCATCCAAGAACTTTTATATTATGTTACTTGCTGCTACGGAACCCTTCATGGGCGAGTCCGACTCGCACTTGGCCGCTTTTATTGCTCATTAGTACAGCTCATGGTACTTCTTCAGATAGCGATAGTTGATTTCGCGAGAACTAGGAGACTTGAGAAGATACTATACTATCAAAACACATGTTTTAATTGATAGTACCTCATAAATATCATCAGTTTAGCTACGATACCCCTTATAAAAAAAAACAATGAAAATGTGTTTAGGGGGGATCTTTATTGAGTCAAAAGATTTGCAGCAAAATATTTTTCCGATACCGGGAATCGAACCCGAGCCTCCTGGGTGAGAGCCAGGTATCCTAGCCACTAGACCATATCGGATATTATGAATCAAGTCTAATTTATCACTCGTTTTATACCTACAAGAAAAACTTGTTGGTAATCAACAAAATAACATCTGACGATAGAGATGCTCTTTAAATAAACTCACAAGATTAACTCTAAAACTGAAACTGTAAGCACTGCCAAACACCGCCATCTGTTGAACCGAGTTACAATAATAATCTACGAGTCTCTGGTCAGCTGAAACATCCTCACTAAACTTAGGTTTAAGCTAGTTCTGTTGCAGCAGTATAGATGGCACTGTCAAAGTTTTACATTATTAAAGTTTTTCTGTGTGGTTCCCTTTTAAAGAATAGTATATGATATAGTTCGTAAAGAAGTAACATTTAATCTAACTCGTTAGCTTCTACAAGGCTCTGGTCAGCTGAAAAATCATCACTAAACGTAGGTTTAAGCTAGTTCTGTTGTAGCAGAATAGATGGCACTGTCAAAGTTTTTCATTATTAAAGTATTGTGTGTGGTTCCGTCCTTTAAAAATGGTATAATGTACAGTTGGTATAGAAGCACCATTATTGATTATTAGTAAATCAATTAAAACCACTAGTTATTTAATTATTCCAACTGTTACAAAATCTTGAGAACGTTGATAAAGTTTTAATAAAAAAAAATAAGGAAAAGAGACTGCCTGACTTTGCTCTTTTACTAAATAATTGTAGCTTCAAGGTTCAAGATATTTATTTGCATAAATAAGTGTAATAATTTGGTTTTTTAAGCTTGTAAGCACATAAATGACTTAAATTAATTTATAATTGGCGTCGCATCGCTCGGCTTGTGGTTGTGCATGCCCATTGCAGACATCAACATTCTTGAGAACTTAGTTATATTACAAAAATACAGATGGCGCTACAGTTGATCACCATTTTATAATATAGCTCGTTGTCATATATCCGTGAATAAAATAAAGTTTATGTGATTAGATGTAAATATTTTTTATTAAGAATACTTTAGTGACTTGTATCTAATAATAAAAGTGGGATATGCTCAGTGAATCATTACACGAAAAGTAAATAGGTAGGTAGGTACTACCTAATCTTATAGTTACTACGTAGGTACCTACTAGATATTAGGTACCTACCTACTTACACTATATTTTCCCTCATTTAGGTAAGCTATGGGATAATTGTTTGGGGTACCTACCTACCTACTCTGTAGAATCAGCGTAGGATTATTTAATTATTTTTATTTTTTATTCATTCTAATCTTGAGAAGTTCTAACGACCTTCTAATAAGTACCTACCTAGGTCTTTCTAACCTTGAAAGGATTTTACATAGGTACCTATCCCATATCATAAATGTCAAAGTTACAATGTTTGTAAGTTTGTTATTCAATCACGCTGAAACAGCTTAACTAATTGTGTAAGTAGGTACCTACCTACTTACACTATATTTTCCCTCATTTAGGTAAGCTATGGGATAATTGTTTGGGGTACTATGTAGAATCAGCGTAGGATTATTTAATTATTTTTATTTTTTATTCATTCTAAACTTGAGAAGTTCTAACGACCTAATAAGTACCTATAAATTTCTAACCTTGAAAGGAATTTACATATAGGTACCTATCCCATATCATAAATGTCAAAGTTACAATGTTTGTAAGTTTGTTATTCAATCACGCTGAGACAGCTGAACTAATATTTAACTATATTTGCGTAAGTACCTACCAAATTTTATTGAAATCTTTTTAATTAAATTTGGTAGGTACTTACACAGATAGATTATGACCTAGATTGAGCTTTATGCTACATTGAATCCTGGCAAAACACGAGAGAATTTGCGGCCGGTCACTAGTTACAAATATAATAATTATTATTATGTTTCTTTGTGAAAAACGGCCGCCATGTTCTAAGGTGAAAAGGAAGAAATTTCAAAATTTCAAAATTTCAACGCAATGAAACGGCTGAACCAATTTTGAGTGAACCATAAAAATGTATAAGAACCAACATTAGGAAACCTGCTTTAAAAAAACGCATTTTAGAACATCCTTATAAGAGTTACAGTGCGACATACAGAAACACATAACGGTCAAACTTATAGCATCTCTCTTTTTACGTCGGGGGCTAAAGTGTAGGTAGGTCTCGAGCACCGCCGTAAGGTCGCTTGAATTTCGATCTTCTATAGGTTACATTTCGGGGAATGCTCCCAGGAACTGCACGATCTGATCCCACCATCTTCTTTTCATCATAGGACGAGCAGACGCACAGCTCGGTATCATCCTTACATCATTAGTATACCCTCTATTCGTACTAAACGTTTCAGTTCTACCTTTATAATACGAACTGCTAAGGAGTGGAATACACTACCGTCGTCTGTCTTTCCTGAAGACTATAATCTGGGTCTCTTCAAGGCTAGAGTGAATAGGTGCCTTCTAGACCTTTGTGCTCCATCTTCGGCCACATCGTCACTTACCAACAGATGAGATCGTGGTTAAACAAAGGTCAATCAATGTTAAAAAAAAGGTACCTACTTACACATAGTTAAAAAAAAGTAGACAAATTATTCGGATCCTTATTCAGTAGGTACTTATACTATTATTTAATTGTGGTACTTATTGAGTAATAGTACTCGTATAGTATTATTTTATATGTGGTAGTAAGTACTTATTGCCATATTTATTATTAGTAGGTACACTAAATATGTAGGTAGGTAAGTATACTTAAGTAACGACGTTTTCTTTAGATCACGCATCAATAGTAAATCATAAAATGTTACACAAATTAAGTTTTCCTAATTAATGTGCTATAGAAACTACAAAAATATAAACGATTTAAAGTCCGGTTCCACAATGTTCTCCAGAACGTAGAACTTCATCAGATAATATAGTCATTCCCACGGATTATCCTCAACTGTGTCATTCACTGAATCCTTCATTTTATTGAACTTCTTCTTATTCATCCTACTCTCCATCCCTCCCTCCACTATCTCCCCTTTATTGAAGTCTTCTACAGCTACAAGAGTTTTCAAATCTTGAATTTGGGTTTCACCCATGTGTATTTCCTTAGGCATCTTCGGTTTCTGGACCCTGTGTGGATAGTACACATATTTTATACCATTAACAATCTTGTACCTTTGGGTATTCGTTCTTCTATTATTATTCAAACCCAATATTTTGTTGACCCAGTAGATGTAAGAGTTTTGTAGCAAATCAATAATACCACGCTTTTTTCTCGATATCAATTTTGTTTTTTTATCATTCATTTTATTTGTATTCTCAGTTTTGATATGTTTATGGTTCTTATCATCAAAATCTCCATCAATTTGCAATGGCAATTCATGATCTAAATAATTAGTTTGTTCTCCATGTACTAAATCTCGTTTAAATCTTAAGTTTGAGTTCTTTGTATCGTCATTGCTTTCATAAAGTCCAATAACATTTTCAGGATTATCAATATCAAAATTGACATTTGACTTCTTGTATACAAGTACTGGTTTTTTGTAAGATTCTTTTTCTAACTGGTTGTTGAATCTTACTGCGCGTTTAATGAAACTTATTTCAGGTTTATTTCCAATAGCTTGACCATGATTCTCATCAATATAACTGCTGTGCCACTGACTGTTATCTATGGGTGTGACGAATGTTATAACTGGTTTGTTCTCTATGGTTTTACGTTTCCATTTTACACTATCTGGTGTTTTATTATTGGTTATTGATTCAGCTCTTTGCCATTCTCTACCATCTATAGGTTTTACAATAGTTATTTTTGGGTTGGTTTCAATAGTTTTATAAGATTCGAGGTTTTCTACGATGGATCTGCTTTGCCATTGTCCATTGGCGTCATAGCCTCCCCCGCCACCGGCTGCGTAGTCTTGGCCACCTGTGGGAAGTGTTGTTTAGTTGCGTGGTTGATGTTTGAGAGTACTGTTGGATATTAAATTGGAAATATACCTGCTGGCATCCAGGCACCCCCACCGGCTCCTCCGGCTGCCCAGCCCTGGAGAGATTTGATTAGTAGATCAGAAATTCAGTCGCAGCATCAAAAAAATCATTATCAGCAAACTAATACGAGTAGTTTGAACCAGTAAATAAGCTTGTCTCAAAATATATGTGGTTTGTTGATATATCAGTACTAGATATTTATTTATTTTATTTTATTATATTATTATCTTCAGAAAACAAACAGTACTTAAAAAATATTTACTTATCAAAAAATTAAACTACTGACCATATCTAATATCACTTGCATTAACAAGTAATTAATTTTGTAAAAATGAAAAAAACCCCCAACGCTGAATGGCTGAACCGATTTTGATCAAACAAAGCTAAGACCACTCCCGCCAAACACACCTTTCAAAAAAAAAAAAACGGTTCATCCGTTCGGGAGCTACGATGGGACAGACAGACACACACACATACAGACACGTCAAACTTATAACCCCCCTTCGTTTTTCGTTGGGGTTAAAAGCAGACCAAATAAGATTTTTGTGAAAAATATGTTTTTCAATACAAGCTTTTATAAAGTTAGTGATCGTAACCACGTGCTGATCAAAATGAGCCTGAACACGGCCAGTCTACTCCATAGGTTATCCATCAAGGAGTTCCGTTGTCCACCTTCCGTCTTTATCATCAGATCAGCTCGCTGTCACCAACATATTGTATTGTCATCGGAACTTGACAGGTATGTCAAATTTCCGCTCAATCGGTTGAGGATAACTGTTTTAAAATTTAGTTGCAAGATTCCACCCGGAATCCACCCAGACAAACATACAACATACTTACATTGCAAGTTAAATAAGAGCTAGAAAAAAGAAAGTCAAAGAAACCATACCTGACCCACCTGTTGTTATGCGGTAACCTCTGCCTTTAACAATGCATTACCTCATAGGTCACGTCCACCTAGGACGCACCCTATGTGGCATTGCACTGCACCTTCAAGACATAAAGATGAAAAGTCTCATGTGTCTGTAATTTCACCGGCAACCATACCCTTGAAACCGGAACACAGCAGTGCGAGCATTACTGCTTTGCGGCAGAAATAGGTATGGTGGCAGTAGGTACTTCGCCGGACGAACTCTTTCACAAAAAAGCTCTACTACTACTAAAATTGTGACATGTGCATGAAAGGAGAGCTACTACGATTCTAATCACCACACTGGTTCCTTCAGTCACTGACCTAACCACCCACTGGCCAAAAAATAACCAGTGACACGACCAACGAGCCTTATATGCAATGGCCGATAGTCATGGTCACACTATACACTTAGCAGGTCGATTGGTGATCACAGCAGGCGTTGAGTACCTAGAGCACCTACTCTAGGATGCTGCTGTTCATGAAATAGTCCCCTTGGTTTTACGACATCCATGAGAAGAGACGTAAGTATGTCTATTCTTAGGCTGGATACACCGCGGCACGGTTGAACTAACTTGCTTATGACCATTGCTGTGTATTGCAGCTCTCTATGATCAGGCG
Organism: Operophtera brumata; assembly: GCA_932527175.1. NCBI lineage: Eukaryota > Metazoa > Arthropoda > Insecta > Lepidoptera > Geometridae > Operophtera > Operophtera brumata. The sequence goes on from OW052226.1 coordinate 3,187,532, forward strand.
CTCTAACTCTAGGGTCTGAAAACTAACAAGTTAAAAATACGAGAGTTTTGCTATGGAAACGTTGTTATTTTATTATCTTTTCAGAAATACACGCCTCAAACACACTCGTAGCTTGTAACTTGTATGTATTGAGGAATAGGCCCTCCCAGGACCTCCTCAGTTCCATTATCTTTCATTTGTTGCTGTCCATGAAATAATCCCCTTAGTAAGCTTTTACGACATCCATGAGAAGAGACGGTCTATTCCTAGGCTAGACACTCACGGCTTATGTTATACCTACTGTGTTATGTTGTTATGTTGTGTTTGCGAATGTTATCGTTCTTTTATTGTTATTGTTTGTTCATGTTTTTGTTCCAAATTAATATATATATTTTGATTTGATTGCTGTGTTTTTTTTTTTTTTTTATACTACTTGTATGACGGATCAAGCAAGAGGCCCACCTGATGTTAAGCGGTAACCTCTGCCTATGAACAGTGCCATTACCTCATAGATCACGTCCACCTAGGACACAACCTATGTGGCATTGCACTGCGCCCGCCACCCTGAGACATAAAGATGAAAAGTCTGATGTGCCTGTAATTTCACCGGCACCCTTACCCTTCAAACCGGAACACAGCAATGCGAGCACTACTGCTTTGCGGCAGAAATAGGTATGGTGGTAGTACTTCCCCGGACGAACTCTTTCACAAAAAAGCTCTACTACTATTACGTGTATTACAGCTCTTTTATGATCAGGTGCTCTAGGGTCCCATTTCTCAAAATTTACGAGCTACAAATAACGATAGTATTGCTATTGAAACGTTGTTATTATATTATTATTTTAAAGGAAAATCACGCATTACCAAGCCTATACACTCGTAGCTTGTTTCTTGTATGCATTGAGGAATAGGGCCCTCCCAGGACCTCCGCAGTTCCATTATCTTTCATTTAATGCTTGTCATAATTACAGAAACAATATAAACCTTTAGCCCAGAAGTATATCTAGCAACTAATCTAAATAATATACAGCTGTCTAATCATGGATTAATGTCCATGAAATATTCCCCTTAGTTAGCTCCTACAACACCCACACACAAGAAGAGATGGAGGAATCTATTCTTAGGCCGGACAGACCACGGCACGGTTGAACTCATCGACGTAAATAAAATAAATTTATTTTATTTTGGTCGAAGGTTGAACTAACTTGCTTATGACCATTGCTGTGTATTGCAGCTCCCTTATGATCAGGCGCTCTAGGGTCCCATTTCTGAAAACATAGCAAATAACGAGAGTATTGCTATGGAAATGTTGTTATTATATTATTATTTTCTAGGAAAATCACGCGGTACCAAGGCTGCATACTCCTAGCTTGTAACTTGTATGTATTGAGGAATATAGGCCCTCCCAGACCCAACGCAGTTTCATTATCTTTTATATATTGCATTTCTTATTTACAGAAACAATATTATGTCTAGCAACTAATGTAAATAACTATACTTTCCAGATCACCACACTGTTACCCAATAGCAGTGTGCCCTGATTGCTGACTGAAATAAAAGCCAGCATTAATACCCTAACAGAAACACATAACAGTAAGATTCGTTGGTATAAGATTTGTCCTGGCTGCTAGCTTAGTTATATATCTTAACTGGAGGAAAGCGTTAGCCGAGTCAGTCGTGGGAAGCAATGGCGGTGATGAGGTCACCACTTGTCACGTCTATATTCCACGATGGTGCAACCTACTGTAAAAAGAGGCCCATTGAGGCTCTGCCTATACACCTTCGGGGAAAAAGGCATGTGTCGATGAATGTATGTATGCGTACATACAGTAGGTATGTACGTTCAATTATATTCAGTACTTACTCCATCACCGCCTCCACCCCCTCCTCCTCCCAATCCACCACCTCCCCCTTTCTTCTCCAAGATCTTCATCAGTAACATCATCTGAAACGGCAAAAATAAAATCATCGGCTGACGACCTCTTTGGGGCGGGTAGCTGGCTGAGATGCGAGGGGTTGCGTGTTCGATTCCCGCTGCGGGACAAATGTTTGTAGGTATGATCTGCAAATATTTGTTCCGAGTCTGGGTGTTGTGGTACCATGGTACTGGTAGTCCTCATTTCCACGACACAGGGGATCCTAACGCAAAATTAGGACTGTGTATGTGACTGTTGGGTGTATGCTAAGTTGATGTAAATTTTAATTTGGTCACCATGTAGGTAAAAATGTAGTATAAATAATAGTACCTACCTACAAGTAGTATGGCACCTAGTACTATCACCATACCTATCTCTCGCGCAAAGCGTATTGCTCGAATTGTTGTGTTCGGTTTTGAAGGGTATGGTTGTCGGTGAAATTACAGGCACGTATGAGACTTTCATCTCGATGTCTCAGGAAGGCGGGCGCATCGCAAATTTGAAATGCCACGTAGGGCGCGTCCTAGGTAGACGTGACCTGTAAAGTAGTTATCGGTCAAAAAATATTGTGCCTGCTGAACACATATTTCACGGGAGTGGATAGCATCCTATGATGTTCTAGACAGAATTTTTACGCCATCGCCAACGGTAGGCAGAAATCTTCATTCAAAAAAAACGCCAATAGCCGCTCGAAAAAAAAACGGTTTTTATTGAATATCTCGTGAAATATAGATAATTAAAAAAAACTCGTGAATGAACCCTCCGTTTTATTGTATTGATCTTATTTATCCAACTTTTGACCCAATAATCTGTACCATATCACAGAATATATACAGACCATATTGACAAACAATCGAATCTATAGCCAAAAATTAGAGGTAACTTTGTGGTTATTTTTATCGAGAAAATTTTGTCCTGTCTTTTTTATGTCTGGGTGATCCCTCGGTATTATAATGTAGTAGTTATCCATAATATAATAGGTATATTTTTAACTAGCTGACACGCTCGCAACTTCGTCGACGCGTAGACTTTCATACAAACTTTAACACCCTTTTTCAACCCCTTAGGGTGCGAATTTTCAAAAATCGTTTCTTAGTGCGCGCCTACACCCCTTAATAAATGCTTGTGCCAAATTTCAGACCTCTCGGCCCAGTAGGTTCCGAGCTTTCGTGATGAGTGTTCAGTGAGTGAGTGGACTTCTCTTTTATACCTATATATAGATTTGAATATCGTACTTGATTTAGTCAGTTAAAAATCTAATCAAAGATTGGTAATTTTGCGCTATAAGTACCTACCCCACATTTAACTTACCTTTGAAACCATAAATGACATCATACTGAACATCATTCCTTTGAATGACATCATGCCCATCATCCCCATCATAGCTGGCGCCATCTGAAGCACAAATATAATTACAAATATAATTAATGAGGGCTTTTCATTAACGAATATAAAAAAAAGTAGTTCGGTTTGGCTCGATAGATGGCGCTGACTCACGTATGCTTGTCAAAATTAACAAATGCATTGTCTGTGCTTTTGTGTGATAGCAACTATTATTTATTCTGTGATGATAGTAACAAAATGCCACGAAAATACATCACTACGTTGTTGACTTCGACATTTCACTTTATTTTGAAAGCTAAGTTCTAAGCAGCGCCATCTATTAGCGCATTATTTGAAACGTCCGTTAAAACCCCTCATTGACATCTAAGTTAAAAAATGTCTTTCTTTTATTTGTATGTCTTGCTAATTTTTTTTTTTTTGAAAAAAGTTGTACATAATACATATTTTGTTTCATAAAATTAGTATGAAATGAAATGCATAGAAATAAATCAAATAAAACAAAAAAGTATCAAAAAGTTTTAGAGTGCAAAAATGTGCGTCGGCCGGGAATCGAACCCGGATCAACTGCTTGGAAGGCAACTATGCTGACCATTACACCACCGACGCAGCTGACTTCAGAGCCCAAATAACGGATTTTATGATACCGAGTCCAAAGAATACATTTTGATGTTATCATAATAGACTCTCAAGCTGGGTCAACTCAGGCCAATGACTCACTTTCATACAAATTATTTCTAGAATTAATTATTTTAAGAAAGAATAATTCAACTAATACAAGGTTGTGCTACCTGAAGACTGCTGCTAACAATCTAAAGGTAGCTCAACTGATCCAAATCACTACCAGACGGAAGCGTCCCTAAGATGCTGGCTGCATTGCCACGCTAAATGGCAATACTAATGCGTTGAGCCAGATAAGAGATTAATAAATTGAAAATAAATTAATAAAGATTCTATACCCTCAACGCACTGAAACAGCTGAACCGATTTTGATCAAACATAGCTAAGAACACTCCCGACTTATTAACATTTCAAACAAAAAAAAAAATGTTTCGTCCGTTCGTGAGCTACGATGCCACAGACAGACACACACATACACACACACAGAAACGTCAAACTTATAACATCCCGTCGTTTTTGCGTCGGGGGTTAAAATCTGGAGTTGCCCATGTTCTTTCATTGAAATAGGTTCACCTGGCTCAGCCCCACAGTAACTGTAGTGAGCTAGCACAGTTGGTGTTCTTACCACCATTAACTTCATCTTCATGCACATCATGGCCATCATCATCATCTTCTTCTTGCCGTCGTCATGTCCACCGTCGTGCCCGCCGCCGCCGCCTCCACCGCCTTTTCGCTTTTTTCTACCGACGAATTCTTCCACTGAAAAATATAAGTACCCTGAATTATGAGCCCATTGAAAGAAAGAAAGAAAGAATATCATCAGGTACCTATAACGGCACACATGGGATATAGTAAATGACATTCTACAAATAAAAAAAAAAAGATAAAAACAAAAGGCATAAACTAAGTGTAGAGCGCCAATCCCAGCACAGAATAAATAATAGTATAAAACCAAGGCAGAAATCTTCAAAAAAACAAAACCCCTACAGTAAACCCTCGGCTTTGTTGCATTGATATTACTTATCTAATTATATACCCAATAATATGCACAATTTTAATAAACAATCAATAGTGCAACTCAGAATCCAACGATACCGGGTTCGATCCTAGGCTCCGCACCAATGACTTTTCTAAGTTATGTGCGGATTTCCATCGCTCTGTGCTTCGGAGGGCACGTTAAGCTGTCGGTCCCGGCTGTTATTGATTAATAGCAGTCGATAAGCCATGTCAGAGGCCCTCGGGCGGCTTGACAAACTCTGACACCAGAGGCCAGCACTACCTCATACGAAACGAAACGAATAAACAATCGATTCTAGGCAAAAGATAGACATAACTTTGGATTTATACTTTTAACTAGAAACGGAATATTTACCGTGATTATAAAAACGATGAAATTTAAATAAATGATGGTATGTTTACATTTTTTTTTTTTTTTTTTATATTACTTGTATGAGGGAACAAGCAAGAGGCCCACCTGATGTTAAGTGGTAACCTCTGTCTATGAACATTGCATTACCTCATAGGTCACGTCGCCCCTATGTGACATTGCACTGCGCCCGCCACCCTGAGACATAGATGAAAAGTCTCATGTGCCTGTAATTTCACCGGCACCCTTACCCTTCAAACCGGAACACAGCAATGCGAGCACTACTGCTTTGCGGAAGAAATAGGTATGGTGGTAGTACTTCCCCGGACGAACTCTTTCACAAAAAAGCTCTACTACTACTAACAACTATACTACTATAATTAGTACAAAACTCAAAAAAACATCGTAAATATCCCGTTTCTAGTGAAAAGAAGATATACCATGATAGTCAAAAGTTATAACTATGATTTTTTTTCTATGGAAATAATATTTTAATATCGTGTTTCTTGTACAGTGATCCCTCGGAATTATAATGTAGTATCCATGCATATTTATAATTTGAATATTGTACTTGATTTACTATGTTAGTTAGTTAGTTAGTTAGTTATTCATTTATTCGCTTAAAAATATGGTAATTACAATGTTCTTAATAGATATTTAGTTTCACATATTTTTACTAGTTAGAAATCAAATCTAAGACTAGGAATTCTGCTGCATACCGCCGCGTTCCTTAAATAGATCCTGTCCATCTAAAGGTTGTCTGAAAGAGTCGCTCTTAAGCGATAAGACCGCCCATTGTACCTCTATTTTACAAGCTTTTATTTGTTACTTGTGGATAATGTTGTATGTTTGTCTGGGTGGAATCCGGGTGGAATATTGCAATTAAATTTTAAAGCAGTTATCCTCAACCGATTGAGCTGAAATTTGGCATACCTGTCAAGTTCCGATGACAATACAATATGAAAGAAAGAAAGAAAAAATCTTTATTTGTAACGGCACACATGGATAGGACAAAAAACACTCGACATATAAAATAAAAATAATAGGTAATACATACAAAAGGCAAAAACTAAGAATATAATGATAATATTAATAATAAAAATAATAAAATAAAAAATAATATATGTTAATATGATGGTGACAGCGAGCTGATCTGATGATGGAGACGGAAGGTCGACAACGGAACTCCTCGATGGATAATAATAGACTGGCTGAGTTTAGGGTCATTTTGATCAGCACACGGTTACGACCACTAATTTTATAAAAGCTTGTATTGAATAATATTGTTCAGTGGGGCGCACACTGATGGCTTTCACGCCATCATAAGAAAGCGCTGTGCGTCTCTCATGGAACGCCTGCGTGGCAGCCCCAACACCATTCTAAACACCTTGGCGGATAGGTGGGACTCTCCGATTTTGGGGCACTGGATAAGCCTGCATACAACACTTTTTAAGGGGCGGTGCCCCGGTATCTGAGGGTCCCTTGTGTCTGTGTAGGTAGGTACTTATTTGTTGTTTTTGTTTTGTTGTGTTGTTTGTGCCTAGTTGTTGTAATTATACTTAAATAATAATTTGTAATTTGTGTGTATTGAAAATTTATTAATGTGTCTTTGTTATGTCTGTGTGTAATTATGCGCTATCAGCCTGAAATAAATGAATTTGAATTTAAATTTGAATATGTTTAATATAGGTTATAAACTAAACGATCTTAAAAGAAACTAATAATAAATTAAGTTATCTTACCATTCCTTGGCATCGTGATATTCCTACCAAGTGCGTAGACCTTCAGAACGTGGTTGTCGAAGAAATTATCAATCGCCTTGTCAATCCTGAACGCTAGCTCCTCGGTGTCTCCTGATTTAGCGTCTTCATCGTCTCCTTCTTCAACGCTTTTGTTTATTTTCACTGGAACAGCATAATTAATTACTATTTTTTTTTTAAATACTTTTATCTTCAGAAGCAATAATACAAGGTATGTACAAAATACATATGAAACAGTTGTGCTACCTGAAGACCGCTGCAAGCGATCTAAAGGTAGCTTAACTGATCCAAATCACTACCAGACGGAAGCGTCCTTAAGATGCTCGCTGCATAAAAAAAACCCACTATCAAATACATCCTATTGATATTATAAATGCGAAAGTTTGTTTGGATGTATCTTTGTTACTCTTTCATGTAAAAACTACTGGATGGATTTGAATGAAATTTGGAATGGAGATAACTGGACTCCCGGAATAACTCATAGGCACATATTTATCCCGATATTCCCACGGAATCTTGACTTAAACGGGTGAAACCACGGGGCGCTGCTTGTACCTACATACATTTAAGTAAGTAAGTAAGCAAGTAAAAAGTTTATTTTGATGCATACCACAGATATTTTTTTTAGGGCATGGGTATTTATTCTATTACAACTAAGACAATAACATAAAACTAAAATAAAAAATCTACCTATCAGATCAGCAAGCCGTCACCCGACGGCAGCGTGCCCAGAATGGTGGCTGCATTGCCACGCTGAATGGCAATGAAAGCCAGCATTCCGGTCACGCGTGGACTCAAAAAGACGCTCCGCATTTACAGATAAAATAATACTATACTAGTACTAATAGTATACTACTAGTACTAATAGTATACTACTAGTACTAATAGTATACTACTAGTACTAATAGTATACTACTAGTACTAATAGTATACTACTAGTACTAATAGTATACTACTAGTATACTTGTAGGTATAGTATAATACTATACTACTATACATAGTTTTTTTTTACATAAATATAGTTTAATTATAATACGTGTACATTATGATATATATATTTTTTTTTTTTTTTTTTTTTATACTACTTGGATGACGGATCAAGCAAGAGGCCCACCTGATGTTAAGCGGTAACCTCTGCCTATGAACAGTGCATTACCTCATAGATCACGTCCACCTACGACGCAACCTATGTGGCATTGCACTGCGCCCGCCACCCTGAGACATAAAGATGAAAAGTCTCATGTGCCTGTAATTTCACCGGCACCCTTACCCTTCAAACCGGAACACAACAATGCGAGCACTACTGCTTTGCGGCAGAAATAGGTATGGTGGTAGTACTTCCCCGGACGAACTCTTTCACAAAAAAGCTCTACTACTAATACTACATATATATGTATAGTGCAGTCAAAAAAGGTCCGTGCTCAGCATAATGCTGCAGTAACATGCAGCGCTGATTTTCAGCACGGACCTCGGTTAACGCACGGACATGCCACTCATGCCTGTTTCCCTGAGAGGAAGGCAGAGACCACGGATTTCCACTTGCTACGATCCTGAGACACCTCTTTTGCTTCATTCATTCTCATCACATTCTTCATACATGCTCGTCGGTTAAGGGTACTCTTGACCTGGCCTTTTTCCAGAACGTCTCCGATCTGGTCTGAATACGTTCGCCGAGGTCATTTCCTTCCCACTGTCCCATTCCCGCTCGTCTTATGTACCCGTTTCGTCAATCTACTATCGTCCATCCTATCTAAATGTCTAAACCATCTATAAGCATACCCAAACCATATTTATAACCATATTAACCATAAGTCTCAATCCTAGTCACTTCACAACTTTTTTTTTATACTACTTGAATGACGGAACACGCAGATGGCCCTCCTGATGTTAAGCGGTAACCTCTGCCTATGAACAGTGCATTCTCACATAGCTCACGTCCACCTACCCTATGTGATATTGCACTGCGCCCGCCACGCTGAGACATACGTTGAAAAGCCTCATGTGCCTGTAATTTCACGTCTTCTTTAATTTCACGTTTCTCCAAGTTCCTGTATTCCGTGATGTACCTGTGGCTATAGGAGATCACCTCGAGCTCTTAGGTGTCTCGCTCACGCCTACTCTCAACTTTGGCTCTTACATCGAGTCTAAGGCAAAAACAGCTGCCATGAAGCTAGGCATCCTGAATAAGGTAAAGCCTTACTTCACACCAGGACAGCTTCTCAGTTTATATAAAGCACAAGTCCGGGCTGGTATGGAGTACTGCTGCCATGTCTGGGATGGTTCGGCCAAATACCAGCTTGCTGCCTTGGACTCGATCGAGCGTAGAGCTTTCAGGCTTATAGGTGAGCAACATATGGCGGAGACTAAGATCCAGAGTCTCGAGCACCGCCGTAAAGTTGCATGCCTTTCAATCTTCTATAGGTTAAATTTCGGGGAATGCTCCCAGGAACTGCACGATCTGATCCCACCATCTCCTTTTCATCATAGGACGAGCAAGCGTACGGCTCAGTACCATCCTTACCTCATTGGTATACCTTCTATTCGCACAAAACGTTTCGGTTCTACCTTTATAATGCGAACTGCAAAGGAGTGGAATACATTACCGTCGTCTGTCTTTCCTGAAAACTATAATCTGGGTATCTTCAAGGCTAGAGTGAATAGGTGCCTTCTAGACCTTTGTGCTCCATCTTCGGCCACATCGTCACTTACCAACAGGTGAGATCGTGGTCAAAAAAAGGTCTATCAATGTTAAAAAAAAAACACAACGCTCCTATATTAATCATATACATACAAAGCTAATTAAATTTTTTAGGGCGTTTCTATGTGTGGTTCAAATCTTGCAAGCCGTTGTTGACCCAATTCAAAATCTCTTTGTGTTGAAATATATGCCTAAAATGGAAGATGGACCACGAAACTCCTGATTCGTGATATTATGAGAGATTAGCTGATAATCTATACTTACCTGTATAAGAGCTTAACTTGACTGACTGACTGATTCATCATCGCCGAGCCGAAACCGCTGGACCTCATCATCATCATCATCAGCCCACACAGTCCACTGCTGGACATAGGCCTCTCCTAAAACGCGCCACTAAGCCCGGTGTTCGGCTCTTCTCATCCACATTCTGCCCGCCGCCTTTCGTAGGTCATCGCTCCACCTAGCCAGGTCTGAAACCGCTGGACCTAGAAAGCTGAAACTTGGAGCGTAGTTTCCTTTTATAGCAAAACCATACATTAAGAAGGAATGTTTGCAAGTTTAACGCAATTCTTGCAATTTCAGTTTTTTTTTTGTACGATATGACTGGCGTACTGGTTGAACTTCTTTAGGTGTTAGAGCTTCGATCACAGATACAGACAGAACTGTTAGAGACTGGAATCTCCATGTTGCTTTGTTATTTTTAACCCCCAATGCAAAAACGACGGATTGATTATAAGTTTGACGTGTCTGTGTATGTGTCTGTGTGTGTGTCTGTCTGTGGCATCGTAGCTCCCGAACGGATGAACCAATTTTTCTATAGAATTTTTTGTTTTTATTGTGACTAATTCACAATTCAAAGTTATATGTTTGACGTGTCTGTGTGTGTGTGTGTGTCTGTCTGTGTCATCGTAGCTCCCGAACGGATGAACCGATTTTTTGAAAGGTTAATAAGTCGGGAGTGTTCTTAGCTATGTTTGATCAAAATCGGTTCAGCCGTTTCATTGCGTTGAGTTTTATTTTTTTATTTTTAGTAAATTAATTCCTTGTAATATATGAATAGGAAAAGTTGTACTCACCAAACTTGACATAATCACCAATCACAGACACTTCACTCAAGTTATTCAATTCTATCAAATACAGTAGAGTTTTATTTTGCAAACACGGATACGACAAATGCAAGAAACAGTCTGAGTAGACTCCGTTGAAGACGTCATCAGGTATATCGTTATTGGGAATTAAAATGGTGCTGTTTATATCACCATTGATAAGAGAAGCTTTGGTAATAGCGAAGAGAAGGACATTGAAAAAGAATTTGAGATCCATCCTCTCCAGTTATAGGTAGCAAATGAAAAGCAACTGAATGCGTAAGAGTTATTTATTTTCTTGTGTTTTATAGGTATTAAGGTCACAGTCATGGTGTGATCATGGAAATATATACGTTTCTAACTGAGATGCACTTTTGCGGTGAGGATCTAGGTACAAAATGAATACAGCTAGGGAAAAGGATGTAAGTTATTTTGATTCTTAATGTATATGTAATAAGGTTTTAAAGCTACTTCAAAGCTTTCTAGAAAGTCACATTTTAATTGTGTTTTGGATAAAACCTAACGAGGCGTATTATCGTACGTAATCACAGATTAAGTACTATTATTTCAGAAAATTAAGAATATTTAATGACTCTATTAAATAAAATTAAAATTAAAGAAAAAAAGTTTTCGCAACAATATAACGACATACAATTTTATTGAATAATTTAGTGAGAGGGAAAATAAATTCACAATATGAATACAACATTTGTATTTTTATATATATAACAAAATATAATAAAGAAACTGTAGAGCAAGAACCTAAATTATAAATAATTCCTTACATAGTTTTTGGTTTCAAATAATAATAAAAATAAAGAAGAAGTTTACTAAGAAGCATATCACAGCATACATACTGCTCACAAATAATAATCATATTATAGATATATAACAAAAAGATAAAACAAAATATTAACAAAGAAAGCAATACTTACGCGTACATATAATAATTATTTATAAACATTACATGGAAGAAATTTGAAATAAAAATAAGGTACTTAATAAAGTAAATAAATGATAGACTCCGGTGGGAAGAATGAAAAATAAACATATTAAATAAATATAAAAATAAAGATAAGGTATATTAATATTAAATAAATATATAATAATTATTAAGTAATTTTATATATAGTAAAATTATAAAATTACTGAAATAAAAGAATAAAATACAATATAAATTAAAATATCATCTTTAACACGCCTGACTATATCTGCAATAAATTAATAACGATCAACAACAATTCATAAATTACCTAAAACTAAACATCGTTTTATAACGTACAATAAATAAATTAAAACAGAATAATGTCTTATAAAATAATGTTAATAAATACGAGTGTAATGTACAAGAAGGAGTCCGTGAGTAAGTTAACAAATAAAATAATTTATATAAAAAATAAATTATCTAGAATATATCCTAAATAAATTATATAGGAGATGGCGTAAAACATACATACTTAAATCCGTTAAAGAAAAATGCTTTTTACAAACACATACATTTTTTAAACTCCTGCACTGATACGTTCGTGATGATAACACGAGATTGTCTAAATGATGATGCAAGACCTTCTAAAATAAGCTTTAGCGTAAATCATCTTGATGTAACACCTAATGTGAGTATGCCTACACTAGAGCATTTTCTTGTAACAGAACATCGAGCTGCTCTATGTGTCACCCTCTCACGAAACGAACCAATTTCGACGCTTTGTTATAGCTTGATTTACAAACCAAAGAGCGAATTTGTGTAACATTTCATCGAGCAAAGACAACGTGCTACGCGGTATGAGGTGCGCGAACGAGACGTAAAATAAAAAAGGAATGTTGCAGGTAAATGCTCACTCGCCTTGAGCATTACGTCGAACACAGCGTCTAGCATTCGCAGGAACGTTACATTACATGGAAATGCTCGGGAAAATGCTCTAGTGTATACTCACCTTAAGCTGGGTACTGACCAACGTTACGAGGTGTAACGTAACATTCGCATCGAGCATGTTACGCATTGAACATGTTCGCTGTGTTCTAAAAATCGGCGTAACATGCTCGTCAAAACTCTGTGCTCCATATTCGCCAGCCACTCTCAGTCAAGATGGCTGACAGCGAGGTTGTGTTGGGATCTTTGATTATACTAAATTATTGATTAATCCACATTAAGAAGAAGAAAAAACGTTTCTGGACTTCAAACTTATTTAAAAACAGATACGTATCTGGTGGTTTGTCATTGATAGCAATATTAAAAAACCAAATTATTACTGGACTATGCGACGCACTGCTTGCGCTCGGGACGTCTTGTTACAGCGTACTGACTGATTAGCCAAAGGATTCGCCAAAAAACCGACAGCCGGGTGGAGCGCTTCAAAGCGAGCAACGAGCGGCTTGTTGCTCGCTGGTTTCCCCGTAACACTACGTACTGACTGCATGAATGCTCGCTGTGTAACATGTTACATTACACCTCGTAACGTTGGTTTCGTTTCGTTTCGTATGAGGTAGTGCTGGCCTCAGGTGTCGGAGTTTGTCAAGCCGCCCGAGGGCCTCTGACATGGCTTATCGACTGCTATTAATCAATAACAGCCGGGACCGACAGCTTAACGTGCCCTCCGAAGCACAGAGCGATGGAAATCCGCACGTAACTTAGAAAAGTCATTGGTGCGGAGCCTAGGATCGAACCCGGTATCGTTGGATTCTGAGTTGCACTATTGAACCGTTAGGCTACCATGGCTACCGTTGGTCAGTACCCAACTTTAAAGTTAATTGGTGACAATAGTTTTAGCTAGGACTACTCGTATCATAAGGCATGTAACTATTATAGCCCATATCATACGCCCTTCTATATCCCCCATGGTGCCCATGGTCGTGCTCGTGCTGTTCTTCGTGACTGTGGGAGTGGTGATGCGAGACCTCAGGCTTGGCTATGATTTCGTAGGTAGTTTTGCCACCGCCGCCTCCGCCTTTAAGGCCGACCAGTGCAGAGAGGAGAAGAGACATCAGAGCCGTCATCAGGGCTTTTCCAGCGAGTAATGCTAGCATGCCAAGAGCAGCAGCCGCTAGTGTACCTGTAATGTAATAATGAGGAATGTTAAAGGTATGGTTTATTTAGAAAAAACCGGACAAGTGCGACTCGGACTCGGTTCCTAACTAATATTATGAACGCGAAAGTTTGTATGTATGGGTATGGATGGATGGATGGATGGATGTTTGTTACTCTTTGACGTAAAAACTACTGGACGGATTTGAATGAAATTTAGAATGAATAAAACTGGACTCCCGGTATAACACATAGGTACATATTTATCCCGATATTCCCACGGGATCGACACTTACGCGGGTGAAACCGCGGGGCACTGCTTGTTATCTATAAAAACGGCTAAAAAATCACGTTTGTTGTATGGGAGCCCCTTTAAATATGTATTTTATTATTATTTTGTATTTGTTGTTATAGAGGCAACAGAAATACATTATCTGTGAAAATGACAACTGTCTAACTACCACAGTTCATAAGATACAGCCTGGTGACAGACGGACGGACAGCGGAGCCTTGGTAATAGGGTCCCATTTTACCCTTTGGGTACGGAACCCTAAAATTTTTGATTTTGTGTTGCAATCATACATATTATGCAGACGACGTTATTCCCTGTGGAAGATATCCTCATATTTCTAAGGATATCCTGCAAGAGGTTAGTGAGAAGCAAGTCTAGACAATGCATTTGAGACAAGCCAATTTTCTGCATATGTAATATCGATCTCACCTAGTCTAGACCCATTTAACAGATAAGTTTCAACATTCAGATAGAACCGACAACCGTTGGGGTAAGCGGGTTCTTGAGTGGAGACCGCGTCTTGGCAAACGTAGCGTGGGGCGCCCTCTGGCTAGGTGGAGCGATGACCTACGAGAGGCGGCGGCAGAATGTGGATGAGAAGAGCCGAACACCGGGCTCAGTGGCGCGTATTGGGAGAGGCCTATGTCCAGCAGTGGACTAGTGTGAGCTGATGATGATGATGATTCAGATTGATAGATAGATAGATAGATTTACAATAAAAAAAAAAAAAAAAAATGATTACCTAACTAAATCAAATAGTACAATGGGTGGCTTTATAGCTCATTCAGCGTCGAAATGCATTCAGTATGTCAGGGATGCATCTGTCTGGTAGTGATTTGGATCAGTTGAGCTATCTTAAGATAGTTTGAAATGGTCTTTAGCAGTCAGCAGCGCAACTATTTCATTTGTATTTTTTAGGTTCTGTATATTCTACTTGTACTCGTAATAGTTGTAATATTATTAGTGTAAATAAAATTTAATGTAGCGTTAAGGAGTTTTCAAATGAACTCGTATACGTCCTTTCTAACCTTTAAATTCAACACCAAGTACCTAAACAAGTAATTAATTTTGTAAAAATACAAAAAAAACCCCAACGCTATCAAACGGCTGAACCGATTTTGATCAAACATAGCTAAGAACACTCCCGACTTATTCACCTTTCAAACAAAAATAAATAAATCGGTTCATCCGTTCGGGAGCTACGATGCCACAGACAGACACACACACACACACACATACACACACGCACACGCACAGACACGGCAAACATATAACTCCCCGTCGTTTTTGCGTCGCTGGTTAAAAATAAGAGATTTTTCAAAAAAACTAGGTATAGTTAGTAAAACTCTGCTTATAAGTATAGTATATAGTATAGTAGGAGCCTATATAGGATAGTTTTGCACACTTTTTGTAGCTGCTTGATAAACAAAAGCTTATAATAAAATTCGGAAGAAAACAAATATTTGTTTGTTATGACGTATAATGTAGTCATACACAAATTAGTCAGAAGAAGTCCACTGCTGGCCACCCCTATAGAATGCCAGGATGAAGGATTTTCAGTCGCTTTCAACTACCAACCTACTAAAACCATAGGAGTATCAACAAAACCTGTCAAACATGCGTGTTTTTTTAAAAAAAATTGATATACCTTTTTTTGACCACGATCTCACCCGTTGGTAAGTGACGATGTGACCGTCGATGGAGCACAAAGGTCTAGAAGGCACCTATTCACTCTAGCCTTGAAGAGACCCAGATTATCGTTTTCAGGGAAGACAGACGACGGTAGTGTATTCCACTCCTCATTAGCTGTAGCACTGTTGATCGATATTTTGAAAGTTATATGCGCTGGTACCTGAAACTAGCTTACCTTTTGCCATCAACGCAGCAGCAAGAAGGGCGCCACCCCCTCCTTTCCCTCCCCCAAGACCTCCACCACCCCCAGACTTCCTCCCAACCGTCTCCTTATCACCCTTCGTCATATCCATAGCATCCTTCGTCGTCTGCGGATCCAACAGCTTATACTTCAAGGAATGCCCATCTAGGTAATCCTGAACACGATACAATAAGAATCTGTTCAGCTTCTCTTCTGGTTTCCCTGGGAACTGACGAGATAGCTCAGCGGCGATTTCATCGGCATTCGAAGAGTTTATTTGGTTATCTTTCACTATGCTCAGTCCTGGGAGGAGATTCAGCTCATCGCGAGAGCTTAGATCCTCTATAAATGAGAGCACATGGATTTTAAGACACTTTGAACTGAGGAAGCTGCTGCATTCTTTGTTGATAGACCGCCCGGCGCGTTCGGATAAATTTTTATGATTTTCTGTTATCGTATTAGGATCAGCGCCATCTATGGCAGCATTTGAGAAACTTAAACAAATTACAACTAGGACAAACACATATTTTTCGAACATTTTCACTGCAATTCACTTTCAATTGTTGCACATTTCGTTAGACGAACCAGACTGATTTCTGATGAACGTGCAATTCCATTTATACTAGTTTGTTGCAAAAAGAGATAAAGGTAAGGAATGATTTTAAGAAACAAAACGAGTCACTGGTCTTTGTTGTTCGCGCGAAAAGGCACTTTCGATATAAAACCAAATAAAGTATTTATAATGGAAAAGTCGAAAGTGTAGAGAATTGCTTTCATTCTTCGGGTAATCTTGTTGTGATTGGTGTTACAACTGGCTCTAATGGACGTAATAGTGGTCATATTAAAATAAAAATACATTTATTTACAGAAAGAATAATACAAGGTATGTACAAATACATATGAAACAGTTGTGCTACCTGAAGACCGCTGCAAGCGATCTAAAAGTAGCTCAACTGATCCAAATCACTACCAGACGGAAGCGTCCCTAAGATGCTGGCTGCATTGCCACGCTGAATGGCAATAGTAATACTTTTAAAATAAATAAATAAATAATGCATGTCTAGCCCCAAGCTAAGCAGAGCTTGTGTTATGGGTGACAACTGATATACTTAATACAAAACATAACATAGATAGTTCAAAAAAAAAATATATAGATAATACCCAGAACACCCTGAACAAATATCTGCAGATCGCACAAATATTTGTTTGGAGGCTGGAATCGAACCCGCAACCTCCTGCGTCGCAGGCGAACCGTCGCCCGCCGCGCCACAGAGGTTGGAGAATTGAGTCGGTGGATGGAGGTGGCTCAGGACCGCTTGTTGTGGCAATCTATGGCCTATGTCCAGCAATGGACTACTATACGGGCAGATAATGAAGATTATAACGGATAGCCTAATCGTAACCTAGCACAGTTGGATGGTATAAAATAGGCAAGCTGGTAGGTACCTACATAGCTAGTAGGTACCTACGTAGCTGGTAGGTAGTAGATACCTATTTCTGCCGCAAAGCAGTAGTGCTCGCACCGCTGTGTTCCGGTTTGAAGGGTGCCGGTCAATTTCGGTCAGTTCGTCCGGAGAAGTACTACCACCATACCTATTTCTGCCGCAAAGCAGTAGTGCTCGCACTGCTGTGTTCCGGTTTGAAGGGTACGGGTGCCGGTGAATTACATGAGACTTTTCATCTTTATGTCTCAGGGTGGCGGGCGCAGTGCAATGCCACATAGGGCGCGTCCAAGGTGGACGTGACCTATGAGGTAATGCACTGTTCATAGGCAGAGGGAACCGCTTAACATCAAGTGGGCCATCTGCTTACCTACCCCGTAAAAGATGCTGCTGAGGACTGCTAAGGATTGGAATACACTACCGTCATCTGTCTTTCCTGAAAACTATAATCTGGGTCTCTTCAAGTCTAGATTGAATAGGTGCCTTCTAGAACTTTGTGCTCCATCTTCGGCCACATCGTCACTTACCAACAGGTGAGATCGTGGCCAAACAAAGGTCTATCAATGTTTAAAAAAAAAAAGAAAAAAAAAAGATGGGTTCCTTAAAATATTACTCTGTTGTACATCTGTCTATACTTCTGTGTAATTGTCTGACTATTTGTATGACTTGTTCTTTTTTTTCAGTAATATAGTAATGCTAAGGGTATAAGTATAAGTATAGATATAAGGGTGAACTAGTAGGTACCTATTATTTAATCTGTGATAAGAATATCAACTCAATACTTTCACTCTATTATACTAGGTACTAACTTTCACCTACCACTTATGGGCTGCCTACCACTTATGCCCTGCCTAACACTTAAGAGACACTTAATGAAAGTCATAGAATCCCGTCAATTAAACGCATACATTAAGAGGCTGTCAAGAGTCAAATAGGCTTCTCTGAAACGTATTTTTAGCAAAAACTACACAGATTGTGACAAAAAAATGTATTTTATCTTCTTTTTCCAAGGGCATGCAAGAGCCTAAACCAAGATATAATCAATTAAAAAAAACCTTTAGAATGAACTTCTAAGGCTTATTACTTAAAACTTTTGAAACTATCATGGTTATGTTCATACTTTTCACTTTGCAACTGTGCCGAAATATCGGGAACATTAAAAACTCAAAAATCTTGGTTATTACTCTAAGGTTTATTACTCTAAGGTATATTATTCTAATGTATTATTATTAATACATTATTATTATCAAGTTTGTTGACAAAATTAACAGTTTTTTTTTTTAATTAACCTTTTGTCTCCCACTGCTTTGTGAAGGTCTCCCACAAAAATTTCACTCATCCCGGTTTTTGGCAGTTTTCTAACACTCTTTCTCGTAAGCCTCGAGATCGTCCCGCCAACGCCTTCTCGGCCGGCCCCGTCGTCGCCTTCCGTCTTCAGGCACCCAAGAAGTTACTACGCTCGCCCACTTCTCGAGTTGCATCCGACTGACGTGGCCAGCCCATTCCCACTTGAGCTTTGCTGTTCTGCTCCCCACATCGGCAATGCCAGTTATCGAACGCAGCATGGTGTTCCGCACTCGGTCGATGCGTTTAAGGCCGAGAATGCTGCGTTCTATTGCTCTCTGGCAAATCTTGAGACTGGACTTCTGTAACTCGAACAGCAACCATGTGGCGGTATTCCATAGACCATTAATTGTGTCTTATTAATTGTCCTATTAATTTTGTCATCGTACTTGATAATAATAATAGAATTATATATATTAGAATAATTTAAAGTAATAAACATCAAAGTAATAAGCCATAGAAGCTCATATTGATAGTTTTTAATTTTTTAATTTATCGAAATTTTGTTTTGGGCTCTTTCATGCGTCATGGGCTCTATAATTTTCCAAGGGCATTTTTTTTTTTTTTTTTAACTTTGATAGACCTTTGTTTGACCACGATCTCACCTGTTGGTAAGTGACGATGTGGCCAAAGATGGAGCACAAAGGTCTAGAAGGCACCTATTCACTCTAGACTTGAAGAGACCAAGAGTATAGTCCCCTGGTTCCTGATTCTGGGTATGATTCCATGCCCTTGAAAAATTAACATTTTTTTTGTCACAATTTGTGTAGATTTTGCTTAAAATACGTTTCAGAGAAGCTTATTTGACTCTTGACAGCCTCTTAATGTATGCGTTTAATTGACGGGATTCTATGACTTTCATTAAGTGTCTCTTAGGTGTTAGGCAGGGCATAAGTGGTAGGCAGCCCATAAGTGGTAGGCAGCCCATAAGTGGTAAGTGAAAGTTAGTACCTAGTATATTAGTGCAGCAGGCGAAAGTATTAAGTTGATACTCTTATCACAGATTAAATAATAGGTACCTACTACTTATACCCTTATACTTATACTTTTTCAGTGCCTTAAAATTACCTTTCTACCCAAATGTGTTTCAGTTTTTGTATCTATATGATAACTAATGGTAGATTATGCACTGAGGGGATAAAACAGTGTCTTACGTCGTGGGCGGTATATTGAACCTAGAGCGTTACGAGAGACTCTAGTAAGTAGAGTCCTGAGTGAAGCGAGGGGTTCAAGCTGCCCAAGACGAAGACAGGCTTTATTCCAGAGGTGCATACTCTACTTTTCACACCTGCGAGACAATAAAAATTCACTGAAAATCACAGCACCGAACACCGTCTTTTATATCACATTCTTTGAAATTAAGTTCTACTGATGGTGGCCAGTTCGATTTTAGAACAAATCTCTACAATGCCATTGGTCATTTTGTAACTTAGTTTTTTCCACGAGTTTCCACATGAATTAGACGTTCCAAATTGAAATCACTTTACCTCCCTTGGGAGTTTCATAAAACTTTACCTCCCTTAAGAGGTAATGCTTTACTTTACGTTGAGGTTACGTGATATGTAATTGGATATTGTCGAGCAGGATCTAACACAAATGGCATAGACAGTTGCAAAGATACATACATACATACATACATACATAGACACACTCCTTTCTCCCCGAAAGGGTAGGCAGAGCCTCAATGGGCCGCTTTTCACAGTGGGTTGCACCATCGTGGAATATAGACGTGACAAGTGGTGAGCTCAGCGCCGCCATTGCTTCCCACGACTGACTCAACTAACGCTTTCTTCCAGTAATAAAACATTCCGTAATAAGCTAGCAGCAAGGACAAATCTTATACCAACAAATCTTACTAACAAGTCCGGGTTAAGTTGCAGAGATAGTCAAAAGTAATTATGATACCTTTCACTGTACGTAATTGTTTATTTTCATTCTTATCGCAAAACAACAACTGCACTTTCTCGTTGTAGATTACTGCAAAAAGAACACGGCTATGTCTAACTTTTGAAACTATCATGGTTATGTATGGTAGTGGTATCGTTCGTAATAAAAGAGTGAGAAAGAGGGTAGATCGATATATCTGTCAATAACATCTACTCGCAAAGACTTTAGTCAGTTCTCCCGTGATCATGGCGCATGCAACTGTGCCGAAATATCGGGAACGTATAAAACTCAAAAATCATGGTAAATATCCCGTTTCTAGTGAAAATTATGGCTATGTCTGTTCTAAGAAATACCAGGCTACCTTTGAATGTACATTGAAATAATATCTGCCAGAGATCGTTTTAAGGTTATTTGAGAACAAAATGAAAAGAAACATCACGCCTGTATGAAAATGCTTTATTTGAATTCTTGTTCAATGTAGTAAATATAACAAACAAGTAACTAATTTTGTAAAAATTAAAAAAAACCTCAACGCAATGAAACGGCTTAACCGATTTTGATCAAACATCTTAAGAACACTCCCGACAAATACACCGTTCAAACAAAAAAAAACTAAATCGGTCCATCCGTTCGGGAGCTACGATGCGACAGACAGAAACACACACACACACACAGACACGTCAAACTTATAACACCCCGTCGTTTTTGCGTCGGGGGTTTCAGAGTAGATGTTGGTGTACTCAATAATATTTAAATCCATACTTAATTATAAATTTTGTTATTTATACACCCATAGTACCTAGTAGTAGAGCTTTTTTTTGTGAAAGAGCTCGTCCGGGGAAGTACTACCACCATACCTATTTCTGCCGCAAAGCAGTAGTGCTCGCATTGCTGTGTTGCCGGTCAAATTACAGGCAAATGAGACTTTTAATCTTTATGTTTCATGGTGGTGGGCGCAGTGCAATGCCACATAGAGCGCGTCCTAGGTGGACGTGACCTATGAGATAATGCACTGTTCATAGGCAGAGGTTACCGCTTAACATGAGGTGGGCCATCTGCTTGGTCCATCTTTCCAAGTAGTATAAAAAACATATTTTGACCAAGTGTTATGCATCAGTGTAATATTTCAGGTATTTCTAGGCAATGTTGAGCATTATATAATTAATGACCCAAGTACTGTATATATCTACATACCTAATACATTATGAAAGTTATTGAAAGAATGTGCTATCAATATAGCATATTACAGGCACAAGAGACTTTTCATCTCTATGTCTCAGGGTGGCGGGCGCAGTGCAATGCCACATAGGGCGCGTCCTAGTTGGACGTGACCTATGAGGTAATGCACTGTTCATAGGCAGAGGTTACCGCTTAACATCAGGTGGGCCTCTTGCTTGTTCCGTCATCCAAGTAGTATAAAAAAAAAAAAACATTCTTTCAATAATGACCAATGTCAACAATAGTATTGCTTTATGAAGGAAATGAAAAACAAAATACAATCAAAAAGTTTTTATTAAATTTTTTGGGTGCATTAGAGGAACAATATTCATGAAAAAACATTAATAAATACATAATATACAAAAGTATCGTATTATACTAAACACAAAATTATTCATAAACATAGTTTTCTTATAAATAAAGGCGGGAAACGTATAATAATATAATAAAATAATGAATAATGTAGAAAATAATAAATAGATAGATAGAAAGAAAGGTAGAAAATACCGTACACTTAAAAACAGTTTTATACATCATACACAAATACACAGACCTGCATACATACATAAACTCACGACTTTTTCCCGGAACGGTAAGCAGAAACCACGGATTTCCACTTACTAATAAATAAATAAATAATGCCGGACAAAGTTCACACAACATTATCTAGCCCCAAACTAAGCCAGAGCTTGTGTTATGGGTACTAGATAACTGATATACTTAATACAATATAATACATAGATAGATATTTTTTATTATACATAGAAAATACCCAGAACACCCTGAACAAATATCTGCGAACGCACAAATATTTGTTCCGAGGCGGGAATCGAACCCGCAACCTCCTGCGTCGCAGGCTAACCTTCGCCCGCTGTGCCACGGAGGTCGCCGGTCGGTAATACAAAAATAATTGAATAAAACTAATAGTTATAAAAAAACAATAAATTAACACAATTACAAGTTACATGAATAACAATCAATAAATATGTAGTAATAAATTATAAAAAAACCTTATAAAGTGACTTAAACCTAATAATAAATTAATTCAATAAATAATTTCGTCACTACTTTTAAACTCTAGTGACTGTTATGTACCTATTATACAAAACTTCGTCATAAATTACGCTTTTCAGTTTTTCATCACTTTGAACAAAAGAAAACAAAAATTATGAGAAAAAACATAACTAATTGAAAGTGGAAACCATTAAAAATCATCAAGAGACAGAGGCAAGTCCAAAATTGTAAAAGAAAAAATATACACGAATTGAAAACCTCCTCATTTTTTTGAAGTCGGTTAAAAATACACAATATCGTACTGTGACTGATAAAACTTAAGTAAGCGGCATTAATAAGGTAAGGGTGCCGGTGAAATTACAGGCACATGAGACTGTCTCAGGGTGGCGGGCGCAGCGCAATGCCACATAGGGTGCGTCCTAGGTGGACGTGACCTATGTGGTAATGCACTGTTCATAGGCAGAGGTTACCGCTTAACATCAGGTGGGCCTCTTGCTTGTTCCGTCATCCAAGTAGTATAAATAAATAAATTAATATTAACTTAAAGACCAGAAAATATCAGCCAAAGTGTTGGACGCTTCCGTCTTCTAGTGTTTTGGATAAAAAATAATGCTGGACAGTTCACACAACATTATCTAGCCCCAAGCTAAGCAGAGCTTGTGTTGGGTACTAGATAACTGATATACTTATTACAATACATTACATAGAGAGATATTTTTTATTATACATAGCATACCCAGAACACCCTGAACAAATAACTACAGATCGTACAAATATTTGTTCTGAGACGGGAATCGAACCCGCATCCTCCTGTGTCGCAACCTTAACCTGCCGCGCCACAGAGGTCGTCAAACAGAGATAACTCAACTGTCATAATATTTATATTATGATATAATATTTATATTATTATATTATTTATATTTTTTCCGAGGCGGGAATTGAACCACCACCGCCTGTGTCGCAAGCGAACCTTCGTCTGCCGCGCCACAGAGGTCGTCATATGGAGATACGAATAACTCAACTGTCATAAAAATATTGTTGAAATCTATATATAACAAGAAAAAAGGCCATCTAAAGAAATAACTAAAGTATTTAAAGGCAAAAGTGATGAAAAATCTAAGCAAACTTCAAATACCCCCTACAGTTTATCTCCGTCTCCTAACATTGAGATTCCTCCCATATCCCGAATGTCCATACCCGCCCCCCACATCCTCATGTGCTGTCGAATGTGAGTGAGAATGGGAGTAGACGGGCTTGGAGACTATCTCATAGGTGGTGGACTTCTGGCCTCCAGATAGGGACTTGATGCCGACGATGGCAGAAAGAAGAAGTGACATCAAAGCTGTCATCAGCGCTTTCCCAGCCAGCAAGGCCAGTGCTCCCATTGCTAAGGACATCATTGTACCTGGAAAAGACAGAATAATTTAGAAGATTTTTAGGATATGT
Organism: Operophtera brumata; assembly: GCA_932527175.1. Classification (NCBI taxonomy): domain Eukaryota; kingdom Metazoa; phylum Arthropoda; class Insecta; order Lepidoptera; family Geometridae; genus Operophtera; species Operophtera brumata. The sequence goes on from OW052226.1 coordinate 3,211,836, forward strand.
GGCCGGCCTTAGTATATACCTTTTAGTAGTAGTATAGCTTTTTGTTGATGGTATGGTGGTAGCACCGAACCTATTTCTGCCGCAAATAGTGCTCGCATTGCTGTGTTCCGATTTGAAGGGTAAGGGTGCCGGTTAAATTACAGGCACATGAGACTTTTCATATTTATATCCCAGGGTGGCGGGCGCAGTGCAATGCCACATAAGGTGCGTCCTAGGTGGACGTGACCTATGAGGTAATGCACTGTTCATAGGCAGAGGTTACCGCTTAACATCAACTGGGGCCATCTGCTTGTTCCGTCATTCAATTAATATAAAAAAAAAGATCCCTCCTTCTTCTTTGTTCGTCTTTGTTTTTGTTTTAGGATATGCCGCAAAATGACCAGTCGTAGATTGGAAATACAGTATTCAAATTATAAATATGCATGGAAACTACATTATAATTCCGAGGGATGACTGTACCAGAAACACAATAGGACAATATTGTATCGATAGAAAAAAAAAAAAAAATTAACTGCCTCTAAGTTTTGGCTAGATTCGATTGTTAATTAAAATCATGCGTGCGCCAACAGCAGAAATCTTCATACAAAAAAACGCATCGCGTCGCACGAAAAAGCATTTTTTATTGAATATATCGTAATATATACATAATTTTACAAAACCCCTACATTAAACCCTCTGCTTTGTTGTATTGATTTTATTTATCTAATTTTTACCCAATAATATGCACATTTGCATTGGCATTTTAATAAACAATCGAATCTAGCTAAGAGTTAGAGGTAACTTTGGGATTTTTTTCTATCGAGAAAATATTGGTCCTATCGTGTTTCTGGTACAGTGATCCCTTGGAATTATAATATAGTATCCACGCATATTTTTAATTTGAATATTGTAATAGATTTACACAGTTAAAAATAAAAACAAAGATTAGGAATTTTGCAATGAATTGAATTTACAAGTTGTATGTATGTATGGAAGTTGGAATCTTGCAACTGAATTTTAAAGCAGTTATCCTCAACCGATTGAGATGATATTTTGCATACCTGTCAAGTTCCAATGACAATGCAATATTATGGTGACAGCGAGATGATCTGATGATGGAGACGGAAGGTGGACAACGGAACTCCTCGATGGATAATAGTAGACTGGCCGTGTTTAGGCTCATTTTGATCAGCACACGGTTACGATCACTAATTTTATAAATAATAATAATAATAATAAATAATGCTGAACAGTTCACACAACATTATCTAGCCCCAAGCTAAGCAGAGCTTGTGTTATGGGTACTAGATAACTGATATACTTAATACAATATATTACATAGATAGATATTTTTTATTATACATAGATAATACCCAGAATATTTGTTCCGAGGCGGTAATCGAACCCGCAACCTCCTATGTCGCAGGCCAACCTTCGCCCGCCGCGCCACAGAGGTCGATAAAAGACTGAATATATTCACAAAAACTTATGGAAGGTTCTTTCCGAGTGGTCATTATCATGGTGTCATGGTGGTTTATCATGGTTCACTTTTGACAGTCCCGAGTAATAATATTTAAAGAGACAATAAAAAGCTGCGCAAAGGAAAAGTGTCGTTTAAGTCTCTATAATTTCACGCTCTCGTTGTTTCTGACGAGTGTCTTATTGATATAAAAAAGTGGGCAAGTGCAAGTAGGGCGCGCCCTCAGGGTTCCGTAGAATAATAATTTCGTATGTAGATAGTTTACCATCCCGGGAATCGATCAATTTAATTTAATGAAATTAGTGATTTTTAAAAAATGTTTAGATTTATGACTGTTTTGTGTTTTTATATAATAATTTTATTGAATTTTATAATTGACTAACTATAAAATTCTAATTATCTATTATAATTCTATTATTAATTGACTATAATTAACTTGTGAGCTAAGTACTAAATTTCTGGTATTTATTTGTATTAATTTGTCAGTATGCACCTATACCTATGACCTAAATGCTTTATAAACCAACTTGACATGTAACAATAATCCGTTATAAATAAATAAACTATAACTAACTATAACTATCGAAGGTATTGTAAATGTTTGATGTGTAACATCTTTCCTCTCGTTTTCCTGCAATCTGTGGGAGTGATTTCGTGAAAAAGGATGGAAGTGTGTACAAAGAAGCGCTAATGTTTCCGAGAGGTTGGTACTATTAGCCATGTTGCTTATGAGATGTCAGTAAGCGCGAATTTTTCCGAGAGGTTGGTACTATCAGCCATGTTGTTTTTTTTTTTCTTTATAATTGGCGCCGCCCGCTGGCTTGTGCATTTGCCATTTTCAAGTATCTGTCTGTATTTTCACTATATTGTATTTTCAATATATTTTGCAACGTTACACTCCTTCCAAGTCGTCAAAGTCACAGTCGAGTCATGTTTTAGTAAAACAGTGGCCAATTTTACTAAAACTTTGGTAGACAATTTCCACCAATTTCAAAAGTCACGCAATTCACTTCCATTTCATTTCACTACACTTGTGCTTTTTAAACGAGCTACATTAGTTAAAATGCCACCAAAATAACACAAAATAACTCAAGAAAACACTAGGAAAAGAAATTAAATAAAAGTAGACAACATCTCTTTTCGAAAGTAGCGGGAAGAGTCCCCATGTTGCTTATGAGATGTCAGAAAGCGCGCATTTTGCCGAGAGGTTGGTACTATCAGCCATGTTGCTTATTACCAAGGAGGTTATATATCAGAAAGTACGCATTTTTCCGAGAGGTTAGTACTATGAGCCATGTTCTTATTTTCTTTGAATCAGCTTCTCCTTGTTCTCGTGGCACCACACAGGCGCTCCCCGCCTAGTAGTAAGAAGGATCATCAAATAAGGCCGAGTCGTGTTTTTTGCCTGATTTTTTCGCGTTGGAACAGGAGTAAATTTAGTTAAAAAGACGATTCAAAATGATCTTTGTGTTTTCAATGAATAAAGTGTCTTTTGCATAAAATGTTTGGACAGACGGATGGACAACAAAGTTATCGTATAATGATTCCGTAGATATCTTTTTAAATACGGAACCCTAACTAAATGGTGACTCATTATAGTGACATTACTAATGTTATGTGGAACTATGCCAAGAGTCTCTATGTCAACAGTAAGTATTTTATAGTTAGGTATTTTCATGTTATATTTTTTGTTTCGTAGTGTGATTTTTATTTTTATTTATATTTTATATATTTGAATTGTGTGTTAATTATGTATTTTATTAAGTTTTGACATGCCAATGTTATGTACCTAATGGTGAAATAAATGAATATCTGAATATCGAGTCATTCATCGCTTGTGTGGGGTCAGGATCAGTACACCAGGGGATGGGCAACATCCACCTGAGTACTCAACACCATACTGTGATCACTAATTCTCCTGCCGTATTGATGAAGGCCAACATGGCCAGCAGTGGACGAACTAGCTGATTATGTTCACGATACGTAGAGTCTGTTCAGAAAGAAAACCGTCGTGGTAAAATTATGAACTAAGGCTTTCTCTAGATTATAACTTTTTCATGGTGCAACCCACGGTGAAAAGAGGCCCATTTTTTTATTTTATTTTTATACTACTTGAATGACGGAACAAGCAGATGACCCACCTGATGTTAAGCGGTAACCTCTGCCTATGAATAATGCATTACCTCATAGGTCACGTCCACCTAGGACACGCCCTATGTGGCATTGCACTGCGCCCGCCACCCTGAGACATAAAGATGAAAAGTCTCATGTGCCTGTAATTTCACCGGCACCCTTACCCTTCAAACCGGAACACAGCAATGCGAGCACTACTGCTTTGCGGCAAAAATATTTATTTTTATTTTGTGTATGTAATAGTATGGTGTTAGTACTTTCCCGGACGAACTCTTTCACAAAAAAGCTCTACTACTACTAACTTTTAACTATTTGAGGCTCTGCCTACTCTTTCGTGGAATAAGGCGTGTGTCAATGTATGTACGTATGTATGTTATGTTGTATGTGTAAGCAAATACCTTTTTCACACCACCTGCTCGTCAATGTCCAATTACATATCTTTTAACCTCAACGTAAAGTAAAGCATTATCTCCCAAGGGATATAAAGTTGTATGAAACTTCCTAGGGATTAAAGTGATTTGAATTTGGAACGTCAAATTCGTATGGAAACTCGTGGAAAACTCTAAGTTAAAACAGGTCTGGTTAATTCCATACATTTTAGAATTAGTTCACACAAAATATCGATAGATGGCAGTACTGGTATCGCTAGGAATATTGAACACATTAATTAGATTATTTTTCACTTTTTTTGACGGCATTGCGTAAATAGTACCTCTAGAAGACTTTTTATGTGATTTTAACTAATAAAATAACAAAAATCGTTATAAAATAGTTTTATTTTCAATGTTTTTACTGACATCTAGCAATTTCTAACCGAAACATTTTGATTGGGTTCTAAGGTTCTAAGTTTGGTCAAGAAACACATAGATGGCGTTGAAATAAAACCATGTTTCGGAGCAGCAAAAAAAGAATAAAATTATACGATAATATTTCGATAGTTACTCCACAGAGTAGTAAGAATACTAACGTGTTACTCTATGATATGATGTGATGAAATACGCTTGATTTCTCAAGTATCATCTAGTGCGCTGTAAAGAAGGCAAGAGAGAAGCGCCATCTAGTACGCTGTTAAGAAAACAAGTAAGAATGCATATTAGTACGTTAGTACCGAGCGCGCGCCACGGGCGCTGCTCTTGCGCGACTTATCGTGGCAACGATCGTAGTACTAAGATTGTCTCTCTGTTGTACGTTAGTATTATTCCTTACTCTGTGGTTAAAAGAAGCCCAAATGGCATTGTAAAGAGGTTTGTTCGAAAAATCGAACAGGCCACCCTTAGCAGAACTCAAATAAAAAAAAAGGCACGTTTACCCATGGAGGTATAATAGTAATGGAGTGAGTGCTAAAATAGCATAGAGTGTTCCTTCTTACTCCTATCCTAGAAGATAGCTTGCTATCCTATGTTAAAGAGAAACAAATATTATATTGTCACACGACAGTCGTTTTTCCGTTCCGTACCCTGAATATTGGCACCATGCATATACATCTTCCTAGATTGTTACCATGAATGTAGTAGTAATTTGACATTTAGCCTGATACGAGTTACACCAATAAGAACAGATAGATATATGCTTGTCTCATTCCAACACATGAATACATTCATATAAAAGAATGAGACTGGTATAATCGATACCGTTTCGTTTTTAGCCTTAGTTTCATGCTTTAAGTTCTTGGTCTGAGCGTTTACCATACTATGTATGTATAACTTTTTCTTTACTTTATGATTCAAGCTGTCGGCATTTTGAAACATAAATTAAGGATTCTTCCCGCGATTTTCGAAAAGACACGTCGTCTACTTTTATTTTATTTCATTTCCTAGTGTTTTTTTGAGTTATTTTGTGTTATTTTGGTGGAATTTTAACCAATGTAGCCCGTTTAAAGAGCACAAGTGTAGTGAAATGAAATGGAAGTGAGTTGCGTCACTTTTCAAATTGGTGGAAATTGACTTCCAACGTTTTAGTACAATGCCTACCGTTTTACTAAGACGTGGACGTGACCTATGTGGTAATGTGTTGTTAAAGGCTGAGTTCCAAAATTACCGTAGATACAAGTAATTCATTTTGTAAAAATTAAAAAAAACCCCAACGCTGAACGGCTGAACCGATTTTGATCAAACAAAGCGAAGAACACTCCCGACAAATACACCTGTCAAACAAAAAAAATAAAACTAAATCGGTTCAGCCCTTTGGGAGCTACGTTGGGACAGACAGACACACACAGACACGTCAAACTTATAACACCCCGTCATTTCTCGTCGGGGGTTAATAAAAAAAAACAGATCTCAATTTGACTAGGTACCGATAAACTTCACGTAGACCTACCTTTCATCAAAAGCCCTGCAGCGAGAAGTCCTCCCATCCCTCCCTTTTTGCCTCCCAACCCGCCTTTACCCCTTGCTTCACCCACCAAGGACCTTGCTTCTTCTGCTGCCGTATCATCAAGAAGCCTCAATCTCACTGTATGAGAATCTAAGTAGCTTCCAAGCTTATATAGAAGGAACTTATCCAGCCTCTCATCAGGCTTAGTTGGCAACGCCCTGGCGAGTTCCGCTGCAAACTCCTCAGCTTTGCTTCCATTTTCAGTGCTTTCCTTCACTACACTGATTCCTGGTAGGAGTCGAATCTCGTCCTTTGAGCTTAGTTTCTCTAGCAGGGATATAGCTTCTATTTTCAGGCAGGTAGGGCTGAAAATACCGTTGGAGCAATCTTTGCCTATAGACCTGGGTATCTCCACATTTTCTTTTAAGTTTTCAGGGTTGGGCAACGCAAAAACACTCGCGATTATAAATATATATGGAATTCTATACATGGTGGACACGTCTGTACAGAAAGCTATACTATTACACATTGATAAGACAATTTTTTCCACCATCTTTTATATGTCGTGCATAGATAGATGATTGTACTGTGGCCTACGTTCATTAAATTTTCATAGAACGCTGCCTGCAAAAAGTTGTTTTCTACTCATACTGTTTTAGCCTCTACATCATTGTAATAGAGTGCTATTTTACGTGAAAGTAAATTGCTTTATTAAGTCGGGCACTCATTTGAGTAGACTGATTCAAATGTGATATTATTTTATGGAGTTTTGATATGGTAACTACTTTATTAAGCTAGTATGATGATTTTGATGAAAATAATGCTTCAGAAACGCTGTAAAACAAAACTGCAGATCGTAGCCTTATTTCATAGTAGACTGAAGTTTGATTTTGAAGACAATTTTGCTATTCATTGCGCTGCGTGTTTGAAATATTTCTTGTGTCTTGAATAAAGCTAAAACACAAAGTGCAATGAACAACAAAATGGTAATCATTATGGATTAGACATTAATTCAATTCAATTCAATTCAATACATTTATTTCAGGCAACAGTGAAAAATGTACATTGTACCTAGACAAAGGCCCATAGTAATATATACCTTACAACTAACATACATATAAAGATATTTATAACTTAAATTAACACACGTGTGATCGCCGACGCGTCGCGGCCCGGGGGATCACGTGACAGACGGCCTTTGAACCGCCGGAACTTCACCCCTTTCGGCCAGAAGTCAGGGCTCAAGTAGATCTTCAGATACTCCGTAGGGACCCTCACCATAAATGAGCTAAAGCTCACATTATGACGAGAGTCCAACTTCACGACCCTCAAACCCACTCCGACTTTCCTACATTACTTTTCGACATTAGGCAGGTTCCAGAGGTTCGAAACAAAACGGGCTAGGATTTCCGCTTCAGTTCGGAGTTTGGGACTAATTGACCGAGCGAGCGAAATTATCCTTTCAACTTCTGTTTTTTTTTTTTCAGGGCCTCTTAACGAAGCTCAGGTAGCTAGCTAATCTTGGAAAGTCTATGTACCTTGTGAACAGTTAAATAAAAAAATCGAGTGTATCAAAAATAGTCCATAATGGTACAAGTGTGTAATGTTGGTGATTACCGCTGAGGCGCCATTGAGACCCGAGACGTTAGGTGAGAGTCTTACTCAAGAGAGCCGAGGACGGTAATCATCAATACACACGTGTATCATACGACGTTTTTCAACACACTTGTGAAGAAAATAATAATAAAACAGAAATACACACTCTGTGTAAATGCTCAACTGTCTCTATAACTCACTAGTGAATAATAGCAATGAAAAAGTCACAGTTTGATTAAAGGTGTCATTATGTGCCTAATTGCGGTGAAATTAGAGCCACTTTATGAGCAAGTGTGCAAAAAAAACTTTTTTTCAATATTAATAATATACTTATAATAAATAAATAATATAGTACGGCCAGACCAAGGAGGATTCATACACTTTTCCGTTTTTTTTTTAATAGTCTGTGGTTACGCTCGCTACTTGTTATGTGCGGTAGAATCCTGTCTTTTCTTTTGCTTATTCATTTTTTTCATGTTCTTTGTTGGTCAAGTAATAGTTTTATTGCATGAGTGTAGATAAAAGTAGTGTATGAAACTGCACACAACTAGGTATTAAAACACTAGTGAGATACTATCAAAAACCTCGCCTAGGCTCTGTTTTTAAACTCACACTCGTGTTTTAATAACCCCTGCTATGTGACAGTTTCATGAACTACTATTATGGTATATATGGTACTATATGGTAATATAATGGTTTTATAAGGTATTATATGGTATTCCATGGTATTTTAATGGTTTTATCTGGTATTCTATGGTATTTACAATGGTACTAACCCGGACTTGTTGGTAAAATTCGTTGGTATAAGATTTGTCCTGGCTGCTAGCTTATTATGGAATGTGTTAGATATTACTGGAGGAAAGCGTTAGCCCAGCCAGCCGTGGGAAGCAATGGCGGCGATGAGCTCACCACTTGTCACGTCTATATTCCCACGATGGTGCAACCCACAGCGAAAAGTGGCACATTGAGGCTCTACCTACCCTTTCGGAGAAAAAAGCGTGTGTCTATGTATGTATGTGTATGTTATATGGTATTCATATTGTACTATATGTTATTATAATGTTTTTTAAGGTGTTATATGGTATGATAGATAGATAGATAGATAGATAGAAAATTATTTATTGCACAAGGCAAAAAAAACAGTACATAGGCGAACTTAATGCTAATTAGCATTTTCTTCCAGCTAACCATTGTGTAATGTAGAGTGGGTGATAGTGCTGTGCTATTGAGAATAATTATAGGTCGAGATTAAGGTGGTTGCTTTTTCATACAATCGTATTTGCACAAATATGGGCGAACAGAGTATAATTTTACATGGAAGTTGCTGTTGTTGGCTTTTATATTGTTCATTATTTGCGGCAAATCATCTTAGTTGAAGAAAACAGTGGACTAATAGCGAAAATAACACCAAAATTACTTGTATGGACTAATATTTCGATGTTATTTAGGCTATTAATCCACTGTTTTCTTCAACCAAATATGATTTGCCGCAAATAATGACCAATATAAAAGCCAACAACATGCATTTCAGTGTAAAATTATACCCTGTTCGCCCATATTTGTGCAAATACGTTTGTATGAAAAAGCAACCACCTTAAATGATTTATAAATGCATAAAAAACTATATAAAAAATAAATAAATAATTCATTAATATATATATATAAATAATTCAATAAATAACATAAGCTCAATTTTGTTGGACATTTTGGAATGACAAAAAGTTTGGACTTGAAGACTCCCATGGAAGCTATGATATGATATGTTTTTTTTTCTTTATTTAGCGGCGATATGATATGTTATTCTATGGTATTATACGGGGAGGTGTGGGTTATCTGTGGACTTCTATCAACTGATGATGATGATAGTAAATTCTGAAAGCCTGAAAAAGGTGAATTTACTGTTGAAGCTAATCTTAGAATTGTAAACTAAATAACACAACTAGGTAGTACAAAAAAACTACTCAGTCATCAATCCTCACGCCGTAAAATACATCCGACTTTGAGCTTTAGCTTCATCAGAATAAGATTCGTATAAAAACACATGTCTGAAACCTAATGCCTCCAAATTCGCTAAGTACTTTACTTGTATATTGAACTGTATTTTCTTCTGAATAAAGATGAAATTCGCATAGCATCTGAATGAATCTGCAAAGACGTATCAGAATAAAACCGAATACATTGTAAGACGTTCGTGCGATTCATTACTATGATAAAAACGAAAGCATCAGTTAGAATACATTTGGTCAAGTGCGAGACAGTACCGCGCGCCGAGGGTTTCGTTGTCATAAAATAAAAATACAAAAAAAAAATATACAAAATGTGGATTTAAATTGGTTTCAGTATTCTGAAACCAATTTAAATCCACATTTTGTATTTATTTTTACACTCGACTTCGACACTTTTTTTTTTTTTGACATATACTCGTATTTTCTTCTAACTTGCTATAAGAAAACTGTAAATCCTGGATTAATAAAATAAAATAAATAAATAAACATTTTTAACCCCCGACGCAAAAACGACGGGGTGTTATAAGTTTGACGTGTCTCTGTGTGTGTGTGTGTGTGTGTGTGTATGTGTCTGTCTGTCCGCTCGTAGCTCCCGAACTGATGAACCGATTTAGTTTTTTAGTTTTTTGTTTGAAAGGTGAATTTGACGGGAGTGTTCTTAGCTATGTTTGATTAAAATCGGTTCAGCCGTTTCATTGCGATGACGGTTTTTTTAATTTTAACAAAACGAATTACTTGTTATTCTTGAAATATATTGACCCTCCGTCTCCTCCCGTGGATGTCGTAAAGGCCGACTAAGATATTACCCGGACTTGTTGATAAAATTCCTTGGTATAAGATTTGTCCTGGCTGCTAGCTTATTATGGAATGTGTTATTACTGGAAGAAAGCGTTAGCCGAGTCAGTCGTGGGAGGTAATGGCGGCAATGAGCTCACCACTTGTCACGTCTATATTCTGGTGCAACCCACTGTGAAAAGAGGCCCATTGAGGCTCTGCCTACCCTTTCGGGGAAAAAGGCATGGCATGTGTCTATGATTGTATGTATGTAAACGGATAGAAAGACACCCCTCACCCTAGGAAGATGTACTACACGGAAATAAGGCTATAAACAAATCGATTATTCCAGTCTCATTCTTTTATATGAATGTATTCATG